>JALGBA010000092.1:0-600000 GCA_023970755.1 Azemiops feae
GCGGATGTGTGGGGCGATCGCTCTCTCTGCCGTCCGGTTTTCTCCCGTTGGGGGACCCTGAAAAGTGTCGGAAGTCACCCTGGAGGGGCAATGAGCATGAAGAGGACCCCCGAGTGATCACGGAAGGGCGGCAGCCCTCCCGTTTGATCTGGGGCAGCTCTTCGAACTGACGGGGAAAAGATCGGCCATCAACATGGCCCATCACTAAGCTTCTACCAGCCGAGGCCAAAATTACCAACAAGCACTTTGAAAGTACCGCGGAGGAATTGGGTGAGATCTTACCTTCTCTGTACCCCAAGTATTTTCCTGTAAAAAGCTTCTTGAAATTTCTTCCCCCTGTGAGGAGAGAGGGAAGGGAACCTCTTCCTCCCACCCTCTAAAATGGCGGCGTCTGACTACATAGGGGAAATAAAACTTTGAAAAGAACAACTAAATAATTGGATTTGCATCTTCTTGATATTTGGGGACCCAAAAAGTTCCTATTCTCATGGGGACCTGCTATTTTATTTACTCGTAAAAAAGATGAAAAAGAACTTGAATTGGATAAAAACCTAGCTCGGGGTTTGAAAAAGACTTTAAATGCTATCGGGGACATCTTGTGGCGAAGCTTGGTACAGCAAGTGAATATTCTTGACAAAGAGACTTGCTCATAGCCCAGATCTGTCCTTGGTATTATCTAAAAGAAATTAAAAGCTGAGAGAACAGCTGGGCAGTGAAATTGGCTTTTAGGAACTGTGGAGGTGAACACTTACTGACTCTTGTTTAATAAATAGCCTTCACTAAAGGACCATCTATAACCATGTAAGAAATGGAGGAGGACCAGAAACAAATTTCGGCTAATTATCAACTTATACTTGAAAAAATTCTTGAAGCCACCAAGATAATTAAATCTAGACTGAAAGACAAAGGCGCCAGCTTAAATCTACAAAGTGAAACCCTGATTGCAACTAAAGAACCTACAATCCAAAAAACAACAGAAGCGGAAGAAATTAATACCAAGACGGAGGACTTTAAAGATCAACAAGTACAACCTACTGAAAATTTAGACAATCAAATAACAACTATAAAACTGGACATGATTTTCTACACAAACCAGAAGAAACCTGAGGAAGAAGAAGATCAGATCGAATTGAAGACAATTATATTAGAGCAAATATGGGGAGATGGGCCACCAGGGCGACAACTCAATGATTATAAAGGGGCCAGTTCTTTTAGAAAAGTGACAATTAGATGGTCTCCTTTGATTTAAGTAACATGTACAAGAATGAAGGGAGACCTATCTGATGAGTTAAAAGCATTGGTATGGAAGCCTGGTTGGCATAAAAAGAAAGCTAGAGTTAGACTGAAAAAAGGGAGTCTTTTCGTCTACTACAGAGCATCCTAAATTGCTAACTATTGGGCTAAAGGGAGATTTTGAGATAGTGGGAAATTTGATTATTAGATTAAAATAGTTGGAAAATAGTAAAAAAATAAGGGATTAATCTGTTTAATATTGAGAATTTAGAATTATTTGGGAAATGAAAATTAACTATTAGGAAATAGGCTTGAATTATTGTTTAGCCTAGATAATATAGATAACAAAGGACACTCCACCATTAAGGTGATGATATATTAGGGTGAGAAATAGAAAATGTTTATGAAATAAAATTAGAATATATCTAAGTAAGTAATATGTGTATTTTAGACGTTATAATTTTTATGTAGTGAGACAAAGGAAATTTGGGTTACCTGAAACTTAAATACTTTGGATATTAAAGATTAAATTGGAGTACTGTAATTAAAAACTATATAGAAAAATAATGACAAAAACATAAGCCTAAAGATTTCATCATGTTGAGTTTGAGGTATCATATCATATAGAGGTTCCCTAAGCTTCTTCCAAGGTAGTTTTGACTTTCAATCAGGATTTTTTGAATGTCTCCCATCCAAGTTTGAACCAGGTTCAACCCCATTGTTTATAAAATTATAATCTATATATAAAACCTCTATTTCTTAAGCCAAAGTGGAAAAGACAAATGGGGATAATTTTTCTTTTTCTTTTCTATTCCTCTGAGATTCCCAGCTTTATGCTGCGAGTGCAGGAACTTAGGATGTCATCCAAGCAAAGCAAGGGTGCTCCCCTTGAGATCTGATCCTTTCCCCCCCCCCATAGCGACAAGCATTTTTCAGATGAGCCTGAATTCCCAATGAAGCTATAACAAGGTTTGCCCAATGTGCATTATTACCAATAAAATATGGTGTACAATTATGTGCTTTTAAAAAAAGAGAGGTAGAGATGGCTTCAGCATAGAATTACTCTGAGAAAGGAGAACAGTTGGAGAAGGTTATTCATCAGAACATTATTGAATAAGTATTCCATCTCAGTAATGGCTTGATGGGTCTTCATGTCCATGATAGTAGCTAGCTACCTCTATATGTGAAACCATGGAAAGGATAGATCTTGACAATAGGCAGGTGAGACACTAAAACAATCTAGTGCCAACCTGGATATTATTTGGGTCTCTCCTTCCTCATGTTCTTGGTTAACAACTCAGTGGGATAGTTAGGCAAAATATGAAAATGAGAGAAACTGGAATGAATCATTTAGCATGCAAGCTCTTCCATATATGTCAAATATGCTGCTGGAAGAAGAGATGGTAGCTAAAGTATAACACTAATGATTTAAGAATTCTCTTTTTACATGACTTCCCTGATATCCAGATCAAGTTCTGGAAGAAAACCAGAACTTTTATATCAAATGAGCCTTAAGATGAAGTGGATCTGTACAGACCTGCTAATGAGAAACCAAGATTAAAAAACCTTTCAGAAATCATGGCATTTCCCCATTTTACACCAACCCCACCAGTCACAGAAAGACTGAAAGGTTGGTGCTCTTCAAAGGATCCTCCTGTGATTGCTAATGCTGCCTGAATTGTGTTCATTACAGAGATAAAGGTTGCCTACATGCCTGAAATGATGTGTGAAAACCAAACAATCCTGATGCATTTTGTCCTCTTGGGTTTCCCACACCCACCCATATTATATGTCCCATTGTTATTCTTTTTTGTGGGCATCTACTTGTTGACTATCCTTAGTAACCTCCTGGTCTTCTTGGTCATGATCCATGAGCCTCAGCTACACAAGCTGATGTACTGGCTCCTTTGCCACTTAGCCATTGTGGATATTGCCACCTCTACCATTGTGGTGCCCAAGATGATAGCTTCCTTTCTGGATGGCAACAAAGTCATCTCCTTTGCAGGCTGTATAACTCAGCTCTTCTTCTATCATTTTGTGGGCTTCCTTTACACCGTGATGGCCTACGACTGCTTCTTGGCTATCTGCTGGTCACTTCACTATAGTATCCTCATGAACTGCAAAATCTGCCTCTGGCTTTCTATGGGCACCTGGTTTGGTGGGCGTTTGCGTTCAATCATAGAGACAACCCTGACTTTTCATTTGCCCTATGGACCACAGAACGAGGTAAGCTATATCTTTTGTGACATCCTAGCCATGCTGAAGTTGGTATGTGTAGACACCTACTTCAATGAAATGTTCACCTTGATTGATATTGGTTTCGTCGTCATGAGCTGTGTTCTACTTATTCTGGTGTCATATGTCTACATTGTCTTTGCTATCCTGAGGATTCGCAATGTTGATGGAAAACGGCATGCCTTCTCCACCTGCACCGCTCATATCATCTTGGTGATAACCTTTTATACTCCTCTCAGTTTCACATACCTGAGGCCAGGAGCAGAGGTTCATCTTGGAGGGGCGGTTGCTATATTCTACACCACAGTAACTCCTTTCCTGAATCCGGTCATATATATGCTCCGAAACAAGGAGATGAAAAATGGCATTCTGAAATTAAAAGGCAGGAAATCTTTGATAACTTGAATGACCAGCTTTCTGGGTCTGCTTTTGCTTATACCAGAAGGAGAAATGCTATCTCATAGTCTTGTTTCTGCACCTCATCTTGAATGTGACTTTTTTTTTCTCCTTTCTTCCCAGAACTGGATCACTCTGGACAAGCTGAATAGCCTAGAATGGTACTAAAGTGTTTGTGTATCCTTTTGAATTTTCAATATTTCCGCATACATATGACATCTGTTTTCCGCACAAGTCCTAAATCTAGATAAAGAAAACAGAGTTAAACAACAATCAAAAACATTGTTGTTTATTTATTTATTTCATGATGAAAATTGGTCCAAGACTCAACCTTTGTTAGAGATTTGAATTCAGCAGCAGCCCTTCTTAGAGGGTGCGCTTCTCAGCATATGCAGAGTGCTCAAACAATGGCCAGGTATTTTAGCAGCAGAAGGTCCCACTGAAGAGAAGAAAGGGTTTTAATGACAGTTCTCTTGAATGTAAATGTAGAGTTAGGCCAGCTGCTGATAGACTTGCATTATACTTGATCTAGAAATATTTAAGCCAGATGTATTCAGAAAAACAGAATTGAAAAGCCTCACCACTCTGTAGACCTATGCTACATCTCAAAGAAAGAGGAAGACAAGAGAAAAAGAGATAGGCAGTTTCCTCCACTTTTGAAACACAGAGCATCATTTAACTAACAGCCTAAATACACAGACACTTCCCTTATATTACTCTTGCCATTTAATTGAGTGGTCAAAAGGCTGTTCAGGGTAAAGAAATGAGGCAGTCTCCAATGTTTGTGGTGGACACAAGATTTGCTAATTGGTGACAAGCTTAGTGTAATGGACTGTGTGGATGACCTTGGGGGTTGAGGGAAAGAGATGATGGTTAAGGAATGGTAAGACAAGAGAGGGTGGAGCCCATAGTCACTTAAAAGTCAGGGAAAGAAACTGAGGGAAGACCCTTCTTAATGGATCAAAGCCTTTAAAAGTGGTGGTGGAAAGTTTGTACTTTCAGATCTACAGAATTTTGGTAATGTAGCCTTACAATAAAGCAGAATTAGTTATTCTAGTTCGATTTCCTGACTGGTTTACTTGACACTTATAGACTATCTTCTTAGAGAATATCTTCTCCTATTGGTGTCTTATGATTTATCATTTGTTATTTGTATCCCAAAGGTGCTTTTTCATGAGACAACTGGACTTTTTTGTTTTTTCTTTGAAGATGTTTTGCTTCTCATCCAAGAAGCTTCTTGAGCTCTGACTGGATAGTGGAGAATGGAAGGATTTATACTCCTTGCAGACAGCTGGTCATTTGCATTCTTTTAGAGAGTCCTTGAGGCCACCTGGAGGTTTATCTGTGTCCTCAAGGTCACCTGAGTGGTGCAAATAGGTGAGGAGTCTTCTTGGTACTGCTGAAAGGACTGTGTTGTACACTGGAGATAGAGGATGTCGTATCCCTCCCCCTCTGTTGAGAGAGGGCTGTTCAGTTTTGACATAGATGGTCTCTATGTCAACAGTCAGAGCTGAAGAAGCTTCTTGGATGAGAAGCGAAATGTTTTCAAAGAAAAAATCAAGAAAGTCCAGTTGCCTCGTGAAAAAGCACCTTTGGGATAACTATGACCTGATGACTGAGAATCTCCATAGACATTTGTTATTTGTATCTTATGATTAATGATTGCAAGTATGATTTATGATCTGTAACCTATCACTTTGTTGTTTTATGTGTGTACACTGAGACCTTATTCACTAGAGGCAAATTCCTTGTGTGTCCAATTACACTTGGCCAATAAAGAATTCTATTCTACATTTTGTTGTGATGGTGATGCCAACTCTGTGCAAAGTGTCAAGGAAATTCAGCAATGTCTTTTGCTGGTGATATATCAAAGTCAGATGAGTTTTTGGAAGGTGTGCATGATGGGTTTCTGCTGTGTGGAGGGACTGGATGTGCTGTGTGAATCCAGATAGAGAAGGAAATGTGGGTGGAAGGTGGCATCTACAAGTGGGATCAGAAAGAGACAATGGTTGGTGCAAAGACTGTGGCATTTGGAAAAGACAGAGCTGAAAAGATAGTTAGATCAAGATGGAGGTAATGCCAGAAACACAAAAAACAGCTGTTTTGCCCTCTTTCCTTCTTCCGCTTTAAATTAATGCACGGTTGGATGTAAAATGACAATAAACAGGTGTTTAAGCAGGTGAGCTTATCCAAGCACCAATAAGGAATCCTGGTATGAATTTGGAGGGAGACAGTTAAGGGATGGTAAGAAGCCATGTTTAGATACAGATGTACAGATAATTTGAAAATTGACAGATAGATTTATTATTTAGTGTAAGACAGATTAAAGAATGATAGAGCTCTATCTAGGTCTAGCTAGAGTTCAAGATAGCTAATGTAGCTAGAGTTATATCCAAAGCTAGATGGATAGATATAACAGATAGATAGATAGATAGATAGATAGATAGATAGATAGATAGATAGATAGATGATAGATAGATAGATAGATAGATAGATAGATAGATAGATAGATAGATAGATAGATAGATAGATAAACAGAGTTTTCAATCACACTACCACCATGAAATTTACAGACAATGTATTCATCAGCAATTTTTCAAGTCTTATTTATTTATCAAATTTATACACTGCCCAGCTCACTAAGTTACTCTGAGCCCTTTACAAATAAAAATCCATAACATTCATACAAAAATAGATAAAGTTAAAAAAAAAGAGGGGGTGCCCTCAAACCACCACTCCACCCACAGTGTTGCATACCACTATTGGATCCCCATGCTAATTGATAGAGCCAGGTCTTAACAATCTTCATTATCAACCACCTGTTGATATTCTTTAGGTCTGTAACATGCCCTTCCTGCCTGGCCAGGTGAAATGGGCCAATGTAATCGGGATAGGAAGACCTGGAGGAACATTGTCTATGGGGTCGCGATGGGTCGGACATGACTTCACAACTAACAACAACAACAACAACAACAACAACAATCGGGATAAGTTGGTTCATCACCTGGTCCCATACTATCTAAGGCTTTGAAGGTTATAACCAACACCTTGAATTGGACCTGGAAACAAATGAGCATCTAATGCAGCTCATACAGCAGAGGTTTTACCTGTCCAGTCATGTAAGGATGAAGGTTCATTCTCCGAGCTTGTGGGTTGGATTCTGAATGTTTTATTACAGGCTAGGTAACATCTTCAGCAGAGTTTAGGGGATGTCAATGTCAGTGTTCTTCTGTTTATAAGGACTTCGGATGTGGGTGTGTCAAGTGAGGGTATTGTGATGGGTCAGGTAGGAGTCATCAGTGAGAGCCTTATGATGGGTCTTGTGATGGGGAGGTTACATCAGGTCGGTCAGGGTCATTGGGAGGTGAACTGCTGGTGGGAGGGGGGCTTGCATGGGTTAGTTGAGGGTCAGTGCTGTCTCTGGTTGGCTATGCAATTGATTTGGATTCTGAGGGGTTCGTAGGCTGGTTATAGGTCAATGTGTCTTGGAGAATAGTCCTTGGATAAACTATTTTCTGTCTGGGCTCCTTGGAGAAAAGTCATAGAACATAGAGTCATAAGGCTGGAAGGGATCTTGGAGATCTTCTGTTCGAACCCTCTGCTCAAGGCAGGAGACCTTACACTATTCCAGTGGAATAAGTCAAATGATTATCCAGTCTATTTTTGAAAACATTCACAACTCCAGAAAGCAAACTGTCCTATTGATTAATTGTTCTCACTGTCAAAAAATTTCTCCTTATTTCTAGGTTAAATCTCTCTTTCACAATCTTCCACTCATTACTTCTTCTCCAGCCTTCTGATGAGAGAATAAATCCCTAAATCTCCTCTTCTTTGTGAAAGCCCCTCAAGTACTGGAAGACAGTTATCATGTTCCTCCTAAGCCTTTTCTTCAATAGACTGGACATACCTATCTCACTCAACCATTCATCATATGATTTGGCCCCCAGATCCTTTATCACCTTTGTTTTTCAACCACAGTTTGAAGTAAGTATAAGTGTATAGCAAGCTAAAAAATATATACCCCCCCACAAACCCTCCACTGAAGACAGAGTAGAACCCACAAATGCAAATGACTTAGTTGTATAACTATTCCTAGTTATGTGTTGAGATGGTGGTTTGCTTGGAATCAAACTTGAGATTTACTCTTTCCAAAGAGGTTCTTTAGCACCCATGCCTTAACACAGTGGCACTGTATGTCAAGGTAGTTGACAGAAGTAAGATCTCAGAGTTCAAGGAGAGAAAAGGATAAGGAATTTTCTAAGATAGATGGAATATTTCTCTGATTTAGCTTATGACAACGTAAAAGAAGTAAGCAGGTAGATATTGAAAATCGGCTAGAATCACTAAAAACAGGTTGAACTGGATGAACACTGATATGCCTCCTCTTAAAAACTTAAAAGCCTATGAGGTATTGAGTAGAAAAGCATTGTTTTTGTTTGTAGAATTAATCAATCAACATTGTATGGCAATAAATGTAACAATAAACACTCTTTGATTAACTGGATTGTCAATAATCATGCTCTGGCAGCATCTAGATCTCTTTTTATTTATTTGAATTTGAATGTATACCCTCTATAGCTAAACAATCTCAAGATGGCTTACACGGTGCCTGTGCCTATAAGTTAATTACTATAAAGGCTTCATTGTATGGAATCAAAGTTTTTTGATCAACATTGTATGGCAACAACCAGCAGGAGATTCATTCTATCAGATTACAGGAATATTCATGGAACCAATTTAAGATGATCTCCTAGACAAGTTGACAAGTGCATGTTTTATGTCCTGGTTCCTCAGTGTATAGATAATGGGATTCAAAAGTGGAGTCAGTGAGGTGTAGAAGACAGCCACCACTCCATCTAGTGGATCCTGAGATCCTGGTCTCAGGTAGATGAAGACAAGAGGCACATAGTAGGTCACCACTACAGTTATGTGAGCAGTACAGGTAGAGAAAGCCCGTTTACGACCTTGGACACTGTGGATCTTCAGAATTGTGGAGACAATGTACATGTAGGAAGTCAAAATCAGAAGGAAGCATGTGGTGGCCACCAGCCCAACATCCACCATGGTTACCATCTCATTGAGTGTTGTGTCAGCAGAGACCAGCTTCAACACAGCGGGGATATCACAGAAGATATAGTTGACCTGGTTTTTCCGACCAAACGGCAAACGAAAAACAAGGGCTGTCTCCATCATGGAGTGAAGGCATCCTCCAATCCAGGTGCCCATGGCCAGGAAGAGACATGTCCTATGGTTCATGAGGTTGCCATAGTGGAGTGGTTTGCAAATAGCCAGAAATCGATCATAAGCCATCAGTGTATAAAGGAAGCATTCTGTGCAACCCAAAAAATGGAAGAAGAAGAGTTGACACACACAACCTCCAAAGGATATGATCCTCCCATCTTCTAAAAATCCAACGATGACCTTGGGAACAATCACGGTGGAAACTGTCATGTCCAGAAAGGACAAATGGCAGAGGAACCAGTACATGGGCTTGTGGAGTTGGGGATTAGATAGCACAACCAACAGGATCAGAAGATTGCCAAAGAGTGTCATTAAATAGATGAGTAGGAAGAAGACAAATAAAGGTTCCTTCAGACTATTGGGGTATGGAAAGCCAACAAGGACAAACTCATTCAATGACGTTTGATTCTTACCCTCCATCTGTGCAACAAAAACACATCCTGGGTATAACCAAACATGGAAAGAGGGCATACAATAAGCAGAACAATAATGAAATCTTTAAGCAGATGATCCTATCACAGGTAGTGTGACTGAGTTATTGGAGAGCAATCTTCCCTGTTGGGAGGAGGGCCCAAGTGCAAAAGTAGCCTACACATGCTGTATAAACATAAGACACCTAGCTTTGACCTTTCTGGAATGCCTTAGAGTTGTATCTAGTAGTTCCCTTTCGAAAGCTACCAGTCCTGGAGATACCTGTGTAATAGGGAGAGAACAATAAAATAGTCAGCTTGAACCTTACACATGTAGGTCTGATTGTTCATGTCTGACATAAACATTTGTTTAATGTATTTTGTTAGAGTTTATTTTATGTTATTATGTCCTGCAAGCATCAACATGCAAGTAGTTTAGTAGTAAAAGATACACAGATTGTCCCTGATACCTCCAGATAATATCTATTTAGTTCACAAAATATTATTACATCTATCCATGGTCTGAGATGAGAAAGACCCAGAACAGCATAAGTTTTGAGAACATCTTCCTTCAGCAGATGAAATAGGAAATAAAAGGGCCATGCATCCTTGAACTGATATTAACCAAAAGAAGAGAACTGTTTAAAAAAATGGAAGTAACAGGAATGTTGCATGTTATATGCATTTGTTCTTTCTTCTGTTTCATGGTGGGTGCATTCAAATAGAAGGTAAGTTTATGACATCGACCAGAGATATTTTAATATGGGTTCCTGCATTGAACAAGAAGTTGATCTTAGTAGCCTCAATGGCCTTTTCCACTTCTGTAATTCTACAATAAGAAGAGTTCTTTGAAGGGGACAATCAGAACAGACCATCAAGCCCTATCTTCCAAGTCTCTAAATCATTCCCTTTGTTCCTTGCTGATCAGATCAGCTTTGGACATTCCCCAGAATGGCTGCTCAAACATTTTGTGGTTATGATAGGAAAGCTTCCATATCCAAATCCTTTTATAACTGCATATATAGATGATATTATTTTATCTCAAGCTTGCTAAGCACTTTGGTTATCCAAATTAAAAAGGTATATCATGCAATGTTGGAGGAATAACTTTGAATTAGTCCCATCTAAATGGTTCCACATTAGTTACAACCTCAACTCATTTTCAAATGTCTTCTATCACATGTTGAGATGTTTGTTGACACCTTCTAAACCTCTTCCTTCTATCCCACTCAGATGGAGATTTCAATCTAATGCCAACTGTAGTCAGAACCCAACTGGAGATGAAGAGATGATTATTCTAGGCTGCTTGATAAAGTCTTGCAGTGTGTCACCTCTCCAAGAGTCTGAGAGACATTCCTTATGGTAGTTATAGAAGGAGGATGAAATCCATCCATTGTCTCAATGAGGAGGAAGCTGGGCTCTCTGGTTTAATTCCAATCTTATTCTCTTTTCTACTGCCTTTAAAACAGTGTTATTGTCTATACTCCCAAGTTGTTCCTGTCTCCAAATCCCACTTGCATTTCCATCACTAAGGACCTATTGTCTTAATTCAGTGTCTTTGGATGTATCATTAAACACCTCTGAATGAATCACTTGGAGACTGATTTAAAATGTGGAGTGAGAACATTCCAGAAAAAACACACACATTGTAGTGGAATCAGCTCTGGGATTATTAATAAATAGAACTCAAAACAACTAGAAGTAGTTTGCTTCCAGGTGCTATTCAAGGTGCTGATTTTGACATTTCAAGCTCTATGTGGCACGGGGCCAGATTATTTGAGGGACTGCCTCTCTCCAGTTATATCTACTCTCCCTCAGATCCGGCAGGAGCAGCATGTTGTGGGGTCTTGTCTGTTAAGGAGTTCCATCTGATGGGACACAGGAGGAGAGCCTTTTCTGCCATGGCACCCATCCTTTGGAACAGCAAACCCCCTGCGATGTAGGAGAAGGACAGGTAGAGTCTGAGGGTGGAGTCAAGAAAGGAATCATCCTAGTTTCATTACGTTCCCAGCCTAGTCTCATTACATTCCCTTTTGGATTCCAGTAACTCTTATCTAGTGCCAGTGGCTCAGTGGTTAAAGATGCTGAGCTTGTCAGCTGGAAAACTGACAGCCTGGGTTTGAGACATGAGCGTTGTGAGACAGGGGTGAGCTGCTGTCCTTGCCTCAGCTCCTGCCCACCTAGCAGTTCAAAAGCATGTACAGGTGAGTAGATAAATAAATACCACTTCAGTGGGAAAGTAATGGTGATCTGTGCACCCCAGTATATAAAGGTGCTGGCCACATGACCATGGAAATGTTTTCAGACAACGCTGGCTCTCTTGGCTAAGAAATGGAGATGAGCACCACCCCCCTAGAGTCACACATGACCTTTTACCTTTATACATAATATCATTCAACATTATTAGTTGGACATCATTGTAAATAACTCAGCTCAGCCAGATTGTTGATTTCTAATAACAGTAACTTGCATTCATTTTCTTCATAGTTTACAATATGTTTCCCTCTTCTCAATTTGAAATTCTTCTTATGGATGAAAATATAATGGATTTTGTGATGATCATCAGGTAGCCATGGCTGAAGTCAACATTCCTTTCTAGCCAACATTTGCTGGTCTTTAGTGAAACAGAGGAACTTGGAGTATGAATATTCTTCATTAAAAGCACTACAAAGACCTCAGGAAAGGAATAATCCCTCATTCAGGGGGGCTGAAATTCTAAAGAGATTTAAGCAACCTTTCTACATGTGGGAATTTAGACCTCAAGATATCTATTATCTTCCACACAGGGTTTTCCTTGAGTCTTGCCTTGAAGTAGCTGACAATTCTCATGGAGAACCATGTCTCCTAAAAATTCCAGATTTTTTTTAATTAATTAATTTGTTTGCCATCCATCTTGCTTTGAAGTGACTCTGGGAGGCTTACAACATTAAAGCAATAAACCATAAAGATAAATGTTTTTAAATATTACTAAAATCAATAAGAATAAAATAATATTAAAAAACTGTGATAGAGAGGGTTTCTCTGCCACAGTTTCTCTATCGTTGTCCATACTTGGAGAACAGTTTAGTTTCTTACACATTTGTTCCACTAAATCTTAAATATCTCCTGTAAAGTCACATTTACATAGCTTTGGTCGAACCATATCCCTGTATGGTTTGGCAAAAAACCTCCCTACAATTTTCTTGTTTAGGAAGGTAAAATCAAAAGAACAAGTAAGATTGCTGATCACCAAGTTCTACTTCCATCCCATTTGTATTGGAGGACCTTTTAAGGTGCTTCAGGATTGAAAGGATTAACCAGTGACATCACCATTGCCTGAGGGACACCTGTGAGGGCTCCTTTCATGTCCTGGTCAAGGAGCTGGAGCTAATGACAGGAGCTCACCCTGCCATGCAGCACTCGGGTCTTGAACATGGGCTTGCTAACCTCCAGTCCAGCATCCTAACCACATAAGCCACCGTGTTCCAACCAAGTTCTACTAGGAGAGGGTGCTAAAAAACCAAAGCAATTATTTATATTACTCAAATATTACTTGGTTACCAATATGCCTCACAGAATATTTATTGGGGCAAATAAATAGAAGTGTTATTAATATAACTTTGAGCATCTGGAGAATGTGAATGGACTTCAACTGAATCAAATGAATTTTAAAAAAAAGAATACTAGACATATACATGGAGTGGCCAATCCCACCTATAGGAGATGACCAATCTGAGCCTTTGCATGGGGTCAAACACATCATCATTTTGGAGACCCAACACCCCCAAAAGAGACCTAAGTCTAGCCCCCCCTTGAAGTCCATTGACTGTTATCTGATGCCATTTTGCATTGACTGTTAGTAGATCAGATTCTTGTGTATAGGTAGCATGGAATAAACTCACCGTGCTTTTGAACTCTATCCTTGCTCCTGGTTTCTTGGGCCTGACTCCACCCCTTATATATCTAGATCAGGGGTAGACAACTTTGGCTCTTTTATGACTTGTGGACTTCAACTCCCAGAATTCCTGAGTCAGCATGGCTGGTTCAGGAATTCTGGGTATTGAAGTCCACAAGTCATAAAAGAGCCAAGGTTGCCTACCCCTGATCTAGATGAACCAAATTGGGAAGATATATCTTGCATGATCTCCGATCAGAATACCTATATTGTGGTTACAATCCAATTCCTGTTCTCTACTATCGATGAAGGACTCACACAAAACACGCCCATAGGTTCCCTGGTAAGAGAATTACAGCAACCATGATGAATTGTTATTTCTTCAGAATGCTACAAAAACACTCAAGATCTGACCTCAGTTCAGATGGTGATTTATTAACAGCATATCATTACAATACAGCTGGCCTTTCTCACCCTCCGCAAGATAATTCTTGGAATTATTAGATTATTGGTGTCCTAACAATTATGTAAGTGGATATCCAAAAAGGAGAAACTTTTTCAAACAAGGGAGTTTTTAGAAGCTATCCACATAGCCTTTAAATACATTTTATTTATCTATTTGATTTTATGATCCTGAACAAGATTATAGGGTTTTATTTTCTGTCAAACCATACAGGTAGATTGTAAAACCAGGATATGTAAACGTGGCTTTTAGGGAAGATATTTAAGATATAATGGGATAAATGTGTAAGAAATCAGATTGTTCACCAAATTATGGGCAATGTTAGAGAAACGGTGGATACATCAAGGAAAGGAAGCTGGAATTTTTAGGGCACTTTGTTCCCCAGGAGAAATATCAGCTATTTCAAGGCAGGACTCAAGGAAAATCATATATGGAAGGCACCTGATATTCTGAGGTTTGAATTCCCACATTTGGAAATGCATCTTAAACTTCTCTTTAGAATTCCAGACCCCTGGATGATGGATTGATCCTCTGTTGAGGACCCAAAGGTGCTTTTTCATATACATACATAAATGTACCCCCACCAACTTCTCAAGGTGTACATAATCAGGCTATCATGTGTGCTTTGTAACCCAACTGCTAAGTCTTTCCTGGCTTTCTGTGTTGAGTGAACACAATTGAAAGAAACTATGTGGAATGATCAATGTACAAATGAATAATATGCATTTTACAATTTGATCCGTATTCATCTTCTCTGTAATTTAACAATAGTTTTACAAAAGAAAACCCTTCCAGGGAACCTTTCCTGAATCTTTGGAGGTCTAATCTAGCTTAGTCTGCATGCTTTTAGAATTTCCTAATCCTATAACTCAGGCTCAGCATGGAATCTTTCATCTCCTTGTTCCTTAATGTATAGATGAGTGGATTAAGGAACTGAGTCCAGGTGGTATAAAAAAGAGCCATCACCCCATTTAGAAGATCCTGAGTCCCTGTTCTCAAATAATTAAAAGATGGAGGCACATAGCAGATTATCACCACAATGAGGTGGGAGGAACAAGTAGAGAATGCCCGTTGTCGTCCTTCAGCTGAGGGGATTCTCAGAATGGCAGTGACAATATACATATCTGATATTGCAATGAGGAAGACACAGATGATCGCTACTAAGCCAATATCAACCAAGATAAATATCTCCTGGAACCACGTGTCTGAACATGCCAATTTCAACAGGGAAAAAATTTCACAAACAATGAAGTTCACCTCATTCTTGAGTCCATAAGGCAAACTGTAGGACAATGAAGTAACCATGATGGAATGCACACATCCACCAAACCACGTGCCCAAGGAAAGACAGAGGCACATTCTGTGATTCATCAGGATGTTGTAATGAAGAGGCTTACAGATGGCCAGGAAGCGGTCATAGGCCATGACAGTATAGAGAAAGAATTCCAAATAGCTCACAAAGTGGTAGAAGAAGAGCTGGGTCACACAGCCTCCAAAAGAAATAACTTGTCCTCCTTCCACAAACCCACCCATCACCTTTGGGACCACTATGGTGGATATTGAAATATCCATGACAGCTAAGTTGCAGAGAAACCAATACATTATATTTAGATGCTACAGTCAATAGGATCAGATTATTCCCAATGATTGAGAGTAAATAGACAAGGAGAAATAAGAGGAATAAGGGAATATAGAGCTGTTGAGGAAATGGAACACCCAAGAGGACAAATTCAGTCCAGTCTGTTTGATTTTCACACCCCATTCATACAATAGTCCTCTCTGGAAAATCAGATTTTTGTGGGAGAGGATTAGCAAAACTGAGAAATTCTGAGATTTTCTTTCTGGAAATATTTCAGAAAGTGCTCTTGGTGAGCTGTGATGCTAAAGTCTTCCAAGTTAGAGAATCATGTTCTTTTCACTCACAACCCAAGAGATTTTGGTTTTTTGAATTGTTCTTTTTTGTTGTTGAAAAGAGAAGCTTGGAGATGTGAATTTTAAATTTCAGTGAATCTGCCCAAGATGCAAGAAAGATCTATGGAGAAACTCAGGAGAAAACTCTTTATGTTGAAATATGGTGTTTCTGCATTCTGCAGTGAAGACATTTTTTCAATTATTCACCAAGGGCCTGAACCTCCATTCAACATATTCTTGAACTTTTACATTATTTTTCTCCGAAAATATAGTGTCTTTATGTTTCCAAGCCATTTATATAAATTCTTCAGATTTCCCATTTAGAAAGGAGAAGATTTGCCTTAGAAAGTATGACACAACCTGGAGAAAATTATTTGAAACAGATGATAGAAACAATTGTGAACATGACAAAACACATAACATATAACTTCAAATGCATTCTAGTCTCTTCATTGGAGGCTTAGGATCTACCCAATTTTTCATCTATTATTCTATACCATGGTTTTCCTATGGTTTTCCTTTCCCAGGTTCTTCAGAACATTTTAAGAGCAGGTACTTTGGGGGAAAAAATAAACTACTGTAGTCTTTTAGGTAGTTATATCCTTGATTGAAGAATTTCCATTAGAAGGAAACTGGGGAACAGATTTTAGCTGCAAAGCATTTTATCAGGATTTTCTCCTCATCAGTCCTATTTATTTCCTTAATTAACTATCCGTGTCTGTATAATATAAGCAAGGAAAAGAGCTAAGCTTTAAAGAAATATTTCCTCAAGAGAAGAGAGCATTTCCTGCTGATTCTAATTCTCTGAAGGTCTTCCTTTTATCAATTTAGAATATGATACCTTTTAATGATCACTTTTTTTTATTTAACTCTTTTCCCTTTGGGTATTTTTGCTTTTACCATTCCATACATTTGCACATTAGGGATTTCAGAAGTTCATCTCTTTTCTTTAACAGTTAAATGGATTAAAATGGTCATTTAAAATGGGTTAGAATACAGAGGCAAAAATGGGGTCGGTGGAGGGGAATGGGTGTATGAAATGAGGCTTTGTGTGACCTGTCCTTGATCCAGATTGCAATTTTAAAATTAATTTATTAACTTGATGTATAACTGCCTTTCCAGGTAAAATGAATCCTCAAAGTAGCTTCTAGTCCAATGCAATCAGGATGAATAAAACACCTTTTGAGATGTGAGGCCTGCCCTATGGTACAATCTCTCTCCCTTAAATTTGATTAGCCCCAATCTTTAGGAAAGTTGTGTAGCCCTCACCGATGTTCTGATATTGGGACAAGGATGTCAGATGAGCTCATCATGGGAGGTGTAAGAAACATCAATGTGTATTTTTATGGTGGTCATTGATTTTTGACAATTTTTGTCATTAAGACCATTATAATTGTGTTTTTAATCATTGTATAGCTCTTGGATTTGCGTTTATGAAGAGTTGGACAGCCCCATCAATCCATCAACAGACAGATCTTTAGCAACCTAGTGAAAGAGATGCAGTCTTTCAGATTTTCAGATTGTTCTTTGAATTGGGGCCAAACCCAAGCCCAGAACTCACCTTTTTGCACAGGGTGTCAGCTCCATTAGGTTGACCATACAGGAAATCAACTCCACAGTAAGGCTAAAATTCATTTTACTAGGCTCCAATAACTGCATCCACATGGAGGGAAGTATGCAGTAGGATACCCCAAGACTCTGTTTTAGGCCCAGTACTCCTCAATATCTTCAATAGATGGGGAACTCATCAAATTTGCAGATGACACCAAGCTGGCAGGAGTAGCCAACACTCCAGAAGATAGGCTTAAGATACAGAAGGATATTGACAGACTTGAACATTGGGCGCTATCTAACAAAATGAAATTCAATGATGAAAAAAAGTAAGGCCCTACATTTAGGCAAGAAAAACCAAATGAATAGGTACAGTATAAGAGATATCTGGCTGAGTAGTAGTAACTGTGAGAAGGATCTTGGAGTCCTAGTAGACAATTACTTAAATATGAGCCAGCAGTGTGCTGCAGCTGCCAAAAAAGCCAACCCAGTCCTAGGCTACATTAACAGAGGGATAACTCTGTTATTTTGTAAACTGAATTTCACTGGTCTCATTGTGTTGAAGCTCCTCCTCCTTCTCATACTCAAGTGAATCAGGGATCCTGAGCCACATTTGAATGTTATCTTGTTATTCTGGACTTAAAAGATGCTCAGTCCCTTTTGCCTAGGTAGTGGTTCCTAGGTGTCTCTATCAAGGCCATCTTCCTTACTGTCTACCCTATCTTCAGTAAAAGAGTAAAGCTGCTTTCATAATCCAGAAAAAGGAATTTTTAACTGTAGGGGATTTTCAGTAATATGGTGTAACTTGCAGATTTTAACAACAGAGATGCCTAATAGCAATAGCACGTAGACTTATATACCGCTTAACAGTGCTTTACAGCCCTCTCTAAGTAGTTTATAGAGTCAGCGTATTGCTCCTAGCAGTCTGGGTCCACAATTTACTGACCTCAGAAGGATGGAAAGCTGAGTCAACCTTGAACCTGTGAGATTCGAACTGCCAAACTGCTGGCAGCCAGCAGTCAGCAGAAGTAGCCTGCAGTACCGCATTCTAACCACTGCGCCACCACAGCTAATAGGAAGAGAGTCCCTTAGACCAGAGGTCCCCAACCTTTTGGGCACCAGGGACTGGTTCCGTGGAGAAAGGTTTTTCCACAGACTGGAGAATGCGTGGTTTTGTGTGCTGCCTGCATCCCATGGATGGGGCTTTGCTTGTTTGTGCGGACTGGTTGCTGGCATGCTGCGGTCCGGTACTGGTCCATGGACCGGGGGGTTGGGAACCCCTGCCTTAGACCATCAGGCTTCAAGGCATTTAGAAATTTCAAGATGAATATCAATACTTTAAATCTGGTCTTTGAAACTTATCTCTTGTGGACCATATGGAGAGGGTATGCATCAGAAGCTTAATCCTGATACAATCAGAGCATGGACTCCCTGTTAGCAATGGATTCTGGGCCCTGTTGAAAAAAACCACCACATTCTGAGGCATTTCCAGAAAGTCCATAGGATTGGGACAACCTCACCTCAGGGGGGATGCTGTCCAGTGGTAGGACCCATGGTAGAAAAGCCTCTCCTTCCTGCATCCCATCAAACAGAACTCTTTAACAGATAGGAGCCCTAACATGCCTCTCCTGCTGAATCTGATGGGATGCGTAGATGTAAATGGGAGGAGGCATTCATTCAGATAATCTGACCCTATGCCATGTAGGGCTTTATAGATCAAAATCAGCACCTTCAATTAGGTCCAGAAGCAAACTGGAAACCAGTGCAACTCACATAGTTGAGGGTGATGTGTCCTTCCACCTAACTGCTCATGCCACCTAATTTTGCACTAGCTGAAGCTTCTGGATTCTTTTCAAGGGGAACTTCAAGTAGAGCATGTTATAGTAGTTCATTTGGGAGGTGACCAGGGTGTGAGTAACTGTGAGCAGAGCCTTGTGTTTCAAGAATACATGCTTCCTAGGTTCCGATAGGTGACTGTGTGGAAGGGAAGACACCACTTTCCTTCTGAGTAAACCCAGCTACACACTGTAAATGCCTGAAGGCTTAATGTATATTAAGCATCAAGGCTGCTCTGAAAAAGGGGCAGGTGTGAGGGTTGGAGAAGAAGGAGAATGGAGTGGCAGATGCCAGAATATGGAAAAGAACCCATGGAGGAACTGTTGGCTGGAATTGCCCTTATTAGGGCAAAACTCACCTTCCCCAGGACTCACCTTTTCACCTAGGTAAAGAAGCTAGATGGCTCCTCATTGGAAAACCTTACTAAGAGGTCCAGAGACTTTGCAAGTAAGAATTGCAAGAATTGTCTATGTCAATGTTTCTCAACTTGACAACTTTAAGATATGTGGACTTCAACTCTCAGAATTCCTCAGCCAACCTTGCTGGTTGCAGAATTCTGGGAGTTGAATTCCACATATCTTAAAGGTTGAGAAACACTAACCTATATGTTCACAGTGAAAACTAGAAGACACATTGAGACCATTGCTGGAGACAAACAAGCCTCCATCTGTCGCTACCAGACCCATTTACTTCCTTGGTTTGATATTTTCTTTACGCTGAGTTGTTGGTTTGGATGGTTGACACTCCACAATTTTTCATGACTGAAAGCTGAAGGATCTCAGGAGAATAACTTATGAGCTGTGGTGGTACAGTGGTTAGAATGCAGTACAGCAGGCTACTTCTGCTGACTGCCGGCTGCTAGCAGTACGAGTCTCACCAACTCAAGGTTGACTCAGCCTCCCATCCTTCTGAGGTCGGTAAAATGAGGACCTAGATTGTTGGGGGCAATAAGCTGACTCTATCTCTGTAAACTACTTAGAGAGGGCTGTAAAGCACTGTGAAGCGGTATATAAGTCTAAGTGCTATTGCTATTGCTATAAACTGCAATAGATTTTCTACATCTTTGGAGAGTCCAGTGTTTGCTTTCTATTACTCACTAGTCAAGTCTCCATCTCTCTCTTTCTACAAGGGTCACTGCCAACATGACATTGTTGAATTAAAGGGACTTGGAGCATATATTCTTTGGCCAATTTTACTGGGTGGACAAAAGTTATTAGAGATAGGTGGTCCCAATATTTAGCGTCAACAACATTGGTGATCTGTAGCAAGTCCTGGGAAGTAGGAAAAGGGAGACATTGCGAAGTCATTCATATTAATCATGGTGAGGGTTATGACTTTAAATTTGGTTTTCTAATTCAAGTATCCAAGAGCAACTTATAACACATAAACTCCAAACATCCAACAAAAGTATTTTAATTTGAGAATGAGAGTTTGTGAAGAATTCAGTTTCAATGGGGAAATAGTAATTTATACAATGTACACACAAAAAAACCCCACTGGAACTGGAATTCTTTAGTGTCTTTAATATCAGATAAGCAAACTTTCTCTGGAGCATAGTATAAACCCAAAATCTGAGATTGATACAATCTGTGAGGAGGACACACATTGAGTACATTGAGTACATTGTACATTGAGTACAACCACAGTTCTAGGTGGTTGTGCTCACTTTTCATTCAGGTGACATCTGATAATAGAAGAATAAAGTAAAAATGAGTTTGTTTACTTGCTGCTGGCTACTCTGCATTTCCTCTCCACAATTTCACCAGTGCAGTCTTCATCTCCTTGTTCCTAAGTGTATATATCAGTGGATTCAACAAAGGGGTTACTGTGGTGTAAAACATGCTCACTGCACCATCCATGGAGCCCTGAGAAGCTGGTCTCAGATAATGATATATCACAGGCAGATAATAGATGCCCACCACAATAAGATGGGCAGTACAAGTTGAGAAAGCTTTGTTCCGTCCTTCACTACTACTAATCTTCAAAATAGCCAGGATGATGTAGACGTAGGATGCTAAGATAAGCAGAAAACAGGTCATTGCCACAAGGCCAATGTCAATGAAGCTCATCAACTCATTGAGTTTTGTATCAACGCAAGCCAGTTTCAGCATGGCAGGAATGTCACAGAAGACATAGTCAATATAGCGTCTCTGTCCATAAGGCAAGTGGAAGGTAAGGAAAGTCTGAAATGTGGAATTGAGACTGCCTCCAATTACGGTACCCAAGCAGAGAAGGAGACACACTTTCCAGTTCATGATGTTGCCATAGTGGAGTGGTTTGCAAATGGCCAAGAAGCGGTCATAAGCCATCAAGGTGTAGAGAAGACTTTCTGCACACCCCAGGAAATGAAAAAAGTACAGTTGAGTCACACACCCTAGGAAAGAAATGACTTTGCCTCCAGGAATGAATCCTGCAATGACTTTGGGGACCACCACAGAGGCGAACGCCATGTCTAAGATGGAGAGATGACAGAGGAACCAATACATGGGCTTATGCAACTGAAGGTTAGAGATCACCACTCCGATGATGAGGGAATTTCCAGAAAGAGTCAGGATAAACATGACTGAGAAGAAGAAAAGTAAGGGCAGCTTGAACCCTTGTAGATATGGAAACCCAGAAAGTATAAACTCATTTGGAGCTGTTTGATTTGGGCACTCCATGTAGTATCTTTTCTTTTAATCACCCAACCTGTGGAGCAGGTGAGATATTTTATGATATAATGAGAGATTTGAAGTCTGAGACACTTATTCAGAGTTAATGATGTTCCTGAAATAAATAGTATCTGGCTAAGAAAAAAGAACTCCTTTTTAATATCTACATTCCACATATGAGGTATGAATCCATCCCAACACAATAAGGATACATATTTTCCCTGGGCTGAGTTGCTTTTGGAAAGAAATCAGTTTTGAAACTCTATTTATCATTGTATTGTTTTAATACTATGAGGCATGCAAATAGATTTCTCAATGTCTGTCCTTTGTCTAAGACCTGTAAGTACTTATAAAACTGAACCTGAATCCATTACATTCATTCGTGTTTCATTCAAACAGCAGTTTCTATCTTACATTATTGACTCGTGTAGAGATGTGACATCACATGTCTTTCATAGCCATGAAGGAGTAATGTTATTCAGTAAAGTAGGTTTTCTCATTTACAATTGTATTTTGGAGCTCATACATGCAGCATGAATTGGCATGCCTTCCTTCTATTAATCTCTTTTATTGGAAATGTATTGTACAAGATTTCTAGTTCAATTTGGTCCTGCAAAAACCGTAAACAATACATTGAAGAAGAAGCTACACAATCCAATTTCCTCTGTCTAGACAATGCACACTGATAACATTTTTCTGCAGGAGAAATGGCAGCTGACTTTAATGATATTCCCTGGAAAAATTGTAAAGCACAGGTCAAAGGATTTTGGAAATATTTAAATGCTTTATAGCAGACATGTCAAACTCGCGATGTCATGTGACGTCACGCAATGTATCGGGACTGTTTTGCCATTGCCGGCAATGGGGTGGGCGCGGCTTCCATGTGATGCATCTGGCCCACGGGCTGGCAGTTTGACACCCCTGCTTTATAGGACAATATTAGCCAAACCATACTCACTAACTCTCTGTTGCTTTAGTTTCAGAAGTAGATTCATGACAGCAAAGTAATTTAAGTTGTCTCAAATATATTTCACCCAGATCGAATATGCAGAGAAGATCCCAGGCTTTAGATTTCCTCCTAGAGAGAAAGCTGGGTTGATCTACCGAAGAAAGTTCAATTAAGAATGTGCTCTATCAAAAATCCTATAAGCTTGTTATACAACTTCTCATTCTGTTGCTTGGAAGAAGATTGGAAGATATCGATGGGATCACCTAAGCAAGAAGTTACTAGCAGAAACTTGCTTAAGTTGTTTCCTTAAGTGTGTAGAAGGTTCTTAGAAGATTTCTCTGATAGTAGATCTATTACTGATTTCTGTGGTGGCAATGAAGACTAAATTGCTTTTACTCAGATTTTAGTTGCAGATGAGAGCTCAATCCCAAGGTTTCTTTTCAGAATGAGACTAGTTTTAATTTGTTATGGAAAAAGGTACCTTAGTGTGAAAAAAAGGAGAGATTATTTGCTCTTGTGAAGTATAAACTGGCCGAGACCAGAACTACACCAAGGACTTCCCAGCATCTTAGGTTTTCCTCACTTGCATTATCATATTGCTTTTTTCCCAGCTGTCATGTTTAGATGCTTCCTTAGAAGACAATATTGTCATTATCATGGTATCATCTTTATAGAATAAGGAATGAAAGAAGGTTGCTATACCTTGAGAACATGAGACAGAAGAATGGGGGTCCACCAAGGATGACTTTTTCAGTTCTGCAGTTTTTGACCCTCATCTCTTTATGTTTATGAAGCTTCTGCAACTCCCACATCTTCTCAGTTTTCTTTTCCTGAAAGTGCACCATTGTTGCTTCCATCAAATTCCTCTGGGTGTTATCTTAAATGTTTATTTAGAGGAAAGGCAATTAACGTTATCAGAAAACCACTGAGGAACAGTTAGAAAACTGTTGGTTGCACCCAAAGTTTGGTCTCAGAAAAATCAATGTGATGGATTAGATAAGAAACAAGAATCAAAGATACTTTGAGGTTATTTATTTATTAAATTTATATGCTGTCCATCTCACAATCCAAAGTGACTCTGGATGGCTTACAAATCCATGATAACATAAATATAAAAACATTAAAATTAGCAACAATTAAATAAAGGCTAAAAACCAAAAGGATGATTGATGCTTATTTTCTTCCATTTGATCAACCACCTCCAGCATAATGTACCCCCATCAAGGCTCTGAGCCAAATTTTAAGGTCCTTCTGGAAGGCCAGAAGAGTGAAGGTATATCTCACATCTGGGACCAAGATGTTCTAGAGGCCATGGTAGAGAAGACTCTACCCAAAATTCCTTAGTTGATGGGATCCACGGTAGGTCTTTTCTGCTGGAGCAAGTGGGGAGGGCCAGTCCCATCAGGGTGAGGTGGTTCCTCAGGTAACCTGGTCCCATGCCATGAAGGGCTTTAAAGGTAATAACCAACCCCTAGAGTTGGACCCAGAAGCAAACTGGCAACTAATGCAGCTCATACAACAGTGGCATTGCATGCACTACCCTAGGGGTCTCTAGAACTATTTGTTCTGTTGCATTCTGTACTAATTGTAGTTTCCAAATACTCTTCAAGGATAGCTCAATGTGGAGCACATTGCAGTAACCCAACTGTGAGAAAGCAGAACTATTTAACTGCATCTGTCTTTACACAAAGGGAAAAAAACAGACCAACCTATCAAAAATAGTGCCATAAAAAACAAAATAGAAACACAAGTTAAGATAGGCAAGAAAATGGTAAGTGAGCACCTGTCCAGCCAAGATGAGTTCAAATCACCAGGACCAGATGGATTACACCCCAAGGTTCTCAAGCAACTGGCAGATGTGATCTCAGAACCACTGAACTATATTTTTCAAAGATCCTGGAGCACTGGGGAACTATCGGAGGACTGGAAAAGAGCTGATGTAGTTCCCATCTTCAAAAAAGGGGAAAAAATGGACCCAGGAAACTACAGACCTATCAGCCTGACCTCAATACCTGGGAAGATTCTGGAAAAGATAATCAAACAACGAACTAGCGAACACCTAGAGGCAAACAAAGTCATTACTAAAAGCCATCATGGGTTTGTCAAAAACAGATCATGCCAGACAAACCTTATTGCATTCTTTGACCAAGTGACAAAATTAGTGGATCAGAGAAATGCTGTGGATATAATTTACTTGGACTTCAGTAAGGCATTTGATAAAGTAGATCACAACCTACTACTTGATAAGATAGAAAAATGTGGGTTAGACAGCATCACCACCAGATGGATTCGTAGCTGGCTGACCGGCCGTACTCAGCATGTGGTCCTCAATAGAACCGCATCTACATGGAGGGAAGTGTGCAGTGGGGTGCCCCAGAGCTCTGTTCTGGGCCCAGTGCTCTTCAACATCTTCATCAATGATTTGGACGAGGGGATAGATGGGGAACTCATCAAATTTGCAGATGACACCAAGCTGGCAGGAATAGCCAACACTCCAGAAGATAGGCTTAAGATACAGGAGGATTTGGACAGACTTGAACACTGGGCGCTATCCAACAAAATGAAATTCAATGGTGAAAAAAGTAAGGTTCTACATTTAGGCAAGAAAAACCAAATGTACAGGTATAGTATAGGTATACTATAGTATAGTATCTTGCTCAACAGTAGTAACTGTGAGAGGGATCTCGGAGTCCTAGTGGACAATCACTTAAATATGAGCCAGCAGTGTGCTGCAGCTGCCAAAAAAACCAACATAGTGCTAGGCTGCATTAACAGAGGGATAGAATAAAGATCACGAGAAGTATTAATACCACTTTACAATGCCTTGGTAAGGCCACACTTGGAATACTGCATCCAGTTTTGGTCACCATGATGTGAAAAAGATGTTGAGACTCTAGAAAGAGTACAGAGAAAAGCAACAAAGATGATTAGGGGACTGGAGGCTAAAACATATAAGGAACGGCTGCTGGAATTGGGTATGCCTAGTTTAATGAAGAGAAGGAGGAGGGGGAACATGATAGCAGTGTTCCAATATCTCAGGGGCTGCCACAAAGAAGAGGGAGTGAAGCTATTTTCCAAGGCACCTGAAAGCAGGACAAGAAGCAATGGATGGAAATTAATCAAGGAGAGAAGCAACCTAGAACTAAGGAGAAACTTCCTGACAGTTAAAACAATGTGGAACAACCTGCCTCCAGAAGTGGTGAATGCTCCAACACTGGAAGTTTTTAAGAAGAGACTGGACAGTCATTTGTCCGAAATGGTATAGGGTTTCCTGCCTGAGCAGGGGGTTGGACTAGACGACCTCCAAGGTCCCTTCCAACTCTATTATTATTATTATTATTATTATTATTATTATTATTATTATTATTATTATTATTATTATTATTATTATTATTATTATTATTATTATTGTTGTTGTTGTTGTTGTTGTTGTTGTTGTTGTTGTTGTTATTGTTATTATTGTTATTATTGTTATTATTATTATCTTTTATTCATTAAACATGAACCTCAGTCAACTGAACATTCAAATTGGCTGGCGCTGATGGTTGACACGGGTTGCTACCAGCATCCTAGGTGTCAACCAGGTACCTTCTTAAAATATAAGATGTTCCAAGTAGCGCAGTTTTTTGTAACATTGCTGGAGTTATTGCAAGAAGCTGCAATTTCTTGATGTATTTTGCAAAGTTTTTGGACATAGTTCCCAGTGTCCCGATGACAATGGGTACCACTGTTCCACGTTTCATCCATAATCGCGCAGTTTCGATGGCCAGGTCGCAATATTTCGTAATTTTTCCCAGTTCTTTTTCTTCGATTCTGGCATCTCCTGGTACAGCAATATCAATCAGCTGTACGCTTCGGTTCTCTACAACTGCGATATCCGCGTATTGTGTTCCAAATGGCGATCTGTCTGTATTCGAAAGTCCCACAAGATCTTCACCCTCTCATTCTCAACAACTTTTTCCACCCTGTGTTCCCACGACTTTTCGGACACAGGCAAGTCATATTTTTTACACAATGCCCAGTGGATTAATTTAGCAACTCGATCATGTCTAGATTTGTAATCAGTTTGTGCGATTTTGCTGCACTCACAGATTAGGTGTGAAACAGTTTCAACTTTGTCATTGCAAAGTCGGCAATTTGGATTGTCAGTGGATTTTTGTATCTTTGCTTTCATGGCATTAGTTGGTAATGCTTGTTCTTGAGCAGCCAGTATTAAGCCTTCCGTTTCTTTCTTGATGGTTCCCATCTTAAGCCATGCCCATGTCAAGTTGTTATCACATTTTCCTTCAATGTTTTTCAAATGCTGTCCATGCAAAGCTTTGGTTTTCCATCTATTTAATCTGTCATCCAGCCGTTTTTCCTTATATTCTGCCTTTGTTTCTGTTATTTTTATAGTGCTCTCTGTTTTCACAGCCTGCAGCAGTTTTTCTGTACTTTGTTTCACATAGTCATTCAAACTTCGTTTTTCTTCTTCTACAGTTTGGTGGATTTGCAATAGTCCTCTGCCCCCTATTTTTCTTGGCAGGTACAACCTGTCGATGTCACTTCATGGATGTAGAGCGTGGTGCATATTCAAAAGTTTATGTGTTTTCCGGTCTAGGTTTTCCAGTTCAGCCAAAGTCCAGTTGATAATTCCAGCTGGGTAGCGTATCACTGGGACTGCCCATGTATTAATGGCTTTAATTATGTTTCCAGCATTCAGCTTTGATTTTAAAATTTTGCGGACTCTCCTGATGTATTCCTTTTGCGTTGACTCTTTGACTTTTCCATTCAAGATGTTATCTGCTTCCAATATGCCTAGGTATTTGTAACCGTCATCTTTTGCTAGTGCTTTTACAATACTTCCATTTCCCAGTTCTATTCCTTCTATTTTTGCCATTTTTCCTCGTTGCATGGATAGTACAGCACATTTTTCAAGTCCAAAGTTCATTCTGATGTCGCTGCTAAATAGTTGGACTGCGTTGAGTATTGATTCAAGTTCAGTGTGGCTTTTCGCGTACAGTTTTAAGTCATCCATGTACAGCAGATGGTTTATCTTGCCATGCTGGCTTGAGATGTAGTATCCCTGTTTTGTGTTTCGTAAGATTATTGTCAATGGAATTAATGCGATGTTGAACAGTAGTGGTGAAAGTGAGTCCCCTTGGAAAATTCCTCGTCTGATGTTAATTTCACCAATGTTCTCCCCATTTACTGTTAGGGCTGTTTTCCATTTTTGCATATTTGCTTTCAAAAATGTACATATATTTTTGCTGATTACAAAGTTTTCCAAACACGCATTAATCCAACTATGGGGTAATGAGTCGAATGCCTTCTTGTAATCAATCCACGCCATATTTAAGTTCGTTTTCCGTTGTTTTGCATTTTTAAGTACCATTTTGTCAATGAGCAGCTGATCTTTTGTTCCTCTTGATTTTTTATAATTTCCTTTTTGTTCTACCGGATACAGACTGTTTTCCATCAGATGGTTGAATACTGAATTTGCCAGTATTCTTGTAAAAAGTTTGAACGTTGTTGGCAGACAAGTAATTGGACGGTAGTTACTTGGTTCTGTGCTTTTTTCTGGGTCCTTCATTATCAAAGCTCCTTGCCTAATAGCAGCATAAAAACAAAACGGAAAGAATCAGCTGTGCTGCTTTATGCAATTTTTCTTTTAAATAACTGCTTCTGTTGGGTTTCTTTTTTGTAAAAGGTTTCAAATACATTTTCAGTTTGTTCTTATTTTTTCACCTTCTTTTGACAGATTTTGTTTCATTTTTGTATTTGCATACAAAAGACGATTAGGGGGCTGGAGAGTAAAACTAATGAAGAACGGTTGCAGGAACTGGATATGTGTAGTCTAGTGAAAAAAGGTCTAGGGTGACACGATAGCAGTCTTCCAGTATCTAAGGGGTTGCCACAAAGAAGAGGGGGTCAATTTATTTTCCAAAGCACCTGAAGGCAGAACAAGAAACAATGGATGGAAACTAATCGAGAAGCAACCTGAAATTAAGGAAAAACTTGCTAACAGTGAGAACAATTAACCAGTGGAACAACTTCCCTCCAGAAGTTGTGGATGCTCCAACACTGGAAGTTTTTAAGAAGAGACTGGACAGCCATTTGTCTGAAATGGTATAGGGTCTCTTGCTTGAGCAGGGTGTTTGACTAGAAGACCTCCAAGGTCCCTCCCATCTCTCTTATTCTATTATTCAGTCAAGAGCTTCCTGATTCTTTCAAAAGCTCTGATTGCTTTTATTTCTTTGATCTTTCCAGGATTCTGGAAATTCCTTCCAGAATATGTACACAATGCTTCCATTCTCTTTTCTTCAAACATACTACACCTCATTAATGTTCTACCTATTTCCCCCCCAATGCTGAATTATATATATAAAAAAACATTTTTCTCATCATGAGTGAAATACAAGAAACCAAAATTAAGTCTTGGAGTTCTTAATGTTAGAGCTTTTATTTTATTTACTTTGTTAGAAACAAATGCTTTTAAGTTAAACCTGATGACAATAATAAGACTCTGATTTTCATTTTTTTAATAAAAAGAATGTTTATTTTCTCAGACATTACAAATTACAATTATCTACAGCAGAGATGAAGCCAATTCTTTTGAAACCACAAAGAGGGTGAATATACTGGAGTTGTTGCAAAAATATACACTTTCATTAGGGGAAAAACCTCCACAATATTATATAAGAATTATGTATCTATTCCTCCACCTAAACTATCATAGATCAGGGAGTGTAATTTAAACACCACTGTTCTATGAGGTATAATATGCTGAAAAGATCCATATTAATAGTAATAAAACATAGACTTATATACAGGTTCACAGTGCTTTACAGACCTCTCTAAGCAGTTTACAGAGTCAGCCTATTGCCCCCAACAATCTGGGTCCTCATTTTACCAACCTCGGAAGGATGGAAGGCTGAATTCAACCTTGAGCCCATCAGGACTGAACTCCAGGCTGTGGGCAGTTAGGCTGCAATACCACATTCTAACTACTGTGCCACCATTAAGATACAACTTAGAAATCAGGACCAAGTAAGATTGGTGGTGAATCCATGCAGTGTGGCTGAGTCAGAAGCCAGAATCAACAAATCAATAAAGATGTAGGCCATCCCATTGGTTCAGAAAAACTCTGATCCTTAAGCAAAGATCATCAGGAAGTCAGTACATTTTCTCTCCAAAAGACCTCAGCATGACATAATCCAAACATAATGCAAGTGGGCAGTGTTGGAACATATTTTGGAATCTCAGGAAAATATTGGCATAATCTATAAAACTATCAAATACAGAGAATGCTGTTTCAGTATGAATATTTCTGCAGTTTTTACTGAAAAGAAATGAACTATAATATTTCCAAAATTAACAATATACTCTGTTACAGTTTTCTTTTAAACAATAAAAGAATAATAGAAGAACTAATTTTATTCTGAAATTAACATTTTTTAGTATACATCTGACTGAGAAAACCATACAAAAAAAAGTAGAAACGCACACAGATATGCAAGAGAAAAACTAAACAGATATTTAAAAATTATATTCACATGTATCTGTGGAGAGTCTCAGCCATCCAGGTCATAATTGTCCCAAAAATGCTTTTTCACGAGGCAACTGGACTTTTTCTTTTTCTTTGAAGATGTTTTGCTTTTCATCCAAGAAGCTTCTTCTGCAAGGAATATAAATCTTTCCATTCCCCACCATCCAGACAGAGCTGAAGAAGCGAAATGTCTTCAAAGAAAAACAAGAAAGTTCAGTTGCCTCGTGAAAAAGCATTGTTAGGACATTCACATGTATCCTCTCCAACAATCCTGGATGAGCTACAAAAAAAGTTAATAGATGCTATAGTTCTGATCTCTCTTCCCATTTCATTTGTGACCTCTAATTTACAGTAAAGTAAATTAGAGGTCACAACTGCTTATCTAATTTTGAGGGAAAATACATGGTGCACATCTGTTGCTACTTACCTACTCAGGATTCCCACCCCAGAGTTTCACTAGACCAGTTTTCATCTCTTTGTTCCTAAGTGTGTATATTATTGGGTTCAACAAAGGGGTGATGGTGGTATAGAACACACATACCACACTCTCCATGATGTCCTGAGAAGCTGGTCTCAAATAACGAGAACATAAGGGCAGGTAGTATATGACCACCACAGTAAGATGGGCAGAGCAAGTGGAGAAGGCTTTCTGTTGCCCTTCACTGCTACTAATCTTCAAAATGGCTGTGATGATATAAGCATATGATGCTAGGATGAGGAGAAAGCAGGTGATTGTCACAAAGCCCATGTCAATAATGATAACCGTCTCTTGAAAGTGTATGTCAACACAAGCCAGCTTCAGGATGGATGGAACATCGCAGAAGATATAGTCAATATAGTTGTTCTCTCCATAAGGCAAATAAAAGGTAAGAGATGTCAGAAACATAGAGTGAAGGGTCCCTCCAATTATGGTACCCAAGGAGAGAATGAGACAGGCTTTTGAGCTCATGAGGTTGCCATAGTGGAGTGGTTTACAAATGGCCAAGAAGCGGTCATAAGCCATCACGGTGTAAAGGAAACATTCTGTACACCCAACCAAGTTCAGAAAGAATACCTGTGAGATGCACCCTGAGAAGGAAATAATCTTTTCCTGCTGGTTGAATCCTGCAGTAACTTTGGGAACCACCACAGCTGAGAAGGCCATGTCCAGGATGGAGAGATGACAGAGGAACCAGTACATGGGCTTGTGCAATTGAAGGTTGGTGATCACCGCCAAGATGATCAGAGAATTTCCACAAAGAGTGAGTGCAAACATGATAGAGAAGAAGAGAATCAAGGGGACCTTTAAGTCTTCTGTACAAGGAAACCCAGAGAGGATAAATTCATTTGGGGCTGTTTGATTTGGACACTCCATATAGTAGAAGTCTCTTCTTCAAACACCTAATGTCTAGCCTACAAATGCATGGACCAGTAGATCCCTATGGACCAACCCAGTACCTGTGAAGAAGAAATACTCCTTATATCCCAAAATTCTATGTGATTTGGGGAAAAAAAAGAACTGAAAAAGAACCTATTGTAATGTTAAAAGCATTATTTACTCGGCATTTAACCAGTATTTATTTTGTCAGATTTAAATAAAGTTGGGGAAATTAGGTTGTAATTCTTTTAAGAATGTTCTCTTGAATGATCCTGCAGGAATTTCTTCTCTTTGACAGATCTGTTGATCAGCTATATCTCATCCTGTCTGAGCTGCAAATGGGATACACCTAATTGTTTTTGTCTCGTTTACATTTGCTCACATAAATCTACTGATCCTGTTCGACTCTGGATAATGAACAATGGGAGTTTCCCATTGTTGTCCCACTAGCAAACATTGACCAACAGACTGGGCTGTTGAAAGAGGCAGTATCAACAGCAGGTTAAGAAAAAGCACCAGAGAGAGACCAGTTTCAAAATGTTTGCAAGATATTCCCCTTGAGAAGAAGCAAAGGCACCAAGCAAAGTTAACAGGAATGTTCTCCTTTACTCATCAACCTGACAGAGAACAAAAGTATTTATTTGGGGTTGATGGAAGTTCTTTTACCTGGGTAGGAGAAATCAGATTGTGCCTATATGTTAGTTAGGAATTGCTTGATAGAAAAAAGATAGGAGTTAAATTTCCATCAACCTGAGGGAAAACAGAAGCATGGAGTTAAAAACAAATAATCTTTTACCCTGGCGATGGAATTCATGCAGTTCTTCCTATATATTAGTTGGAAAAATGTTGATATGAAAATATGAAGGACCAGGATCCAACCCATGTTTTCATCTCGGATGCACATATATAGTCCATATCCAAGTTGAAAAATGTCTGTCCTCAAATGACCACATATAAAATAATTTGCATTAGCCTAATATACCTTTTGCTAACTATGTTGAAATTCCAGAAGACTCATAGATCATTACACAACTTGGAAAATAGCATTGCACATATATTTTGTTCGGCATCATTTGCCACTTCACAGACCTATTCCAGGGGTCGCGATGGGTCGGACACGACTTCGCAACTAACAACAACAAATGTGTCAGAACCCATATTTTACAGGACCAGAATCCCTCTGTGGTTTAAAAATGTGATAAGTAAGTAAATAAATAAAATCTTGGGGAAGGATTGATTCAATTCATTTCTCTTTTCCAAAAGGCTACGTTTGCTGGTGTGAAATTGACTGGAAGGGTAGAAATGACCATATTTCCATTGCTGTTCCTGGAAGATTAGGTGGAAAATCCTGATGGAGTTTTGAATTATTTGCTTGTTAACTTGTAGCCTTGTAACTTTTAATTCTCTTTCTGTTCAGAAGATTCAATGAGCACCTCATGGAAAACAGATGAACTTTTTCTTGATGGACAACAATTACTTTTTAGTTGCTGCAGAACAGACTCCTAAACTAAGCATGGAAAGGAAAATGTTTTCTTTCTAAGCTTTATCTGGCATAGTTAATTGCAAAACCTCAACAAATGTAATTGTAGTTTTTTTTTAAAAAAACCCAACAATTACCCAATCCATCATTATTGTTACATACAAGTTGGTGGTATGCCAGGTCTCCACAAAGCCATGATAGTTATTCTCAGTTTCATTGAGATATTTTCCCCCTTTCACATCTAGAGATACTTGGATTTTGGTTCTGAGGATCTTATGAACTCCTGCTTGATACGTAAAGTGAACGTAAAGTGAAGAATTAGAAAGAGTCATACATCTTCATGTCTCCAGGTAGGAGCAGTTAGATTCTTCTGTGTTCACATCTTTTTATAACATTCCATCTTCAGTGAATGTTCTGCCTTTATTCCCTAGAGTTAGTAAACATTATATTAAAATATTGTTGATTTAGGAGAAAGGCAATTAAAATTGCCCAGAAACTGCCCTGGGAAACAATTACTTTCAAACAATAGGTGAGTTTGAAAGTTTGCACACATAATAATAAAAAGATCAATTAGCCATGAGTTAAGATCCTATTGTTTCCAATGGGAATTAATTCAGAACATTTTATTTTAATTCAGAGCTGACTACTCAAGTTATTTCTCTTTCTTATTATTTGGATTACCTTTTTCCTTCTCTAAAGTGCATAGATTGAATTTCTGTTTTTCCTTTAATTAATCATAAAGTTGTCCTCACCTTAAGATCCATGATCCATCTTGTCTCTTTCCTGAGTTATTCTTACATCTCTGTTACACTACTCTAGACTTACTACTCTAGTCATGGATCATCACTAGCTATATGGATAAAATATGAAATGCGGATCTGTTCTGGATATGCTGCATGTTTTTAGCAAGAAATGGAGGGGTTTAGTTAATTTATGGATATGCAATGCTAAAAATGCACCTCTAGAATATATGATCTGATCTTGTAAAATAATACTGTAACTCACAGTAACTGTGAGAGGGACCTCGGAGTCCTAGTGGACAATCACTTAAATATGAGCCAGCAGTGGGCTGCAGCTGCCAAAAAGGCCAACACAGTGCTAGGCTGCATTAACAGAGGGATAGAATCAAGATCACGTGAAGTATTAATACCACTTTACAAGGCCTTGGTAAGGCCACACTTGGAATACTGCATCCAGTTTTGGTCACCACGATGTAAAAAAGATGTTGAGACTCTAGAAAGAGTACAGAGAAGAGCAACAAGATGATTAGGGGACTGGAGGCTAAAACATATAAGGAACGGCTGCTGGAATTGGTATGTCTAGTTTAATGAAGAGAAGGATGAGGGGGGACATGATAGCAGTGTTCCAATATCTCAGGGGCTGCCACAAAGGAGAGGGAGTCAAGCTATTTTCCAAGGCGCCTGAAAGCAGGACAAGAAGCAATGGATGGAAACTAATCAAGGAGAGAAGCAACCTTGAACTAAGGAGAAACTTCCTGACAGTTAGAACAATTAACCAGTGGAACAACCTGCCTCCAGAAGTGGTGAATGCTCCAACACTGGAAGTTTTTAAGAAGAGACTGGATAGCCATTTGTCTGAAATGGTATAGGGTTTCCTGCCTGAGCAGGGGGTTGGACTAGATCACCTCCAAGGTCCCTTCCAACTTTATTATTATTATTATATGACTTCCCTTTGGACTACATTTTATTTTTCATTTACTTCTATGAGTCTATGTTAATTTTGTTTTGGAAGATACCCTGTTGTTTTTTGTAAGTATGATTCCATTGGCTGCAACCACATGACATAAGGCCAAGAAAGCCACCACCTTGACTTTTCTTGTGGACTGTTTTGTCCACTGCCACATGATAATGCTGAATATGTGCCATCAAGTCATTGTAGGGCATTAGTGAGTATACATATATATTTTCTCCAGAAGAATCGGTCCTTAACCTGATTCTTCAGGTCTTCCAAGGATACACCCATTGTCAATTTTTGACCCATTTTCAAAAAGTCCGGTTGCCTTTTGAAAAGTACCTTTGGGACAACCATGACCTGGATAATTGAGAATCTCCATAAACAATGTGCAAGCTATCATACAATATCCTTAATTTCACAGAAAAGTAAAATAAAACCGAGGAACATCTGGCACAGATTGGAGCCCTAAATAATGTTTCATGTTCTTTCACCTTTTCTAAAGAGCTGGCATCTTTAGAAAAGGTAGAAGAACATGAAACATTATTGCTGATGCACACTGGATAATTGACAAAACCAAAGAATACCAGAAGGAAGCCAGTATGTGCTTCATTGATTACAGAAAGGCATCTGATTGTGTCAATTATGTCAAATTATGAAAAGTGCTTAGAAAAATAGGAATTCTTATGCAAAACCTATAACCAGGACAGGAAGTCACAGTACAGACAGAATGTGGCAAAATAGATTGGCTCCAGGCTGGCAAAAGAATGAGACAAAGCTGTATACTCTCCTATTATTTATAAAAACAACCTGCCTCCAGAGGTTGTGAATGCTCCAACACTGGAAGTTTTTAAGAAGAGACTGGGCAACCATTTGTCTGAAATGGTATAGGATTTCCTGCCTGAGCAGGGGGTTGGACTAGAAGACCTCCAAGGTCCCTTCCAACTCTATTATTATTATTATTATTAATTATTATTATTATTATTATTATTATTATTATTATTATTATTATTATTATTATTATTATTATTATTATTATTATTATTATTATTATTATTATTATTATTATTATTATTATTATTATTATTATATGAGTGACTGAGAGCATGGCTTAATGATCCAGGAAAGGGTGCAACTGGCGCATAATACAAAGATTTTTATTATGTGACCATTATCCTGATTGCAGCTCTTCCTTCTGTTCCTCATGTTTATTCCTTCTTCCCATTACATTATCCAGCAGCCCATTGATTTCAATGGGAACACAGCAAATCTATCCAGCACTTAGCTGCAAAAGCCACCTATTTACTGTACCTTAGCATGTCATTTACTGTGTACATTTGTTTAGCAAAAGTATCGTGTTTGTTTATTTACTTAGCACATTTTTACAGCTATCCATTTTAGCTGTAAAATGCTCATACTGTATGCTTACAATGCATATCAGAAAAACTTTATATAAAAGCTAGACGTCAACATAAAATAAAAATAATCAAAGCTCCTTGCATATAATAGCAGCATAAAAACAAAACGGAAAGAATCAGCTGTGCTGCTTTATGCAATTTTTCTTTTAAATAACTGCTTCTGTTGGGTTTCTTTTTTGTAAAAGGCTTCAAATACTTTTTCGGTTTGTTCTTATTTTTTCACCTTCTTTTGACAGATTTTGTTTCATTTTTGTATTTGCATACAAAAGATGATTAGGGGGCTGGAGAGTAAAACTTATGAAGAACGGTTGCAGGAACTGGGTATGTCTAGTCTACTGAAAAAAGGTCTAGGGTGACACGATAGCAGTCTTCCAGTATCTAAGGGGTTGCCACAAAGAAGAGGGGGTCAATTTATTTTCCAAAGCACCTGAAGGCAGAACAAGAAACAATGGATGGAAACTAATCGAGAAGCAACCTGAAATTAAGGAGAAACTTGCTAACAGTGAGAACAATTAACCAGTGGAACAACTTCCCTCCAGAAGTTGTGGATGCTCCAACACTGGAAGTTTTTAAGAAGAGACTGGACAGCCATTTGTCTGAAATGGTATAGGGTCTCTTGCTTGAGCAGGGTGTTTGACTAGAAGACCTCCAAGGTCCCTCCCATCTCTCTTATTCTATTATTCAGTCAAGAGTTTCCTGATTCTTTCAAAAGCTCTGATTGCTTTTATTTCTTTGATCTTTCCAGGATTCTGGAAATTCCTTCCAGAATATGTACACAATGCTTCCATTCTCTTTTCTTCAAATATACTACATGTCAATGCTGCTAACTTTGGATGTTATTGCCTTGACAAAATATACAGACCAGACACCCCTCCAGCCCCAGGAGTCCCCTGCCAGGCCCTTCAGCCCCACAGAGAGATAGAACCCCAGCCTGGGGTCCCTGCAGCAATGGGAGATTTGGGAACCCCTGCAGGTGAATGGTCAGCAACCTCTGAGCTTGCCACAGCTAATAGAGGCCTTGCAACAGCTTGGGGTGGTGCAGAAGCCAGGAGATCAGCAGCTGGTGGGAGAATGACCACAGGAAGGAGATTGGCCACAGCCCCCAAATGTGCAACTCCTGGGCATAAATCAGCAGCCAGGATGGGGCCAGCAGCAACAGCCACAGTGGGGCCCCCAACAGCCTATAATTGCACCACCTTTCAGAGCAACCTTCGATGGGGACCCAGAGAAGCTGATTTTTTTCCTCAACCATGTGCACTCTCATTTGAACCGTTGGGCCTATCTCTACCTGGACCCAGGAGCCATGGTGATTGCATCCAGCCTAGAGGGAGAAACATCCGAATGGCTGAACAATTTATATAATGAGCAAGCCCCGGAATTGGAGGACCCCCACCTCTTCCTCCTAGGGCTGAGAGAAAGATTTGAGGACTCATCCATTGGCCTCAAGGCAAGAGAAAAAATCCACAAAATAAAACAAGCCAGCAGGCCTGCCCTGGAGTACGTGTGAGAGTTTTGCAAGATAGCAGGTCGAACAGAGGGATGGCCTGAGCAATCCCTAATTCATCACTTCATTGAGCGATTAGATGATCACCTGTCTCAGGCCTGCTTCTATCGAGCAGTACCTGATCAGCTGCAAGAATGGTACCAGGCAGCGGTGAAGCTAGACGTTCAGCTTGCCCGCTATAAGAAGCCTCCCCCACCTGAATCCAAGCAGCAGCCAGAGCAACCTGAACAGCAATCACCCCCACGAAAACCTCCAACTACTGTGATGGCTGAAAGACCCAGGCCACCTGCAGGCCCGTCAATTAAGTGTTTCCGGTGCAGACAGGAGGGACATCAAGCAGCAAACTGTCCAGTCCCCTACCCCTGACTACAGAGCAGACCGGAACCAGCGGCGAGAAGGAAACCTGCCCAGCGGCTAACAAGAGAAAAATCCAACCGGGTCATGCAGGAACCTGTTGCCCAGATTACACCCCCCACACAGGAGGATGCCGGGACTCTGGGTGGACCCACCCCTGCTCTGCCCTCCTTTGACAGCGATGACGAAGGAGAGAACGACCCAATGCTGAGTCGACACATCCCGCCTTTTTCACTGCCCGCCAAACGGGGGCACAAATAGACTTAAACGTGCTAATCGATTCTGGATGCTCCCGTTGCATCGTTAGCTTGCCATTTGCCATGAAATTGGGCATACGAGCAAAACTTCTCTCCAAGCCCGTGAGGTTTGAGCAAGCTGATGGCTCTCTGATGGGAGGGACTCTTGTCACGCAATTAACTGAGCCCCTACACCTAGAAATAGGTGAGCACTGGGAGTTTATTCGCTTCCTGGTGGCTCCAAAAATGACTGAGGCTGTGATCCTAGGGCTAGCCTGGTTGGACAAATGGAAACCGTTTATCTGGTGGGAGAAAGGAATGAGAACTGTGAGACTACCTATAGGGCCTAAACCCCCAACTGATTCAACCGACGTTGCGGGGCACTTTAGGCCACCTAATGAGCGAGTGCACATGGCTGCCCCACCACCACCAGGCGAACCACTCATCCCCAGCGAATACCAGGACCTAGCTGAGGCATTTAGTGAAAAAGAATGCGATGCCCTACCCCCTCACAGACCCAATGATTGCTCTATCGAACTGGTGCCAGGAGCCAAACTCCCACGACCGAGAATGTACGCTATGTCCCCCCTCGAAATGGAGGAGATGCAGCGATATGTGAACAAAAACCTAGCGAGGGGGTTCATTGAACGGGCCAAATCTACCGTGGGAGCCCCTGTGTTATTCAAAGAAAAAAAAGATGGTTCTTTTCATCTTTGCATGGATTACAAAGGTCTGAACGTGGTGAGTTTGGAAAATAAATACCCCTTCCCCCTCCTGAAGGACTTACTAACCCACCTGGCTAAGGGGAGCATCTTCACTAAATTAGACCTGAGAGAGGCATATTACCGGCTGAGAATAAAGGAGGGAGATGAGTGGAAAACTGCCTTCAACTGCCCCATGGGGAGCTATCAATTCAAAGTCATGCTATTTGGACTACAGGGGGCCCCAGCCGTATTCATGCAGTTGATTAATGAGGTCCTACATGATCACTTGTACAAAGGGGTTCTGGTGTATCTTGATGATATCCTGATATACAGCACGAATATGACTGAGCTGGTGAGAGAAGTGTTAAGGAAACTATTGAATGCCAAGCTTTATGCCAAATTGTTAAAATGTGAATTTCACCAGACCCGATTAGATTATCTTGGCTACAGAATTTCCAAGAGGGCATTGAAATGGATCCAGCCAAAGTGAGAACTATAATTGAGTGGCAGCCCCCAAAGACTCGCAAACAGCTTCAGAGCTTTTTAGGTTTTGCCAACTTCTATCGTCAATTCATCCCCTCCTTTGCCAAGATTGCCCTACCCCTTACAGAACTACTCAAAATAGGCAAAGGAGGAGGAAAACCACGACCGGGCCAGCCACTTACATGGACTATGAACTGTCAAACGGCTTTTGAGAATTTAAAAAGACGATTTGCTGCTGAACTGGTCCTAAAGCACCCCTGCCCAGGGGAACCCTTTGTAATCCAAGCTGACGCCAGCGATGTGGCAATCGGAGCTGTATTACTACAAAAGAACAAAAGTGGAGTTCTACAACCCTGCGCCTACACCTCTAAAAAATATACTGAAAGCGAGAGAGATGGGCAATCTGGGAGAAGGAGGCCTTCGCAATTAGGTGGGGGCTGTTACACTGGCGACACTATCTAGAAGGGAGCAAGGTGCCATTTGAAGTATGGACAGATCACAAAAATCTAGAAGCACTGAAAACTCCCTGCAAATTGTCCCCAAAGCAAGTGCGGTGGGCACAGTACTTTAACCGCTTCAACTTCACTCTAAAGTACATACCAGGAAGAAAAAACTTCCTAGCTGATGCGCTATCCCGATTACCCCAGTACAAAAGCGAACGTGAGGAGGTTAACAAGGCAATTATCTCCAATCCACAAACTGCCGCTCAACTTATGCCTCGCAGGGTCCCTAATCCTGATGACCCTGGGGTAAAGAAAATAAAACAAGAGCTCCTCACCGATCAATGGTTCAAAGATAATCAAACCTCCCTAACATGCAGGGATGGCTTGGCTTACAAAGGGGGGGAACTGTATCTGCCTGAAGCCCTCTGTCTTAATGCTCTCAAACACAGCCATGACGTAAAACAGGCTGGGCACTTTGGATATCTAAAAACTCTACACCTCATCCACCGGCAATTCTGGTGGCCGGGGCTAAAACGAGATGTGGAAAACTATGTCAGGAGTTGTACTGTATGTGCCACAATGAAAAGAATCCCAAGGAAAACCCCTGGGTTACTGCAGCCAGTGGCAGACCCTTCTCAACCATGGGAAGAAATAGCTATGGACTTTATAGTAGACCTACCTGAAAGTAGAGGAAATACTTTCATCTGGACTGTGATAGACCTGTTCTCGAAGCAGGCTCATTTCATTGCCTGCAAAGGACTGCCATCTGCCCAACGACTGACCAAATTGTTCCTGAAACATATCTACCGACTGCATGGTGCCCCTAAGCGAATAATTTCGGACAGGGGGGTGCAGTTCACAGCAAAGTTTTGGAGGAGTTTTCTTAAATTAATTGGATCATTGCAAGGCTTATCATCTGCTTTCATTCCGGCCACCAATGAGGCTGCAGAATCCGCTAACAAAATGGTGGAGCAATATCTCAGATGCTACATTTCCTACCAACAGACAAACTGGACTGACCTCCTCCCTTTCGCAGAGGTGGCATACAATAATTCTGTTCACAGCAGCACCTGCTACATGCCTTTCAGAGTAGCCACAGGGAAAGAGTTTGGTCCAATACCTGAATACCCTCAGGTGCCATCGGCTTCCCAGACACTTGACCAATGGGTGAGGGGATGGGAAGAAGTTTGGAGAAACACAAAAACTGCTTTAAAAAAGACTTTTGAAACCTATAAAAAGCAGGCTGATAAAAAGAGGGCTCCCCAAAGAACATTCCAAGTTGGGGAAAAGGTTTATCTGTCAACTAAATATTTACGCCTCAAATTACCCAGTAAGAAGTTAGGACCGAAATTCTTGGGGCCTTTTCCTATCGTAAGGATCATCAATCCGGTCACCGTAGAACTAAAACTCCCTAGACTTTTAGGGAGAATTTACCCTGTCTTCCACTGCAGCTTGTTGAAACCTTGTCGGGGCTCCACTTTAAGACCTTCCCCTAAAAAGGCACCCGGGCCCCTCGTAGTTGCGGGACAGACCCACTATGAAGAGAAACGTATACTTGACTCTAGAATTTTTAAAGGAAAATTGCAGTATCTAGTACAATGGAAGGGATACCTGTTGTCTGAAACCACCTGGGTGAAATCCAGTGAGGTGAAAGCTGACAGACTCATCAAAAGGTTTCATGCGAAACACCCCAACAAACCGAAAAATAGCCCCTAACATATGCTTTTGTTTACATTACAGGATCTGTCCTTTTTGTAAGGGGGCCCGGATGTCAACGCTGCTAACTTTGGATGTTATTGCCTTGACAAATTATGCAGAGCTGTGTGGTATTTTTAGAGTTAACTTTAATGATGCTGGGAGGGGAAGAGAAAGAATGTGTGTGGGGTTTGCACAGAAAACGGAAGGGAACCTTTACCCTTCAAACTGATTGGAGAATGTGATTTACTGTATGACAGCAAATTAAGGGAGGGAAATATGCTAGCAAAATATGTGCAGGGGAGGAGAATTCAGATCTTGGCATCCCCTCCATGCCGTGCTGACATTTTTGTTACATGAATAAAGACTTTTTAGGATAAACAATGCCTGGAAGTTCTTTGAAGTGTTTCATTAGTCAGAACCTTGACACTACACCTCATTAATGTTCTACCTATTTCCCCCCCCCCCAATGCTGAATTATATATAAAAAGAACATTGTCTCATCATGAGTGAAATACAAGATACCAAAATAAAGTCTTGGAGTTCTTAATGTTAGAGCTTTTATTTTATTTACTTTGTTAGAAACAAATGCTTCTAAATTAAACCTGATGACAATAATAAGACCTCTGATTTTCATTTTCTTAATAAAAAGAATGTTTATCTTCTCAGACATTACAAATTACAATTATCTACAGCAGAGATGAAGCCAATTCTTTTGAAACCACAAAGAGGGTGAATATACTGGAGTTGTTGCAAAAATATACACTTTCATTAGGGGAAACCCCCCCACAATATTATATAAGAATTATGTATCTATTTCTCCACCTAAAGTATCATAGATCAGGGAGTGTAATTTAAACACCACTGTTCTATGAGGTCCATTCCCCACCATCCAGTCAGAGCTGAAGAAGCTTCTTGGATGAGAAGCGAAACGTCTTCAAAGAAAAACAAGGAAGTTCAGTTGCCTTGTGAAAAAGCATCTTTAGGACATTCACATGTATCCTCTCCAACAATCCTGGATGAGCTACAAAAAAAGGTAATAGATACTATAGTTCTGATCTCTCTTCCCATTTTCATTTGCACCTCCATACAGTAAAGTAAATTAGAGGTCACAACTGCTTATCTAATTTTGAGGAAACATACATGGTGCACATCTGTTGCTACTTACCTACTCAGGATTCCCACCCCAGAGTTTCACTAGAGCAGTTTTCATCTCTTTGTTCCTAAGTGTGTATATTATTGGGTTCAACAAAGGGGTGATGGTGGTGTAGAACACACATACCACACTCTCCATGACGTCCTGAGAAGCTGGTCTCAAATAACGAGAAAATAAGGGCAGGTAGTATATGACCACCACAGTAAGATGGGCAGAGCAAGTGGAGAAGGCTCTCTGTTGCCCTTCACTGCTACTAATCTTCAAAATGGCTGTGATGATATAAGCATATGATGCTAGGATGAGGAGAAAGCAGGTGATTGTCACAAAGCCCATGTCAATGATGATAACCATCTCTTGAAAGTGTATGTCAACACAAGCCAGCTTCAGGATGGATGGAACATCACAGAAGATATAGTCAATATAGTTGTTCTCTCCATAAGGCAAATGAAAGGTAAGAGATGTCAGAAAGGTAGAGTGAAGGGTCCCTCCAATTATGGTACCCAAGGAGAGAATAAGACAGGCTTTTGAGCTCATAAGGTTGCCATAGTGGAGTGGTTTACAAATGGCCAAGAAGCGGTCATAAGCCATCACGGTGTAAAGGAAACATTCTGTACACCCAACCGAGTTCAGAAAGAATACCTGTGAGATGCACCCTGAGAAGGAAATAATCTTTTCCTGCTGGTTGAATCCTGCAATAACTTTGGGAACCACCACAGCTGAGAAGGCCATGTCCAGGATGGAGAGATGACAGAGGAACCAGTACATGGGCTTGTGCAATTGAAGGTTGGTGATCACCGCCAAGATGATCAGAGAATTTCCACAAAGGGTGAGTGCAAACATGATAGAGAAGAAGAGAATCAAGGGGACCTTTAAGTCTTCTGTACAAGGAAACCCAGAGAGGATAAATTCATTTGGGGCTGTTTGATTTGGACACTCCATATAGTAGAAGTCTCTTCTTCAAACACCTAATGTCTAGCCTACAAATGCATGGACCAGTAGATCCCTATGGACCAACCCAGTACCTGTGAAGAAGAAATACTCCTTATATCCCCAAATTCTATGTGATTTGGAAAAAAAAAGAACTGAAAAGTAGAACCCATTGTAATGTTAAAAGCATTATTTACTCGGCATTTAACCAGTATTTATTTTGTCAGATTTAAATAAAGTTGGGGAAATTAGGTTGTAATTCTTTCAAGAATGTTCTCTTGAATGATCCTGTAGAAATTTCTTCTCTTTGACAGATCTGTTGATCAGCTATATCTCATCCTGTCCGAGCTGCAAATGGGATACATCTAATTGTTTTTGTCTCATTTACATTTGCTCACATAAATCTACTGATCCTGTTCGACTCTGGATAATGAACAATGGGAGTTTCCCATTGTTGTCCCACTAGCAAACATTGACCAACAGACTGGGCTGTTGAAAGAGGCAGTATCAACAGCAGGTTAAGAAAAAGCGCCAGAGAGAGACCAGTTTCAAAATGTTTGCAAGATATTCCCCTTGAGAAGAAGCAAAGGCACCAAGCAAAGTTAACAGGAATGTTCTCCTTTACTCATCAACCTGACAGAGAACAAAAGTATTTATTTGGGGTTGATGGAAGTTCTTTTACCTGGGTAGGAGAAATCAGATTGTGCCTATATGTTAGTTAGGAATTGCTTGATAGAAAAAAGATAGGAGTTAAATTTCCATCAACCTGAGGGAAAACAGAAGCATGGAGTTAAAAACAAATAATCTTTTACCCTGGCGATGGAATTCATGCAGTTCTTCCTATATATTAGTTGGAAAAATGTTGATATGAAAATATGAAGGACCAGGATCCAACCCATGTTTTCATCTCGGATGCACATATATAGTCCATATCCAAGTTGAAAAATGTCTGTCCTCAAATGACCACATATAAAATAATTTGCATTAGCCTAATATACCTTTTGCTAACTATGTTGAAATTCCAGAAGACTCATAGATCATTACACAACTTGGAAAATAGCATTGCACATATATTTTGTTCGGCATCATTTGCCACTTCACAGACCTATTCCAGGGGTCGCGATGGGTCGGACACGACTTCGCAACTAACAACAACAAATGTGTCAGAACCCATATTTTACAGGACCAGAATCCCTCTGTGGTTTAAAAATGTGATAAGTAAGTAAATAAATAAAATCTTGGGGAAGGATTGATTCAATTCATTTCTCTTTTCCAAAAGGCTACGTTTGCTGGTGTGAAATTGACTGGAAGGGTAGAAATGACCATATTTCCATTGCTGTTCCTGGAAGATTAGGTGGAAAATCCTGATGGAGTTTTGAATTATTTGCTTGTTAACTTGTAGCCTTGTAACTTTTAATTCTCTTTCTGTTCAGAAGATTCAATGAGCACCTCATGGAAAACAGATGAACTTTTTCTTGATGGACAGCAATTACTTTTTAGTTGCTGCAAGACAGACTCCTAAACTAAGCATAGAAAGGAAGATGTTTTCTTTCTAAGCTTTATCTGGCATAGTTAATTGCAAAACCCCAACAAATGTAATTGTAGTTTTTTTTAAAAAAAAAACCCAACAATTACCCAATCCATCATTATTGTTACATACAAGTTGGTGGTATGCCAGGTCTCCACAAAGCCATGATAGTTCTTCTCAGTTTCATTGAGATATTTTCCCCCTTTCACATCTAGAGATACTTGGATTTTGGTTCTGAGGATCTTATGAACTCCTGCTTGATATGAACTCTGAACGTAAAGTGAAGAATTAGACAGAGTCATACATTTTGATGTCTCCAGGTAGGAGCAGTTAGATTCTTCTGTGTCCACATTTTTTTTTTATAACATTCCATCTTCAGTGAATGTTCTGCCTTTATTCCCTAGAGTTAGTAAACATTATATTAAAATATTGTTGATTTAGGAGAAAGGCAATTAAAATTGCCCAGAAACTGCCTTGGGAAACAATTACTTTCAAACAATAGGTGAGTTTGAAAGTTTGCACACATAATAATAAAAAGATCAATTAGCCATGAGTTAAGATCCTATTGTTTCCAATGGGAATTAATTCAGAACATTTTATTTTAATTCAGAGCTGACTACTCAAGTTATTTCTCTTTCTTATTATTTGGATTACCTTTTTCCTTCTCTAAAGTGCATAGATTGAATTTCTGTTTTTCCTTTAATTAATCATAAAGTTGTCCTCACCTTAAAATCCATGATCCATCTTGTCTCTTTCCTGAGTTATTCTTACATCTCTGTTACACTACTCTAGACTTACTACTCTAGTCATGGATCATCACTAGCTATATGGATAAAATATGAAATGCGGATCTGTTCTGGATATGCTGCATGTTTTTAGCAAGAAATGGAGGGATTTAGTTAATTTATGGATATGCAATGCTAAAAATGCACCTCTAGAATATATTATCTGATCTTGTAAAATAATACTGTAACTCACAGTAACTGTGAGAGGGACCTCGGAGTCCTAGTGGACAATCACTTAAATATGAGCCAGCAGTGTGCTGCAGCTGCCAAAAAGGCCAACACAGTGCTAGGCTGCATTAACAGAGGGATAGAATCAAGATCACGTGAAGTATTAATACCACTTTACAATGCCTTGGTAAGCCCACACTTGGAATACTGCATCCAGTTTTGGTCACCATGATGTAAAAAAGATGTTGAGACTCTAGAAAGAGTACAGAGAAGAGCAACAAAGATGATTAGGGGACTGGAGGCTAAAACATATAAGGAACGGCTGCTGGAGAAACTTCCTGACAGTTAGAACAATTAACCAGAAATGGAGGGATTTAGTTAATTTATGGATATGCAATGCTAAAAATGCACCTCTAGAATATATGATCTGGTCTTGTAAAATAATACTTCCCTTTGGACTACATATTATTTTTCATTTGCTTCTATGAGTCTATGTTAATTTTGTTTTGGAAGATACCCTGTTGTTTTTTGTAACTATGATTCCATTGGCTGCAACCACATGACATAAGGCCAAGAAAGCCACCACCTTGACTTTTCTTGTGGACTGTTTTGTCCACTGCCACATGATAATGCTGAATATGTGCCATCAAGTCATGTAGGGCATTAGTGAGTATACATATATATTTTCTCCAGAAGAATCGGTCCTTAACCTGATTCTTCAGGTCTTCCAAGGATACACCCATTGTCAATTTTTGACCCATTGTCAAAAAGTCCGGTTGCCTTTTGAAAAGTACCTTTGGGACAACCATGACCTGGATAATTGAGAATCTCCATAAACAATGTGCAAGCTATCATACAATATCCTTAATTTCACAGAAAAGTAAAATAAAACCGAGGAACCTCTGGCACAGATTGGAGCCCTAAATAATGTTTCATGTTCTTTCACCTTTTCTAAAGAGCTGGCATCTTTAGAAAAGGTAGAAGAACATGAAACATTATTGCTGATGCACGCTGGATAATTGACAAAACCAAAGAATACCAGAAGGAAGCCAGTATGTGCTTCATTGATTACAGAAAGGCATCTGATCGTGTCAATTATGTCAAATTATGAAAAGTGCTTAGAAAAATAGGAATTCTTATGCAAAACCTATAACCAGGACAGGAAGTCACAGTACAAACAGAATGTGGCAAAATAGATTGGCTCCAAGCTGGTAAAAGAATGAGACAAAGCTGTATACTCTCCTATTATTTATAAAAACAACCTGCCTCCAGAAGTTGTGAATGCTCCAACACTGGAAGTTTTTAAGAAGAGACTGGGCAACCATTTGTCTGAAATGCCTGCCTGAGCAGGGGGTTGGACTAGAAGACCTCCAAGGTCCCTTCCAACTCTTATGATTATGATTATGATTATTTAATTGAATCATCTTATTTATGTTTTTAATATCAGAAATTGACATGGGGCAACAATTCCAATGAATAAAAAATAAATAAAATAAAGGTGAACATTTGTAGCTCAGGGTTGAAATGAGGGTTCCTTGCTGCTCTCTGAGCTTGGTTGTTTTCTTGCAGAGTAGCATTGATGATGTTAACTAGTTTAGGTAATGAAATGTCTACAAGAAAAAAATCCAAGCTCAGAGAGCACCAAGGAACCTAAAAAATTATTTTTTATTTTCCATCATTTTTTTCTCCACTAGAAAAAATAACATTGTTGAATCCTGTACTGTTGATTTAGTTTAGCCTTGAGATATCTGGAATAGGAGTGGGCTACAAACTCAATAAAGAAGTATTAAAAGTTAAAAGAAATGATTATTTCCCAAATTATTCTAATTGCAAAAGAGAAAATTAGGTTTTAAACAAAGAATGAAATCATATACAAGTTTGTCTGCAAAAATATTTGATGTTTTTATTAGGGAACATGAATTTGGGCAAACTCTGAGAGACAGTGGAGGATAGGGGTCCTGGCATGCTGTGGTCTATGGGTCGGACATGACTTAGTGACTGGACAACAAAAACATGGTTAGGAACAACAGATTAAAAAGATCTCATCATTGGAATACAAGACATATGTGATAAAATTCAGGATTAAATTAGACAGAAGGAGCTAAGTGAAGATAACTAAGAGGTCATTCAGAATAGAGAAGACATGATAAACTTGGGCAGATATTGCCCCAAAGATGCTTTTCCATGAGGCAACTGAACTTTCTTGTTTTTCTTTGAAGACGTTTTGCTTCTCATCCAAGAAGCTTCTTCAGCTTCTTCAGAGCTGAAGATGCTTCCTAGATGAGAAGCGAAACATCTTCAAAGGAAAAACAAGAAAGTCCAGTTACCTCGTGAAAAAGCATCTTTGGAACAACTATGATCTGGATGACTGCAAATCTCCATAGATATTTGGGAAGATCTTGTTTCTCAAGTAAAGATCATCTGGAAAAAGGATTCTCATATTCCTTGCTGCTTAGGGCAAATGTCCTCCTGAAATCCAGTAACTCACTGTAGGAGACATTGCAAACAGATCTCCATAGATCTTGGCAAGAGCATCAGAGAAAGCAGCAGTATTTTACCATGTCTTTGCTTTTCTGGAAAGTGTGAGCTTCATTACAAGAATATTCTTGTAAGTGGGAAAAAAAATCATGATTAATGGCTCTGCTGTATTTACAGAAAGAAATTATCAATATTATTTGCAAATCTAACTTTAGAATGGGTGGGGTGGCTCAGTGGCTTAATGATGCTGGATATGGTTTCTGCTCCAATGGTTCAAGTCAAAGCCTAACAGTTCAAAAGCATGTTCTATGCAAGTAGATAGATAGGTACCACTTTGGTGGGGAGACGAGTTGGTGCTCTGTGCAGGCAGGCAGATTCCTGACCACTGTGAACCTTCCTGGTTGCGGTGCCCATTTGTGAGGAGGCTCTGGGAAGGGAGGGGGCTTGGGGTGACACTGCAGGAAGAATTGCTCATCTTTCTCTCTGGTGTGAAGCCAGCTCGTCCTTCTCTAACATACCTTGGGAAGCATGCAAGTGTGTCCTACAACATAGCTGGTACCTTGGCAAATCAAATTACTACTCTGCAATACCATTGTGGTCTCCTGGCTACTGTAACAATGCCATACACTAATAATAGTAAACTATAGAATGTTCTGTTTCTCGGGTTTAGTGAATAGTCAGGAAACAACGTTTATTTAAATTACAACATCAGGGAGTTTCATGCAGCATGGGAAAAGCACATGACAATACATTCAGAAAAGATATTAAATTCACTTCTAAAACATACAGTCATGTATAAACTCTCCATTAAAATAGCTGCTAAATAATTCTCTTTTTCCTCTCTTATTTTTTTGCTGTATGCCTCTGTTGAGATCTCTTCACAAACTGGTCTTGTTGGAGGCAATGGAAATCCAGCCAGCAAATGTGACATCTTCTAAAGAGACATCATGGAGAGTATGATTATCATTCATCCAACTAGCAGACCCAACGAAAGGAATCCTCAAGGCATTTAAATCCCAGCAGGTTAAACTTTATTGGGCTTCTTCAGAACTGAAGAAGCAAAACCAGCTCTGAGTTTTCCCGTGCAAAAGCTTGCTTAGTAAAAAGATAGATTCCCATGCCCCTACCCACCAGGTGTTCACATTGTCCAATAGTACTCTTCCATTTTATTATGGGAACAGTTCACGTCTCCATTGAGCACCTATGGCAATGACCTTGACATGGGGCAGGCTTTTACAGTCCGTGAACAGCTTCTTGGCATTCCATTTCCTCCCTTCATTTTCTACCCCTCCCCACTTTTCTATGGCAAGATGAGAAAGCTAGCAGGCATCGTAGCGATTCAATCTTGACAATGATTTGCTGGAATTCCTAGTCTTCTTTGTCCAAGAGAGCAATGCTACTTGAGGCTAGCTGAACAAGGAGATCATTAACTTCTGTAATCAAGTTCTGGTTGGATAAGGACTTCTCTAGGAGAAGAGCTAGACAACATCTGATAGGAATGGATGCTCTTCAAACCTTGTTTCCTTCAGCATTCAAACCAACAGGCAGTTAGGAGGACCATTGTTGCAACTAGTGATTCCATTTCTTTACACCTCTAAGCAAGTCATTCCACCTCCCCATCAAATTAAAAAAAAGAAGAAGTGATTACACACAACAGACTGCATGATTTGAAACAACTAGCTGATGTGCATATTTCTAATCAGCTGCTTTGGCTTTCTATGCAATTTGGCCAGCTAAATTCATTATTTAAGAGCAGTCAATAGAAAAATTCAGTGGAGCCATTAAATAGCTCTGAATTCCATCTGGAAATGATGGCATCAGTTTGACTATTCACCATATTTTGTTTTTTAAAAAATGTTAAAAAATGTCTTGGGTATACTTCCTGCTGTCTACTCTGGATTCCCACTCCAGAGTTTCAGCAGAGCAGTTTTCATCTCCTTGTTCCTAAGTGTATATATTAGTGGGTTTAACAAAGGAGTGATGGTGGTGTAGAACACACTTACCACACTATCCATGGAGTCCTGAGAAGCTGGCCTCATATAACGATAAAACACAGGAAGGAAATAAATGCACACCACAGTAAGATGAGCAGTGCAAGTGGAGAAGGCTCTCTGCCGTCCTTCACTGCTACTGATCTTCAAAATGGCTGTGATGATATAAGCATAAGAGGCTAGAATGAGGAGAAAGCAGGTCACAGTGATAAAGTTCATGTCAATAATGAACATCAGTTCACTGAATGTTATGTCCACACATACCAACTTAAGAATGGATGGAATGTCACAGAAGACATAGTCAATATAATTGTCCGCTCCATAAGGTGCATGAAAGGTGATAGTTGTCTGAAATGCAGAATTGAGGCTGCCTCCAATTATGGTACCCAAGGAGAGGGTGAGACAGGTTTTCCAGCTCATGATGTTGCTATAGTGGAGTGGTTTACAAATGGCCAAAAAGCGGTCATAACCCATCAAGGTGTAGAGAAAACATTCTGCACACCCAACAGAGTTAAAAAAGAATACCTCTGTTATGCATCCTGGAAAAGAAATTATCTTTCCTCTGGAATTGAAGCCTGCAATAACTTTGGGAACCACCACAGCTGAAAAGGCCATGTCCAGGATAGAGAGATGACAGAGGAACCAGTACATGGGCTTGTGCAGTTGAAGGTCCGAGATCACCACCAAGATGATCAGAGAATTTCCAGAAATGGTGAGTGCAAACATGGTTGAGAAGAAGAGAATCAAGGGGACCTTTAATTCTTCTGTACATGGAAACCCAGAGAGGATAAATTCATTTGGAAGTGTTTGATTTGGGCACTCCATATAGTACTTTTGCTTTAATCACCCAACCTGTGGAGCAGGTGAGATTTTATGATAAAGGGAGTTATGTTAAGTCTCAATGTGTGAGATGCCCTTTCAGACTTAATCATGTTCCTGAAAGATCTTGTATCTGGCCCAGAAAAAAAAGAATTTAACATCTAAAATCTTGCCTACATTTGCATGGATCCAGAGAGTGCATCCCTATGGACCAACCATGAACATGTGGAAGAGAAATACTCCTTTTGTCTCAAAATTCTATGTTATTTGGAAAGAAATAAGAGCTGAAAAGAAGAATGTATTATCATGTTGGAAGCATATTTTTTCAATTATCTTGTGTTTATCTTGTTCATATTTAATCACTGACTAACAGATTGGGCTACAAGAGAGCCAATGTCCCCAACTCAGCTGGTGAGGTCAGAAATGCCAGAGAAAGATCGCTTGCCAGATAACCCCTTGAGAAGAACTGAAGGCCACCGAGCAAAATCACTGCAATGTTTTCCTTCACACATCAAACTGATAGGAAAATGAAATATGGTTCTGGAGTTGATGTAAGTCCTTTTACATGGGTGGAAGAAATCTGATTCTGCATATAAGCTTCATAGAAAAAAGATAGGAGTTAAGCTTCCATCAATTTAACAGAAGATTGTGTAGAGCTGGGGAATAAACAGCTTTTACACTGGGGAGGAAACCATGCAATTCTTCCTTATATCAATCAGAAAGTATCTCATGTGAAAATAGGAAGGACAAGATCCAACTCAAATTTCCATCTTATATGCACATACACATTCCATATACAAGTTGAAAAATGTCCATCTTCAAATGATCTTGTGGCCCAGAGTCACCTTATAAGGTAGATATAGGTGACATAAAATAAATGTGAAATGTGAAAAATAATTTACGTTAGCCTAATATACCTTTTAACAACTATGTTGAAATTCCAGAAGATTCACGGATCATCACACAGCATGCAAACCAGCATTGTACATAGATTTTTGGGACATCATTTGCCTCTTCACAGACCTATTCCAACATTGTAATTCATATGGTGTACAATGCTCAGAGTCTCTCTGTGGTTTAAAATTTGATAAATAAATAAAATGTAGAGGAAGGAGTGACTCAATTCATTTCTCTTCTTTTCCAATGTGAAATTGATTGGTAGGATTGAAAGGACAGCAGTTCCAATTCTGCTCCCAGAAGAGCTGGTGGAATATTTCAAAGGACAAATTTGTAGGTTTGTAACTTTTAATTTTCTTTCTTAGGTTCACTGGACTCCTTATAGAAAACAAACAAACTTTGTCTTGATGATAGCAATGTACTTTTAGTTGCTCCAAGATGGAGTCCTAAACCGAGCATAGAGTTGAAGATATCATGTTTTCTTTCCAAACTTTAGCTGGCATAATTAATTGCAAAAAAACCAAAAAATGTTGCCTCAGTTTAAAAAAAAAATCAATTATTGTGAGATACAGGTTTGTGGTATGCCAAGTCTCCACCAAGCCATGATAGGTCTTCTCAGTTACACTGAGATATTTTTCCCCTTTCAAATCTAGAGGTACTTGGAGTTTTGTTCTGAGGATCTTATGAACTCCTGCTTAATAAGACCTCACAATGTGAAGAATTAGGCAGCATCATAAATCTTCATGACTCCAGGCAGGAGCATTTTGAGTCTTCTGTTTACATGTGTTTTTATAACATTGCATCTTTGGTGAACATTCTGCTCTTATTCCCCAGAGTTAGTGAATGTTATTTTAAAATATTGCTGATTTAAGAGAAAGGCAATTATGATTGCCAGAAAGTCGACTAGGGAACAATTTCTTTCAAACAATAAATAAATCTGAAAGTTTGCACACATAATGAAAAATGATCAATTAGTCATGAGTTAAGATCCCATGGTTTCCAGTGTGAATTAATTCAGAACAATGATTTTATTTCAGAGCTGACTGCCCAAGTCATTTTTTTGCCTTACTATTTGTGTTACCTTTTTCCTCCTCCAAACGTCTAGAGAGAATTTCTGATTTAGATCAGTCATAATGTTGTCCTCCCCTTAAAATCCATGATCTTACTTGCCTCTTTCCTGATTTATTTTTACACATCTTTGAAAAGTATAAAGGTCATATGGATAAGGCAAAGTTGACTATCTCATGTAATCTGAATGTATTCTGGATACGATGTGTGTTTTTAGGAATCCCAAAGGTGCTTTTTCAAGAGGCAACTGGACTTCCTTTGTTTTTCTTGAAGATGTTTTGCTTCTCATCCAAGAAGCTTCTTCAGTTCTTGGATGAGAAGCTAAACATCTTCAAGAAAAAGCAAAGAAAGTCCAGTTGCCTCTTGAAGAAGCACCTTTGGGACAACCATGACTTGGATGACTGAGAATCTCCATAGACTTGTTTTTAAAAAGAAAAGGAGGGATTCGGTTAATTCATGGGAATGCAGTATTAAACGTGGATCTTTAGTGTACATGATCTGGCCTTGTTCAAGAATACTTCCCTTTTGACTACATATTATTTTTCACTTGATTTTGTGATTCTACATTAATTTGGTTTGGAAGATTCTCTGTTGGTTTTGATACTTATGATTCCAATGAAAACAAAAGGACTAGGGAAATGGATATTGTATCCATTTATAGTTGGGTATGTTAAAAAGATAACAAAAATCATAGGGACCCCTAACTTTATGATTTATGCAAGTCTATATGTCTCTTTACACGTGAGCAAGTGCTACCTTATTAGAAATCTGAACTAAAGAAATATTTATGATTTGTGTTTATTTATACCACCGGGCATGTATTGTTTCCCATTTCCCCCCTGGTCTTCTGTATGAGGCTCCATCATATATATTGAATGCCAAGGCATTCAAAAAATTGACCAAAAAGTCAAGATGGTGGCTGCCACCACATGGCATAAAACCAAGAAAGCCACCATTTTGATTTTTCTTGGGGACATTCTTGTCCACTGCCACATGATAATGCTGAACGTGTTCCATCAATGTTGGGCCTTGATGAGCAGATAGATTGATTTTCTCCAGGAGAACCAGCCTGGTTCTTCAGGTCTTTGTTTCACTTATTGTCACCGTAATTGAATCAACTTATTTCTGTTTTTGATGTAACAAATTGACACTGAACAACACTGAAAAGGTTCAGAGAAGAACAACTAAGATGACCAAAGGCCTGGAGACTAAAACATGAAGAACGGCTGCAGGACTTGAGTTTGGCTAGTCTAAAGAAAAGAAGAAATAGGGGTGACATTGATAGCAGCATTCCAGTATTTGAGGGGCTGCCACAAAGAAAAGGGGGTCAAATTATTCTCCAAAGCACCAGAGGGCAGGACAAGAAACAATGGTTGGAAACTGACCAAAGAGAGAAGCAACTGGAATTAAGGAGAAACTTCCTAAAGTGAGGACAATTAACCAGTGGAACAGCTTGCCTTCAGAAATCGTGGGCACTCCATCACTGGAGGTTTTTAAGAAGGGACTGGACAGTCACTTGTCTGAGATGGTATAGATTCTCCTGTTTGAGCAGGGGGCTAGACTAGAAGACCTCCAAGGTCCCTTCCAGCTCTATTCTATTCCCATGGATAAAAAAATAAATTAAAAATTGCTTTTGATTTTCCAACCATTTTTTCTCCATTAAAAATATATTATTAAATTGTTTATTGCTGTTTATTTTATAAAAAAGACATTGCATCTCTGGAAAGAGTGCAGAAAAGAGCATCAAAGATAATTAGGGGGCTGGAGGCTAAAACATATGTAGAACGGTTGCAGGAATTGGGTATGTCTAGTCTAGTGAAAGGAAGAACTAGAGGTAACATGTTAGCAGTGTTCCAATATTTGAGGGGCTGCCACAAAAAAGAGAGGGTTAACCTATTTTCCAAAGCACCAGAAGGCAAGACAAGAAACAATGGGTGGAAGGACAGAAGCAACCTAGAACTAAAGAGAGATTTCCTAACTGTGAGAACAATTAACCAGTGGAACGGCTTGCCTTCAGATGTTGTGGGTGCTCATCTCTGAAAGCTTGTAACAAGAGACTGGACAGCCATTTGTCTGGAATGGTATAGGGTCTCCTTCTTGGGCAAAGGTTTGGACTAGAAGACTTCCAAGGTTCTTTCCAATATTTTTATTCTGTTATTTTGTTTAGCCTTGAGATGTAAATATACAAAGAAATGCTTCTTTCCCAGATATTACAAATTAAATAGAGAAAATTAAGATTTAAACAAAGAAAGGAGTCACATACAAGTTTGTCTGCAAAAATATATGACATGTTTTTATTAGAGAACATGTAGCTACACTCAGTGGTGGGATTCAGCTGGTTTGCACCACTTCAGCAGAACCAGTAACTAATTTTTTGTTGCCCAGGCCCAGAATGGACTTCCGGAAGCAGCATCCACACAGAGAACTGGTTGTTCACATATTTGAATCCCACCACCGGCTACACTGAATATCAAGTGTTCTTAATCCTTCAGATACATATCACTCTTCCATCCATACTCATAGTATGACAGTCCAATTTTAAGGTCAAGACTTGGTGAGGAACATCAGATTAAGAAGATCACATAGGTGGAATGCAAGAAATAGGTGATGCAGTTGAGAAGTGAGGACTGAATTAGATCGAAGGAGCTAAATTAAGTCAACCGAGAGACCAATCAGAATGGAGGGGATATGAAAAACTTGGGAAGATCTCATTTCTCAAGTACAGTTCATCTGGAAAATGATTCTTATACTCCTTTCTACTCAGATCAATAGTTCTCCTAAAATTCAGCAAGTCACCACAGGAAACAGCTGCACACTGATCTCTACTATTCATGACAACAACAGAAGAGAAAGCAGCAATATTTTACACAATCTTTCCATACAACACACTATGTGATTTGAAAGAATCTGCTGGTGCTCATGTTTCTAATCAGCTGCTCTGCTTTCTATGCAATTTGATCAGCTATATCTATTCTTTAATAGTTGTCAATAGAAAATTTGAGTGTAGCCATAAAATAGCTTTGATGACATGAATTAGACTATTTTTAAAAATCTTAAAAATTTCTTGGGTTTGCTTGCTATTCTGGATTCCCACTCCAGAGTTTCAGCAGAGCAGTTTTCATCTTCTTGTTCCTAAGTGTGTATATTAGTGGGTTCAACAAAGGGGTGATGGTGGTGTAGAACACACTTAACACACTATCCATGGAGTCCTGAGAAGCCGGCCTCAAATAATGATAGAACACAGGGAGGAAGTATAGGCACACCACAGTAAGATGGGCAGAGCAAGTGGAGAAAGCTTTGTGCCATCCTTCACGGCTACTAATCTTCAAAATGGCCATGAAGATGTAAACATAAGATGTTAGGATGAGGAGAAAGCAGGTCATCGTTACAAAACCCATGTCAACGATGATAATCAGTTCTTTAAAATGTATGTCACCACAAGCCAGCTTCAGGACGGGTGGAACATCACAGAAGACGTAGTCAATATAATTGTCCTCTCCATAAGACAAATGAAAGGTGAGAGAGGTTTGAAAGGCAGCGTGGATGCAGCCTCCAATTATGGTAGCCAGAGAGAAGATGAGACACAATTTCCAACTCATGATGTTGCCATAGTGAAGTGGTTTACAAATGGCCTAGAAGCGGTCATAAGACATCACGGTGAAAAGAAAACATTCTGCATACCCAACAATGTTCAAAAAGAATACCTGTGTGACACACCCTGAAAAGGATATAACCCTTCCCAAGATGTTGAATCCTGCAATAACTTTGGGAACCACCACAGCTGATAAGGTCATGTCCAGGATGGAGAGATTACATAGGAACCAGTACATGGGCTTGTGCAATTGAAGGTCAGAGATCACCATCAAGATTATCAGAGAATTTCCAGAAAGAGTGAGGGCGAACATGATTGAGAAGAAGAGAAGCAAGGGCAGTTTGAACCCTTGTAGATATGGAAACCCAGAGAGGATAAACTCATTTGGGGCTGATAGGTTGGAACACTCCATGTGTCAGTTATTCTTATATGTATCCAGTTCTTTGAGCAATGAGTCAATCTAATGGAGCACTTTGCCTGGAGTTAGTTACTACTGGGTAGATGTCTCTGAGAGTTTCTGCATAATTTATTAGACTTGAGTTTACTTACCATGTGTGCACTTTTGTTCCAGATGTAGAAAACAATATCACATCATCCTTATTCTGTCATATGTCAAGGCGCCGCTGTATAAAAAACATTTAAAAACTATTAAATTAATAAATATTCAATGTGATGGAGAAAAAAAACTGATCTTTTTCCTTTTATTTCATATGTATTTATCATCTATTAAATAGGGAACAGTCCACTTCACTAATAAAAGGAAGCTCCTTGAAAAGTATTTCGAGTGAATTGTCTCTAGCAAACTTGAATATATATAAGTTTGAAAAGTCTCTCCCTCCAGATCTTGTGGCTTATTATAACATTGCTTTTTCAACTTGATACAGTCTGCTGGTGATACAAAGAAACAATATTCAATCATAACAATCATACATCCTAACAATAAATTAGCAATCAGCAATCATACAGTGGCCATGCTGCAATCATACAGCACTAAAGAGACCTTTGAACTCACTCAGTCAATTATTCCTTTGAGGGGCATAACTTTCCTTTCAGTGACTATTTCCAACATTGTGAATATGTTGGGGAAGAAGCTATTGAATTCCCTCTGCTCTGTGGTTGCTCATGTAAAATGGATTGCAATTGGCAAAATTATATCTTTGTCAGGACTGCCACAAATTGCTAATGCAGTTGCAGAGTAGCAGATAGAAGCTACTGGTGTATATTTAAACAATTTGCTTTCTGATTTTTTAGCTTTATAGCTAAAAATGTCATTGAGTTTCCATTGGGCAATTTATGGACAGCAGATGATCTTTCTTTTCAGAGACTGCAATTTTATTTGAGGAGAAGGAGATCTTCAGCCAGATTGAGAATGCAGGAAACCATCTTAAGAACTTCTTTACAAAATGAGAGACTGCATTGCAAGGTGTTGAAGTTCCAAAAAAAGCAATCAGCTGTTTTGAAAAATTAGCTTGTTTTAAGCTTATATGTTGTGAGTTAGTATGTTATTCCAAGTCTTTAGATGCCTTCTTAATTAGGAGTACGTGTTTTCATTTTTTTCCATCCAGAGAGCTTTGGTCTGTTGTGACGTTGTGATGAACTCCTGCTTGATATGACCTTTCAGTGTGAAGTGAAGAATTAGGCAGACTCATGTATCTTCATTTCTCCAGGTGGGAGCACTTAGATACTTCTGTTTCCATATCTTTTTAAAATATTGCATCTTCAGTGAACACTCTGCCTTTATTCCCTAGAGATAGTGCATGTTATTTTAAATATTGCTGATTTAAGAGAGGGGCAATTATGGTCGCCAGAAAGTCCACTGGGGAACAATTACTTTCAAACAATTAGTAAATTTAAAAGTTTGCACACATAATAATCAAAGAGATGATTAGCCATGAGTTATGATCCTATTGTTTCCAATGGGAATTAATTCAGAACAATTCTTTTTACTCCAAAATTGACTGTCAGTCATTTTTCTACCTTACCATTTGGGTTAACTTTTTTCTCCTCCAAATGCATAGTTAGAATTTCAGCTTTCCCCTTGATCAATCATAATCTTGACTTCGTCTTGAAATCCACAATCCATCTTGTCTCTTTCCTGATTTATTTTTACTCATCTTGGGCAGTGAGGTTTGCTGCCCTAGTCAGGAAACATCACAAGTCATAATGATATAGCAGATCTTACTGTTTCATGTATTCTGGATACATATATGTGTTTTTAGGAAGAAACACCAGGATTTGGTTAATTCTTGGGTATGCTTTACTAAAATTGTATCTCTAATGTATGTGATCTGGCCTTGTACCAGAGTACTTCCTTTTGGGCTAAACATTATTTCTCATTTTAGTCTATGATTGTATGTTAATTTTGATTTGGAAAAGGACCTGTTCATTTTGGTGGTTCATTTGTTTGCAGTGGAAACAAAAGGTCCAAGGAAATGGATATTGCATTAATTTATAGTTGCAAAAAAGGAAAACAAAAGTTATCTCTAAGGAGCCATCATGTTTATTCCTCTGATGCAGGAGATGACCAGGCTGAGCCCGAAAGCAGGGTCAAATGTGTCATCAGTTTGGAGGTGGTACGCTCCCACAAGAGACCTTAGCCCAACCCTGTGTGAATTCCACTGTTTCTTATCTAGTGGCAATTTGTCTTGACCATTAGTAGATCAGATTCATGTGTATAGGTAAGACGTAATAAATTTGAAATGAATAGAACTCAGCTCCTCTTCCTGTTCGCTTCTGCCTGACACAGGGTTTTCAAAGATTTGATCTTAAATGTCACCATAGTGGCTGCAACCACATGACATAACACCAAGAGAGCCACCATCTTGACTTCTCTTGTGGGTGCTGCTGTCCACTGCCACACAATAATCTTGAACATGTGCCATCAAGTCAATATTGAACCTTAGTGATCACAGAGACAAATTTCTCCAGGAAGGTCTGGTTCTTCAGTTCTGCCAAGGAGGCACCCATTATCACTGTAATTGAATCATCTTATTTTTTAAAAAAATATAAGAAATTTGACATCATTTTTCATGAATGACAATAATAACATTTTGCTGTTCATTTTCTAAAAATTTCTCATGTATAAAAGATAATATCATTGAATCATATATTATTGTTTCATTTAGCCTTGAGATGACTGGAAAGGGGGCAGGCTAAATATCAAGTATCAGAAGATACCAAGAATGCTTCTTTCCCAAATATTCCAACTGCAGTAGAGAAAATTCAGGTTTAAACAAAGAATGGAATCATATACAAGTTTGCCTGTCAAAATATTTGACATTTTTATTAGGGAACACATAGGTACACTAAATGTCAAGTTTTCTTAATCCTGTGCTATGGTTCAAGTTTAATGAATAAAGTCACACAAATACAGTGTTAATGTCAACTCTGCAACGAATTGAACTAAGCCATTTTCACTTCATTTTAGGTTGCCACATATTTAGAATAGAAGGAGGGGGGAAGTGTAGTTTTAAGTTAGCCATAACAATTCTCAAGTATGGGAACCAAGGTCATTACTGATAACATTTTGGTGGGCTGGAGATCTGGGAGGGGTGCCTGCATTTAGTAACAATTGGTGAATGTGATTTATGACATCTAATTGGGTTGGGAATTGCAACTTGCAACTTTGTAACCAGGGGGAAGGGAATTTAGTCTTGGGTTCACCTTTGTATGTGCCACTATTTTGTAGCCAAATAAAAATGTTCTTTGAGGAAGAATTCCTTGCCTTGAAGTTCTTTTAATTGGTCTCATCTATTGGAACCATGACATTAACCCAAGACTCATCACTTTTTTTAATATCGTGGAGTCCTGAGCTCCGATTGCCTACCCAAAGTCTTGGGAGGATGACAAAGACTCAGGGAAGATTCCATGATGGAGAAAAAGGAAGAACCTGCTGCTGGACTCCAAACTACAGCAACCACATCAGTGGATGGGAAGCAGGCCATCTCCTCGATAGAGAGCACAACTTCAGCGATTCTGGCAGCGGGTGCGAGGCCGAAGGAATGGGAGATCCAGATGGAGCCCTTATTGCTATCGGAGGGTCTCCTATCTATCTGGGACATTTGGCATTCAGAAATGACCCAACCGAAAAAGAGTTCGGTAAAGGCCACTGAAGCTGAATTCCCGCTAACTGCTTCTCATGAATCACGCTCCCTTGACCGAAGAGGCGCCAAATGACTAGCACCTTGGGATGAGTCAGGTGAGTGGAAATATTTGACTGCAATTTGGAGCCAATCCGTTGAGTGGTTAAGAGAGAAGTTTGAAGGACTGGAGGTGGGAGGAAAGGAGCAGGTCACCCGTCAATTACTTTCCAGTGAACGGGATGACAGATGCCCCCAACACGGTCCCCAATCCAGGCGAAGCCCAAATCCCATAGCTGGGGCCCGAGCCATCTCCCCACGACCAAAGCCACCAGCTTTAACCTCGAACCCTGTGCAGAGGTGAAGCCCAGACCAGCATCAGCATCGCAATAGCCCCGACCATCATTGGCAGCCTGTCAGCCCCGATTGCCATCGACATTATGCCAGCCCTGATCATCGGCAATGGTATGTTAGCCCTGATTGGTACCATCGCTATGCGAGTCCTGACTGGTACTCACGCCAGATCAGCCCTGAACATTATTGGTGTCAAGCAAGCCCTGATCACTGCAGTTACCCGGATAGTCCTGATCGATATCCATGACGGGCCAGTCCGGATCGATATCGGCACCATGCTAGTCCTGACTGTTATCGATACAGACTCAGTCCTGATTGGTACCCCAGTGACTTAGTCCTGAGCATTGCCAATGCCACACTAGTCCAGGGCCCATACCAAGAGCATTCCAGGCAGCGGGGCTCCCATGAGACCAATTATAGCAGTACAGATTGCTACAGGCTCTCTTAGATTGGCAGCGACCTGTGGAAGCCCCTCCTTTCAAACCCACGTTTGATGGCAACCCCGAGAAACTAACTTTCTTCTTGAATCAAGTGCAGTCCCACATGAACTGGAATGCCAATGCCTATCCAGACTCTGCCACCATGGTTGATGTGGTAGTGGCAAACTTAGAGGGGGAGGCAGCAGAGTGATTGAATGGCTTGTACAACGAGCAGTCACCTGAGTTATGGGACTTCAACCTGTTTATCCAAGGACTAAGGACCAGATTTGAAGATGGTTCCCTAGCCCTGCAAGTTGAAAAAAATATCCATGAGGTGAAACAGAGGGGTCGGCCAGTGAAGGAATATGTGTGTGAATTCCGGAGAGTAGCTGGCAGAATTGTGCAGTGGCCTGAGCGATCGCTAGTTCATCATTTCAAGTCCAGATTGGACCCAGACCTGTTCCAGGCATGCATCTACAGGGGGATCCCTAATCAACTCCATGAGTGGTATCGCTTGGCCGTGAATTTAGACATTGAGTTAAACCACTACAAGAAGCCACCGGTCCCTGGACCTAGACTGAAACCAGATCCAGCAAGGCGTCAGCTTCCCCAATGAGCCCCACTGGCCATGACTACTGGAACTCCAAAAGTGTCGGCTGGACCCCCTATCAAATGTTTTAGATGTGGCCAGCCAGGTCACCGAGCAGCTGTCTGTCCAGTTCCTTTCCCTCAGCCAAAAAGTGGCTCAACTACACCAGCAAAGCAAAAAGGGAGCTCGCGATCCACCAGAGAAAAATCGAGTTGGATTAACCAAGAGCAAGACACTCAAGTCACCTCCCCTACTCAAGAGAAAGCCGAGGCCCCAATTGTCACTTATGACTCAGTTCCAGACTTCTAATGGTCACTCCCTGCAGTCACATAACTCAACTTCAGGCACTTGGCAACACAGCCACAATTATGGCTGTTTACATTGTTCCATAGTTACATGACAGTGTTTTATGACAGTTTTGCTGAAAGTTGGCAGTTATTTCCAATTTTCAGCAAAACCGGCCCCATTGGGAACCATGGGTTCCCTTAATGACTGTGGCATTCACTTAACAACCATTGTAAAAAGGTTGTATGAAGGGATTGGTCATGTGGTCAACCAATTTACAACCATCTCGACATATGACCATAATGGGCAGGCTCCATTATGATTGCATGGCAAGGCCTACCTATAGCTAGTTGCTCTAAAATCTGATGCTAAACCAGCATAAATAAATGATTATGATATAGAACACATTCCTCTACAAGGAAATCCTTGTTTCTTAAATGTTTCCAATATGATGGGGAAAATGAAGTTTAAAAATATCTAGAGATGCGCCATGTTTATCTGCAAAAATACTGATAGAATTCTCAGGCATCAAAATTTGAGGTTTCTTGACCTTAAAATACATATCACAAATCTACACCTCCATCCAAGCTAACCAGGTAAGGGTATCTTCAAGACAATCTTGACTCCTGTTGACTGCATGGACAAATCCCTGCAGTTTTATTGAAAAGTTTTTGGAAGTGGTTTGCCATAGCCTATGTAGAGAGAGAGAGAGTGATTGATCCAAAGTCACTGAGACAGTTTTCATGCCTAAGGCAGGACTAGTTCTCAAGTCCTAGTTCTAGCCTGATGCCTTAACCCACTATACCATACTGGTCCTCTCACAGTAAGAGACTATAAGTTAAGTATCAAAACTTGGTCAGGAACATCAGACTGAGACAATCCCACAAATGGGATGCAAGAAAAGGGCAATGGAGATGAGAAATGAGACCGGTCAGAAGAGAAGGTATGGCTGAGTGTTGACAATTTAGAAGAAAATCAGAATATAGGACCCAATTACTCCTCAAGGAAAGTTCATGTGGAAAAGAAAATCTTAGTTTTGTTTTTTTTATAGAACCTTGACATTTGATAATTTTCCATAGGAGACTGCTGCACACAGATCTCTACATTCCTGGCAAGAATATACAGAAAGGCAATCTATTTCAACACACTGTGCTCCTCAGAAAAATATCAACATCATTGCAAGAGTATCATTGCTGAGACAATGATTTTATTATGAATGTCACCACAGTATTTACAGAAAAAGTACATCCCAAAAAACCTCCAAATCTAGAAATCTGCTATTTCTTGTGCTTTAATGAATATAACAACAAAGAACAAAGCATTTTTTCACAAGCCACAATATATCTGATTGAAACAATAATTCACCCAAAGCATTCATCTCTAAACAGTAAATTCATATAAATTGTCTGGTAGCTTTCACTGAACCTCAATAAAAACAGCAGCTAATTAGTGTCTCTATTTCTCTCTATTTTGTTGTATTTGCATTTGTTGATATCGCTTTGGAATTAGGTCTTCTGGGAGATAGTGGAACTCCATCCAACTGTCAGGAAAGGGTTTGAGGGACCATGTCTCCTAAAGTTATATTATTGGAGAAGATGAGTTCTTGGAATCCATCCACCACTGTGCCCAAGAGAGCAGAACATACATAGGTTACTGGACCAAGGACATTATGAGCATCAGAATTTAAGATATGGATGGATCATGATTGTCCAGGAGAGGAACTCATGAAACACTTGTGGCTCCATGATGTAAACTTCAGACTTTCTTCACTTCCTTCAGAGACCCTGCAGATTTCCCTTCTATCTGAGATTATTCCACGGGAATCTTTGGAATCTTTCTCTTGGACCAACTTATGTTTCCTCTTCTCTTTCCCCTTCTAAACAAGATATAATTCCTTGAATTATGAAAGAAAGATGACACAAAACCGCATAGGTTGTACGAAAGGAGTTATTTATCTGCACTTTTAAAAACCTAGCTCCATCAATTTCTTAACAGCTCCTCAAAAATGAAAAGAGTCCCTAAAATAGGATAATTTACACATTCAAAATTTGAAACAAACATGGCTATTCACCATTTTTATTTTTTAAAAAATAAATATAAAATTATTTTACATATTTTCTGCTACCTACTCTGCATTCCCACCCCAGAGTTTCAGCAGAGCAGTTTTCATCTCCTTGTTCCTAAGGGTATATATTAGTGGGTTCAGCAAAGGGGTTACTGTGGTGTAGAACATGCTTATCACACCATCCATGGAGTCCTGAGAAGCTGGTCTCAGATAATGGTACACCACAGGCAGGTAATATATGACCACCACACTAACATGTGCAGTGCAAGTTGAGAAAGCTCGGCGCCGTCCTTCACTACTACTAATTCTTAGAATAGCCATGATGATGTAAACATAGGATGCTAGGATAAGAAGAAAGCAAGTCATTGCTACAAGGCCAACATCAATGAAGGTCATCAACTCATTAAGTTTTGTATCAGCACAAGCCAACTTCAATATGGCAGGAATATCACAGAAGACATAGTCAATATAGTTTTTTTGTCCATAAGGCAAGCGAAAAGTGAGCGATGTCTGAAATGTTGAGTTGAGGCAGCCACCAATTATGGTACCCAAGGAGAGGACAAGACAGACTCTCCAGCTCATGATGTTGCCATAGTGGAGTGGTTTACAGATGGCCAAGAAGCGGTCATAAGCCATCAGGGTGAAGAGAAGGCTTTCTGCACATCCCAGGAAGTTGAAAAAAAATATTTGAGTCACACATCCAGAAAAAGATATAATATTCCCCCCAGGATTGAATCCTGCAATAACTGTAGGGACCACCACAGCTGAGGCGGCCATGTCCAGGATGGAAAGATGACACAGGAACCAGTACATGGGCTTGTGCAGTTGAAGGTCAGAGATCACCACCAAGATGATCAGTGAATTTCCAGCAAGAGTGAGTGCAAACATGACTGAGAAGAAGAGAAACAACGGGACCTTAAGTTCTCCTGCATATGGGAACCCAGAGAGGACAAAATTGTTTGGGGCTGTTTGATTTGAGCAATCCATGGATCTGCTTTTCTTATGCTTACATATGCTTACTTATGCTTTTCTTATGCTTACTTATGCTTACTCTTTGAGGAATGAGAGATTTTAGGAGGAATGTTTCATTTACAGATAGTTTTAAACAGAAAAAAGTCATTGGCAACTTATTTGCATTCTGCAAGTTTTGCCTTTATGGCCTAAGGAGGTTTAATGGATTCCAATTTAATCTTCTTTCAAACATAGAAACCTGCATCACCTCATCATTAAGGTCAGCACCATCCTTACAGGGCAGAGTTATCTCTCAGGTATTTCCTATTTGAAAAGTATAACAGTTCTAATAAATTAATGTCCATGTCAAAAAGAAGCCACTGGATATCTTAGGTGAAACTAGCAGTTCTCAGTCACATCCTCCAATATATTATTAGTTCTTTCTTGTCAAAATTCTAGCCTTACAGATGTATTTATAGTGTATCTTTAATTAGTGTCAACTTCTTTTGCAGCTCCTTATAAAAATAAATGGGAAAAACACTGCCTCTCAAAATCCGAGACTCATTTTTAGAGTTAATGAAGTTCTAGGGAAAAAAAAATGTTTAGGAAAGAAAAAGATATATATTTTTTAATAGTTAAAATTTGGCCAAACAATTAATGGATCATAATAGTACCAGTAGTCCTTGACTTACAACAATTTGTTTAGTGACCTTTTGAAGGTATAACAGCACTGAAAAAAGTGACTTCTGGCTGTTTTTCACACTTATGACTGTTGCAGCATCCCCATGGTCATGTGATCAAAATTCAGATGCAGTGTCATGTGATCATCTTTGGCGACCTTCTGACAAGCAAACTCAATGGGGAAGCCAGATTCACTGAACAACCATGTTGCGAACTTAACAATTGCAGTGATTCGCTTAACAACTATGGCAAGAAAGGCCGTATAATGGGGGCACCACTCATTTAACAATTATCTCACTTAGCAGCAGAAATTTTGGACTCAGTTGTAGTCGTAGGTCGAGGACCACTTATATTCCTAGGCACCAACCCTGGAACTGTGGAGGTGTAATACTTCTCTGTGGCCTAGAATTTTGTGAAATTTGTGCCAGGGAAAGAAGCTATCCTAAAATTTAGAAGCATAAATTCCCAATTTGGCTCTCAGTATTTATTTTCTACCGTTGAAAGAGACGTGAAGAAATTCCATAATTCTCTTGCAGCATGAATGATCTGGCAGCGATTTTATCCCCAAGTTGACATGTGTTTGTATATCCAGTCTTTCCTCTTTGAGTTCCAAATCAGGCACGCTTATATATATATACAACTCATTATTATCCCACTCCAATTCATTTGGACTTTGAGTGATGAACAACAATTAAAAAATGAGAGTTTCCCCAATCCCAGACTGGTAGGGTTGGGTTGTAACAGAGGAAGTCCAAGCCAGCAAGTGAGGTAAGAAATACCAGAAAGACAAATTTTAAAATATTTGCAACATTTCCACTTAAGAAAAAGCAAATGATTATCAAGCAAGCAGACAGAAACCTGTTACTTCGATCATCCACCTGATATAAAACAAAAGTATGGGCTTACACTGAAGAAAGTACTTTGACATGGGTGGTGGACATCACATGATTCTGCCTAACTGGACAATATTTTGATACACAAATATGAAGGATGGGTTACTGTTCCATCTCATATGCATATACAGGACATAGGTCATATGCAAGTTCAAAAAATTCTGCTCTGAAATGACCATGTGGAACTTCATGGAGATAAGGATCCTGAGATCATTTGCCTTACCTTCATATAAACAGTGCAGAGCCTGCAGAAGACTCACCAGTCAAAACACAACATGGAAAGCCGTCTTGCACATACAATTTTTTTGGCATCATTTCTCCTCTTTATAGACCTATTCCAACTTGTAAATGTCTTGGCAAAAAAGCAATTCAATCCATTTTTCATTTCTCTGATGTAAAATTGCACAAGGAAACCTTAGCTAGGTCTGTCATTAAGGTCTAATGACATTGTTGGAAGAGAAACTGGAAACTTTGAATGGGTTTTAGAACTTTCTTGATAGCATTTGTTCCAGAAGGTTTACTGGACAAAGTATAAACAGCAGATAGTCTTTCTCTTCAGAGACAGCAATGGAATTTGAGTTGCACCAACTCAAATGTTAAGCAGAGGGGGAGACCAAGTTTTCTTCTCAAAGAGATGATTGAGATAATTACTTGCATGGACTCCAACAAAGGGGATTATTTCCAAAACAGGACTCTTGTATTGGGACATATAAGCTTAATGTGAACTAGAGTTTTCCCAAGTCATCTGATTCCCTCTTAATTAGGATTAGGTCTTCTTTCCATTTCTCACCTAGAGGTTCTTGAAGTTTTGTTCTGAGGATATTATGGATTCTGGAAAGATGGATGTGAAAAAAAGAATTAGGCAGATTAATATATTCTGGAGCACTCAAGAAGGAGTTCTTTCACACTTCTGTCTCCACAGCTTTTTAAAATATTCCATCTTCCAAGAACATTCTGTCACCATTCCCCAGACAGAAGCCCTGTGGAGCTTTCTACTAAATTCCAGTGTGCCTGGAAATTGCAAAAAACAAAAAAAACAAAACCTGATTTAAGAGAAAGGCAATTACTGTTGCCTTATATTCCATGGAGTATAATTATTTTTGAACAATCAGTTTGAAAGTCCAATCCCATAATAATCAATAAGACCAATTAATCATGTGTTAAAAGTCCCACTGATTTCAAGGGGTATTAATTTAGAACAATTCTTTTATCCAGTATTTGACTGCCAAAAATCTCTTTTGCCACTTTTTCTTTCTTAACGCTTCTGGTTTCTCCTGGTGAAGCATAATATTGTCCATATCTTAAAATCCATAATCTCTTTTGAGTCTCTTCTGATCTTCTCTGGAAAGAGACTTTTGCTTCTCCTGTAGCATCAGCTTCAAGTCCAACTTCAAAGCGTTTGGTTTTTGAACAGCTCTACCTTTAAAATCTCCCAGGTCTTAAATAAATCAAAATCTATTTTTAATGCATATTCTTTGTGTTTTTAAAAAGAAACTGAAGGTTTCAGTTAACTTTTGAGCGCTGAATATTAAAAATACAGTATGTTTGATGTGGTCTTTGTGTTTTCTTTCTGACTAGACATTTTTTTTCCTTGTATGAATCAATGGTAATATTATTTTGGAAAATTCAGTGGTTTTTCTTTTGGTTATGTTTCCAGGAATCTGATGAGAAAAAAGATGACAAAGAAAATGGATATTGCATGTTTTTAAGGTTTTCAATACTGATACCTTGTTCTCCATTAATTATGCCAACATCTCAGGAAGGTACTTCTCTTTTTAAATCTGAACAAGTTTTCTCTGGCTAAGAGTTTTAGCTGGAGAATTATTTAGAAATGTATTCCATTTACATAACAATATCTATTACATTCCATTTTTATGGAATGTCAAGAAATATTGTATATTCTCTTGATATACATATATGTACGATCAATAGAATAGTTTGAAAGGAACAAATATGCATATAAACTCTTCCGAGCTTTTTTGTTTTTTCTTTTACAAATAATTTTTTTTTTAAAAAGGAATTAATTTCTATCCCCTTGATTTTCACTACTCTCTCACAATGAAGACAACACATTAGAATAAAAGGGAGTGGATGATTTGGCCAAAAGTTTCTGGTGAGGGAAGAAAGGTAGCACCTGGCCACCAGCCCAAAGCTAGTGATAAGGTCACTGTAAATGGCTCAAAGAAGTATATCTCACTTGGCTGGTTGCTAAGATCCCCACCTTTGCAATAAGGCCAATGGCCAATCATATTGGAGGGCAAAATAAACTTGTCAAATGCAGGAAATCAGGACTCCAGGTAGATCCAAAGAATATAGGTTTATTGTATGCAAATACTCTCTACAAGAATCTGAACTACTGACGGTGAAAGCAAATAGGCAGTAGATAAGAGTCAATAGAATTCATGGTGGGCTGGATTTATATCTCTTGTGGGTATGAAGGGACTTGAGACAGATGGCAAATTTGACCCCTCCCTTGGGCTCAGCCTGATCATCTCCTACAAAACTCTTTCAATTCTCCTATACCTGTAATTCATATTGTGATTTATTCATGAAAGCCTAATTGAATAAAAAGAGCAGGAGACCTGAAGGACACCATGGTGGCCTTAAAGAATAATGGCTGCTCAGCTCAAGGAAGGAAAAAGAAATAACTCCACTTAGCTATACAAGAAGCATATACTCATGAATTTGCATGAAGAAAGGAAAGATGGAATCAGAAGAAGAATGGAAACTGGTAAGACACCCTAAAGCTTTTTTCCCATTCTTCACCTGCCATTAATGGTACAGATCAGGTCACATATACAGTATTGTTTAGTTCTTTGCTAGAGCACTGTCTCTGATTTGATGTTTTCTCTTAAGGTTCTCTCATTTATATCAATGGCTGGAATGTTTTATGGCTGCAACTGTCTGATGGGACACCAAGAAAGTCACAATCTTAATTTTTTTACCCTCCCTATCTATGTATCTGCTCATTGTCCAGTCATGATGATGATCATGTGCCATAAAGTCAGATTTGACCACAAAATGACTACACAGATAGACCTTCTGCAAGATGATCTGCACATGTTTGGTCCTTCACATCTTCCAAGACTGTAGCCATTGTCACTGTAATTGTGTCCATCTACTGGTACTAAAACCTAAGATTTTCTGTCATTCTTTCTGTTGCTTTAAATAGCCTCCAGGAACATGAATGAATGATGATCCTCTCTGTTTCTTAACAATTCAACTGTCAGGTGCAATAAATCAGGAAGCAATGTCATTCAAATGACTACAGGTGTATTGCATGCTAAAGCTCTCTACAAGAATTTGAACTACAAGCAGTCAAAGCAAATTGGCGGTAGATAAGAGTCAATGGAATTCAAGGTGGACTAGATTTAGATATCTTATGGGCAGGAAGGGACCTAAGACTGATGAAGCATTTGACCCCTCCTTTGGGTTCAGCCTGGTCATCTCCTACATTGACTCTCAAACCTTGTTCACACAAAAATTGATGCTTCTTCTAACCCAGCTATTCTGCTTTGATCTCCAACAACCAGACCAGGCAAACATTGTGAAGGGATCCTTTATCCTGTAGACCTAACTTCAAGAGTTTTCTTAGCACTGCTTGTATTTCAGATTCTTTCTTGAGCCTCTTTTCAATCTTCCTCTTGAAATCACACAAGATTAGGGTGACTGTTGGACCAAATCCAGGTTTTTATTATTTCCCCTTTCTCTAAACAAACATCACCATGAGAATGAAGGAGAAAATGGTTATCACAAGGCACAATTTCATCTGAAAAGAGGTACTTCTTTTCAAATTTCTAATAGATTTCTTTTGGCATTCTCTGTAAATTTGTCCAGTTACATCAATTATTAGAGCGTTCCATAGAAATTACACTGTGGTCATAAAGCAGGGCAGATTTCCATACCAAAATGATGACATTAACTACTGACCATGCTCAAGAAAATCAAAATAAGTTGTATACACAGTTGCTGTTTACTCTGGATTCCTACCCCAGAGTTTCAGCAGAGCAGTTTTCATCTCCTTGTTCCTAAGGGTATATATTAGTGGGTTCAACAAAGGGGTTACTGTGGTGTAGAACATGCTCACCACACCATCCATGGAGTCCTGAGAAGCTGGTCTCAGATAATGGTACACCACAGGCAGGTAGTATATGACCACCACAGTAAGATGGGCAGTGCAAGTTGAGAAGGCTCGGTGCCGTCCTTCATGACTACTAATTCTCAAAATAGCCATGATGATGTAAACATAGGATGCTAAGATAAGCAGAAAGCAAGTCATTGCTACAAGGCCAACATCAATGAACATCATCAACTCGTTAAGCTTTATATCAACGCAAGTCAATTTCAGCATGGCAGGAATGTCACAGAAGACATAGTCAATGTAGTTTTTCTGTCCATAAGGCAAGTGAAAAGTGAGAAATGTTTGAAATGTTGAGTTGAGGCAGCCACCAATTATGGTACCTAAGGAGAGGACAAGACAGACTCTCCAGCTCATGATGTTGCCATAGCGGAGTGGTTCACAAATGGCCCAAAAGCGGTCATAAGCCATCAAAGTGTAAAGAAGGCTTTCTGAACATCCCAGGAAATGAAAAAAGAATACTTGAGTCACACACCCTAGGAAAGAAATGACTTTTCCCCCAGGATTGAATCCTGCAATAATTTTGGGAACCACCACAGCGGAGAAGGTCATGTCCAGGATGGAAAGATGACACAGGAACCAGTACATGGGCTTGTGCAATTGAAGGTCAGTGATCGCCATCAAGATGATCAGAGAATTTCCAGAAAGTGTTAGGAGGAACATGATAGAGAAGAAGGAAACCAAGGGAATCTTGAGCTCTTGTTGATATGGAAACCCAGCAAGGATAAATATACTTGGTGCTGTTTGATTCAGACATGCCATGGGTCAGTTATTCTTAGGACTTTGGAGTTTCTTCCCAGTGGATAGAGGATGCTGACAGTTTATCCTATTTTGTAGTCCTAGTATTTACTTAGCATTGGCTAGATGTCATGCATTACAATCCACTCTTTCTTTAAGTGCAGGAAATTATATCATATAATTCTCGTTCAGTTGAATATCAAGTGGGCAGCTATAAAATAAAGAGTGAGTGAATGAATGAAAGAATGAAAGAATAAAAGAATGAAAGAATGAAAGAATGAAAGAATGAAAGAATGAAAGAATGAAAGAATGAAAGAATGAAAGGAAGGAAGGAAGGAAGGAAGGAATAGCAATAGCAATAGCAATAGCACTTAGACTTATATACCGCTTCATAGTACTTTACAGCCTCTTTAAGTGGTTTTACAGCATATTGCCCCAACAATCTGGGTCCTCATTTACTGACCTTGGAAGGATGGAAAGCTGAGTCAACTTTGATCCAGTCAGGACAAACTCCTGGCAGTGGGTAGAATTAGCCTACAATACTAACCACTGTGCCAACATGGCTCTTGGTGAAAAAACCTTGTTCAATTATTTTATATATTTTTTTAAAAAAAAATATAGCAATTCAGACCAACAAAATAAAACTATTGGTTTGGTAGAATTAGATAAGGGTAGAATTAGTACAAGTCCTCAGCCCTGCTGAATATATTATTAGTTCTCTCCTGTCAAAGTTACTATCTTACTGGACTATTGATAACTTTAAGAAAGCATCATTTTTTTTCAGTTCCTCATAAAAATAAATGAAAAAAAAACCCCTGTCTCAAAATCTTACTCAACAAGAGATTTACAGAAATGAGGAGGGATATTGAGAAGTTTGACTCAGTTTCAAAATCCTTTCTTAGTCCTTTCTTGGATTAATGATGTTCCAGAAAGAAATAATATCCAACAAAACAGATAGTAGCTCTGTTTCATCTATTTTAAAATGTACCTGAAATCAGTGTGAGCTATCCACCTACAATCAACGTACCAAATCTGGCAGTTGACTTCTAAAATAATTCAAATGTCTATCTGTCTATCTGTCTATCTGTCTCCCTGTCTGCCTTCTATCTATCTATCTATCTATCTATCTATCTATCTATCTATCTATCTATCTATCTATCTATCTATCTATCTATCTATCTATCTATCTATCTATCTATCTATCTATCTATCTATCTATCTATCTATCATCTATCTATCTATCTATCTACTTGTTTTTGTCATGCACCAATGACATTTCATTCCAACCCCATGAGTGCAACAGGCTTAAATCCTCTTGCTGTTAAAATAGAAATTTCCCAGTTTTTCAAGTAGTATCCAGTCTGTACTACTTCTCTCTAGTCCAGAGGGGAAACCTGAAGCATGAGGACTAACATTACTTTGATTGTAAGGTTACAGTAATAGAACCTTGCAGGTCTGATAGCACACTTCTTCTCCCTTCTTTTACTTTCCAGGGAACCAGGAAGGATGTCTTCTGAGATGCTGTCCATGCCTCTTTTTCTTCTGTGGGCTGAGGTGCCTCTTATCTGATGGTTGCTCTGACTGTAGCTTTGCCTTCTGCCTCCCAAGGTCACATTCTCAGGCCATTATATCTTGAAGGCACTTTCTTACATATCTAGAAATGATATATTAGCAACAGTGATCATTTAAGTGTAAGCATGACCCGGGAGACAAATGTTTTATGATTCATGTTGTTTCAACTTTTGTTTTCATTTTCTTTGAAAGAAGGTTAAAACCTAAGCAACCCTTAGCACTGACAAAAATGTGCTTTAAGCACAATAAAATTAGGTTTTAATTTCTCTTGCAAAGGATTCATGTTCTTCTCAGACACTGCACTTAACTAACACAAAATAAACATCTTTTAAAAAATTGTGTATACGTTTTAGATAAAAAAAACCCTCTGCTATATTTTATTAAAGTAAGAAAGATTGTTAATCAATGTACCTGTCAGATCGAGTAGAAAATGAATTACTTCAAAAAAAAAAAACCAACACATTGATATTTCCTGTTCTTAAGTTTATTCAATGGCTATTTTCAACTACGGAGCTATTGTGATGTAGGAAAGTGTCACAACCTGAGTTTTCTGTCCACACTGGACTAGGTTTTAAAAAACAACAACATATGTACCCTTATCCATGTCTGAAAGTGACATTTTCAGTAGCCTGCCAGACTGAGTTATTGGCTTTAGAAATCTAAGTGGTGGTTCATTTTAACCATGATTTAGAAAACAAGCCACACTGAAAGATTCATACATTATATTATGATATTAAATTTGTCCAGATATCTACAACACATCTCCAATGGCTGTGATGGAGAGCAAAGCATCTTCTTACTAGGCTCTTGACAAAGATTCATAGAAGTCAGAGAATTTCCCAGCTAAAAAGAAGGTCCACCATCTTTGGTAAAATTGTTTTGAAGTAAGTCCTCCATTGTACAATGAGTGTGTTGCCTGGTTCTTGTCAGAAGCTCCCACATTATGATATTCAGCACTTGTTTTTTTCTGATATCCTGTTCAGCCAGTCATAAGAATGAAGGGGAACAGTTTGAACCATTATTCAAATCTGAAATTCCTTTTTTGGAAGTAATGATGTTGGAGATGTACATAACTGAGACCTGAGTGGGCTTGAAGGTTGAGTGTGATGAACTTGATGGTGATTATTAAAGACAAATTTGAATTGAATATATTTACTAATAGGCTTATTTTTGGTGTAACGCTTTTGTAAGCAACTTAGACTCACTCTGACTGTCATTAAGAAAGGACTAATAATTAACCAAGCAAATATTTCCTTTTATTTTAATAATTAAAATACTTTAGATGCCCAAATGCATTTTGTAGGTAGATCCCAATGAAGTGTCATTAGATATCTGGATGTTAATCTGTCTTCACAATTTCAATTTTTTGTCAACAATCTGGTAAGAACTGAGCTGAAAAAGAAATCCTTCTTAAATTTAAAATTATCCTAAAATTTCCTCAATATTTCTCCTGTTTATGGAGGGCTGAGGAAAATTTATTTTTAGTTGCAGGTTGAAGTATCTATTTTCATCTCAAAATTCACTATCAAGAGATCTTTGGACACTTACTTAAAGATCTGATTCCTGGTGTTGGGATGTGGCGAAAAAATAAAAGACAACACAGTTTCAAAAGTTTTGAAAAACCTTTGTTTCAAAGGAAACTTAAATGTTGCAGAGTAGGTTAGTGTAACTTGATAATTCAACTGCCAGTATGGGGATCTATACTGGTTACAGTTTTGGTGTTGAAACTGATAGATTTTACAAATACAAGCAATAAAGAAATGTCAAGAAGTGTTTTGTTTCTTTTGTATGCTCTCACACATTCATTATTAAGGAAAAGTTTGCTCTTTTGCTCTGTTTTCTGCTCTTAAGGGAATTCTCCATCCTCTTGAGATAAGAGGTAAAAGATTTTTGTTGCAGTTTCTTGGATTAAAGTGACAAAGTGAAAAAAAAAATTCCAGAAGCCCATTTGGTAACAACTGCTATAGGTTTTGTATAGACTTTTTAGTGAAGCTACCTTAGCAAGACCAAGTGCACAATGTTCATAGAGTTTGGAATTTCCTGATCACTTAATAAGAAGCCTTTCAGCAAAATTTTCTCTGATCACTTCAATTAATTGCTGCAAATTTTCAGTCTCTCAGGAGTTTATTTTCTTAAAGAAGAACTTCAATGTCAGCAATGTTCTTTGAATTGCTCCAAACATAGCTTTACTCAGACTGAGTTGGTTTCACTTGTTGCAGGAAAACCAATCAAGGAATTATCCTCAACAATTGTGTGGTAGAAGCTTGCTGAGAAACACAACATCTCAAATTAGGTTTCTTTCCAAGCTTCTTGGAATCTGCTGACTTGTACCAAAATGTTCTGTTACACTTTCATATCAAACACATCTTCAGGTTCCATTGAGATGACACAATTGTCCCTGGCATGTCAGAAACTGATGTTGCCCTGGAAACTTCCTTCCATATCTGTATCTTGTGTGAGTCCTAAGCCTCTATCACTCCCATTCCTCAGAGTTACAACCATGTGTCTTTTCCTGATCACACTCCAGTGAATTAATTAAGGGTGCCAGAAATTCCATTGAGAAATTAATTTACTAACAAGGCATGGGATCCAAAGTTCAACCCCATTGAAATCAATGAGACCAATTAGTCATAACTTAGTGGCCCATTACATTGCTGTTAGAATGAGATGTTTAGGGGGAAAAAACCCCACAGATTTTCTCCAGAAAGATCTGTCCCTAGATTGGTTGTCCAGGTCTTCCAATGGTGCACCCATTGCCACTATAATCAAATTGTCTTATTTTAGTTTTTATTGTAAGCAACTGATATCAAGCACAATTTCCATGATAATAATAAAAATGCTTTTAATTCTCTTAATCCATTTTGCTCCACTACAAAATAATATTGTTGAATCTTGTACTTTTGCTTTAATTTAACATAAGCTTTTTGGAGCTTGCTTTAGGAAGCATCTGGAATTATGTTTGTATGTGTTGGGGCAAGGTAAAGTGACTACAAACTCACTAAACATTAAAAAAAAATAGAAAGAAATGCTTGTTTTCCACATATGGCTAGGCCTCAATTTACAACCTTTAGTTTAGAGTAATTGGAAGTTACAACCGCATTGAAAAAAGTGACTTATGACCATTTTTCACACTTAGGACTGTTGCTCCATCCTCATGGTCATGTGATTAGTTTCCATCCATTGCTTCTGATCATGCCTTCTGGTCCTTTGGAGAATAGGTTGTCCCCCTCTTCTTTGTGGCAAGCCCTCAAATATTGGAATACGGCTATCATGTCACCCCTAGTCCTTCTTTTCATTAAAATAGACATACTCAATTTCTGCAACCATTCTTCATGTTTTAGACTCCAGTCCCCTAATCATCTTTGTTGCTCTTCTCTGCATTCTTTCTAGAGTTTCAATATCTTTTTTATATCATGGTAACCAAGACTGGATGCAGTATTCAAGTGTGGCCTTACCAAGACATTATAAAATGGTATTAACATTCCATGTGATCTTTAGGCAGTTGCAGCACACTGCTGGTTCATAGTTAAGTGATTGTCCACTAGGACTCCAAGATCCTTCTCACAGTTACTTCTATTGAGCCAGGTACCACCTATTCTGTACCTGTGCATTTGGTTTTTCTTGTCTAAATGTAGAACCTTACTTTTGTTAGATAGGTCAAATGTTCAAGTCTGTTAAGATTCTTTTGTATTTTGAGTCTATTTTGTGGAGTGTTGGCTATTCCTGCCAGCTTGGTATCATCTGCCAATTGGATGATTTCCCCTTCTATCCCCTTGTCTAAATCATTGATGAAGGTATTGAAGAGTATTGGGCCTAAGATAAAGCCTTGGGGTTCCCCACTGCATACTTCCTTCCATGTAGATGCAGTTCCATTAAGGACTACACTTTGAATGCAGTTGGCCAGCCATTACAAATCCATCTGCTGTTGATGCTGTCTAATCCATTTGTCTATCTTATCAAATAGTAGGTTGTGATCTACTTTATCAAAAGTGATCTGAACCTACCCACCATTTTGTTCCAATTGCTTGTAAGCTGGGACAAAATGGCAGCCTGGAGACAAACCAGGTCACTTAGCCACCATGTTACCAACCTAATAATTGTTTTCGTAAGTCGAGGACTACCTATATACCCAATTCAATAGAGAAAAAGATTTTTTAAAAAACACAAAACAAAAGGAGACACATACAAGATTGTTGCAAAAATATTTGATATCTTTTTATTGGGGAACATGTAGCTACACAGAATGTGAACATTTTCTCAACCTTTGAAATAGATATGATTCCTCCATCCAAACTAACTCTCACAGTCAGGGAATGTAATTTTAAGGTCATGGCTTAATCAGGAAACAAAGATTAAGAGATCTCATAAATGGAATGCAAGAAATAGATGAAGCAGTTGAGAAATAAAAAACTGAATGAGATACTGTAGAAAGAACTAAGTCAAGTCAACTAAGAGGGAAATCAGAATAAAGGGGATATGATAAACTCGGGAATTTTTTTTTTCTTAAGTAAAGTTCATCTAGAAAAACAATGTTTCCTCTTGAAATTGAGCAGCTCACCACAGGAGACAGCTGCACACAGATCTGTGCTGTTCTTTACAAGAACACTAGAGAAAGGAGCAATATTTACCCTGTCTTGACTCCTCAGGAAAGTGTCATCATCTTTGCAATAATATTATAATCAGAGAAAAAGGTTTCATTATTAATGTCTTGCAGAAAAAGAATTGCACATAATTTCTGCCAATCTAACAATACAGGATGTTATTTCTCAAGTTTAGAGAATAAAGTCACCAAAGCACAATACTTATTCAAATCACAATATCAGCGAGTGGAAGAGATACAAGCAAAGACATTCAGAAAAATTATTAAATGCCTTTCAAAAAGGCAGCCATGTGTAATATCTCCAACAACTGTACAATAAAATTCAGTTGTTAAAATTTATTTCCCTCTGACTTTCCCCCCTATATGTCGAAATCTTTTCAGAACCTAATCCTGTGGAAGGCAGAGGAATCCCAGCTGCAAACCTCAGGTTTCCTTCAGCACTGTTTACATCTCAGATTCTTTCCTGAGCATCTGTTCAGTCTTTCTCTTGGTACCAAAGGTAGAAGGACCATTGTTCTCATTTGTGATTCCACTTCTTCACTCTTTTAAACAAGTCATCAGCCCCATCATTGCTCACATTAACTGTTATCTGAATGAAGCTGCTCTCCTCTATATTTTTAAACAGCATCTTTGACTTCTGTGCAATTTGATCAGCTATATCCATTCTTGAAGAGTGATCAATAGAAAATTACAGTAGCTCCATAAAATATGTCAGAGTTTCAGCCTGAAAGGATCCTGACTAAATTGGATTATTCACTATGTTTCTTTTTAAAAATGTCTCAGGTATACTTCCTGCTACTGTATCTACTCTGGATTCCCACCCCATAGTTTCACCAGAGCAGTTTTAATGTCCTTGTTCCTAAGAGTGTATATCACGGGGTTCAAAAAAGGGGTGATGGTAGTATAGGACACGCTTACCACAATATCCATAGAATTCTGAGAGCCTTGCCTCATATAATGATAGAAGATGGGCAAGTAATATATTAACACTACTGTGAGATGGGCAGAGCAAGTGGAGAAGGCTCTCTGTTGCCCTTCACTGCTACTGATCTTCAAAATGGCTATGATGATATAAGCATAAGAGGCTAGGATGAGGAGAAAGCAGGCCATTGTAAAAAAACCCATGTCAGTGATGATCATCAGTTGATTAAATTGTATATCTATGCAAGCCAGCTTTAAGACAGCAGGAATGTCACAGAAGACATAGTCAACATGATTGTCCTCTCCAAAGGGCAAATGGAAGGTGAGAGATGTCAAAAATGAAGAGTTGAGGCAGCCACCAATTACAGTCCCCAAGGACAGGAAGAGGCAGGCTTTCCAGCTCATGATGTTGGTATAATGTAGGGGTTTACAAATGGCCACGAAACGGTCATAAGCCATCACGCTGTAAAGAAAACATTCTGAACATCCAATGAAATGGAAGATAAATAGCTGAGATACACAACCTCCAAAAGAGATGACTTTTCCACCAGGAGTGAATCCTGCAATAACTTTGGGAACCACCACAGTTGTGAAAACCATGTCCATGATGGAGAGATGACCCAGGAACCAGTACATGGGCTTGTGCAGTTGAAGATCAGAGATCACCATTCCGAGGATCAAGGCATTTCCAGAAAGAGTCAGGATAAACATGATTGAGAATAAGAGAAGCAAAGGGAACCTTAGTTCTTCTGGATATGGAAACCCAGAGAGGATAAACATATTTGGTGCTGTTTGATTTGGACACTCCATAAATTTATTTATTGAAAAGCATAGAAATTCTTAGCCATCACTACAGTTGTATTTTTTCCTTGAATTGTCTTGGAAGAAATATCCAACACACTTACACATTCAGCTATTAACAAAAAATCAGTGCCTTGGTTGATCAGGAGACCCCCTGCTTATTTTCCTTCATACACAATCAATCAATCAATCAATCAATCAGAATAGAGCTGGAAGGGACCTTGGAGGTCTTCTAGTCCAACCCCCTGCTCAACTCTTTCCATTGTCTTCACTATCCTTTTGATTAGGCGGTAAAGAATATCTCTCATTTTTTTGGTATAGCTTCTTAAGTTTCAGTGACAAACCAAAACAAGTATTGCAGACTCACAAATCATTAATATGTAAATAATATGTAATTCATATAATGTAATAAGATCGCTGATAGTTTTGCTATAGGCTTTCTAATGTAGTTACCTGACAAAGTTGATACAATTTTTGAAACTGATGGTCACATAACAAGAAGAAATCAGCAATTCTTTCTCTGATCACTTCAGACAATAATTTTAACATTTTCTTCTGCATAGAAGAGGCTTGGGACAGTCTTCTCAGCATAGATCTATCTCTTCGAATTACTTAATGTCATTTCAGCTGCCCCAAACATATCTTCCTCCAGACTGTAGATGCCAATGAGATTTCTTTGCTGAGAGTTCTTTTAACCTGTTTCATGAAAGCCAGCCAAAGAATTTGCCTTCAGCCAGTTGAAGGCAAACTCTCCAAGTTTGTGGAGAGTCATAACATCCAAATTAGGTTTCTTTCCAAATTGCCTGGGATCTCCTGACTTGAACTGAGATGTTCCTTTACACATGCAGCTCTAGCACACCTTGATGGTCCATCGAGAGGACAGATCAGTCTCTGGCATAACAGAACATGATTCTGAGAATCTACCTCCATATATTTATTTTCTGTGAATCCCAAGCTTCCTCTCTTCTCATTCCTCAGAGAACCACATGTCTTTCTCCTGAACGATCACACTCCAGTGAGCCAATTATGGGAGCCAGAAATTCCTCAGAGAAACTAATTTACAATTAAGGCATGGGATCCAAATTTCATCCCTATTAAAACCAAGGAGACCAATGAGTTATAACTTAATGCCCCATTGCATTGTGTTGATGCTTTGTGGAGTAATAATGTTCCAATTTGTGATCTTTGTGATCCAAAACAAACTAAAGCCTTGAGAACCAATTACTGCTAATAACAGTTGAAGATGTTCTCCTTTTAGTCCAATTTTCTTTTGGAGACTGTTTTATCTGGAAAGAAATACCATCATATTTGAAGAGTTGCATCTGGGTCAATGCTAGGTTTGCTGTTAGGTGGACCTGTAAATTAATCAGCAACAACCTTCTGAATTCAAACTTTTCCAGAATTACTCCACTTACTTGGGATGCCTTTGGGTGACCTTCACACTGAAGTAGAGTTTGGGACCTCAAGCTCAAGAACCCTTCAACATATACATTGTCCCAGAGAAAACAAACTCCCAGCCGAGCTATAAATCACTTGCATTCCAAGAATGCTGGTTTGCAGATGAATGGCCCTATAAATCCACTAAATAAAAAGATAAATAAACTCAATTAGAGTAGGCAAGTATATCCCTTAATGTCTCAAAAACAATCTGTGCATGAATTTGTGAGTACAGCTATTAAAGGGGATGTGAAGAAATAGAACTGATGGGAACAAGGAGAACTAAGGAATATGGTATCTCAACCAAACATATTCCTGATCTCTTGTTTTAACTCAAATAAGTCATTGACCTCTCTAACTTCACTATGTTCTTGACCTACTTTCATAATTTGGCATGCCACAGATGTTGGATGCACCCATTTTAAAAAAGAAAGTAATTTTGAATTCAAACTATGCTATGAAATAAAAGACTGCTCTTTTTCAATGGACCACAAAGACTTCTTTATTCTAGATGGCCACTATCTCAAAAGGCTTAGATACATTCAAAGAGGTCACAGTATGTCAACTTATCACTATTGTGAATGAAAGTAAAAGGCAACCTTGAAGATGAAAAACTGAGGACCAGTATCCTGGAGAACATATTACTTTCTTTCTGAGTAGCCAATATTATAAATAGAGGCGTGGGGAATTGGTAACCAACCAGATATTATGTTCTTGAAATTGGAGTCCCAACCAATGTGGCCAACAAGAGTGAGGAATGTTGGAAGTTGCCCTCTAACCTTGGAAGGTGCATACATTTCACATCCTGCCTCAATTTTCCATGAACAAAAATAAAAATGTTTTTTTAATTCTTTACCATTTTTCTCCGCTATAAAAAATATTGCTGAATGTTATATTGTTGGTTTAATTTAGTGTAGAGTCATCTGTTGGAAGAGTAGAGTCCAGAGGAAGTGTTTTGGGGTGGGGCTAAAAATTCAATAAATATTAAAAGATACAAAGAAATTCTTGTTTCCCAAATATTCCAAATTCAATAGAGAAAATTAGGCATTAAAAAAAAGAACACCCATACAACCTTCTCTGGGAAAAAATATTTGATAGTTTAAAAAAAAATAAAAATCAGGGAGCTTATAACTACACTGAAAGTCAAGTTTTCTCAACCCTTGAAAAACAGATCACTCTTCCATCCAAACTAACCCTCATAGTGAGGGGGTCCAATTTCAAGGTCAAAGCTTGGCCAGGAACATGAGATTAAGAGGATCCAATAGATGGCATGAAATAAATCGGTGATGCAGTTGAGAAGTCAGAACTGAATTGGAGAGAAGTGGATCAGCCAAATGGATATGATTTACTTGGAATTCAGTAAGGCATTTGATAGAGTAGACCACAACCTGCTACTTGATAAGATAAAAAAAAATGTGGGTTAGACAGCATCACTATGAGATGGATTAGTAATTGGCTGACTGATCATGTTCAATGTGTAGTCCTTAAGAAAACTGCATCCTACATGGAGGGAAGTATGCAGTGATGTACCACAAGGCTCAGTCTTAGAGTCAGTACTCTTCAATATCTTTAGAAACAATTTAGTCGAAGGGATAGAAGGGAAACTCATTGAATTTGCAGACAACACCAATGTGGCAGAAATAACCAATACTTCAGAAGATAGGATCAAGATACAGAAGGATCTCGACAGGCTGGAACATTGGACTCTATCTAACAAAATGAAATTCAATGATGAGAAAAGTAAGGTTCTACATTTAGACAAGAAAAAATAAATGCACAGGTATAGAATGGATAGTATGGCTCAATAGTAGTAACTGTGAGAGGGATCTTGGAGTCCTATTAGACAATCACTTAAATATGAGGCAGCAGTGTGCTGCAGCAGCCAAAAGTGCCAACACAGTGCTAGGCTGTATTAACAGAGTGATAGAATCAAGATCACGTGAAGTGTTAATACAACTTTACAATGCCTTGGTAAGGCCACACTTTAATATTGCATCCAGTTTAGTGAATAAAGTCACTAAAGAATAATGTTTATTCAAATTGAAATAGCAGAGATATTCCTAAAACATGGGAGAAGCACATACAAAGATATTAAGAAGTTATTATCAGAAAGTACAGTCACAAACTCTTAAATGGCTCTTCTACAAAAACCCCTTAAATGGTTCTTCTACAAAAATCAGTCACTAAATAATAGTTTTCAAATCTGATTTTTTTTCTTATGTGTTGTGATGTCTTTAGAAACTAGTCTTGTAAGAGGCAATGGAATACCAGCCAGCAGTATGACATCTGCTAAAGACACGTGGTGGATAGGTTGGTTTGCTGGAGTTCCTTCTGTTTTAGGTCAAAGAGAGTAGAGCTAATTGAGGCTGGCTCAACAAGGATGTGGTGAATTTCTGTAAACAAGCTATGGTTGGATGAGGACTTCTCTAGGAGAAGAACTAGGCAACACCTGATGGGAATGTGTGCTCTGCAAATTTCAGGTTTCCTTCAGCACTGCTTACATCTCAGTTACTTCCCTGAGCATCTGTTCAGTTTTTCCTCTTGAAACCATATGCAGCTAGAAGGACCATTAATCCCACTCACAATTCTACTTCTTTTGACCTCAAAGCAAGTTGTCACCATCCTACCTAAGTTAAGAATGAAGTGATTATACACAACAGATTAGAACATGTGGAATTGGCTGCTGATATCCACATTTCTAATCAGTCAAGTCATAAAAAACTCAGAAATCCATCCAGAAATTAATGACATAAATTTAGTTATGTGCCATGTTACTTTTTTAAATGGTTAATTTCTTTCCTGTTGTCTATCCTGGATTCCCAACCCAGAATTTTTTCAGAGAAACTTGAATTTCCTTGTTCCTAAGTGTATATATCATGGGGTTCAATAAAGGGGTGATTGTGGTGTAGAACACACTTACCACACTATCCATGGAGTCCTGAGAACCCAGCCTTATATAATGATAAAACACAGGCAGATAATATATGCACACCACAGTAAGATGAGCAGTGCATGTGGAGAAGGCTTTGTGTTGTCCTTCACTACTACTAATCTTCAAAATGGCTGAGATGATATAAACATAAGAGGCCAGGATGAGGAGAAAGCAGGTCATTATTACAAAGCTCATGTAAGTGAGGATTATCAGTTTATTAAACTTAATGTTAATGCAAGCCAGCTTCAGGATAGCAGGAATGTCACAGAAAACATAGTCAATATGATTATCCTCCCCATAAGGCAAATGAAAGGTCAGAAATGATAGAAATGAAGAGCTGAGACAGCCACTAATTACGATACTCAAGGAGAGGAAGAAGCAGGCTTTCCAGCTCATGATGTTGGTATAATGGAGTGGTTTACAAATGGCCAAGAAGCGGTCATAAGCCATCATGGTGTAAAGAACAGATTCTGCACATCCAATGGAATGAAAGAAGAACAGCTGAGACACACATCCTCCGAAAGAGATGACTTTTCCACCATGTGTGAATCCTGCCATAACTTTGGGAACCACCACAGCTGAGAAGGCCATGTCCAGGAAGGAGAGATGACACAGGAACCAGTACATGGGCTTGTGCAGTTGAAGGTCAGAGATCACCACCAAGATGATCAGTGAATTTCCAGCAAGAGTGAGTGCAAACATGACTGAGAAGAAGAGAAACAACGGGACCTTAAGTTCTCCTGCATATGGGAACCCAGAGAGGATAAATGTATTTGGTGCTGTTTGATTTGGACACTCCATCAATCTATTTGTTTAAAAACATAAAGATTATCTCAAATATTAGCCATCTGTACAATTATTCCCCCCCCCCATGAACTGTCCAGGGAGAAATGTCCAACTCAGATACACATTCAGCTATTGCCAATATTTCCCTAGTAATGATGGATGAAGGATCTTGTTTTTTAAAAAATCAGCGTTCTTGTCAAAGGTAACTATTGTTAGCCATCAGAGAATTGCCTATCTAAAAGATGCTCCAACAAGTTTTGGTAGAATTATTTTGAAGTAAGTCCTCCATTATACACTTGAGTATATTATGTGGTACTTCTTAGAGGCTTCCACCTGGTACAAAAAACTTTGTACCAGCAATATTTTTTCTGATACTCTGTTCAACCAGGTATAAATAGGAAACAGAACAGTTTGAACGGTTATTCAAAATCTGGAAAGCCTTTTTGGAAGTAATGATGTTGACGTTGTAAGGATCTAAGATATGGATGAGTATTTCTGATACTTCTGTGCAGTTATGAAGAGGAAGAGAGAGAAGAATTAATTTTGGCTTATAAATCTTGTAAGCCACTGCAACTAAAGAAATTAAAATGTGTGTAGTAAATCATGTTGCAGAGGTGAATATGAATTAACTAAGCCCCTTCTCCCCCAAACCCCTTATATTTTAACTATTAAATAACTTGGAAGCAAGAATGGTTCGGATCAGTAGATATCCATCAATCAATCCTGTATATCTGGAAATGAATAGCTTCTTCAATGTCCCATCTTTCTGCCTTTAATCTGATAAAGATGGGTTAAGAAAGAAATCCTTCTTTATTGGAGAACTGTGTTAATATCTCCTCAATATTTTGTTTCATTTAAGTTTAACAGAGCCAATTCTGTTATGTTTCTTTTCTAGTAAGATGTAGTTATTTCAACCTCAGAACTCACTATCTATAGAGATGTCTGCACATTTACCTATAGGTTTGATCTGAGGTCTTGATTTGAGGGTTATGGGATGTGGGAAAAATAAAGGGTAATAAAATCCTGTAAAATGAACAATAGCAATTTCATATTTCAATAATGCAACTGTCAATATAATGAGCAACACAGCATCTTTAGATTTGGTGTTGAAGCTGACAGTTTATTCACAAATACAATAATTAAAAACCAATAGCCAAAAATAATTCGTTTCCTTCATACAAAGTCGAATATTTGTTTTCTATAGTCTTGACTGTCCTCTTGATCTAGGAGGTAAACGATTTCTATAGTTTTTGCTGTAACTTGATAGCTTTCAGTGCCAAACTGAACAAAAACATTTCAGAGGCTCACAAATCATCTAATGCATAAAATCATATGCAATTCATACAGTGTAATAAGATCTCTGGTTGATCTTATCTGCATATTTCTAGTGCAGTTACCTGACAATGTTGATAAAATTTTTGAAACTCATGGTCATGCAACAAAAATTCTTCACTTCAGAAATTCTTTACCTGATCGTTTCAAATAATAATTTCATTTTTTTTTTACTGCACGGAAGATGCTTTGGAGATTTTTCTTGGAATAGATCTGTCTCTCCAATTACACTAAAGTCATTTCAGCTGTAGCAAACATATCTTCCACCAGATTGTGTATGGAAATGACTTTTCTTTGCCGAGAGTTATTCTAATCTGTTGCATAATAAACAGCCAAAGAATTGCCTTCAATTACAGTGCAATAGCACTAGTAACAGCACTTAGACATATAGCACTCCATAGTGCTTTACAGCAAACTCTGAGCTGTTTACAGTATCGTCAGATTGCCCCCCACAATCTGGGTCCTCATTTTACCAACCTTGGAAAGATTGAAGACTGAGTCAATCTTGAGCCCTGTCAGGATTGAACTCCAGACTTTGGGAAGCTAGCCTGCAATACTGCAATCTAAACACTGTACCACCAGGATAGAAGCTTGTTGAGATCCACAATGTCCACATTAGGCTTCTTTCCAAACTTCCTGAGACCTCCTGACTTGCACTGAGATGTTCCTTTACATTTGCATATCTACCATATCTTGATGGTCCATCGAGAGGATAGACTAGTCTCTGGCATAACAGAACCTCCCTCCATATCCTTATCTTCTGTGAATCCCAAGCTTCCTCTCTTCTCATTCCTCAGAGTCAGAACCACGTGTCTTTCTCCTGAGTGATCATACTCCAGTGAGCCAATTATGGGTGCCAGAAATTTCTCTGAGAAACTAATTTACAATGAAAGCACAGGGTCCAAATTTCAGCCCTATTAAAATCAAGGAGACTAATTAGTTATAACTTAATGCCCCAATGCATTGCATTGATGGAGCAAAAATGTTCTAATTTGTAGTTCTTTTTGAACCAAAATAAATTAATACCTGGAGAACAATTACGGTTAATAACTGTTGAATATGTTATCCTTTTAGTCCAGTTTTCTTTTGGAGACTGTTTTATGTGGAAAGAAACATCATCATATTTGAAGAGTTGCATCTGGGTCACTGCTAGGTTTGCTGTAAGATGGATCTTCCGAAGTCAGACTTTCCAGAATTACTCCACTTACTTAGGATGCCCATGGGTGACCTTCATGGTGAAGTAGAGTTCAGGACCTGAAGCGCAAGATCCCTTCACCAAATATATCGTCCCAGAGAAAACAAACTCCTAATCCAGCTATGAATCACTTAGATTGCAGGAATGCTGATCTGCAGAAAAAAATGGCATTGGCATGATGTATTTATAGTTATAAGTGACCCTATAAATCCACTAAATAAATAAACTCAATTAGGGTAGGCAAGTATATCCCCTAATGTCTCAAAAACAATTCTGTGAATGAATTTGGGAGTAAAACTATTTTTGTTCTTTTTCAACAGTTTAATCCTTTTATTCAGTGTGGAGTCAGGGTGACTGAATGGAACTGAGCATTTACTGGCCGGATGCCCTTCCTGTTTCCTATGCAGAGGTCACAGCAGATATTTTCTCTTTGTGCCCTGATAGAGAAACTTCTGCTGTTAGCTAGGATTGAACTCTCAACCTTCCGAGTGGGAGGTGAGCATCTTCACTTCTAGTCCCCAGCACTGCTTTGTGAGTACAGCTATAAAAGGGGAAAAATAAATTTTGACATGAAAAAATATACCTGAGAAACAGGGAGAGCTATGGAATAAGGTATCTCAACCAAAACATATTCTTAATTATTTGTTTAACTTGATTGGATTCTCTCTTTAACTTCATTATGTTCTTGACCTATTTTGATTATCTGGCATGCCACAGATGTTGGATGCACCCATTAAAAAAAGAAAGTAATTTTGAATTCCAAACATGCTATGAAGTAAAAGACTGCTCTTTTTCAATGGACAACAAAGAATTCTTTATTATTTTTTTTTATTATTTTTTTACAAAATAATTTTTATTGAATACAAAAAAAAAAGATTAAAAAACATTGAACATAGTGTATCATCTTTGACATACATCTTTGTCTAAACATTCCTTATTATACACATACTTTATACATTTCAGATATTCTTCCTCTATTTACATCCCTTCTAATGACCTTCCTTCCTTTTTTTCCTTCCATTTGTAAAATTTATTCCAGCTAAAATAGTATTCTGTTTCTTCCTGATTTTTTAATTCTTTAGTCATCTTATCCAATTCTGCGCAATACAAAATTTTCCTTATTAACGCATCTCCACTAGGCACTTCATTTGTTTTCCAATTTTGGGCAAACAAAATTCTTGCCGCCGTTATTACATGAATAATTAGGTATATATCATCTTTGTTTATATTTTTTTCTAATATGCCAAGTAGTAGCATCTCTGGTTTATATTGAGTTTTTTGACCCGTCATTTCTGTTATCCAATTCCAAACCCTCTGCCAATAAACCTGTACCTCTTTGCAAGCCCACCAAACATGAAAAAAAGTACCCTTTTCCCTTTTACACTTCCAACAAAGTGGTGAGTAGCCACTATACATTTTTGCGAGCCTAGCCAGTGGCAGGTGCCATCTAAAGAGCATCTTATAGAGATTTTCCTTATAAGTTGTTGCCAATGTAATTTTGCAATTACGTTCCCAGATTTGCTGCCATTGGTCCAGGTTTATAGCGTGCCCCAAATCTATTGCCCAGGTAACCATCGTTTCTTTAACTTGTTCTTCAAATAATTTATATTCTAACATATATTTATATATTTTTTTGATTTGTTTTTTCTCCGAGCCTAATAATATTTTATTAAGCCCCGTATCTTGTCTATTAATTCCCCATTCTTTCTTGTCTTTCACGTATCTTGCTTGTATCTGAAGGTAAAACCACCATTCCAAAGCAATCCCCTGTTGTCTCAACTCTTGCCTTTGCTTTAGATATCCTTCCTCTGACAGGATATCTTTGTATATGATAACCCTATCTTGCCTATAAAGGTTGGGGTATATAACTGCTTCTAATGGTGAGAACCAGCCTGGGAGTTTTGTATAGTATTGGCATTTAACTATATTCCAGCTTTTTATTAGTTCTTGCCGGACTTTATGCCTCAGGAAGTATTGATGGTTCCTACTTTTATCTGTCCATAGGTGGGCATGCCAGCCCTGCTGGAGATCGTGCCCCTCTAATAGTAAACATCTTTTATTTTCCAATGTTATCCAATCCCTGATCCACGTCAGGGCCGCCGCTTGATAGTATAACTCCCAATCCGGGAAGCCTAATCCCCCTCTCTCTTTAGCATCCTGTAGGGACTTTTGCTTTATCCTCGCCTTCCTTCCTTGCCACACAAAATCTAAAGTTAACTTATTCAACTCTTTAAAGAATTTTTTATCTAATTGGATTGGAATATTTTGGAATAGAAAGATAATTTTGGGTAAAATATTCATTTTCACCACTGAGATTCTTCCTAGAAATGAAAGATGTAGATTTCTCCAGCGGTCTAGGTCAACTTTTATACGTTTAACTAATTTTCCGTAGTTATCCTCTCTAATTGATGAGCAACGTGCTGACATAACAATGCCCAAATATTTTATTTTAGTAACTACTTGTATTCCTAATTTTTCCCCAAGATTTTCTTTTTGCGTGTTAGTCATATTTTTTGCTATGATCTTTGTTTTATTTCTATTTATTTTCAAGCCTGCCACCTCTCCATATTCCTCCAATAGTTCAAAAAGCTTCTGACCTGATTGCACGGGATCTTCCAAAATAAATACTAAATCATCGGCATATGCTTGGAGTTTATATTTTTCCTTTTTAATCTCAAGCCCTTTAATTTGCTCTTCTTGCCTTACAGTCCTAGCTAAAATCTCCAATGTATATATAAACAATAATGGCGAGAGAGGACACCCTTGACTTGTACCTTTCTGAATATTGAATTTATTGGTGGCCTCACCGTTTATTATAATCTGGGCATTCTGTTCGGAATATATTGCAGCTATAACATTTAAAAAAAATTCTCCAACATCCATTAATTTCAGTTGTTGGATCAGAAATAGCCAATTAACATTATCAAATGCCTTCTGTGCGTCCAAAAATTTGGCAATCGCTATGTGATTCGTAGTATTCCAATATGTCTAAAATTGTCCTTATATTCCGCTTAGTCTGCCTATTTGGGAGGAAACCATTTTGGTCACTATGTATGAAGTCAATTAAATAATTTTTAAATCTCTCTGCCATTATTGATGCGAAGATCTTATAATTGACGTTTAGTAGGGAGATAGGCCTATAATTTTGTATCTGTGTTCTTTCTACATCTTCTTTTGGTATTAATACTATATTTGCCTCTAACCAGGATTTAGGTATTTTCGCCTCAGTTAAAACGTCGTTGAAAACTTCTAATAGGTGTTCATTAAGTACATTTTGGTGTTCTTTATATAATTCCGCTGGTATTCCATCTGGGCCGGCCGTTTTATTAATTTTTTGTTTACTTATAGCCGTAGTTATTTCAATCATACTTATTTCCTCATTTAACTTTTTTTTTTCCCCCTCTGGTATCTTCGGTGTATCTGTCTTTTCCAAATAGTCTATTATCTTTTCTACACTTTGTCCCTCACTCCTCTTATATAAATTTTCATAATATCTTTGAGCAATTCCCCTTTTAATTATCTCATCATGTTGAATCTCTCCTTCCTCATCTTGCAAATTAACAATCTGTTGCTTCTCTTTCTGCCTTCTCAGTTTATACGCCAACCATCTTCCAGGTTTATTCGCGTATTCAAAATTATTTTGCTTGGCAGCCTTAAGTTGTTGTGCTAACTTTTCCGAGTCTTCTATACAAAGTTTATGTTTAATTAATTCCATTTTACTTTTCAAACTTTTATTATTTAGGTCACCCTGATATTGTGTTTCAGCCTGCTTATATTCTTCTTCCAGTCTTATCCTGTGTTGTTTTTTTTCCTTATTTCTCTTGGCCATATATGAGATTGCAACTCCCCTCATGTATGCTTTAGCTGTATCCCAAGTATTCTGCAAAGATGTATCCCCATTCTTATTTGTTTGAAAGAAAAAGTGCATTTCTTTCTCCATCTTTTCCTTAAACTCTTTTTCTCTAATAATCACTCTTTGAAGAGTCCATCTTGGCCGGCTCCGTTGCCCTTTCCAGCAACAACTTATAGGATTATGGTCCGCCCAAAGACTAGGTTCTATATTAATTCCTTGAATTTCCGAATCTAATTTTTTTGAAAGCCATAACATATCAATCCTGGTCCACGAGTTATGTCTATTAGAGTAATATGTATATTCCCTTTTGTCTATATTTCTTTCCCTCCAAGCATCTTGCAAATTAAGGTCTGTGCACATCTCAAAAAAAGTTCTGGGAAGTATTTTTTTGTTTCCTTTCCTTGCCCATTACTTTTATGGTCTTTTGTTCTATCTACTATGGCATTGAAATCTCCAATCATACAAAACCCATCTCCCTCTAAGTCGCTAAGCTTGCTGTGTAGATCCTTAAAAAAAGATACTTGGGCTCCGTTTGGTGCGTAAACTACGACAATTATTATATTTTTTTTGTTTAGATTAGCCTCCACTATCAAGATCCTTCCCTCTTTGTCCTTATAGATTTGTTTGGAAGCTATCTCCTGTCTAACATACAGTGCAATTCCTCTTTTTTTTTTCTCATCTAGTGAGATGTATAGTCTTCCTAATTTAGGTTGCTCTAATAGATACTTTGGATCATTTTTTATATGAACCTCTTGTAATGTAATGACATCCGCATTTAATTTAATAAGTTTACTAAAAACTTTCCGCCGTTTTACTGGTGAATTCAAACCCCTAATATTCGTTGACCATATCCTATACTCCTCTCCCATTAACTTGTTTCTGTCGTGCCTTAGTGCTTCGAGTAATCCTTATTTCCTTCGACTCCTCAAGGCTTCTCCCCTGTTGTCCTAATCCATCTTGTCTTCCTCCCCCTTTTACTTCCTCTATACCCTGCTCTGTCCCTCTTTTATCCATCATTCGTTCACCTTCTCCTTTTTCAACCATTGCATTTCCTTCTCCATGATCTCCCAACTCTTCCTCTGAGATACAGTATTGTCTATAAAAGTCTTCAGTTTTCTCCAACGTATCCAATCTGAATCTCTTCTCCTGCCAAGTCACGATAATCCCCTCTGGTGTTAGCCATCTGAAGTTCACATTACTTTGGTGCAACCTGGACGTCAAAAATTGATAGTTCTTCCGTAGGTCTCTCATTCTTTTAGGTATTTGTTTTAGCACTATAATTTGTTTCCCTCTGAAGAATTCTTTATTTTACATGGCCACTATCCCAAAGGGCTTAGATATATTCAATGAGGAGACAGTATGTCTACTCATCACTATTGCACATGAAAGCAAATGGCAACCTTGAAAATCAAAAGTTGGGTACCAATATCCTGGAGAACGTATTCCTCTTCTTCTGAGTAGCCAATATTATAAACAGAGGTGTGGGGAATTGGTAAGCAACCAGATATGTTGTTGAATTTGGAGTCCCAACCAATGTGGTCAGCAAGAATGAGGGATGTTGGAAGTTGCCCTCTAACCTCTGGAGGTGCATAAATTTTACACCTGTGCATTATTGCATCATTCCCCATAAATAAAAAATAATAAAAAAGCTTGCTTTTCAATCCTCTAACCTTTTTTCTCCACTAGAAAAAATAACATTTTTGAATCTTGAATTGTTGATTTAGTTTAGTCTAGTGTCATCTGGAAGTGTGTGTGTTAAAAGTCAATAAATATTAACAGATACAAATAAATTATTGTTTCCCAAATAGTCAAAATTTAATAGAGAAAATTAGGCATTCAAGAACAATAGAGACACATACAACTGTGTCTGAAAAATATTTGATAAGTTTTTGTTAGAGAGCATGTAGCTATATTAAAAGTCAACTTTTCTCAACCCTTGAAATGCATATCACTCTCCATCCAAACTAACTCTCACAGTAAGGGAGTCCAATTTCAAAGCTTGACCAAGAATATCAGATTAAGATGATCCAATGGATGAGATGTAATAAATCGGTGATGCAGTTGAAAAGTGAGAACTGAATTAGAGAGAAATTGCTAAGTTTAAGTCAATTAAGAGGGAAAGGAGGGGATATGATAAACTTGGGAAGATCTTGTTGCTCAAGTAAAGTTTATCTGGAAAAACCAATCTAGAATTCCTTCCTGCGTTGGGCAAGTGTCCTCCTCCTGAAATTCAATAACTCACCACAGGAGACAACTGCACACAGATCTCCACAGTTCTTGATAAGAACACAGGAGAGGGCAGCTATATGTCTTTGCTCCTCTGAAAAATGTGAAGTTCATAGCAAGCATATTATAGTCAGTGAACAAGGTTTCATGATTAACGTCTCTACTTTATTTGCAGAAACAGATTATCCATAATAACTGCAAATCTAACCACAGAATTTTCTATTTCTCAAATGTAGTGTGTAAAATCACAAAAGAACAATATTTATAGAAATTAAAACATCAGAGTTATTCCTAAAGCATGGGAGAATCACACATAAAGAGATTAAGAAGTGATTGTGCATTTCAAAGAAGTAGTCGTGTATAACTTCTTCAATAGCTCTTCTGTAAAAATGAGTTGTTAAACAATTCTTCTTTTTCCCTTTGATTCTTTTCTTAAATGTTGGGATCTCTTTAGAAATTGGCCTTATAGGAGACAGTGTAATCCCAACAAGCATTCTAGGAAAAAAATTGGAATATCACATCTCCTAAAGAGACATGGTGGAAAGGATAATTTGGTGGAATTCATCCTCTTTTATATCCAAGGGAGCAGAACCAATTGAGGCTGGCTGACATTGTGAACTTCAAACTGTTTGGATGAGGACCTCTCTAGGAGAAGACCTAGGCAACACCTGATGGGAATGTTTGTAGACCGCAGGTTTTCCTCAGTGTAGCTTACATCTCAGATACTTTCCTGAGCATCTGTTCACGTTTTCTCTTGAAACTTCATGCAGTTAGGAGAGCCATTGGGCCTATCTGTCATTCCACTTCTTTACATCTCTAAGCAAGTCAACACGTCACCTGCCTGAGGTAAGAATGAAGTGATGACTGCACATACAACAAACTGGATCATTGGAAGAAAGCTGCTCATATACACATGTTTAATCAACCGCTCCATAAAATAGCTTAGATGTCACTCTGGAAGCAGGACATCAATATGAATATTCATCATATTATTTTTCTAAATTATAAAATTGTCTTGGGTATAGTTCTTGCTATCTACTCTGAATTCCCACCCCACTGTTTCATCAGAGCAGTTTTAATATCCTTGTTCCTAAGTGTGTATATCACGGGGTTCAACAAAGGGGTGATGGTGGTGTAGAACACACTTACCACACTATCCATGGAGTCCTGAGAACCTAGCCTCATATAATGATAAAATACAGGCAGGTAATATATGAACACCACAGTAAGATGAGCAGTGCAGGTGGAGAAGGCTCTCTGCCGTCCTTCACTGCTACTGATCTTCAAAATGGCTGTGATGATATAAGCATAAGATGCTAGGATGAGGAGAAAGCAGGTCATTGTTATAAAGCTCACATCAATGATGCTCATCAACTCATTAAATTGTATGTTAACACAAGGGAGCTTCAGCATTGCAGGAATGTCACAAAAGACATAGTCAACATAATTGTTCTCTCCATAAGACAAATGAAAGGTGAGAGATGTCAGAAGTGCAGAATTGAGGCTGCCTCCAATTATGGTACCCAAGGAGAGGAAGAGGCAGGCTTTCCAGCTCATAATGTTGGTATAATGGAGTGGCTTACAAATGGCCAAGAAGCGGTCATAAGCCATCAAGGTGTAAAGAAAACATTCTGCACATCCAATGAAATGAAAGAAGAAGAGCTGAGACACACATCCTCCAAAAGAGATGACTTTTCCATCAGGAGTGAAACCTGCAATAACTTTGGGAACCACCACAGCTGAGAAGGCCATGTCCAGGAAGGAGAGATGACACAGGAACCAATACATGGGCTTGTGCAGTTGAAAATCAGAGATCACCCCGATGATCAAGGAATTTCCAGAAAGAGTCAAAATGAACATAATTGAGAAGAAGAGAAGCAAGGGGAGCTTTAGTTCTTCTGGATATGGAAACCCAGAGAGGATAAATGTATTTGGTGCTGTTTGATTTGGACACTCCATCAATCGATTTATCGAACACTGTTATACTATCACTATTGACAACCTTTCCCCAATAACCATCACACAGAGTGAAGTATTTTTTTCAGGACTCCTGTCAAAAATAACTATTGATATCAATCAGAGAATTGCCTTGTTAAAAGTAGATCAAACAACTGTTGTAGAATTATTTTGAAATGAGTCCTCCATTTTTCATTCAAATATGTTACCTTGTTGTTCTTGGAAGCTCCCACTTGGTAAGATAAATTTAGTACCAGCAATATATTGTTTTTCTGATATCCAGTTCTGTCAGTTATCAGTATGAAATAGAACCATTTGAACTGTTATTCAGAATCTGAAAATCCTTTTTGGAAGTAATGATGTTGAAGACATATGGATTTAAGATGTGAGTGAGTATTCTTGGTATTTTTGTGCACTTATGAAGAGAAAGAGATGAATCAATTATTTTTGGCTTATCAGTTTTATAAACCACTATGATTCATTTAGACTGTAACGAGAATGAAATGTGTCTAATAAATAAAACTGCAGAGGTGAATAAGAATTAACCAAGCCCCCTTTTCTCAAAACACCTTATATTTTAACTATTAAATATCTTGGAGGCAAGAATTGATCTGATCAGTGGAAATCCATAGACCAAGGTTGGATTTCTGGAGGTGAATATTTTCTTTACTGTCCAATCTTTTTGCCTATAACCTGAGAAGAATGCAGTGAAAAAGAACTCTTTCTTTGTTGGAAATTTGTCTTAACGTTTTCTCAACACTTTCTTTTATTTAAGGAGAACAGAGGCAATTCTGTGATAGTTCTTTTCTATTTAGGTGTAGTTATTTCAATCACAGATCTCACTATCTATAGAGATGTTTGCACATTGATCTACAGGTTTGATGTGGCAGCTTCATTTGGGATGTGGGAAAAATAGAGGATCCTGTACCATAAACAATGGCAGGGTCGTTTCTTAATAACGCAACTGCCAATATAGCGAACAACACAGCATTTTCAGATTTGGTGTTGAAGTTGATAGTTTTTCAAAAATACAGGAAATAGAGAAGTAACAGCCAGAAATGCTTAATTCCCTTCATACACACTGACACAACTCTTTCCCCTGGTCTTCACTTTTGATCTAGGAGGTAAACAATTTTTTATAGTTTTTGCTGTAACTTCATAGATTTCAGTGATAAATCAAAGAAAAACATTTCAGATGCTCTCAAATCATCTAATAGATAAATCATATGTAATTTATATAACTGAATAACATCTCTGTTAGGTTTGCTACAGACTTTCTACTGCAGTTACCTGGAAGACAGTGTTGATCAAAATTTTGAAACTAATGGTCACTTAACCAGAAGCCATCAGCAATTATTTCCTTGATGACTTCAGATAATCATTTCAATGTGTTTTTTTTTCTGCATGGAAGAAAAAAACTGCTTAGGAATTTTTTCTCAGAGTAGATCTATCTCTTCAAGTACACTAATGTCGTTTCAGCTGCCCCAAACATATCTTCCTCCAGACTGGATACCAATGAGATTTTAGGTTGTTTTAACCTGTTGCATGAAACCAGCCAAGGAATTGCCTTCAGCGATCATGTGATAGAAGCTTGTTGAGATCCACAATGTCCACATTAGACTTCCTTCCAAACTTCCGGGGAACTCCTGACTTGGACTGAAATGTTCCTTTACATTTAGCACACTTAGATAGCCCATCAACAGAACCAAGTGGTCTCTGGCATATCAAAAAAATGATTTTGCCCAGAGAATTTCCCTTCACATCTTTATTTTCTATGAGCCCCAAGCTTTCTCTCATCTCATTCCTCAGAGTCTGAACCACGTGTCTTTCTCCTGATCATACTCCAGTGAGCTAATTATGGGTGCCAGAAATTCTCCTGTGAAACTAATTTAAAATCAAGGGAGGGGATCCAAATTTCAGCCCCACTTACATCAAGGAGACCAATGTTATGATTTAATGCCCCATTGCATTGCATTCAGGTTTTATAGAGCAAAAATATTCTAATTTATGGGGAGTTTTAACCCAAAGGTATTAATACCTGGAGAACAATTACTGCTCATAACAGTTGAGAGTATTCTCTTTTTAATCCAGTTTTCTTTTGGAGTCTCTTTTATGTGGAGAAAAACACACACCATCCTATATGAAGAGTTGCATCTGTCTCACTGCTCATCTGTCAGGTAGACTTGTAAATTATCAGCAACAACCTTCTGAATTCAGATTCTTCCAGAATTACTTCACTTACTTAGGATGCACATTGGTGACCCTCAAGCTGAAGTAATGTTCTGGACCTAAAGCTCAAGAATCCTTCACTAATACATCCTCCCAGACAAAACTCCTAGCCCAGCTATAAATCACTTGGATTCCAGGAATGATTATCTACAGAAAAAAAATGACATTGGCATGATATATTTATAGTTATAAGTGGCCCTATAAATCTACTAAATAAATAAATAAAATCAATTAGGGTAGGCAAGGATATATCCTATGTCTCAAAAGCAGTCTGTGCATGTATTTTCTGAGCTCAGCTATAAAAGGGAGAAAAGAAAATTAAAATTAAAATAACCCTGAATAAAGAGAACCAATGGGAAGCAATGAAGCCTTGGGAATGGAGTATCCCAATCAGCCTTACTCTTAGTTCATTTTTTAAACCCAGTTAAGTCATTCGATTCCCCCTTTAACCTCAGTATGCTCTTGACGTCTTCAATAATCTGGCATGGTATAGATTCTGTAGATACCCTAAAAATTAAAATAATTTTGAATTCCAACCATGCTGGCCAGTTGGACACTGCACTTTTTCAATGGTCAACAAAGAATTCTTTATTTTATATGGCCACTATCTCAAACAGTGATGCAGTTGACACATGAGAACTAAATTAGAGAGAAGGAGCTAGGTCAAGTCAATTAAGAGGGAAATCAGAATGGAGGGGATATGATACACTTGGGAAGATCTTGTTGCTCAAGTAAAGTTGGAAAAACAAATGTTGTATTGCTTCCTGCCTAGGGTGAGTGTCCTCCACCTGAAAATCAGTAACTTACCACAGGACACAGCTGCACACAGATCTCCACAGTTCTTGAGAAGAACATGAGAGAAAGCAGCCATTTACCATGTCATTGTTCCTCTGGAAAATGTCAGCTTCATTGCAAGAACATTATAGTAAGTGAAAAAGGTTTCATGATTAATACTTCTGCTGAATTTGCAGAAAGAAATTATTGTCAGATCCTCAAAGAAATGTATTACTATTCTTTCTAACCAATACATGCTTCTATAACCATTTCTTGGAGCCTGCCATTCTGTTGGGAGGGGGGATTCCATTGCGGGGATATACGATATGCTTAGCTTTGCCCATGCCCCACTGCCCTTCCCCCAGGGGAAGGAATGCGGCCGAATACCATCACCCTTATCTGGAAGATGGTTTGCGCTTTGAGCTGGAGGGAAATGAAACCGAGAGAGACCTTGAAGAGCGCACCAAAGGAGCCAGTTACCAAAACAATATGCCACCTGTGGATTGGCTGAGAGTCAAATGAACAGTGGGACCCTGGGGGGAGGAGTAACAAATACTGCTTTTGATATACTGCTTGCGCGGGCTATTTCCTCAGACCTCACTTTGCTTCCTTGCTAACTCTCAATAAAAAGTTCTTTTTGAGATAATGCCCATTTCAAGAGTTCTGCTTTCTTGGGAGACCTAGTTGAGGCAGGTCCTTACAATTATTCATAATGTCTAACTATAGATCTATCTAACTATAAATCTAACTATAGCATTTCTATTTATCAAGTTTAGTGAATAAAGTCACAAAAATATTTATTTACATTACAATAGCAGAGATATTTCTAAAGCATGGGAGAAGCACAAACAAAGGTATTACAAAGTTAATAGCAATAGCACTTAGAGTTATATACCGCTTCACAGTGCTTTACAGCCCTCTCCAAGCAGTTTACAGAGTCAGCCTATGGCCCCCAACAATCTGGGTTCTCATTTTACCGAACTTGGAAGGATGGAAGGCTGAGTCAACCTTGAGCCGATGAGATTCAAACTGCTAAACTGCTGGCAGCTGGCAGCCAGCAGAAGTAGCCTGCAGTACTGCATTCTAACCACTGCACCATCACAGTTCAATAGGTGCATTTCAAAAACATCCAGTCATGTATAACTTCTTCAATGACTCTTCTACAAAAAAAATCAGTTACTAAATAATTTTTATTTTCCCCTCTGAATTTTCTTAAATGTTGAGATGTCTTCAGAAACTGGTCTTGTAAGAGGCAGTGGAATACCAGCCATCAAATATGACATATTCTAAAGAGACATGGTGGAGAAGTTGATATACTGTACTTCCATGTCCAACAGAGCAGGGCTAATTGAAGCTGGGTGAAGAGGGACATTGTGAACTTCTGTAATTAACCTCTAGATGGATCAGGTCTTCTCTAAGAAAATGCTAGGCAGCATCAGATGGGAACGGGTGCTCTAGAGACCTTAGGACAGCATTGCTTATACCTCAGGTATTTTCCTGAGCATCTGTTCAATCTTTCTCTTGAAAACTCATGCAATGAGGAAGACCATTAGGTCCATTTGCAATTCTGTTTTTTTATACCTCTAAACAAGTCATCACTATCCAAACCTGAGTTAAGAATGAAGTGATTATAGAAAACAGACTCGGTCATGTGAAAGTAGCTGCTGATCTCCACATTTCTAATAACTTTGAATTCCATTGAGACATGATGACATAAATTTGGTTATTCTCCATGGTAGTCCCAAAGATGTTTTTTCATGAGGTAACTGGACTTTCTTGTTGCCTCATGAAAAAGCATCTTTGGGGCAACAATGACCTGGATGACTGAGAATCTCCATAGACATCCCCCATAGTACTTTTTAAAATTGTTAATTGTCTTTGGTATACTTCCGGCTACTTACACTGCATTCCCACTCCAGAGTTTCAGCAGAGCAGTTTTAATCTCCTTGTTTCTAAATGTGTATATCATGGGGTTCAACAAAGGGGTGATGGTGGTGTAGAACACACTTACCACACTATCCATGGAGTCCTGAGATCCTAGCCTCATATAATGATAAAATAAAGGCAGGTAGTATATGAACAGCACAGTAAGATGAGCAGTGCAGGTGGAGAAGGCTCTCTGCCGTCCTTCACTGCTACTGATCTTCAAAATGGCTGTGATGATATAAGCATAAGATGCTAGGATGAGGACAAAGCAGGTCATTGTTATAAAGCTCACATCAATGATGCTCATCAACTCATTAAATTGTATGTCAACACAAGGGAGCTTCAGCATTGCAGGAATGTCACAAAAGACATAGTCAACATAATTGTTCTCTCCATAAGGCAAATGAAAGGTGAGTGATGTCAGAAGTGCAGAATTGAGGCTGCCTCCAATTATGGTACCCAAGGAGAGGAAGAGGCAGGCTTTCCAGCTCATAATGTTGGTATAATGGAGTGGCTTACAAATGGCCAAGAAGCGGTCATAAGCCATCACAGTGTAAAGAAAACATTCTGCACATCCAATGAAATGAAAAAAGAAGAGCTGAGAAACACATCCTTCAAAAGTGATGACTTTTCCACCATGTGTGAATCCTGCCATAACTTTGGGAACCACCACAGCTGAGAAGGCCATGTCCAGGAAGGAGAGATGACACAGGAACCAGTACATGGGCTTGTGCAGTTGAAGATCAGAGATCACCACCCCGATGATCAAGGAATTTCCAGAAAGAGTCAAGATGAACATAATTGAGAAGAAGAGAAGCAAGGGGAGCTTTAGTTCTTCTGGATATGGAAACCCAGAGAGGATAAATGTATTTGGTGCTGTTTGGTTTGGACACTCCATCAATCGATTTGTTTAAAACCATCTCAAATATTGGTCATCAGTTAATTTTTGGTATTTTTTTTTAAATTAATTTTTTTCTCCAGGGAGAAACATCTAACACAATTATGGATTCAACTATAGTCAACATTTCCCCAGTAACTGTGATGCAGAGAGAAATACCTTATTTCAAAAAATGGCCAAAGATAACTATTGATATCAGTCAGAGAATTTCCTAGCTAAAAGTAGGTAGAATTTATTTTGAAATATGTCCTCCATTCTATACTGAAGTATGTTACCTGGTTCTTGTTGGAAGCTTGTACTTTTTGCCATGAATTTTGTATCCACAATATTTTTTTTTCCTATGCTCTGTTCAGCCATTTATAAGAACAAAATGGAACTATTTGAGGTGCTATTCGAAATCTGAAATTCCTTTTGTGTAATGATAATGTTGAAGATGTACCGATCTGGTACTTTTATGCAAGTATGAATAGGATGGGTTGGATGAATTGTGCATTTTTATTTGTATATCTAAATAGTTATTTTTGGCTTATTAGTTTTGTAAGCCAATTCGACTCACTTTAACTATGGAAACATTTAAAAATTGTGCAGTAAATAAAAGGTGAATTAGGATTAAGCAAACTCCCTCCCCCACCCCCACCCCAAATCCTTCTATTTTAACCATTAAAATACTTTCAGTTAAGAATGGATCTGATCAGTATATCTCTGTGGATCAACACTGGATTTCTGGAGGTGATTTTTTTCTTCTTCACTGTGCCATCTTTTTTACCTGTGATTTGGTAGGATCCAGGCTGAGAAAGAAACCTTGTCAACTAGAAAATTGTCCTAATATTTCCTTGGTCTTTCCTTCTGCTTAAGGAGGGCTGGGGTTATTCTATTTCATTTCTTTTCTAGATGGATGTTGAAATAGTTATTCCCAAACATTCATTCACTATTTAGGAGAGACCTCTGGACATTAACCTATTGCTTTTGATGTGGCAGCTTGATTTTGGGTTATAGGTGTGGGAAAAATAGAGGATCACAAAATCCTGTACAATAAACAATGGCAGTGTCATTTCTTAATAACGCACATGCCAATATAGTGAGATCACACCATCTTCAGATTTGGTGTTGAAGCTCACAGTTTTTTCCACAAATACAAGAAATAAAGAAGCAATAGCCAGAAGTGCTTAACTCCCTTCATACACACTCACATAACTGCGTTCTATGGTCTTCATTGTCCTCTTGATCTAGGAGTTAAACAATTTCTACAGTTTTTGCTGTAACTTCATAGATCTCAGTGATAAATTCCAGAGGTTCACAAGTCATCTAATTCATAAAATCATATGCAACTCATAAAATTTACTAAGATCTCTGATAGCTTTTCTGTAAACCTTTGAGTGCAGTTACCTGAAAGACAATATTGATAGAACTTTGGAATCTCATAGTCACTTAACAAGAAGCCATGAGCAATTATTTCCTTGATCACTTCAGATAATAATTTCAATATTTTCTTTCTGCATGGAAGATTCTTGAGAGATTTTTCTCTGAGTAGATCTGTCTCTTCAATGACAATAAGGTCATTTCAGCTGTCGCAAACATATCTTCCTCCATATTGTGGATGCAAATGAGTTTTCTTTGCTGAGAGTAGTTTTAACCTGCTGCATTAAAGCCAGCCAAAGAATTGTCTTCAACTGATGTGTGGTAGAAGCTTGTTGAGATCCACAATATCCACATTAGGCTTCCGAGCTTCCCTGGAGCTTCTGACTTGGACTGAGATGGTCCTTTACACTTGCACATCTAGAATATTTAGAATAACAGAGTTGGAAATGACCTTGGAGGTCTTCTAGTCCAACCCCCTGCTCAGGCAGGAAACCCTACACCATTTCAGACAAATGGTTGTCCAGTCTCTTCTTAAAAACTTCCAGTTCCATCTAGCACACCTTGATGATCCGTGAAGAAGATAGTCCCTGGCATATCAGAACATGATTTTGCCCTGAGAACTTCCTTTCATATCTTTATCCTCTGTGAATCCCAAGCTTCCTCTCTTCCTCAGAGTCAGAACCATGTGTCCTGATCACACTCCAGTGAGCCAATTATAGGTGACAGAAATTCCCCTGAGAAACTCCTTTGCAAATAAGGCATAAGGTCCAAAGTTCATGCCTAGTTGCATTGCTGGTAGGGTGAAATGATTTATGGAGGAAAACTGTTCCAGTTTGTGAGGGGTTTTTTTGACCCAAAGGAAATTAATACCTGGAGAACAGTTACTGCTTATAACAATTTACTTATTCTCTTTTCTTATGCAGTTTTCTTTTGATGTTTTCTGTGGAAAGAAACACCACAAATATGAAGAGTTTTAGCTGTCTCACTGCTAGGCTTGCTGTTAGGTGGACCTTTAAACTGTCATCAACAGCCTTCTCAATTCAGATGTGTCCAGTATTTCTCTATTTATTTAGGGTGACCATTGGTCACCTTCAAGCTGAGTCCTTCACTAAATACATCTTCCCAAGAAAACAAACTGCTGGCCCAGCTATTAATCATCTGGATTCCAGGAATGCTGATTTATAGAAGAAAATGGCATTGGAATCATCTATGTGAGATGTGTGGCCATATCAATCCACTAAATAAATAGTCAATTAGGGTAGACTGGTATATTCCCTGTGCCTCAAAGGCAGTCTGAGCACACACTTTGTGAGCTCAGCTATAAAAGGGAGAAAATGGGAACAACCTGCCTCCAGAAGCTGTGAATGCTCCAACGCTGGACGTTTTTAAGAAGAGACTGGACAGCCATTTGTCTGAAATGGTATAGGGTTTTCTGCCTGAGAAGGGGGTTGGACTAGATGACCATCAAGGACCCTTCCAACATTATTATTATTATTATATCTTTTATTCATTAAACATGAACCTCAGTTAACTGAACATTCAAATTGGCTGGTGCTGATGGTTGACACGGGTTGCTACCAGCATCCTAGGTGTCAACCAGGTACCTTCTTAAAATATAAGATGTTCCAAGTAGCGCAGTTTTTTGTAACATTTCTGGAGTTATTGCAGGAAGCTGCAGTTTCTTGATGTGTTTTGCGAAGTTTTTGGACATAGTTCCCAGTGCCCCGATGACAATGGGTACCACTGTTACACGTTTCATCCATAATCGCGCAGTTTCGATGGCCAGGTCGCGATATTTCGTAATTTTTTCCAGTTCTTTTTCTTCGACTCTGGCATCTCCTGGTACAGCAATATCAATCAGCTGTACGCTTCAGTTCTCTACAACTGCGATATCCGGCGTATTATGTTCCAAATGGCGATCTGTTTGTATTCGAAAGTCCCACAAGATCTTCACCCTCTCATTCTCAACAACTTTTTCCACCCTGTGTTCCCACGACTTTTCGGACACAGGCAAGTCATATTTTTTACACAATACCCAGTGGATTAATTTAGCAACTCGATCATGTCTAGATTTGTAATCAGTTTGTGCGATTTTGCTGCACTCACAGATTAGGTGTGAAACAGTTTCAACTTTGTCATTGCAAAGTCGGCAATTTGGATTGTCAGTGGATTTTTGTATCTTCGCTTTCATGGCATTAGTTTGTAATGCTTGTTCTTGAGCAGCCAGTATTAAGCTTTCCGTTTCTTTCTTGATGGTTCCCATCTTAAGCCATGCCCATGTCAAGTTGTTATCACATTTTCCTTCAATGTTTTTCAAATGCTGTCCATGCAAAGCTTTGGTTTTCCATCTATTTAATCTGTCATCCAGCCATTTTCCCTTATATTCTGCCTTTGTTTATTTTTATAGTGCTCTCTGTTTTCACAGCCTGCAGCAGTTTTTATGTACTTTGATTCACATAGTTATTATTATTATTATTATTATTATTATTATTATTATTATTATTATTATTATTATTATTATTATTATTATTATTATTATTATTATTATTATTATTATTATTATTATTATTATTATTATTATTATTATAGAATAGAATAGAATAGAATAGAATAGAATAGAATAGAATAGAATAGAATAGAATAGAATAGGAAGGGACCTTGGAGGTCTCCTAGTCCAGCCCGCTGCTCAAGCAGGAAAACTTATACCATTTCAGATAAGTGCCTGTCTAGCCTCTTAAAAGCCTCCAGTGATGGAGCACCCACGATTTCTGAAGACAAGCTGTTCCACTGGTTAATTATCCTCGCTGTTAGGAAGCTTCTCCTTAATTCCAGGTTGCTTCTCTCTTTGGTCAGTTTCCAACCATTGTTTCTTGTCCGGCCCTCTGGTGCTTTGGAGAATAGTTTGACCCCCTCTTCTTTGTGGCAGCCCCTCAAATACTGGAATACTGCTATCATGTCACCCCTGTTTCTTCTTTTCTTTAGACTAGCCAAATCTAAGTCCTGCAGCCGTTCTTCATATGTTTTAGTCTCCAGGCCCTTAATCATCTTAGTTGCTTTTCTTTGCACTTTTTCCAAAGTCTCAACATCTTTTTTGTAATATGGTGACCAAAACTGGTTGCAGTATTCCAAATGTGGTCTCACTAGAGTTTTATAAAGTGGTACTAATACTTTGTGTGATCTTGATTGTATGCCTCTGTTTATTCAACCCAGGATTGTATAAAGTGAAAAGATAGTTTTACTGTTGAACTGCTCTTCCTCTTAGCATATTTTTTTTTCTGATAGTCATTCTGAATCTGTCTTTTCATAACTTCATAACATGGAACATGTCTTCTCCTAACGAACAAGAGAAAACATCTTCTGCTTTTTCTAGTTGACTCATTGTACTCCAAGTCAGGATTCCTCTGATCTATTGAAAAGTTGTGGTTGCCCCATCACTCAAGAAGAGACTGGACAGCCATTTGCCTGAAATGGTATACGGTCTCCTGCTCATGAAGGGGCTTGGATTAGATGACCTCTAAGGTCCTTTCAAACTCCATTATTCTATGAGAGTAATGACTTTCAATCAGTTATGGATTCTCTTCCCTCTTGCCGCATGTAAAGTTTAAAAATGGCTAGCAGTTTTCCTCCCTACACCCATTGTATGCATTTGTCTGTTGGAAATTTGTATCCATGTACTGAGAGAATTTAATCTAAACAGTCCATTTCAAATCTATGAGTCTGTACCTCTCTTCTACTTGATTAGAGAAAATTGATCTGGTTAATGATCTGTTCATTAACCTCCCATTTTCAAATAAGTCTCCCTAGACTTGGCCAGCAGAGGTGCTGTTATTTCTTTCCTTGGAAACCAAGGAAATTCTCACTGCTCTGACCTTGAGGGAGACAAAAGAATAAAAGGCAAAGAGGTGGTGATAAGGACACTAGCAATAAATTAGCTTGTTGCAACACTTTATCAGAGCTATAGGGAGTTCCAGAGCTGGTACGCAAATAAACGAGTCAGAAGAACAGTCCAAATCTTAAACCCACCAAGGATCAGCTAAGAGTCACTGCTATATTGATGTTCTCTGGTGGGCCAGCATTAAAAATAGACTTCTCTGAACTCAAATTCACGAAAAGGAGAGTTGCTGCTTTCAACTAGATACTGATGAAATGAAACTGAATTTCTAGAAATGTGTAAGAAGAAATTGAAAAGAATTCTGTAATGGACAAGCTTTTAAATGCTCTACTTTACACCAAATAGAGAGGTAAGAAGGTATGTTATTAGAAACATGGAATTCTTGAGCTGGAATGGGACTTTGAGATCTTGGATCCTGATCTTCTGCTCCATGCAGGAATCCAAATAAAGTCAACCTGTTTTGCTTCTGTTTAAGCACCTCTAGTGAAAGACGAGCCCATCTTTATCATTGGTTAGGATATACATAATTTATACAGAATAATAGAGTTGGAAGGGACCTTGTAGGTCACCTAGTATGGCCCCCTGCTCAAGCAGGAGACCCTATATCATTTCTGACAAGTGGCTGTCCAGTCTCTTCTTTAAATCTTCCATTGATGAAGCACTCACAACTTCTGAAGGTAAGCTGTTCCATTGGTTGATTGTTTTCACTGTCAGAAAATTTCTCCTTATTTCTAGATTGAATCTCTCCTTGATCAGTTTCCATCCATTGTTCCTTGTCTAGCCTTCAGGTGCTTTGGAAAATAGGTTGACTCCCTCCTCTCTGTGACAGCTCCTCAAATATTGGAACACTGCTATCATGTCACTCCTGGTCCTTCTCTTCTCTAGACTAGCAGTTCTTGCAACAGTTCTTCATATGTTTTATCCTCCAGCTCCCTACTATATATTTATTATATAACCATAAGCCCTCATTTATTATTACAATAATAACCTTACTCCCTTGGGTAGATCTCTTCCTCTTGCCTCCTTCACAGTTATAAGAAAATGAGGATAGATGCAAAATATAGATGATCTGAGCAATGGCTAATGGAAGCAATAATTGAAGCAATACTTTATGAAACTACTTGTATTCAGCAACTAGAGTTTGGTTGATGTTCCACAGAATCTTCCATTCTCTTCCTTGCATCCCTTTAATTATTAGATTTTTATAGTGCTAATCCAAAGGAAGGCCAGGGCAAATCTCAAAATGGTTCACCTTAACCTCTAAAGGTGGCATCTAGCTGAGATTGTTGGTCTCTAGAATATTTGCATTTCCTTTTAAGTAGACAAAGCAGTTTAAGAATATTTGTGACGACAAATATTTGTAAATGGCGATGCTTTCCATAACAGGGGAACTGGCTAGAGATAGAAATCTTTTGAAAATCTGATTTATTTGATTTGTATCTTACCTTCTCTCCTGGAGATTAAGGTAGATTATAAGGGGATCTCTCTTCTTTTTGTCCACATTATAACAATTTGAGGTAGAATGGACTGTGGGTGAGTGATCTTGACTACTATATCACATTGATTCTATCACTGAATTATGGTTTGTTCCATACCAAATATTTTTCCCCACCTTTAAATGAGGAGTGAAATACTGTAAGTCATAGTACTGACTTAGAAATTTTGTACATTCTGGATTTTTTTAAAAAAGATATTTCTTGGAGAATTAGATTTTCTGCATTATCCAGATATTAATCCACATGTTAGCTCATCTACTAAAATCTGTCACCTCCCTGCCTCCCCTTCAATTTCTGTATGTAGATTTGTATATATCAAGGAGGGCCCTTGTTAATATTAATTAGAACACCTGAAAATAGGGGAGAGTTAGGGATTAACCTTCAATTTCCAACAGCATTTCCTTGGATTTCATCTATGTTCTTTTGAAATTCAATTTTTTTCTCTGTTTGCTAACAAATTCTGTCATTTAAACCTGAGCAGAATAAAACAGTGCCATTACCTAAGCATAACCCAAACACAATTTCTGTTGGAGACACCAGTCTTCAAAATTTGGAGCAGCCCCTCTCTCTGATTGAGCACACCTGTATTGGAGTTTGATTTAGTTGCCTTTCCCTAGCCTCTTAATTTCATTTTTGCTTTAGACTTTATGCTGTTAAATTGAATACACATTCTGTGTGTCTGTCCATATATCTATCTAATCTATCTAATCTCTCTCATGCCTGTCTGCCTGCTTGGCTGCCTATCTCTATCTCTATCTCTATCTCTATCTCTATCTCTATCTCTATCTCTATCTCTATCTCTATCTCTATCTCTATCTCTATCTCTATCTCTATCTCTATCTCTATCTCTATCTCTATCTCTATCATCTCTATCTCTATCTCTATCTCTATCTCTATCTCTATCTCTATCTCTATCTCTATCTCTATCTCTATCTCTATCTCTATCTCTATCTCTATCTCTATCTCTATCTCTATCTCTATCTCTAATCTATATCTATATCTATATCCAGTGCTTTTTTTGTAAAAAGAAAAGGTGCCGGAACTCATACATGTCATACAACCCACTTTGCCTACCCTACAAGGTTCCATCCAAAAAAGGTGCCGGAACTCCGTTCTGAGCGTTCTATGAGAAAAAAAGCCCTGTCTATATATCTATATCTATATCTATATCTATATCTATATCTATATCTATATCTATATCTATATCTATATCTATATCTAATCTATATCTATATCTATATCTATATCTATCTATCTATCTATCTATCTATCTATCTATCTATCTATCTATCTATCTATCTATCTATCTATCTATCTATCTATCTATCTATCTATCTATCTATCTATCTATCTATCTATCTATCTATCTTCTATGATCTATTTATCACTTTGAACAACTGATGTGTTTTTGTCCCTTTCTTTTGCAGATGAATCATTTAATTATCAAGCTGATACCCTATCTCACTGTGCCAATATGGAGTGCGAAAATCAAACAAGAGTTTACCATTTTATCATTGTTGGGTTCCCTTACCCTCATGATCTCCAATTTGTTTTGTTTGTCTTCTTTCTACTTATCTACCTAATGACCTTCTTAGGAAACCTTCTTATCCTCTTGGCAGTGGCATTTGAACCCCAGCTGCACAAGCCCATGTATTGGTTCCTTTGCCATTTATCTCTCTTGGACATGACTGTATCCTCTGTGGTGGTACCCAAGATGGTGGCTGGATTCCTAGAAGGGGGTGGCATCATCTCTTTTGGTGGCTGTGTGACACAGCTGTTCTTCTTTCACTTCCTGGGATGCACTGAGTGCTTTCTTTACACTGTGATGGCCTATGACCGCTTCCTGGCCATCTGCAAGCCACTCCGCTATGGCAACATCATGAAACCCAAAGCTTGCCTCTGTCTCTCCTTGGGAACCTTGTTTGGTGGGTCTGTGCACTCCATGATACAAACCACCCTCACCTTCCACTTGCCCTATAGCCATGGCAATCAAGTAGCTTACATCTTCTGTGACATCCCAGCTGTCTTGAAATTAGCCTGCGCTGACACCTCGCTCAATGAGATGGCCACCTTTGTAGACATTGGTTTCTTGGCCATGACTTGCTTCCTCCTTATCATCACCTCCTACATCTACATCATCTCAGCTATTCTCAGGATTCGTAATGCTGAAGGACGACATCGGGCATTCTCCACTTGTGCTGCCCACCTCACAGTTGTGATGACTTACTATGTTCCCCTGGTATTCATCTATCTCCGTCCAGGGTCCCAAGACCCATTGGATGGAGTGGTAGCAGTCTTCTACACCACAATTACCCCACTCCTAAATCCCATCATATATACCCTTAGGAACAAAGAGATGAAAAATGCATTAAGAAAAATCTGCCTCTGGCGTTTGTTGAGACACAGTTGAGTGCCTCAACCCTTTTCATCTAATGAAATCATTCATTTATTTTATTGGATCAGCATGGGGCAAGACAACAGCAACCCAAGGTCAAGGGTCATTCATACTGTATGTTACTTGAGGATAAAGAAATGTTTTGAAGAACTAAATAATTCCTTATAATTGGGGGGGGGGAGGAAAAGGAATTGGGGAACTGTGGCATCAAGAAAGGAACAAAAAAGACTAGAAGTCAGTTTCTGTTAGACATAAAGAATCAGGACCATACATTAACTTGCATTTCAAAGATTTATTGCTGAAGCCTATATACAAAAATCTGGTCAACTTACATTCAGTACTGAATTGGTGTCAGAGAAGGGTCAACGAATTCAAGAGGGCTTGGACTAGAATCATTTGTGTCAATGTAACAATTCTAAGCTGATGACAAGCTTCACTCTGCTTTCCAGCTCTGCCTGCTCTTCTCCTACACTTTGTTTTGGAAGTTTCTCTTTCTTGCCCACCTGCCAAGGATTTTTGAATTGTTTGAAGTATTTTATTGCAAATAAACCTATTGCAATTGTCTGTGCTAATGGCAGATTATGACTAGGGATCTCCAATATACAAATGTATTCTTATTCTCTGGATGGAGCAGTATCTAGTATCTCAAACTATTCTCCAGATGATTTTATCTGGCTCTCACATGTATCCCACTGATGTCCTGAAGGCTGCTCTAAGCTGCTCAAGCTGCTTTCCCTCTAGCTGAAACTTCTGAAAATTGACTTTTTGACCATCTTGAAAAACCAGGTTTTCCCCTTCCTTCCATGCTTCTGCCATGCATGAAATTCTAGCAATCCTTTTCTGGGTTTGTGGTCTTTTCCTTTCTCACTGAATAATTTGCCTGCCACAATTTCTGCTTCACTAGCACAAGAAACAATCAATGGAAACTAATCAATGAGAGAAGCAACCTGGAATTAAGGAGAAACTTCCTAACAGTGAGGATAATTAACCAGTGGAACAACTTTTGGGTGCTTCATCACTGGAGTTTTTTAAGAAGAGACTTGACAATCACTTGTCTGAAATGGTATAAGATCCCCTGCTTGAGTAGGGGGCTGGAATAGAAGACCTCCAAAGTCCCTTCCCACTCTATTCTATTCTGATTATCAAGGTCATGCAATATAGCCTGCTTGGAGAACAGCTCTTGAATGTAGTTTGATTTCATAAAGCTCACATTGAGTTTGTTTCAGTGAACAAGACATGTCTGTTTCAGGTATTGGTATCATGGAAAGAAGACAATTTTTGCAGGTTCCTCGGTACATTTTTTTTTTAAAAAGTCAAAGTTCCCCCTTTCCCAAGAGTCACTTCTTAAGAGGAATATTTGTAAACCACCAGGAAATATTCACAAATGGATAAAGGGGTTAATGGTGCATATATACACGAGAAGGAAAACATTTGCTTCTCTTGTTATGAAGTAAGAGGGAAAGGCTTTGTCTAGAAGCTCAAGAGATGAGCAATTCATAAGTTTGAAGCACAGAAACTACGTAGTAGTAGCATTCTCATTGAATGAATGTATGAATAAATACAGTATATGGACAAACAAATAAACAACTAACTCTCTTTCCATGCCATCGGTGGGTGTGATTTACAAAAGGCTGTCCCTATGGTTTCCTATAAGAAGGGATTCCATTTTTATTATCAAACTAGATAACCCCATGACCCATTGGGTCATTGCTTCAGAGATATTTCCTTATCTAAACCAATAAACAGAATGATCATGGGCAAGTAATGAGAACAGAAGTGAGTTCTGATTTTCTGCTGGCTTCCCCACTGACTTTGCTTGCAGAAAATATATATAATGGGGGACTTTAACTACCCTGACATCAACTGGGAGACAAACTCTGCACCAAGTGGAAGATCAAACAGATTCCTTGCAAACCTAGCAGACAACTTTGTCTCCCAAAAAATAGAGAAGGGAACTAGGGGATTAGCCATTTTGGATCTAATTCTCACTAACAGAGATGAAATGATAGAAGGTGTTGAAGCCACAGGAACCTTGGGAGGAAGTGATCATGCAATATTGGAATTCAACATTATAGAAGCACAAGCAATAGAACACAGTCAAACTAGAAAGCACCTGAAGGCAGGACAAGAAGCAATGGATGGAAACTAATCAAGGAGAGAAGCAACCTAGAACTAAGGAGAAACTTCCTGACACTTAGAACAATTAACCAGTGGAACAACCTGCCTCCAGAAGCGGTGAATGCTCCAACTGGAAGTTTTTAAGAAGAAACTGGGCAGCCATTTGGCCGAAATGGTATAGGGTTACCTGCCTGAGCAGGGGGTTGGACTTGATGACCTCCAAGGTCCCTTCCAACTTTATTATTATTATTATTATTATTAGAGTCTTGGACTTTAAGAGAGCTAATTTCAATAAACTTAGAGAGGGCTTGGGAAGGATTCCATGGATGAGAATCCTCAAGGGGAAAACAACTCAAGAAGCTTGGGAAATTTTGAAAAGTGAGATAATAAAAGCCCAGTCTAGCACAATACCAACAAAGAGGAAAAATAACAGCTCTCAAAAGAAACCAGCATGGCTGCATAAAGAACTCTCTGGTACATTGAAAGATTAAAAAGGACAAGTATAGAAAGTGGAAAGAGGGGCACATAACTAAGTCAGAATATCAGCAAATAGCCCGAGCCTGCAAAGATGAAGTGAGGAAAGCTAAGGCTCAAAATGAACTAAGGCTTGCAACCAAAGTCAAAAATAACAAAAAAAGCTTCTTTCAACATGTAAAAAACAAGAAAAAAGTGAAGGAAATGATTGGTCCATTAGTGGGTGAAAGTGGCAAGAAGGTGACAAGCAACAGGGAGAAAGCAGAACTATTTAACTCGTTTTTTGCATCTGTCTTTACACAAAGGGAAAAAACAGACCAACCTACCAAAAATAGTGCCATAAAAAACAGAATAGAAACGCAAGTTAAGATAGGCAAAAAAACGGTAAGTTAGCACCTGTCCAGCCTAGACGAGTTCAAATCACCAGGACCAGATGGATTACACCCCAGGGTTCTCAAGGAACTGGCAGGTGTGATCTCAGAACCATTGAACTATATTTTTCAAAGATCCTGGAGCACTGGGGAACTACCAGAGGACTGGAAAAGAGCTGATTTAATTCCCATCTTCAAAAAAGGAAAAAAAATGGACCCAGAAAACTACAGACCTATCAGCCTGACCTCAATACCTGGGAAGATTCTGGAAAAGATAATCAAACAACGAATCAGCGAACATCTAGAGGCAAACAAAGTCATTACTAAAAGCCAACATGGGTTTGTCAAAAACAGATCATGCCAGACAAACCTTATTGCATTTTTTGACCAAATGACAAAATTAGTGGATCAGAGGAATGCTGTGGATATAATTTACTTGGACTTCAGTAAGGCATTTGATAAAGTAGATCACAACCTACTACTTGATAAGATAGAAAAATGTGGGTTAGACAGCATCACCACCAGATGGAGCCGTAGCTGGCTGACCGGCCGTACTCAGCGTGTGGTCCTCAATGGAACCACATCTACATGGAGGGAAGTGTGTACTGGGGTGCCCCAGGGCTCTGTTCTGGGGCCAGTGCTCTTCAACATCTTCATCAACAATTTGGATGAGGGGATAGATGGGGAACTCATCAAATTTGCAGACGACACCAAGCTGGCAGGAATAGCCAACACTCCAGAAGATAGGCTTAAGATACAGGAGGATCTGGACAGACTTGAACACTGGGCACTATCTAACAAAATGAAATTCAATGGTGAAAAAAGCAAGGTTCTACATTTAGGCAAGAAAAACCAAATGTACAGGTATAGTATAGGGGGTACCTGACTACTCAATAGCAGTAACTGTGAGAGGGACCTTGGAGTCATAGTGGACAATCACTTAAATATGAACCAGCAGTGTGCTGCAGCTGCCAAAAAGGCCAACACAGTGCTAGGCTGCATTAACAGAGGGATAGAATCAAGATCACGTGAAGTATTAATACCACTTTACAATGCCTTGGTAAGGCCACACTTGGAATACTGCATCCAGTTTTGGTCACCACGATGTAAAAAAGACTTTGAGACTCTGGAAAGAGTGCAGAGAAGAGCAACAAAGATGATTAGGGGACTGGAGGCTAAAGCATATGCGGAACGGTTGCTGGAATTGGGTATGTCTAGTTTAATGAAGAGAAGGACGAGGGGGGACATGATAGCAGTGTTCCAATATCTCAGGGGCTGCCACAAAGAAGAGGGAGTGAAGCTATTTTCCAAGGCGCCTCAAGGCAGGACAAGAAGCAACAGATGGAAACTAATCAAGGAGAGAAGCAACCTAGAACTAAGGAGAAACTTCCTGACAGTTAGAACAATTAACCAGTAGAACAACCTGCCTCCAGAAGCGGTGAATGCTCCAACACTGGAAGTTTTTAATAAGAGACTGGACAACCATTTGTCTGAAATGGTATAGGGTTTCCTGCCTGAGCAGGGGGTTGGACTAGATGACCTCCAAGGTCCCTTCCAACTTTATTATTATTATTATTATTATTATTATTATTATTATTATTATTATTATTATTATTATTATTATTATTATTATTATTATTATTATTATTATTATTATTATTATTATTATTATTATTATTATTATTAAACAGGCAGGGAGCATCAGAAATCACCATCAGGTGACTACATCTGATCGTGGAACGGGCCAACTCGCTGGGGTCAACTCGCTACTGCCAACTCTCCACCACCAATTTGCCAAGACACCTTGCCATGGGACAACTCAACAGAAGATAATTGTACACTACTCCCTTCCTCTCTTAATATTATTAGGGTGACCATCTGCCTCTTTCTCCTTTCTTAGTTTTATTAAAACAATTGGGATATTTATTATTATTATTATTATTATTATTATTATTATTATTATTATTATTATTATTATTATTATTATTATTATTATTATTATTATTATTATTATTATTATTATTATCCAGATGTTCAGACTGGATTTGGCATTTTTGTCTATTTATCTACCTACCTTACCAAGGACTGGGGATGGACAGATCTGGATGTTTGATGGTGTTACAGATATTGTTGCAGGATGGAAGCTGTTCCTAGTAAGGCCACCTTTTGCAATTGACTGATGGCAAATTATTTAATGCCAATGGGGTTCAAGTGGCACTCCAGTTCTTTTGGGATTGCACCCAAGGCACTACTACTACTACTACTATTACTACTACTACTACTACTACTACTACTACTTATTATTATTATTATTATTATTATTATTATTATTATTATTATTATTATTATTATTATTATTATTATTATTATTATTATTATTATTATAGAATACAGTTATTTCGCATTGAGTTGGCTGCAGCGAGTTGGCCCATGGTGAGTTAGCCCTGGCGAGCTGGCCATGGTGAGTTGTCCTAGACCCACTGAACATGATGTTGTGGTGGTGCTTTAAAGCAGTGCAGTGCTACTGTGTGGGCACAACTTTGCCAGTAAAGCTAATCTGAAGATACTTAAAATTCTAATCCAACAAGAGTCATGGGTCCCAGATTTTGGATGAATTCTTTAAGTTAGCCCATTTGTGGACCTTCAACTCAAAAATTGTTACCCTAGGATTGAAGGTTACAAACAGATAAACAGACAGGAGAGTTTTAAATGGAATTATACTTTAAGCTACAGAGTTCCGGTTTCAAGATTTAGTCTCTTAGCCAATGGGAATTAATCAAAACGACATCTAGCTATGCGTCAGAACCCTGGGGGACAGAAAGTTATATTTCTTTTTGTTCAAACAATCCTTACTGAGAATAGGAATACTGTTTTGACTTTTCCCAATTGTGCCAGATGTAAAGGAGAAAGAGGGTCAGGAGGCTTCTAAAAGATGAAATTTGCTTTCTCATGCTTTACTTTTGGGTTGCTGTAGCCCTAGAGAATTGGACTGTGACAGTTTAGAACATAAAAAGTCACAGACTGCATCACTTAAACACAGTGGCTAGATACAATATTGAGAGACCATTTTAGGTAAGGCAAGTATATCAGAATATAAACCTGTGATTTCAATGGGAACACGTAAACCTGGGAAGCTGGTTTGAGATTATATTCAAAGGTGGGGTTAGGAGTGGGTGTGAGAAGGGGGACAAATTCTACTCAGTTTAAACACAGAGACTTTTAAGCTTAGACCAACTGTTTTCTGGGGGTTGGGGGTTGGCTGTTATTTAATTTTTAACACAAGTAGAAGAACTCAAATAATCCATGTTTCCTAGTAACAAGCAATGTAACAATTTAGGAAATTTAATTTCACCTTTTATTCCATTGGCAATCTGGGAATTTTGTCATAGTGTGCATTCTAAAAAAGGTGTTTTTTCCCCCCTCTTCACAGAGAGTTTTCTTTGCAGTTTCCAGAACAAAGTTATTCTTAGGAAATAACAGAATAACAGAGTTAGAAGTGACCTTGGAGGTCTTCTAGTCCAACACCCTGCTCAGGCAGGAGACCCTATACTCATTTCAGTATGAAATGAAATGAAAAACCAGAGGAAAATCAGTCTAGAAGAGTCAACAAAAACTCAGTAGCCAGTAGCAATGGCAGGCTGACATAGGATCCATTTTAAAGGTTGACATCATCAAAGAAAACCCTCTTATTAAATCAGTGTCAAGGTTCCAACTGACGAACCCAGCGAAGTAAGCATAGCTGAGACAATCCAATCTCTAATGCAAAACTTTATTGAGCAAATCATTTTGGCATGGATGAAAGGAAAACCAGCTCCCACCCTCAACTGGCGCAAAAATCAGTATATTAAAGGTATAGAGGTTCCCTCCCCCCTAATAGTGCAGTCACATTGTCCAATGAAGTGTCGTACAATTATTATGAGAGAGTGTTTTTGTTCTCAGTAAACAACACTTGAGTGAGCTTGGTTCTCATGCCTTGGCAGTCCGATGTCTGAAGTCTGCATTCCATTCTTCCCTCCCCTCCCCCTGAATATGTAGGCAAGCTAAGAAGCAATAATGGATGCCACAGCATAGGTATTCTTCAAGGCTTGACAATCAGCCTGGACTCTGTACACTAACCTCCCTTTCCAGGAATAGTCTACCTTTGACTATTGCTAGAACGGCAAAATGCTGCCTTAGGAAGTCCTGTTCTCTCTATGGTAACCCGGGTCTTAAAACAGTATTAATACTGTATTTTTGATAAGAAAGAAAAAAGTTCAGGCACCTCACCTTTGAAACGGAGACATCTCATAAATGAATTTGTCCCTTTCCAGTCCCCATCAAAACCTAAGTATGGACCCCCATACTTTGTTCTATCATGAAACTGCTTGTGGGTCACTTGTATCTGGAAATGTCAGCAAGCACAACACAAGCTAGGAAAATCTTTGTTTCCAGCAACTCATTGGGAAAGCTCCTTGCAATGTCTTTTGCAACAACAGCTGAACTGCAGAGCTGTGGCTTCAAATCCCTTTGGATGTGGGTTTTTCCCTGATGGATGAAGCCACCAATGCTCCTTCCATTTGAAATATGATTGCAGTAATACTCCCACCCTCAATTGCTGCTAAGTTGTGAAAAAGATGGAAGAGACAATGCAGAAGTCAACACTTTCTCAGTCAGTCTTGCCTCCTTTGATGATGCACTATTCCATCATTAGTGTGATGGACTACTGTGAAGCATCAGTTTCCCAGGAAGGAGGGAGCACATTCCAAGAAGGAAGATGAGATAACAGACAGCACAGTCCAGAGATGAAGACAAAGAGATTTGAGATAATCTCTCCCTAGAATCTCCTAGAGTATATCCATTAGGGTGAGAATAGTAAGGGTTTAGTCTGGTAAGATTCTGTCTACAGGGTCTAAGCAAATAACTGACCTGAACTTTGGCTGGATTATTCTATGTCTTTCTTGGACCCCTTTCCAAAAAGGAAAAGAGAGAAATGTTGATTTGTTCTGCTTTTTTCATTTATTGAAGTTTTATGTTGCATTTTAATCATTCAGGATTGGTTTTGCAATATGTGTGCACTTTAAAATGAATATATCGGAGGTTGCATTATAATTTATTTCTATATCATTTCTCTATCTCTATCTCTATCAACTCCATCTCCATCTCTATCATCTGTCTCTATCTCTATCTCTATCATCTGTCTCTATCTCTATCTATCATCTCTATCTCTGTCTCTGTCTCTATCATCTCTATCTATCATCTATCTTTATATCATCTATCTCTATCTCTGTCTCTATCATCTCTATTTCTATCCTCTATCCTCTACCTCTATCTCTCTATCTCGCTAGCTTGCTGGCTATCTATCTAGCTGTCTAGCTATCAAATAAATCCATAGCTTGATCATCTGTTCCAATTATTTGCCTGATTTCACAGTTCCTGCTTCCCAGATTTTGATGCCCTTCAGACTGCTACTGTTTCTAGCAGATGGATCCAGATAATCAAACCAAAGTGAGTGTCTTCATCCTTGGGGGTATACCAAACACCGCCCGATTTCCCTTTCTTTTCTTCATCATCTTTATGGTCATCTACTTATTGACAGTGCTAGGGAACCTCCTCATCTTAGTCACCATTGTGGTGGAACCCCATCTTCATGGTCTCCCCATGTACTTTTTTCTCTGTAATCTCTCTCTTCTGGACATCTGCCTCTCCTCGGTCACTGTGCCCCAAATCCTGGTCAGTTTCATAGCACCTAGCTACTAGAGCCATCTCCTTTGGAGGTTGCGTCCTTCAACTCTATGCCTTCCACTTTCTGGCCAGCACTGAATGTTTCCTTTATACTGTCATGGCTTATGACCGTTACCTTGCTATCTGCTGTCCACTGAACTATACCACGTTGATGAACAGAAGAATTTCCTTGGGACTTGTAACTGGCACGTGGCTTACGGGTTCTTTTCATGCAGCAATACATACCACTCTAACTTTCCATCTGCCTTATTGTGGTCCTAATAGGGTTAACTATTTCTTTTGTGACATACCGCCTGTGCTAAAGCTGGCTTGTGCTGATATAACTGTGAATCATGCAGTGATAAGGATAAACATTGCTCTGGTGGGTTCCGGTTGCTTTCTACTGATATGTATTTCCTACATCTACATAGCTTCTGCTATTTTGAAAATCCAGACGATGGAAGGAAGACATCGGGCCTTCTCAACTTGTAGCGCTCATCTCACTGTAGTGCTACTATATTATATCCCTGCCATTTTTATCTATATGCACCCGGCTTCAAGTTATGCCATGTATGGGACGTTGGCGGTGTTCTACACCATCATCACTCCTATGTTGAACCCATTCATATACACACTGAGGAATAAGGAAGTAAAAAGGGCTTTGAGGAAATTGATTGTTGGACACCTGATTTCTGAAAAAAGATAAGTTTGGGGTACTAAAATCAGAGATCCAACTCCTTTCTCACCTTATTGAAATTATTTGATGTATGTTGTTTTTCATGATTAATTTTTCATTAGTGATATATTGAGCATTAACCATACAACCACAATAAATATTTTGTTTATATATTTCTTTATCATTTTTTTGTTTTCTCCTTTTGTTTAATTGTTTGCTCTTCTTTTTCTTTTAAAAATGATTAATATATATTTTTTTAAAAAAAGATAGGATGGGCAACTGAGTTGAGAAGTTAGATTAGAGAGAATAAGAATCACCTAGTGTTTTATTCTCTATCATGATAATCAAAAGTCACTACTTTTCCATCCAGGGTATGAGAGAGAGAGAGAGAAGAGGAAGGAAGGAAGGAAGGAAGGAAGGAAGGAAGGAAGGAAGGAAAAGAAAGAAAGAAAGAAAGAAAGAAAGAAAGAAAAAGAAAGAAAGAAAGAAAGAAAGAAAGAAAGAAAGAAAGAAAGAAAGAAAGAAAGAAAGAAAGAAAGAAAGAAAGAAAGAAAGAAAGAAAGAAAGAGAAAACATGAATTATTGTTAGTGTCAAATATCATCTAGTCCATGTAATGGATACAAAGAATTTTCAACCCAAATGTCATTTGGGCTTCTGAATCACCAGGATTGCTAGACAGACAGATGAAAAGAGCCTCCACTTTGATTATTGCTCATTATATTAAATCAACTTTTTCCTGTATTTTATTTTGCTGATCATCCATCCAATTGGTAGACGATTTAATAAATTAAGTTAAACAAAGAAGATGCTGAATTAGACAAAATAACTGCTGAGGTCCTTTGGTTTTCAAATATCTCAGAAGACAAACAACCCAACTCTTTACACGTGTGATAGGGTTGTTAAGAATCCAATATGTATCATTTATTTCTTGTTGCAAACGTTCTGACTTGCATCAGTATGGATTGCTGATACATAATGTTCCAATGATGTACATAATATTGATAATTGATGATTTGCTTGTTGGAAGCTGGCTGGAAAGATTGCAAATGGCAATCACATAACCCTAGGATGTTCCAAACAGTCATAAATGCATGCTAGTTGCCAATGGCTGAATTCTGATTATGTGGAGATGCTGTGACAATTGTAAATCCAATTGTAAGTCTTTGTTTAGCGGTTTTGTAACTTTGAACAGTTGCTAAATGAATGGTTGTAAATCAAGAACTATCTGTATCTCTAAAATATAGTAACACAAAGGCACTGTTTCTTCCTCTCCCCATGCCAAAGGTGGTAGCTGCATTTCCCAATGAAACTGGATGCTCATTTTTTTTTCATCCCCAGCGTGGGACTCTAAGCCTGTATTAGGCTGTTTGGTTACAGATGTTACATGATACATTTTCTCCTGTCCTCAGCATATGCTCCCCAGTCAGCCAGCTCAGTGTCAGATATTTCATTAGCAGCAGAGAAATCCATAAGGGATGAGCTCTATCTGGTGTGTGATGCTTATGAAGCAGGTAGAGTGACCTCCAATGGATACAACTGAAAGCCGAATGCACTTTTCTCTGGGGATTAAATTCTGGACTGTACTCGTCATACCCCTGCTCTTTTTTTGCTTGTTATTGTGAAGATGTGGCTGCCTAAAGGCAATTAGCAGAGTGTAATGTTTTGGATGGGTCCTTGGTTCTACGTCAGTTTCTGCCAAACAGAAGCTGGTCAGGGCCCTGAAGTCTTATGGTAAGGTTGAGGTAGTCTAACTCGGTGCTTCTCAACCTTGATGACATTAAGATGTGTGGACTTCAACTCCCAGTATTTCCCAGACAGCCTTCTGGTTGAGTAATTCTGTGAGTTGAAGTCCACACATCTTAAAGTCATCAAGGTTGAGAAACACTGCTCTAAATGATTAACAGAGCTACAGGTGATGTTTCTTAGACCCAACAAGATTAGATAATACATGTTGGGTTCCTACAACACATTAAACATAGAGCTTTGTCCCTCTCACTTGTGATATAAGGCCTCTAGGGGAAGTCTTTACTGCATTTGAAGAAGGACATTGTCAAACTGGACCATATCCGGAACAAAAGGGAAGATCCAGGGTTTTTCACTGGGCAACTTCAAGATGTGAGACTTCAACTCCTAGAATTCCCCAGCCAGCATCCCCACTCAGGAATTGTTGGAGTTGAAGTCTACACATCTTAAAATTGGGGAGGCTGAGAAACATTACTCTAACTAGACCCTGGAGAGCTTTTATTGCAGCAACATGGCTTAATTAGCCAGCACCGACTTGAGAGACCTGAAAGCAATTAGTGTTGAAGGAAATCAAGAAAGGCCAGGTAGAGTTAGGCCGCTGGAGAGTTGGCGTGCAATTTTAATGAGCTCCATTGAGGATTAGAAATTAATGGTAGTAGTAGTTTGCCGTAGCAACTGGGAAATCAAAGTAAGATGCTTGCGTTAGTTTTAATGCTTTTGATATTGACATATAGAAATGTAATAGCCATTCTCTTGGCACCCTAACTGTAGACCTTTTGGAGTGATTGATTGATTGATTGGTTTAATTTACATCCTTCCTCACCTAGAGATCTCTTTTGGATTTAAGTTTACAACAGCATCCCTGGCTTGAAGTCATCTGTGATCATCCATGGTTGAGAGTGGATTTGAACTTGGGTCTCTCTAGGTCTACTAAAATAACCTCACTGGAGAAGTATATGAGCTCCTCTGCCATTTGAAATGACAAGTTTTGCTTCTCCTATGGAAACTGGATGATCATAGGTCAGAGATGGTTAAGGGCAGGGATGTCAAACTGCTGGCCCACGGACCAGACACATCACACAGAAGCCGTACCCTGCCCATTGCCGGCAATGGCAAAACAGTCCCAATACATCGCGCGACATCACGTGACATCATGAGTTTGACATGTCTGGTATAGGGGAACCTGCATTAAGTCCCTAACTTTTCAATGGTCTTCAAGAGCAGCTCATGTAGAGTGCCTTGTGGTAGACCAACCAGGAAGTGACTAAGGCAACAGTAGCTATGAGCAATTGATCCCCAAAATGAATCCTAACTCAGCTACAGCTGTCACCTGTTCCAGATGTATCCCTCTGCTGCCATCTACTGATTCCTGTAATGTTTAATGTGCTCAACAGCTCTTCAGTTATTGGTTTTATGGCTTGGTAGCAAAGGAATCAGCAAGGAGATTTTAGAATAGAATAGAATAGAATAGAATAGAATAGAATAGAATAGAATAGAATAGAATAGAATAGAATAGAATAGAATAGAATAGAATAGAATAGAATAATTGGAAGGGACCTTGGAGGTCTTCTAGTCCAACCCCCTGTTCAGGCAGGAAACTCTATACCACTTCTGACAAATGATTGTCCAATCTCTTCTTAAAAACTTCCAGTGTTGGAGCATTCACAACTTCTGGAGGCAAGTTGTTCCACTGATTAATTGTTCTGACTGTCAGGAAATTTCTTCTTAGTTCTAGATTGCTTCTCTCTTTGATTAGTTTCCATCTATTGCTTCTTGTCCTACCCTCAGGTCCTTTGGAGAATAGCTTGACTCCCTCTTCTTTGTGGCAACCCCTGAGATATTGGAACACTGCTATCATGTCACCCCTCATCCTTCTCTTCATTAAACTAGACATACCCAATTCTAGCAACCATTCTTTATATGTTTTAGCCTCCAGTCCCTAATCATCTTAGTTGCTCTTCTCTGCACTCTTTCTAGAGTCTCAACATCTTTTTTTACATTGCGGTTGCCAAAACTGGATGCGATATTCCAAGTGTGGCCTTACCAAGGCATTGTAAAGTGGTATTAACACTTCACGTGATCTTGATTCTATCCCTCTGTTAATGCAGCCTAGGACTGTGTTGGCTTTTTTGGCAGCTGCAGCACATGGCTGGCTCATAGTTATGTGATTGTCCACTAGGATTCCAATATCGTGCTCATGTTACTTCCAGCATTTTCCCCCCTTAGAAAAGAATATATGTAGTTGAGTGTTGATACTCTTGATACCTTCTGAAGTTGGTTGTTTTCTTGCAGATGTTTCATTACCCAACTAGTGTGTGGCAGCAGCCAAAAAAACTAATACAATCCTGGGTTGTATAAACCGAGGCATAGAATCAAAATAACATGAAGTATTAGTACTGCTTTATAAAGCCTTGGTAAGGCCACACCTGGAATACTGCATCCAATTTTGATCACCACATTACAAAAAAGATGTTGAGACTTTGGAAAAAGTGCAAAAAAGTGCAACTAAGATGATCAAAGGCCTGGAGACTAAAACATATGAAGAACAGTTGCAGGATTTGGGTCTAGAGAAAAGAAGGACTAGGGGTGACATGATAGCAGTGTTCCAGGTTTTGAGGGGCTGGCACAAAGAAGAAGGGTTCAACTTATTTTCCAAAGTACCTGAAGACAGGACAAGAAAGAATGGATGGAAACTAATCAAGGAGAGAAGCAACGTGGAATTAAGGAGAAACTTCCTAACAGCGAGGACAATTAATCAGTGGAACCATTTGCCTTCAGAAGTTGTGGGTGCTCCATCACTGGAGGTTTTAAAGAAAAGTCTGAACAGCCACTTATATCAAATGGTATAGGGTCTCTTGCTTGAGCAGGTGGTTGGACTAGAAGACCTCCAAGGTCCCTTCCAGCTCTATTCTGATTGAAACTAGGTAACATCATCGGTGCTGTTGATGTTACCGATATTACCTAGTTGGGGAATGCGCTATCTACAAGAAATCAACCAAGTCCAGAGAATACCAAGGGCCCAACATTTTCCCCCTTGTTCTCCCCTGCCAAGACCCCTTTGCTTCCCCTCCCCTCTCCCTTTCAGTTTCAAGTTGACTTAGAAAAGGAAAGAATATTGGAGTGGTGTCCAAGATGCCAAGGGATACATGTATTGCTTATGCACTGCTTTTCAGCTCACAATCCCCTCTTCACTGCCCTGCATCCTCCCCACTTCTATATCACCCCAGAGGAAGATTTCAAATTGTGGCTTTTGACTTAGATAATAACGCACAGCACATTGCAAAGTGGGTCCCGCTGAGAAGTGGAGCATGGAGCCCAATGCGTGTGGATTCAGCTGCCTATCCTTAATGGACTTTTTGACCTGAAACCCTGTATGGATTTTTTGCTGGATTAAAAATGAACTGGATTTACTGCTTACTAAGTGCAGGACACAGGAAGAAAGAAACTATGTTATATAATTTGGAAGGGGAGAAATGATTTTAAATATCTTTATAACTGCTGTGAAGAAGATTGGAAGCTGCTTCCTGAGCTATCTGTTTTCTTTTTCTATTTTGTGTCTTTGTTGTGTTAAACTTTTTTTCTTTTTTTCTAACTTTTTTATTATTTTTATCTTTCTAAGTTGGTAAAAAAAATATTTAATAAAATCACTGGGATTCCATCCCTCTTCTTTCTCTCCCCCCTTGCAAATAAAATAATAGCTTCCCATAGATGTCACGTAACCACATCCTTTGTTACACCAAAGTCAGAAAGCAATGAGAAATGGTGATTGTTCAATTTCACATTTTTGATGCAAGTTGTAGTCAAAGCAAGAACATTCAGGCATGGATTCCTGGTTATTTTTCTTCTGTTTTAATTTCAATTGTAAGTTTACCCTCTTGAAAAAATAGGAGAGGAGGAGGAGGAGGAGGAGGAGGAGGAGGAGGAGGAAAAGAAGAAGAAAGAGAGGGACAAAAAAGAAGGAAGAGAAGGATGAGGAGAAAAAGGAAAAGAAGGAGAAAGAGGAGAAAAAAGGAGAAAGCAGAGGAGAAGGAGAAGGAAGGAGGGCAGTTTTGATTATTATTTTTTATACCATAAATTGGCTATTCAGATGTTGATGACACAGGAATGCTGTTTAAGGCTGTTTTTTAATTCAGAAATTTTAAAGTTCACTATTAATTAATAAAAGTATCAGTGGCTGTCTTGATGTATGTATGTATGTATGGATGGATGGAAGGATGGATGGATGGAAGGATGGATGGATGGAAGGATAGAAAAAAGAAAGAAAAGAAGGAAAGGAAGAAATAAGGAGAAAGAGAGAAGGAAGGAAGGAGGAAGGAAGGGAGGGAGGGAGGGAGGGAGCGAGGGAGGAAGGAAGGAAGGAAGGAAGGAAGGAAGGTAGTTGTATCAAATCTGTTGCAAATAACATGTCTTCCAGCATTTGGGAATACCGTGATTGTTTTCTGTCAAAGCAATGCTTGCTGTGTTCATTCGACATAAATCTCAACCTTACCTTGAAATCATGTCTCTGCAGTCTGGATTTCCATCTCCCAAGTGACACAGACACCGGTGTATCAGGACCTCAAGGAAGGAGACAGGGTCACAATCACTTGTAAGAACAATGCTGCATACAGTTATTTCCACTGGTACAGGCAAGTGCCCAGAATGCCACTCTCCTACCTCTTGTCCATAACTTCCAGTAAGAACATCACTGAAAAAGGATACACAGCAGAATACCTGGATAACGGTCAGAGAAGTTGCCTCCACCTTCCCAGCTCTTTGCTTCAAGACTCAGGAACCTATTTTTGTGCTGTGAATGCACAGCAATTCAGGAAGTCAGAAACCCACAATCAAAACCTGAGTGACTCTGAAGCTTCCTCTATATCTTGACTAAGTTGTCCCATTCTTCTTAACTTAATCAATAAGGTTGGGAGAACTGCTTTAAGTGAAACCCTTAAGGTCTAGATTATCTGAAATTCTCTCCCATGTCCAAAGACATGTAGAGACAATTTACTTGCACTGGTAGTCAAGGACAGAACTTACTCATTATTATGATTCCTGCACCCCTTCTTTGTCAGCCAGAATATTTTTGGAATGAGTTTAATGATCCTTCAGAAGAGCATTAAACCCACATATTTTTTTTAAAAAAAGGATTCACTGTGTATTAATGAAGAATGGTTGCAGAATTTGGGTATGGTCAGTCTAGAGAAAAGAAGGACTGGGGGGGGGGACACAAGATAGCAATATTCCAGTATTTGTTAGGTTGCCACAAGGAGGAGGGGGTCAATTTATTTTACAAAGCACCAGAAGGCAAGGCAAGAAACAACGGATGGAAACTAATCAAGGAGAGAAGCAACCTGGAATTAAGGAGAAACTTCCTAACAGTGAGGACGATTAACCAGTGGAACAGCTTCCCATCAGAAGTTGTGGGTGCTCCATCACTGGAGGTTTTTAAGAAGAGGCTAGACAGTCACTTGTCTGAGATGGTTTAGATTCTCCTGCTTGAGCAGGGGGCTGGACTAGAAGACCTCTAAAGTCTTTTCCAGCTCTATTCTGATTCTGATTTTATGGGGTTAGTTTTGCTATCTTTGAGTCAATCTTGACTGCCTGGACAAGTCCATGCATTTTCTTGATGGTATTTTCCAAAATGACCTTTGCCTTCTTCCTAGGGTTGAGAGAGAGTGAGCAACCCAAAGACCCGCAGCCAACTTTGTGCCTAAGACAAGATTAAAACTCTCCCCATGTCTGGCATGATGCCTTCACCACTACACAAAACTGGTTCTCCAACAACTTTAGCAGACACTTTAAACGAAGTACAAAAAGCATCCAACCACAGTTTTCCTTTCTCATCCCTACCTTATTAAGAAGAGTGATTGGTGCTTGATATTTTTTGTTCTGCCTTTAGCATATACTGCTTGGGTGAGGGGGGGAAACCACTGAAATTCATTCATCTCTTTCCTTAACTTATTCCATCTGAAAACTCTAAAGACGTTATTATTCCCCATTCTTATCAGTGAGGCAGAATAAGGACTGGCCATCTATGTAGCACAATTTATGCTGGCATCTTTTTCAGGTTGGTCCAGGGCTGGAAAAAAAAAACCCACAATCTGGTTGTGCCCACAAAGAAACTGGGAGAGGTTCAAAGAAGAGCAACAAGGAAGATCTGGGGACTTCTAAATTCTAAGAAGAGAGATTGAAAGGTTTGGGTATGTTTAGCCTTGAAAAAAGAGAGATGGAGCATAAGATGTTTTTCAAATTCCTAAAAGATACACAAGGTCTATGTGGAGAAAAGCAAAGTTTCACTTTTAGGCAGGAAAAATCAAGGGTATAAGTACAGATTAGGTGAGACCTGGCTCAAAAACAGTAACTGTGAGAGGGACCTTGGAGTCCTAGTTGAATATGAGCCAGCAGTGTGTAGCAGCAGCCAAAAAAGCTAATACAATCCTGGACTGTATAAACCAGAGGCATAGAATCAAGATCACGCAAAGTATTAGTACTGCTTTATAAAACCCTAGTAAGACCACACCTGGAATACTGTATAGGTCAGTGATGGCAAAATGTTTAGAGACCCAGTGCCCAAACTGCAACCCAAAACCCACTTATTTATTACCGGGTGCCGAGTGGGCATGGTTGCGGTGGTCATGGCAGACCGGGTGGGCGGGGCCAGGGCAGCGGGGGCCATTCTCTCACCATCTCCGGGGCATGGCACACGTGCCCACAGAGAGGGCTCTGTGTGCCGCCTCTGGCACGAGTGCCATATGTTCGCCACCACTGGTATAGGTTCTCCTGCTTGAGCGGGGGGCTGGACTAGAAGACCTCCAAGGTCCCTTCCAGCTCTATTCTATTCTAGATTCTAGTCTCAACATTCCTGTGGCAGGATACCAATTAATGGATTTCTAGTATATTCTGTCTCAATGTTGGAAGACTGTTGGACAGTGAAGCAATGACCCAGTGGTAGACTTCTTCAGAGGATGTGTTCAAGCACAAGCTGGCTACCCATTTGACTGGGAGGGTTTAATTCAGATTTCTGCAGTAAGCTGATAGTTGGACTTCATGGCCTAAACTGTCTCTTTCAAGTCTATAGGATTTCATGGTCATCATTCAGTCCTGGGTAATTTACTCCATCCTGCCTGGGCTTGCATCTCTGACAGCTCACGAGCAAAGAGTTGCAACTCCATCTTGAAAGAACTTCAAGCTTTGTTCTGTAATTAGAATCATGCTACTGTGTCACACTGGGAGTTGTCAGGCTTAAGCCTCTGGAGGGCTTCTCTATGGAGCCGATCTAATGGGACAGGTTACCTTTGTTTAATGATACAAAAGAGATGGGTCATCAGAATTAGAGTCATTTTTAAAAGAAAACTAACAATGTTTTCATCTTCATCAGTCTGAACAGAAAGAACCTGAATCTGTCTGAAGAACTCTTTTTGTCCAAAATGACCAGAAGCTAGAATAACAGAAAAGCTGTGTTTTGGAGAAGAAATCCCCCCAAAACTATTTCCTTTCCTTGATTTGGGAAGGGAAGGGAATCTTAGATATAGTCTTACGTTTGGTGGATGGTATTTGAGTACTGTGATCTACTGTATCCACACATCATAGTGATAACAACAACAACAACAACAACAACAATAACAACAATAATAATAATAATAAAAAATTGAAAGGGACCTTGGAAGTCATCTAGTCCAGGGGTCCCCACCACCCAGGCCGTGGACCAGTACTGGGCCACAGCATGCCAGCATCCAGTCTGCACAAACAAGCAAAGCCCCATCCATGGGATGCAGGTAGCACACAAAACCACGCCCCCTCCAATCCACAGAAAAACCTCTCTCCACGTAACCGGTCCCTGATGCCCAAAAGATTGGTGATCTCTGATCTAGTCCAACCCCCTGCTCAGGCAGGAAACCCTATACCAGTTCAGACAAATGGCTGTCCAGTCTCTTCTTAAAAGCCTCCAATGATGGAGCATTCACAGCTTCTGGAGGCAGGTTGTTCCACTGATTAATTTGCTTTAACCATGCTTCATTAAATAAACTTATTGTGCTTAATAATAAGCTATGCTTTTCAAATCATAGTGGTTGCATTCCCAGATCTTACTAAGATAAAAGAAAAAAATATATGCACAAACTCAGTCATTATGCAAGATACAGCATTAGAAGTGATCATAATTAATGCAATTTCTCAATAAATTATCTTTGTTCCAAGAACAGAACAAACCAAACTGAATCAATACTTATTGATTATTGGCAGTTCCCTCCCTTCTATCCAGGACATGGCATATAAGCACTGCTTGAGCAGGGTCCACAAGATTGTCTGGGACACTACACATCCTCTTCACGACCTATTTTCCTTGGGGGGGGGCTTCTTGGTATCCGAAGCAGAACGTCCAGATTAAGTCACAGTTTTGTTCCTTACAGTATTAACCTTCTGAACTCTCAAGCTTCCTCTTTTGCTATGTGTTCAAAATGGACAGTGATTAATATTTATATGTATTTATATGTAAGGGTGTAGGTATATACATATGTCTGTATATAGCATGTCTATATGTGTGTTATGTATATGTACACTTTTGAGAGCAGGCAACAGAATTTCATTTTTAATGTGTGCCAGGATGCCCACAGTAAAAAAAATTACAATAAAGATTACCTTCTCTTCTTACTTGGGCCTTCCTTCCTTCCTCCCTCCCTCCCTCCCTCCCTCCCTCCCTCCTCCCTCCTTCCCTTCCTTTTCTCTGATCCTCCCTCCCTTTCCTCCCTCTCTCCTTCCCTTCCTTCCATTTCTCTGATCCTTCCTTCCTTCCTTCCTTCCTTCCTTCCTTCCTCCCTCCCTCCCTCCCTCCCTCCTTCCCTCCTTCCCTTCCTTTTCTCTGATCCTCCCTCCCTTTCCTCCCTCTCTCCTTCCCTTCCTTCCATTTCTCCGATCCTTCCTTCCTTCCTTCCTTCCTTCCTTCCTTCCTTCCTTCCTTACCTTACCTTACCTTACCTTACCTTACCTTACTTACTTACTTACTTACTTACTTACTTACTTACTTACTTACTTACTTACTTACTTACTTACTTACTTACTTACTTACTTACTTACTTACTTACTTATCTGCTTTACCTTCATTTTCATTTCTAAAGAAAACTGTTTACAGGCCTTTTCCCCACTGGTTAAATTGAAGTTCTTTCCATCCATCCCAAGTCAACAGAAAGCTATTCTTGATTTATTTATAAGTGACTTACATTCACTGATTTGAGCAATTTGAAATAAATCAATCAGTCATTACTTGAGCATAACATTTTCTGTCCTTATTGTTAATCTGTCTCCTATTCTAGACTAGGTCTAAGTGGAAAAAGTTTTATAGTTTCTTTCAATGAAGTCTTGTTTCTTCTCCCCACTAGATGGCAATAAGAAGCTCTAGAGTCTTCATTGAGAAGACTCACCAGTGAAAGCATCAGTGCCCATGAGAAAGTTCTTGTCTGCAGTACTGATTTTCTAGGAAGGAGGTAGCCCATTCAAGACCATCTGTGCCTTCCAGGTTGGTTTGGAGAACTTCTCTAATTCTCTGGGGAATCTTATTTGGGTTATTTTCTCTGCATAAGTAAAGGAAACCCTTGAGGAAAAACTTGGAAGAATGAAAGGAATTCTATAAAAGTGGAAGGATACCTTGATTCCCACCATGGACGAATGGTTCCAAAAGCTGATGGAATTAGCAGAGATGGCCAAATTGACTGTGCTGATAAAAGAAAAGAGCATAAGTACTTTTGGAAACCGCTTCTGGACTTTGTGCTTGAGGTGGAAAAAAATGATATTATGACTTTGGGTTTTACCAATTAGACTGATTTGCCGATATAGAAATGGCCAGTGCATACTACTATAGAAATGTAAAAAGTTGAGATTTGATTTTAATGTCTGATTTTACTGCAACAGACAGAGTCGGAAGTCAATGCCTTTTGTTTCTTCCCCTCCCCTTCTTCACACTTTTTTCATTTTCCCTTTCTCTACTGTTGTCCCCTACTATTTGCTTTTGTAATTTCACATTTCATGTTATAAATGAATAAAACTATTTTTTTTAAAAAGGAATTCTATATAAATGTGTGAAATTTCAGAAGGTGATTTCCTTGGAAAGGTCAATGAGGCTGAAAGGGAACGACTTTAGTGATCTCCATTGGATGCAGCACTGATAATAAATTTCTTATTTAACAATTATCACTGTTCTCATTCATGGTTGAAATACTGACATATGTTCTGTGCCATGAATTGTTCATATTAGAAAACAACAGAACTATTTTGGCTTGTTTTCTCAAGGGTGTGAGTTGACATAAATTCTGTGATCTGGGATTGTGGTATGCTTCTCCTTTGATCTACATGAATCAAAGCAGACATGAGCAGATCTTCGATCCTCAGAGGGTCTGAGCATAAAACACACACAAGACTGTGTCTGGGCTCTCACATTTCCTGTGTTTCTGGTGACAGAGTTGTCCTGCCTGTTGTGGAGAAATAAGAATGGGAGATCTGGGAGGCAGGATCGTTGCCTTGCTGCTGGCCATCTCCACAGGTATTCTTTTCATCTTATGTTTTCATTTATTGATGGAAATAATGTTTATGCTTACTTTTTTTGGAGTAAAGGCTCAGCAAGGTAGTTTAGGAGTTGAATTTTTAAAAAGTCATGACAAGAAAGTCTGCAAAAACATTAATGAGAAAATTAATATCTTTAAATATTTAAGAGTGTAAAGGAAGAATTGTAAACATTAAATGATAATTGCTCCTTTGAAAATTCTAAAGAATTGGCTAACTAAATTTCCTTCCTTCCTTCCTTCCTTCCTTCCTTCCTTCCTTCCTTCCTTCCTTCCTTCCTTCCTTCCTTCCTTCCTCTCCCCATCATTTTTCCTAATGTTTCCATTCCCTTCCAGTTGTATCAGGTCAAGGTACTGTCAGACAGGAGCACCAATTTCTTTCAGTTAAGGAAGGAGACTCCATCCAGCTGAACTGCTCCTATCAGGAAACAGGATACACTCTTCAGTGGTACAAACAATATCCAGGAGACCGGCCAGAATTCATGATGTTCCTGATTAAATCAGGGACTGAAGCAAAGGATCGTTTTGAAATGACTCTGGACACAGAAAAGAAGATCACCTCTTTGCATCTGAAGAACACTCAACTTAAGGATTCAGCTGTCTATTTCTGTGCATGGAGCACAGTGCTAGAAAGACATCCGCTGGTTGTCATCAAAGGTGTAGGGCAACCAAGGAGAAGATGTATATCTGCCCTCTGAAGAAAGATCAGGAGAACTCTATGAGCTAAAGCATCACAACCAAAGTCATGCTTATTTTTTTTAGCTGATACATATTCTCCCTTTGTTGGTCTCTTTGTAAGTCATCTGCAAATTGCAGCAGAATCCCCAAGATAAGGGAAAAGGTCCAAACGTTCTATGGAATCTGAACAATCCCCATGTCTTTCTCTTCCAGGTGTCCAATGTCAGGACCGAGTGGATCAGAAGCCTGTAGAAGTCATCAAAGAAGGAGTTGATTCCATCATCATCTGTCAGTTCAACTCCAGCACTGTCTATGGCATGCACTGGTACAGGCAATATCCAGGAGAAGCACCTGCGTTTCTCCTAACGGCTACATCGGTGAATTGGGAGAAAGAGGGCCGCTTCAGAGCTTCTTTTGATAAGAAGAAGAAGGAGAGTCATTTCAGCATCACAAAGGTGCAGATGAAAGATGCTGCTGTCTATTTCTGCGGGACCCAAGATCACAGCAACACAGAGGCATCTGCTGCCTGTACAAAAACCCTCTAAAGTGAAGTAATTCTGTGCAGGGTAAATGAATCTCAGCTGGGGAACTGGGATGCAGAGTTGGATCTATTGACCCAGAGCAAGCTATGTGTGTGTACCACCTGCATTAGTGTCAGTCGTAAAGTGAAAAAAAGAAACATTCATGGTGTTGCAAGGGAAAGGAAAAAATGATATATCCAAGATGTGCATTCCCACCATTTGCAATGCTCAATTACTTTGGGGTTCCTTGTGGATAGAAGCTACATCCTCATTTGCCAAACCAAAACATTGGCCATGGGATTAGCCTACAGATAATGAGAAGTCATGTTGATTATTGATAGGGCTAGTACTTTCTGTTTTTTCTTTATCATTTGAAGTGTCTTCCATTGGGTGTAGGTCACTGCAGTTTCTTTACATTGTGTTGAAAGAAAAATCTTCATCAGGGTCCAATCCAAGCCGGGAATAAACAAAATGGAGACTGCTTAGGAAAGAAGGTTCAGTTTATTTAGATGCCAGAAATGCCAGGGACACAGCATGTTTCTGGGGAGGCTGACAAAATGGAGCTGGGAGTGGTGGGTTTTTATACCTTCTTGGGCTTTTGTGTTTAGAGTTGTTCCTGTTCCTGTGGCTTTGTATTTGAGGTCCTTCCTGTTCCTGTGCAATGAACTTTGACCTGAGCTTCCATGTGCCCTTTTGGTATTCTAATGGTGGTGGGTTAATCCTATTGTGTCCTAAAGGTCATGCCTTTAGATTTTGGGTGGGAGATGTAGATTTTAGGGGTCTTTGTCTTTCTAATCCCATCAGTTCCAAGCTTCCTGGCCCCAGTTTTCCTGAATAGGATTATCAAATCTGCATTTCTACAGAGTTAGCCTGCTCAGTTTCTGCCTGAGGGAGAGGGAGAAGTTTCTGTCTTTTAAGATTTTCTCACATTATTCCTTTGGAAAAATATATAATATTCTGCCTTTTTTAAATATCCCCCAAAATATTTCCTTCTCTGAGGGGGTGTGCTGACTTCCTACAATTGCTTAGAGGTTTTTTTGAGAGTGAAGAGGTTTATAACTCTTCCAAAGAACTCAACACAATTATCTTATAGTAGGGTCAATGAAAATCAGATGATGTTATCTAAAGTTCTAACACAGCTTGCCTTTGTTGATTACCACTCAAGATGTGTTGGGCTACTGCTTCTTAATTCTCCACTACCCATGTCAGGGCTAATAATAATTGAACAATTATTGAGAATAATGGACTCTGCATGTCCCCGATTAGGAATGGCTAAATATTTATCTACAAATCCCATGTGGAATTGATTTAAATTATCTGCCCTTCCTTAAACAACCTGGACATTGAGAATTTTATGAAACATATTTTGTAGGTGAAATCTGACAGGACTCTTCCGCAGAAGAGAATTCATGGATGCTCAGTTTGAGAAATTTTTTTCCTAAAAGTCATGTTATCTTCTTCTCGAATTTGACTCTGTTTGATTTCAGCATCATTTATTTACATTCACTTTGTTGTAGTGCTAAAAAAAACCACAGCATGTCAATTAAATTTATATCCTGCAAATTTCCATGTGGTCTCATCCAAGTTGGGCTGATCCTGCTTAGGTGATACCAAATCAGATCAGCCAAAATTATTTGGGGCTGCCACTTTCTGCAACAGTTACTGTATTGTCTTAGTAGCTCCTCCAAGGTAAATTATGACTATTTGTAGTTTTCTCACTAGATGGCACTCATTTGGCTTTCGTTCCTAACAGAGGGAGGTTTGGTTACAACCAAAGGTATTTTTTCTCTCCCCCTTCCCCCCCCCCAGCTTGGTTAACCACAAGTCCTTTTTTTAAAAAAAATCATTAGATGGGGAAAGCAAATAGCAGCCTTGAAAACAGAGAAAGTGACTCAGTTTGAGAAAGGAGATGCTGCATTATTGCCTTCTCTGTTTCTCCTGGAAAGACAAGACACCAGCCAAAGCATGAATACTTTTAGAATGTTCTCAAGAATTTGGAAAGCTGAACGGATTGGATTATTTATTCTGTGTAAGTGAAAATGTTCCAAGAATTATGATGAGATTTCTATTCAAGCTTTATTTTGTACAGCTCAAGGAAACATAGATAATGTTCCCACCTCCTATTTTCCTCATAACAACAATCCTGGGAGTTGGGTTGGGCTGAGAAAAGGGATTTCATGCTAAAGATTTCATGCTAAAGAAGGACTAGAACTTACCTTCTCCTGCCGTCTAGTCTTGTTCCTTAACCACTTATCAAACTGGGTCTCTTGGAAAGAAGATGAGAGCTGTTCCTAGTCCTATCCCAAACCACGGCAAAGCAAAGAATAAGGGAGACCTTGATGCTCTCTGAACTTGATTGTTTTCTTCCTATGAAACCATCCCTCCTTTTCTTTTCTTCTCAAAAGTGTCCCATCAGATTCATGCTAAAGGAGGAAGAGAACTCACCATCTCTCACTTTTTAATTCTCTCACTTTTTAATTCCATTCCTTAATAACTGCATTAAACTGGCTCTCTTGGAAAGAACGTGAAAGCTGTTCCTAGCCCTAACCCGAACCATGGCAAGGCAAAGAGTAAGGAATTCATGTTTCTGCAATTGTTTTCTAGTTTCCTCTTCCCCCTGATGGTCAATATGTGGGAATGCAGCATCTTACTTGTAAAGCCATGTCTCCTTTTCTTTCCTTCTCAGTCTGCAGCTTGGATGCCCAAGTTTTCCAAACACCTGAAAACCTGGAAGTTCAAGAAGAAAGCTCTTTCATTCTGAAGTGCAACTATTCCAGCCAATATCGTCCCTATTTCTGGTACCATCAGCTGCCTGGAGCACATCCATCTCTAATCCTATCTATATATTCTCAAGAAAACCAGAATAATAAAGGTTTTGTGGCAAAGTATTTGGACAATGGGAAAGAAAGCCAGCTGCATCGCCCTACAGCTCAGCTTCAGGATTCAGGAAACTATTTCTGTGCTGTACAAGACACAGTGATGTAGGAAGGAGACACCTCCTAACCCAAACCTCAGCTCTTCTGAAGTTTCATAGGTATCTGTATTCTTTGGTGTTCCTCTGGTTTGGTTGGTGGAGATCAAAGCAGAATAGTTGGGCTAGAACAAATATCAATTTTTGTGTGAACAAGAATTGAGAGTCCATGTAGGAAATGACCAGGCTGTGCCCAAGGGAGGGATCAAACACATCATCCATCTTAGGTCCTTTTGTGTCCACAAGAAACTTCAGGATTCAGGAAACTACTTCTGTGCTGTAGTGGCAAAGTGCTGTAAGAAAAAGCACCTCCTACAGTGGTGGCGAACCTATGGCACGCGTGCCACAGGCAGCACTCAGAGCCCTCTCTGTGGGCACGCGCGCCATGCCCCGGAGATGGCAACCATCCCTCTTCAACCAGCCGCCCGCTAACTCGCCAAGGTCCCACGTGGCCGAATGCATCCCAGCACCCATGCGCTCGCTGGCCTCTGTGTGCGAGGGCCGATGATGTCAGGCAGCAGCCACCCCGGCCCCTGACTCGCCTTGCCCTGTGACAATGGCACCCCTGCCCTGCCTCACCTCACCTCACCCCACAGGATGAGCCTCCTGCTCACCGCCTCACCTGCCAAAGACCCCCTGGATCTCCCCCAAACCTGCCCGGCCCCCACATGTGTCCCTCCCTACGAGCAACATCGAGGTGATCATGCCCACCTTGGCCACACCCACCCAGTCTGCCATGACCACCACAGCCACGCCCACCCAGTGGACCATGCTCACCTGGCACCCAGCGATAAATAAGTGGGTTTTGGGTTGCAGTTTGGGCACTTGGTCTCTAAAAGGTTCGCCATCACTGTCCTAGCCCAAACCCCAGTTCTTCTGAAGTTTTATAGGTGTCTATATTCTCTAAGCCTCACTGGAGCATATCAGAATAGAATAGAATAGAATAGAATAGAATAGAATAGAATAGAATAGAATAGAATAGAATAGAATAGAATAGAATAGAATAGAATAGAATAGAATAGAATAGAATAGAATAGAATAGAATAGAATAGAATAGAATAGTGGAGTGGAGTACAGTAGAGTAGAGTAGGGAATGGAATGGAATAGAATAGAATAGAATAGAATAGAATAGAATAGAATAGAATAGAATAGAATAGAATAGAATAGAATAGAATAGAATAGAATAGAATAGAATAGAACAGAAGTAGAGTAGAGTAGAGTAGAGTAGAGTAGAGTAGAGTAGAGTAGAGTAGAGTAGAGTAGAGTAGAGTAGAGTAGAGTAGAGTAGAGTAGAGTAGAGTAGAGTAGAGTAGAAGAGTTGGAAGGGACCTTGGAGGTCTTCTAGTCCAAACCCCTGCTCAGGAAGGAAACCCTATACCATTTCTGACAAATGGCTGTCCAGTCTCTTCTTAAAAACCTCCAGTGTTGGAGCATTCACAACTTCTGAAGGCAAGTCGTTCTACTGGTTAATTGTTCTCACTGTCAGGAAATTTCTTCTTAGTTCTAGGTTGCTTCTCTCCTTAATTAGTTTCCATCCATTGCTGCCAAAAACATTATTGCAGTTAATAGATGGAAGAGGATTGCATACAATATCCTAAACTGGCCCAGATATCATCCACTGAGGACCACATCGTCAACCCTATTGGCAATGAATGACTAAAATATTCCAGGAAGAAAAAAAAAATTCTTTAAAACTTCAATAGCTAAAGATGACTCAAAAATATTTGTGCTGGGGATGAGGTGGCAATGGTACAGATAGTCCTTGACTTATGACCACAATTGAGCCCAAATTTTTGGTTGCTAAGTGAAACATTTGTTAAGTGAATTTTTCCCCCATCTTATGACCTTTCTTGCCAGTGATGTTAAGTGAATTACTGCAGTTGTTAAATTAATAGCATGATTGTTAAGTGAATCTGGTTTTCCCATTGACTTTACTTGTCAGAAGGTTGCAAAGGGTGATACACATGACCCCGGGACACTGCAATGGTCATAAATGTGAATCAGTTCCCAAGCATCTGAATTTTGATCATGTGAACATGGTCGTAAGTGTGAAAAACGGTCCAAAAACCACTTTTTTCAGTGCCGTTGTAACTACGAACGGTCACTAAGTAAATTATCCAAGGCAACCTGTACGATGACATGAGATAAAAACAGTTTCCAAGGGATGTTTGTGTGGTGCTTGGCAGGACATGAGGATGAGCCTTACAATCACACTATTCTTCCCAAAACTCATCCAGGTAGGGTCTCCTGCTTGGGCGGGGTGTTGGACTAGATGACCTACAAGGTCCCTTCCAACTTTCCTGTTCTATTCTATTCTATTCTATTCTATTCTATTCTATTCTATTCTATTCTATTCTATTCTATTCTATTCTATTCTATTCTATTCTATTCTATTCTATTCTATTCTATTCCATTCCATTCCATTCCATTCCATTCCATTCCTAACTCCTATCCTATCCTATCCTATCCTATCCTATCCTATCCTATTCTGGCAGCTGGACTGAAATGTTGGGGATTGCAGGCCAATTTTGCTTAACATGAATTTTGTTCACCTAAATCTTGTCTACTTGTCCCCACAAGAGGGCAGTAGAATCTCGATCAGATCTCAAGAAATATTACAGGGAGAAACCCCAAAAATCTTGCTCAAATTCCAAGTTCCCATCTTCTTGTGCCATATCCGTTATCGGACGTTGGCGATCATGTTGGCGATCATGTTTTTATCAGCAGCCGCACGAAAAAGTGCTGCTGAGTTTTGTCCAAACCAGTCCCTTAGATTTTGAAGCCATGATGTTCTTCTTCTGCCTGGACCTCGTTTGCCTTCAATCTTTCCCTGGAGGATTAAATGGAGTATGCCGTATTTTTCTGGGTGTCGCATCACATGTCCGAAATATTCTAACTTTCGTTTTTTAATTGTTTTGATGATTTCCCTTGGCTTTCCCAGGCGGCTTAAAACCTCCTCATTTCTGATCTTGTCCACCCAGCTTATACGTAAGCCGCCTGTAAATCCACATTTCAATGCTCTAGTCTCTTCAGGTGGCCTTCTGTCAGAGACCAACTCTCTACTCCATAGAGCAGGATAGAAAAAATATAGCATCTGACAAGCCTGATTTTCAGTCTTAGGCTTATGTCGTGACTGCAGAATACCTTTTTCATTTTGAAGAATGCTGTTCGAGCTTTCTCTATCCTTGTCTTTACTTCAGCGGTCATGTCCCAGCTTTCATGTAAATTAGAACCGAGGTGCGTGATCCTTTCAACTTTTTCTAGTGGTATTCCTTCTGAATTTATTGGTGGTAAATTAATGGGTTGTTTGCTGATGACCATGATCTTGGTTTTTGAGGTGTTAAGCTTCAAGCCGTATTTCCCAGATATTTCGGTGACTCTGTTGATGAGGAGCTGAAGGTCTTCATACTTACTGGCAAGCAGAACTGTATCGTCAGCATATCTTAAGTTCCCATAGAAAGAGAAATCCAAAGACCCAAGGGACATTTTTCTTAGAAGAAAATTCTGGGACTGAATCCTGTCAGATCCTCCACAGAACACAAGGGGCAAGTTATTTGGAACAAAGGTAGAGATTATGTAGAGGTTATAATAGATGTCCCCAATCTTTTGGGCACCATGGACTGGTTCCGTGGAGAGAGGTTTTTCCGTGGACTGGATGGGGTGTAGTTTTGTGTGCTGCCTGCAACCTGTGGATGTTTGTGCGGACTGGTTGCTGGCATGCCATGGCCCGGTACTGGTCCACGGACTGGGGGTTGGGGACCCCTGGGTTATAACATGCTGTCCAACAATAGAAAGGTAGGCTTTAGACTTACCATTGTTAAATGATTACCTTTATAACTTTTCATTTTTTCCTCCAAGAAATAGAGCCCACCTATTAGGAATGTGTAATTAGCTGGATGATCCAATGGGAATGCTTGATGGTTAGGCACCCTGCTGAATTTGTGTGTTTTGTCCACTCATTTACCATAAGAACTGGTTTCCTGCAGAATAGAATAGAATAGAATAGAATAGAATAGAATAGAATAGAATAGAATAGAATAGAATAGAATAGAATAGAATAGAATAGAATAGAATAGAATAGAATAGAATAGAATAGAATAGAATAGAATAGAATAGAATAGAATAGAATAGAAGACTTGGAAGGGATCCAACCTTCTGCTCAGGAAGGAAGCCTTATACCATATTGTCCAATCTCTTCTTAAAATCTTACAGTGTTGGAGCCTTCACAACTTCTGGAGTCAAGATGTTCCACTGGTTAATTGTTCTATCTGTCAGGAAATTTCTTCTTAGTTCTAGGTTGCTTCTCTCTTTGGTTAGTTTCTATCCGTTGCTTCTTGTCCTGTCTTCAGGTGCTTTGGAGAATAGCTTGACTCCCTCTTCTTTGTGGCAGCCCCTGAGATATTGGAACACTGCTATCATGTCCCCCCTCGTCCTTCTCTTCATTAAACTAGACATACCCAATTCCAGCAACCGTTCCTTATATGTTTTAGCCTCCAGTCCCCTAATCATCTTAGTTGCTCTTTTCTGTAGAGACTCTTTCTAGAATCTCAACATCTTTTTACATTGTGGTGACCAAAACTGGATGCAGTATTCTAAATGTGGCCTTACCATGAATGAACCGTGCGGCTGGAGGTGGCAGTCAGAAGAAGGAACTTTTTTTTATTGTGGTAAGAAAGCATGCCCCCCCTCAATCCTTTTTTACTATGCCCCCCAATCACAAGAATAAAAGGGAAAAAAATACAGAAACAATGTTTCACTCATGAACATGAGTAACCCCGATCATTGAGAAAAGCAGAAATATCGACTCAAGCTTGCCTATTCACTAAAGAAGGCATGCTAGAGGCAACAGACAGACTAAAGATAACAGGATAAAATCAATTACATTTGCTTGACAGGCTTAAGACCAAGGGAAGCCAATATTTAAGACCCATCACAAGCCTTTGTGAAACAAGTAAAACCAGCCAAATAATAAAAGCTCACAAAGCAAGCTTCAAAATTACAAAATACTGTAAACTATATAAAAATCATTGCATTCAACAAGCTGATTTGTCAGCCTCCCCAGAAATATGCTGCTGCCATTTTAGTTTCTGGCTACCAAATAAATAGAGACTTTCTTTTCTGCAGCATCCAATTTGTTTTCAGCGTCTTTCTCCCAGCTTGGAACTGGACCTGATTTTTCTTCCCACATTATTAATAGATGTACTCTGAAATAAATGTCTATCTGAATGATTGTCACCTTTGGCCAGGCTCATTTTCTTTGTGTATGTAAAGGATTTCCATGTCTTGAGAGATTTCTTATGGCTTGCAATAGTGGCAAATATCTGTAGCTCAGGTGTAGTATGAGGGTGAAAGTTCATTCTCTGAGCTTGTAGGTACCCACAAGAGAATGAACCTTCACCCTCATTTCTTATGGCTTTGACTGAGTTGCTGATAGTTGGCAATTTCCTAGAGGGAGATACACTTAGTTCGGGCCAAGGGTCAATTCAGGCAGAAAAGCTGAAGTGGTTTTTGTTTTCTGACCTGGGTTTACAGAGGTCAAGTATGGCCATGTCTAGTGGGTGGTGTGGTTGACAAGAATGACCTAGAATTTGTCGTGATATGGAAGTCACTTTTTTCCCATACTTTTTTTTTCAGAAGATGAGGAGGATCAGTGAGGCTGAAAGGAAACACTTTCAAAGGACCTAGGTATGTCTAGATTATCAAAGAGAAGGATCAGGAGGGACATGATAACTGTCTTCAAATACTTGAGGGGCTGTCACAAGGAAGTCAAGATTGACGTATTCTCCAAAGCACCAAAGAGCAGGACAAGACGTGGAAGCTTGTTAAAGACAGATCCAACCTAGGAAAAATTTCTTGACAGTGAGAACAATTAATCAACGAAACAGCTTGCCTTCTGGAGTTGTGGGTGCTCCATCACTGGAGGCTTTTAAGAAGAGATTGGGATGGTATAAGATCCTTGGCTTGAGTAGGGTGCTGAACTAGAAGATCTCTGATTCTCTGATTCTTAGAATCATAAGATCTTATGATTCTATAAATTACATCAGAGGGATGCCCTTTAGATGTGTCACCGGTAGGTTTCTGCATTTCCTATTTAGTAATTATCACCATTCGCATGCATGGTAGGAAAATTCTCATATGCACTCTATCATGAATTATCCCAGCTAGAAAACAACAGTACCTGTTTTCGTTTGTTTGCTCAAGAGTGTGAGTTAAGACAAAGCTTTTATGTTCTCAATTTGTGGTATGCTCCTCCTTAGATCGAAGCAGACATGAGCAGATCTTCGATCCCCAGAAGGTCTGAACATGAAACCACCCAGAAGACTGTGGCTAGGCACTCACTTTCCTGTGTTTCTAGTGACAGAGTTGCTCTGCCTGTTGCAGAGAAAGGAACAAGAATGGTTTACCTGGAGAACAGGATCATTGCCTTGCTGTTGGCCATCTCCACAGGTATCCTTTGCTACTTATTCCTTCATTTATTGAGGGAAATAATCTTTAGCTTACTGGGGGTTGTTTTTTTTGGGGGGGGGGAAAGCAAGGCCTCCTCAAAGTGGTTTAGAAGCTGAATCTTTCAAAATCCATAAAAAGAAAATAAGCAAAACCATCAGCAGGAAAATTAGTTTATTTTAATACCTTATAATGTAAAGTAGCTGGACAAACATTGAATGATAATTGCTCCTTTGGGAGTTCTAAAGGATCAGCTAAATAAACTTGTTGGTGGATTCTTTCCTTCCTTCCTTCCTTCCTTCCTTCCTTCCTTCCTTCCTTCCTTCCTTCCTTCCTTCCTTCCTTCCTTCCTTCTTCCTCCTCCTTTCCTAACAGCTGTATCAGGTCAAGTCACCCAGGAGCATCAATTTCTTTCAGTCAAGGAAGACGACTCCATCCAGCTGAAATGCTCCTATTTGAAAAGAGCTTCTAGTCTTCAGTGGTACAAGCAATATCCAGGAGGCCAGCCAGAGTTAATGATGTTCTTGTATACATCAATAACTGTACCAAAGGATAATTTTGAGATGACTCTGGACACAGAAAAGAAGACCACATCTTTGTATCTGAAGAACACCCAGTTTAAGGATTCAGCTGTCTACTTCTGTGCATGGAGCCACAGTGCTAGAAAGACACCCGCTGATTGGCACCAAAGGTGGAGGGCAACCAAGGAGAAGAAATTGAGCTGCCTATTGGTGGCTCTCTGAATAAAGATCAGAAGAACTTCCTGAGCTACAGCATCACAACCGAAGACATTCTTATTTTCCTGTTTATAGGTCTTCTCCATTTGTCATCTAAGTTATCTGCACATTTTTCAGAAAGATCAAAACAGGGAAATGGTCCAAACGTTTCTGAAAATCAACTTAATGATTCCCATGATTTTCTCTTCCAGGTGTCCAATGCCAGGACCAAGTCAATCAGAAGCCTATAGAAGTCTTCAAAGAAGGAAATGACCCCACCATCACTTGTCAGTTCAGCTCCAACAATGTCTATAGCATACATTGGTACAGGCAATATCCAGGAGAAGCACCGGTATTTTTCCTAACAGTTACTTCGGTGGAATTGGTGAAACAGGAACATTTCAGTGCCTCTTTTGACAAGCGGAAGAAGGAGAGTCAGTTCAACATCACAAAGGTGCAGATGAAAGATGCTGCTGTCTATTTCTGCGGGGCCCAAGATCACAGCAACACAGAGGCATCTGCTGCCTGTACAAAAACCCTCTAAAGTGAAGTAATTCTGTGCAGGGGAAATGAATCTCAGCTGGGGAACTGGGATGCAGAATTGGGCCAGCTGACCCAAAACAAGCCACATGTGGGTACAACATGCATTGGCATCAACTGGAAAGTGAACCCAAACATTCCAAGGTGTTGCGAAGAGGAAGAAACATACAAGGTGGACATTCCCACCACTGACAAGGCTTAAGGACATTGTGGATCCTTGTGGATAAAAGTTCCATCCTCAGTTGCCAAATCAAAGCATGGGCCATGGAATTAGCTGACAAAGAGAGGGAAGCTGTGTCTTTATTGGAAGAGATGAACCAAACTATTTTTGGGAGGGGGATTTGTAGAAAAATAGGTCAGGTCTCTATGGTCTGAGACTCCAAAACTCATCCCTTGGAAATGTTTGTGGCGCCCTTGGAATGCATTGATCAGATCATCCTCTTTTGAGTGGTGAAGAAATGGAATAGTTTAGGTGTGGAAGAAAATGGAAGATTCTAAAGACAGCAAGAACATTTTGCAGGAAAACTGTTACAGCTTCTTTCTCCATAAGATACTTTTTTTGGCCTACTTTAAAGACGTTCAATTAGAGGATTTCCTGAGAGGATGGTGGTTCTATTGCATTTTGTAGTGCAAATATATTCCAAGGGTCTTCTTTTTCTTTTTCTTCTTTTTCTTTCTTTCTTTCTTTCTTTCTTTCTTTCTTTCTTTCTTTCTTTCTTTCTTTCTTTCTTTCTTTCTTTCTTTCTTTCTTTCTTTCTTTCTTTCTTTCTTTCTTTCTTTCTTTCTTTCTTTCTTTCTTTCTTTCTTTCTTCTCCTCCTCCTCCTCCTCCTCCTCCTCCTCCTTCTCTTCCTTCTTTTTTGCCTTGTCCTTCTTGTCCCTCTCTTTCTCCTTCTTTTCCTCCTCCTCCTCCTCCTCCTCAATTTAAAAGTCCTTTAAATAACTGAAGATGATAACAAAATTTGAAATATCCCATAACATAGAGGTCCCAAATGTGCACATGTACCCAATGTGCCCAGATACTTCACCTGAATGAGGTAGGTTGTATGAGTTTAGGTAGGCGCTTGGAATGAATTGCTTGAATGCCCATCAACCTGCTCAACATATTTGTCCAGCAAACAAGCAAGCAAACTCCTGAATGTTACTCTAACTAATGCCTGGGATACGTCAGAACAGGGTCTACTCTGAAAGCATGTGAAATCAGACAGAATTCATCCAGGCAAGGGGGAAAGGCTGAAGGACCCAAAACCCCAAGCAAATGGTTACAGGTTCATTGCCAACTTGTTCTGAGAGGGATGGAGAATGATAGCAATGATTGACTAAGGTCTGTAGCATCTGAAGACAAATGACATAGGAGCAGACAAAATGATCCCACCCACCTTGTCCCCAAAGGGAGGGAATGACTGTCCAGGCAGTGAGTTCACATCTGTCCTTGTGGAGGGCAGTCCCCCAAAGTAGACTGTGGATATTCATTCAGATGGCTTCAAGCCATCACAAGTGCAAATTCAGTGGAGAAAACCTCCAAATTTATTTATTTTTAGTTATTTAAGAAAATTGATATGGCCACCGCCCAACTAATTCAAGGTGACTCCAGGCATCTTAGAAAAATAAAAAACCCCAAAACCTCCAGACCTGTAGTTACAATAATCAAATCAACCAATATTAACCCATCCCAGGTTGATATTCAACTCTGAGGTATACTTATTCTTGCTGTTGTTAACACTAAACCTGGATTTATTTATCTATTATGAGGTCTAGTTCTCCTTCCAAAGGAATCTCTATAAAATATGACAAGCACTTTGGAAGTTATAGAGGCAGAAGTTATACAGTGTCTGCTCTCTCCTGTCGCACCAGCCAAAAAGTCCTTGCAGTTAATAGATAGAAGGGAAATGCATACAAAAGCCTAAACTGGCCCAAAAGACTTGGATTCACCCACCTATCATCAATCCCATTGGCAATGAATGACCAAAATGTTCCAGGAAGAGGACAGAAAACACTCCTTTATAACTACTACAGTTAAAGTTGTCTTTAAAATATATCTGCTGTGGATTAGGGATGAGATGACAATGGTATGAGGACATGACATAAAATGTGGTCTTCAGGGCATGTCCCTGTGGTCTTCATGTGGATGTGAGGATGAACCTTACAGTCACATGATTCTTCCCAAAGCTCATCCTGGTAGGAAAAGTTGGAGATTACAGGGCAATTTTGCTGAATGTGGGTTTTTTCACCTTAAACATTGTTTCCTTTCTCCCCACAAGAGGGCAGTAGAACCACAGCTGGATTCTAGCAAAGATCTCTCAATTGGGGACACTGTAAGGGTCGGTCACTGGGACCAGAGGTTTCGTCTTCTGAGCTTTTGGATTTATGCTGGAACCCATCCTCAGGGAACTTATCTCTAGCAGAGTGTAAGAGTTTCAATGGGGCACTTTTGCCCTCCTCTTGACTGTTTGGTCTCTCTGAGACCTCCTCCTGATAGGACAGATCAGAAATCTCAAGAAATGTTTGAGTGTTGATTCTATTCCTCTGTTCCTAGAAATAATAATCCTAACATCTCGTGCCAAAAGGATGGAGAGCAATATCTTCCAGGGAGAGATATGTCTTCTTGGCAAAGTGGGAAGCAAGGGAAGAAGAGATGGATCTTGCAGTTTTCCTTTCCTACAGTGCCATCAATTGAGTTAGGTAGGCTAATCATGTCATGAAGTTGAGCTTGACCTCTGGTGTTGAAGGGTAAGCAGGATCCAGTTCTCTTGGCAAAGTTAAGAAACCAATTGGCTTTGTTCTTAGACATTTGATCTGACATTTGACTGATCAAAGAGAGAAGCACCCTGGAGTTAAGGAGAAACTTCCTGAAGTGAGGACAATCAACCAGTGAAACAACTTGCCTTCAGAAATCATGGGTGCTCCATCACTGGAGATTTTTAAGAAGAGACTAGACATTCACCTGTCTGAGACGGTGTAGGTTCTCCTGCTTGAGCAGGGGGCTGGACTAGAAGACTTCCAAGGTCCCTTCCAGATTCTATTCTATTCTATTCTATTCTATTCTATTCTATTCTATTCTATTCTATTCTATTCTATTCTATTCTATTCTATTCTATTCTATTCTATTCTATTCTATTCTACTCTATTCTACTCTACTCTACTCTACTCTACTCTACTCTACTCTACTCTACTCTACTCTACTCTATTCTATTGTCTATGGCACCTTTGGGATTCTTGGACATTTGTTCTACTTCCTAGTATAGCTTAGAATTTAGAGATCTGCTTGTGGTTTCCCACCCAAGTAGCAACCCAGACGTATGCTGAGTAATTTCCCAATCCCAGCAAGGATAGAAAAATGCATTTCAGAATATTCAACTGCTGCCCTACAAGTGATGGCTGGAAGGGGAAAAGGAAGAATGAAGGTCATGCCCTTGTTCCATGTTTATCATTTTGGAGTGGACCTGTGTCTGGTGGTCAGAATGATGCAAACCTGTGTCATAGCATGCAGGATTAGATGCAGGACCTAAACTCTCCTCGTCTGTATTTTTGAGAGGGCTACTTTGTCATTTGTCCACTTGCTGCCTTCTAGTAAGGCCCAATGGAGGTGCAGCCTTTCCTCCAGATGCCTGAATAGCAGCTTCCAACTCTTGTGACCAAGAGTCCCACTGTCATTCCCAATATCCCCCAGAACATGACTACAATAACTTGGAAGATGGGCCTAGTAATCTCCACAGATGGATGCCCTTGCAATGGAACAACCTTCCTGGCTCAAATTCCATGAAGAAACCCAGAATCCTTGCTCAACTTCCAAGTTCTTGTAGAAAGAGAAATCAGAAGATCCAAAGGATGCTTTCTTCAGAAGAGGCTTTCCTCATGAAAGATCAGTAAGGCTGAGAGGAAACGCTCTGGAGAGATTCCCATTGAGAGATGCATCACTGAGAGGTTTCTGCACTCCTTATGATTATCACCGTTCTCATGCAGAGCAGAAATGCATCTGTTCCGTGCCATGAATTTTTCAGACTAGAAGACCTGATTTGTTTGCAAGAATGTGAGTTAAGACAAAGTTTCTATGCACTGGGTTTGCGGTATGTTCCTCCTTTGATGTACGTGAGTCAAAGCACAGCTGAGCAGATCTTATATCCCCGGAAAGCTTGAGCATGAAGCCACCCACAAGACTGTGGCTGGGTTCTCACTTTCCTGTGTTTCTGGTGACAGAGTTGTCCTGCTTGTTGCAAAGAAAGAAGAATGGGAGATCTGAGGAGCAGGATCATTGCCTTGCTGCTGGCCATCTCCACAGGTATCCTTTTCATTCATTGATGGAAATAATGTTTACGCTAACTTTTATTGAAGCAAGGTCTCCTCAAAACTTCAGCTTTGCAGATGATTTTTTTTCAAAAGCCATAAAAAGAAAACGAGCAAAAGCACCAAGCAGAAAATTTATTTATTTAAGCACTTGAGAGTGTGGAAGGTAGGATTGCAAACTTGGAATGATAATTGCTCCTTTGCAAATTCTAAAGGTTTAGCTAACTAAATTTATTGGTGGAATTCTTTTTGCTCCCTCCCTCCCTATGATCCTTCCTTCCTTCCTTCCTTCCTTCCTTCCTTCCTTCCTTCCTTCCTTCCTTCCTTCCTTCCTTCCTTCCTTCCTTCCTTCCTTCTTTCATCCATCCATCCATCCATCCATCCATCTCCTTTTTTAACATTCATCTTCTGTTATAGCTGTATCAGATCAAGCGAGAGTCATGCAGGAGCACCAATTTCTTTCAGTTAAGGAAGGAGACTCCATCCGTTTGAAATGCTCCTATCAGGAAACAGAATACAATCTTCAGTGGTACAAGCAATATCCAGGAGGCCAGCCAGAATTCATGATATTACTGACTATATCGGGGACTGAAGCAGAGGATCATTTTGAAATGACTCTGGACACAGATAACAAGACCACCTCTTTGTATCTGAAGAACACCCAATTTAAGGATTCAGCTGTCTATTTCTGTGCATGGAGCACAGTGCTAGAAAGACACCCGCTGGTTGTCACCAAAGGTGGAGGGCAACCAAGGAGAAGATGTGTAGCTCCCTATTGGTGGCCCTCTGAAGAACAATCAGAAGAACCTTATAAGCTGAAGCATCACAACTAAAGACATGTCCCAAAGGTGCTCTTTCAAGAAGCAACTGGACTTTCTTCTTTTTCTTTGAAGATGTTTCGCTTCTCATCCAAGAAGCTTCTTCAGCTCTGAAGCAAAATGTCTTCAAAGAAAAACAAGAAAGTCCAGTTGCCTCTTGAAAAAGTACCTTTGGGACAGCTATGACCTGGATGACTGAGAATCTCCATAGACAACCAAAGACATGCTTATTTTTCAGGTGATACATATTCTCCTCTTGTTGGCCTCCTTGTAAGTCATCTGCAAATTGCAGCAGAATGCCCAAGACAGGGGGAAAGATCCAAACATTGCATGGAATCTGAATAATTCCCATGTTTTTTTCTTCCAGGTGTCCAATGCCAGGACAAAGTGGATCAGAAGCCTGTAGAAGTCTTCAAAGAAGGAGGTGACTCCACCATCACCTGTCAGTTCACCTCCACCAATGTCTATGGAATGCATTGGTACAGGCAATATCCAGGAAAAGTACCTGCATTTCTCCTAACAGTTACATCGGTGGAATTGGAAAAGCAGGAACATTTCAGTGCATCTTTTGACAAGCTGAAGAAGGAGAGTCAGTTAAACATCACAAAGGTGCAGATGAAAGATGCTGCTGTCTATTTCTGCAGGGCCCAAGATCACAGCAATACAGAGGCACCTGCTGCCTGTACAAAAACCCTCTAAGGCTGAGCAATTCTGTGCAGGGGAAATGAATCTCAGCTGGGGAACTGGGATGCAGAATTGGACCAGCTGACCGAAAACAAGCCACATGTGGGTACAACATGCATTGGTATCAACTGGAAAGTGAATCAAAGTATTCCAGAGTATTGCAAGAAAGAAAGAATATACCAGGTGAACATTCCCACCACTGGCAAGGCTCAAGGACATTGGGGAGCCTTGTGGATAAAGGTTTGATTTTGCCAAACCAAAACATGGGATTATCCTACAGAGAGTGGGAAGTCCTGTCATTTATTGAAGGCGATGAACCAAAGTTTGGGCGTGGCAGAATTGCAAAGAAAAAAATCAGGTCCAGATGATCTGATACTCCAAAACTTGGAAATGTTTGTGGCTCCATTGGAATGCGTAAATCAGATCATCCCATTTTGGGTGGTGGAGAAGTGGAATATTTTAGGTCTGGAAGAAAATGGAAGATTCTAAAGATAGCAAGAATATTTTGCAAGAAAACCTCTCCATAAGATAATTTTTTGCCTACTTTGAAGATGTTTAATTAGAGGATTTCCTGAGAGGGTGGTGGTTCTATTGCATTTTGTAGTGTAAATATATTCCAAGTGTTGTTGTTGTTGTTGTTGTTGTTGTTGTTGAAGTCCTCCAAATAATATGTTGGGGATAGTACCCCATTCTTTATCTTGAAAAAAATGTGGCTCTTCTTCTTCTTCTTCTTCTTCTTCTTCTTCTTCTTCTTCTTCTTCTTCTTCCTTCTTCTTCTCTTCTCTTCTAGATGCTTCTTTCTTCTTCTGCTTCTTGCTTCTTCGTACTTCTCTTCTTCTCTCCGGCTGCTTCTTCTGCTTGCTTCTCTCTTAGTTCTCTTCTCAGGAGGAGGATCTTCCCCTACTCCTCGACGACTCCTCCCTCCCCCCCTCCTCCTCCTCCTCATCCTCCTCCTCCTCCTCCTCTCCTCTCCTTCCTTCTTTTCTTCCTCTTCTTCTTCTTCTCCTCCTTCTTCGTTCTTCTCTTCTGACTTCTTTTCTTCTTCTTCTCTTGAGGAGGAGAGGACATTCATTCTTCTTCCTCTACTTCTCCTCCTCCTCCTCCTCCGACTCTACTCCTCTCCTCCTCCTCTTCCTCCTCCTCCTCCTCCTCCTCTTTCCTCTTCTCCTCCTCTTCTTCCTCTACCACCACCACCACCTCCTCCTCGTTTCAATTTAAGGTGCATAAATAACTAAAGATGACATACAAAATTCAAAATACCCCATAACACAGAGTTCCCAAACATACATGTGCCCAGACACTTCATCCTAATGAGGTAGGGTATGCTTGTATGAATGTAGGTCAGTGCTTGGATGAATTGTTTGAATGCCCATCAACCTGTTTAACATATTTGTCGAGCAAGCAAGCTCCTGACTGTAATGCCTGGGGTAGTTCAGACCAGGGTTTAGTGCTATTGTGAAAGTGTGTGAAACCTGGACCTAGAAGGAATTTAGCCAGGGAAGGAGGGACATGAGGAAAGACCAACAACCCCAAACAAATGGCTACATGTTTATCATCATCTGGTGCTGAGAGCCTCTGACAATGATAGCAGTGATTGACTATAGTCTGCCGCAACTGGAGGCATCTTGTGAAGTAGAAGAAAGGATGTGGGAGGAGACAAAACAATCCTGCCCACCATAGAATAGAATAGAATAGAATAGAATAGAATAGAATAGAATAGAATAGAATAGAATAGAATAGAATAGAATAGAATTGGAAGGGACCTTGGAGATCTTCTAGACCAGCCCCCTGAGGGAATGACTGTCCTGGCACTGACTTCACATCTGTCCTTGTGGTAGGCAGTCCCCCAAAGTAGACTGCGGATAGCCATTCAGATGGCTTTGTGCAAATTCAGTGGTGCAAATCCACAAAACTTATTTATTTTCATTTATTTAAGAAAATGGACATGGTCACCCATGTCAATCAAGGTGTCTCCAGGCAGCTTAGAGAAATCAAAACCCCAAACAACTCCCAATAAACCTCCACACCTGTGGTTTACAATAATCAAATCAATCAACTGATAAGCTCCAAAGCATCCCAGGTTAATGTTCAACTGGGAGCTATACATATTCTTTTTATTGCTGGATTTATTTATTTTTTATCGGCTCTAGTGCTCCTTCCAAAGGAACTTCAAGAAAACATGACAAGCACTTTGGAAGTTATAGGGAGCAGAAGTCTGCTCTCTCTCCTGTCGCACAAGCCAAAAAGTCCTTGCAGATAATAGATAGAAGGAGAAAGCATACAAAAGCCTAAAGTAGCTCCCAAAACCTGGATATCGCCCACCCAGGACCACATCATCAACTCCATTGGCAATGAATGACCAAAATGTTCCAGGAAGCAGACCAAAACCATTTGCATTTTGTATTTAATAATTATCACCATTCTCATACGTGGCAGGAATATATATGTTCTGAACCATGAATTTTTCAAACTTGAAGACAGCAGAACCACTTTTGCTTTGTTTGCTCAAGAATGTGAGCTAAGGCAGAAGCTTCTATGATCTGGATTTGTCGCATGTTCCGCCTTTGATCTATGTGAGATGAGCGGATCTTTGATCCCCAATGGCCTGAGCTTAAATTCACCCACAAGGCTGTGGTTGGGTTCTCACTTTCCTGTGTTTCTGGTGACAGACTTGTCTTGCCTGTTGCAGAAAGAAGGATGGGACATCTGTGGAGCAGTATAATTGTCTTGCTGTTGGCCATCTGCACAGGTATCCTTTCCATCATATTTTTTTTCATTCTTTGATGGAAATAATGTTTATGCTAACTTTTTATTGAAGCAAGATCTCCTCAAGGTGGCTTTGGAGCTGAATCTCAAAATCCATAAAAAGAAAACCAGCAAAAGCATCAAGCAGAAAATTAATACATTTAAATACTTTGAATGATAATTGCTCCATTGGAAATTCTAAAGGTTATTGGGGGAATTCCTTCCTTCCTTCCTTCCTTCCTTCCTTCCTTCCTTCCTTCCTTCCTTCCTTCCTTCCTTCCTTCCTTCCTTCCTTCCTTCCTCCCACCGTCCGTCTCCTTTCCTAACGTTCCCTTTCTATTACAGCTATATCAAGTCAAGCTAGAATCACCCAGGAGCACCAATTTCTTTCAGTTAAAGAAGGAGACTCAATCCAGCTGAACTGTTCCTATCAGGAAACGGAAGATAGTCTTCAGTGGTACAAGCAATATCCAGGAGGCCAGCCAGAATTCATGATGGTCTTGTATTCATCAAAGACTGAAGCAAATGATAATTTGGAGATGGCTCTGGACACAGAAAAGAAGACCACCTCTTTGTATCTGAAGAACACCCAACTTAAGGATTCAGCTGTCTATTTCTGTGCATGGAGCCACAGTGCTAGAAAGACACCTGCTGGTTGTCACTAAAGGTGGAGGGCAACCAAGAAGAGGAAATTGAGCTGCCTACTGGGGACCCTCTGAAGAAAGATCTGGAGAACATTTTGAGCCACAGCATTGTAACCAAAGAGCTGCTTGTCCCAAAGGTCTTTTTCCCAAAGGCAACTGAACTTTCTTCATTTTTTCCCTTGAAAATGTTGTTTCTCATTCAAGAAGCTTCTTCAGTTCTACCTGACCAAAGAGAAACAAGGCATTTTCAAAGGGAAAAAAATGAAGACCAGTTACATTTTGGAAAAAGTATTTCTGGGACAATCACATCCTGGATGGTTGAGAATCTCCATAGACAAAGGTCTGGTTATTTTTCAGCTTATATGAGTTCTGCCCATGTTGAGTTCTGCAAATGGCAGCAGAATGCCCAAGACAAAGAAATGGTTCAAAGGTTCCTCACAATCAACTTAATGGTCCTCATGTCTTTCTATCCCAGGTGTCCAGTGCCAGGACCGAGTGGATCAGAAGGCTGTAGAAGTTATCAAAGAAGGAGATGATTCCACCATCGCCTGTCAGTTCAATCCCAACAATGTCTACGTCATGCACTGGTACAGGAAATATCCAGGAGAAGTTACATTGGTGAATTGGGAGAAAGAGGGCCACTTTAGTGCCTCTTTAGACAAGCAGAAGAAGGAAAGTCAGTTCAACATCACAAAGGTGTGTGAAAGATGCTGCTGTCTATTTCTGTGGGGCCCAAGATCACAACAACACAGAGGCACCTGCTGCATGTACAAAAGCCCTCTAAGGCTGAGCAATTCTGTGCAGGGTAAATGAATCTCAGCTGGGGAACTGGGATGCAGAGTTGGACCAGTTGACCACAAACAAGGCACATATGGGTACAACTTACATTTGTAACAGGAGTAAAGTGAAAAAGAAGCATTTCATGATGTTGCAAGGGGGAACAAAAGTGATAGTCAAGTGCCAAGGAAATCAGAAGTTCCAGGCAGTCCAAATGGGTATAAAGATTTATTGCAAGCTTAAGCTCTCTACAAGAATCTGAACTACTAATGGTCCAAGGCAATTGGAGGTACGAGGGCAATTCAGAAATAAACCTCTGTTTGGTTATCAATGACAGACACTCGCAGATACAGAACTTTTACCATACACATTAGAAAACTACAACATTACATTAATTTTTGACATAGTCGCCATTCAAATTGAGGCACTTGTCATAACGTCTAACAAGGTTTGAAATTCCTTAGTAGTAGTCGCTCGGTGCCAAATTTGGGCTATGGGTATGTGTGTGTGTGATCAAAAAGATCCCAATGGAACTGCTTCAAAAGTTCTTGGGTGCATCTAGTGGTGTGTGGGTGAGCATTATCGTGAACCAACACCACACCGGAAGTGGTGCCATAGAAAATCCCACCAAATGTGAAGATGCCATAGGAGTACTGCTAATGAAGTTCATGGAATGTGGTTTCAACCATCAATTCAGAAGTCTACTGTGAAACATTACGAAAACTCAGACGAGCATGCTGACTTCTGGTGTGGCATTGGTTCACGATAATGCTCACAGGCACACTGCTAGACACACACCCAAGAACGTTTGAAGCAGTTCCGTTGGGATGTTTTTGATCACACCCCCCATAGCCCAGATTTGGCATCGAGCGACTACTACTAAGGAATTTCAAACCTTGTAAGATGTTATGACAGGTGCCTCAATTTGAATGGCGATTAAACCGAAAAGTAATGTAATGTTGTAGTTTTCTAATGTGTATAATAAAAGTTCTATATCTGCGAGTGTCTGTCATTGATAACCAAACAGAGGTTTATTTCCAAATTGCCCTCATAGATAAGAGTAAATGGAATTCAAGGTAGGCTGAACTTAAATCTCTTGTGGGTCCAAAGGGACTCATGACTGATGACCTCACCCTTGGGCTCATCCTGGTCATCTCCTACATCAATATATCCAAGATGGACATTCCCACCACTTGCAAGGCCCAAGTACATTGAGATTCCTTGTGCATAAAAGCTCCATCCTGATTTGTCAAACTCTAAGCATTTTTATTTTTGAGAGTCAGGAGTTTTATAACTCTTGCAAAGGACTCAAAACAGTTATCTTTCAATATGGGTCAAGGAGAGTTGGTTGATGTGACCTGAAGTTCTAACAAAACTTGATTTTGTTGATTACCACTCAAGATGTGTTGGGCTGCAGGTTCTTAATTCTTCACTACCACATCATAGCTAATGATAATTGATGAAGTATTGAGAATTATGGATTCTGCATGTCCCTGATTAGGAATGGCTAAATATGTATTTACAAATACCATGTGAAATTCATTTAAATGCTCTCCCCCTGCTAAAACATTCTGGACATTGGACACGAGATGTTTATGAAATGCTGTATATTCTGTTGGCAAAAATTGACAGCATTCTTCCCAGTAGAGAATTCCTGGATGCTTGGTTGGAACCATGGGGGAGGTAGTCATTCCTTAAAAGTCAGGTTATCTTCTTGAGTTTGACTGTTTTTGATTTCAAAGTGAGTTAAATTCACCCAGGACATGTTCTTTTTTAAAAAAAAAAAAACTGCCAGTTAAATCTACATCCCCCCCAAATTTCCATGTGGTCCAGTTCAGGCTGTTCTGATCTTGCTTAGGGGGTACCAAATCAGATCAGCCAAAATTATTTGGTACTGCCACTTTCTGCAACAGTTATGTTCTCAGTAACTCTTCCAAGGTAAATTATTACTATTTTTTAGTTTTCTCACTAGATGGCACTCATTTTGCTTTCATTCCTAACAGAGAGAAGTTTCAGTTATAGCTGAAGATGTTTTTTTCTTAACCCGGACTTGGTTAACCACAAGGACTTTTCTTTTTATCATTAGATGGAGAAAGCAAACAGCAACCTTGAAAAGAGACAGAGTGACTTAGTTTGGGAAAGGAGAAACTTCACTGTTGTCTTCCCTGTTTCTCCTGGAAGGGCGAGACACCAGCTGAAGCGTGAAAACCTTTAGAATGTTCTCAAGAACTTGGAAAGCTCAGTGGAGGACACTTCTCATTGGATTATTTATTCTGTGTAAGTAAAAGTTTTCTAAGAATTATGATGAGATTTTGTTATTTCAGCTTTAATTTATACAAGTCAGGGAGGCATAGATTAATTCTCATTTTCTTCCTAAAAATAATTCTGGAGGTGTGTTGGGCTGGGAAAAAAGTTGTCCAAAAAGTGTCCTGTCACATTCATGCTAAAGGAGGACCAGAACTCACCATCTCCCAGTTTCTAATTCTGTTCCTTAATAACTACATCAAACTCCAGAATATAGGCTTAAGATACAGAAGGATCTTGACAGACATGAACATTGGGTGCTATCTAACAAAATGAAATTCAATGGTGAAAAAAGCAAGATCCCACATTTAGGCAAAAAACCCCAGATGCATAGGTATAATATAGGTGGTACATTGCTCAATAGTAGTAACTGTGAGAGGGATCTTGGAATCCTAGTGGACAATCACTTAAATATGAGCCACCAGTGTGCTGCAGCTGCCAAAAAAGCCAACACAGTGCTAGGCTGCATTAACAGAGGGATAGAATCAAGATCACATGAAGTGTTAATACCACTTTATAATGCTTTGGTAAGGCCACACTTGGAATACTGCATCCAGTTTTGGTCACCATGATGTAAAAAAGATGTTGAGACTCTAGAAAGAGCAACAAAGAAGATTAGGGGACTGGAGGCTAAAACATATAAGGAACAGTTGCTGGAACTGGGTATGTCCAGTTTAATGAAGAGAAGGACTAGGGGTGACATGACAACAGTGTTCCAATATCTCAGGGGTTGACACAAAAAAGAGGGAGTCAAGACAAGGTATTTTCCAAAGCACCTGAAGGTAGGACAAGAAGCAATGGATGGAAACTAATCAAAGAGAGAAGCAACCTAGAACTAAGGAGAAATTTGCTGATGGTTAGAACAATTAATCAGTGGAACAACCTGCCTCCAGAAGTTGTGAATGCTCCAACCCAGGAAATTTTTAAGAAGAGACTGGACAGGTATAGGATTTCCTGCCTGAGCAGGGGTTGGACTAGAAGACCTCCAAGGTCCCTTCCAACATTATTATTATTATTATTATTATTATTATTATTATTATTATTATTATTATTATTATTATTATTATTATTATTATTATTATTATTATTATTATTATTATTATTATTATTGTTGTTGTTGTTGTCGTTGTCGTTGTCGTTGTCGTTGTCGTTGTCGTTGTTGTTGTTAAACTGGCTCTTTTGGAAAGAACATGAGAGCTGTTCCTAGCCCTAACCTGAACCTTGGCAAGCCAAAGACTAAGGAATGTGTGTTTCTGCAATTCTTTCCTAGTTTCCTATTCTTCCAATGGTCATGTGGGAATGGAGCATCTACCTGTAAAGCCATCCCTCCTTTTCTTTCCTTCTCAGTCTGCAGCTTAGATGCCCAAGTTTTCCAAACACCTGAAAAGTTCAAGAAGGAACCTCATTCACTCTGAAGTGCAACTATTCCAGCCAATATCGTCCCTATTTTTGGTACCATCAGCTGCCTGGAGCCCAGCCATTTCTCATCCTATCTGTGAATTCTGTAGGAAGCACCTCCAAGAAACACTTTGTGGCAGAGTATTTGGACAATGGGAAGGAAAGCCATCTGCGTTCCTCTAGAGCTCAGCTTCAGGATTCAGGAAACTATTTGTGTGCTGTAGAGCCACAGTGATATAGCAAGAGGCACCTCCTAACACAAACCTCAGTTCTTCTGAAGTTTCATAGGTATCTGTATTCTCTGTGCTTTTCTGGTGCACATGTTCTTCTGGTCTGGTTGTTGGAGAGCAAAGCAGAATAGCTGGGTTAGAAGAAGCACCAATTTTTGTGTGGACAAGGTTTGAGAGTCAATGTAGGAGATGACCAGGCTGAGCCTGAAGGAGGGGTCAAACACGCCATCAGTCTTAGGTCCCTTCATGCCCATAAGAGATCTAAGCCCAGCCCACCTTGAATTCTATTGACTCTTATCCAGTGGTGGGATTCAAATATGTGAACAACTGGTTCTCTGTGTGGATGCCGCTTCCGGAAGTCCGTTCTGGGCCTGGACTACAAAAAATTAGCTACCGGTTCTGCTGAACTGGTGCGAACTGGCTGAATCTCACCACTGCTCTTATCTACCACCAATTTGCTTTGACTGTTAGTAGTTCAGATTCTTGTAGAGAGCATTAGCATACAATGCACCTATATTCATTTGAACTGCCTGGACTCCTGATTTCCTGTGCCTGAGAGTCGAGCTCTTGTGGATGGAACAGCTGGTGACCATCAGCTGCAGAGATGACTGAGTATTTGTGCTATTCTTAAAGGGTGTGAAACCTGGTTCTACAAAGAATTCAGTCAGGCATGGCAGAATTGGGGAAGGACTGAGAACCCAAACAATCGGTAACAAGCAAGTTCATCCTTAACTGGTGCTTAGAGGGACTGACAGTGATAGAGTGAGTAATTGTGGTTTGCAGACTCGGGGGAAGCTTAGTTTGGGGATAAGTTGGGTGGGATCATTTTGTCTGATCCCACCTCATTTCTCCTACTTGTAAGAAGTAAGATAAATGATGTGTAAGAGAAGTAAGAAAAATGAGGTGGGATCAGACAAAATGTTCCCACCCAACTTGTCTCCACACTAAGGGAATGGCAGTCTTGGCATTGAGTTTACTGCTGTCCTTGTGATTGGCAGTTTCCCAAAGTAGATTGTGCTATTATTTATTATTTAGCGTATGATGAGAATATGACAGAAGAGCTTCTTGTCTTCTAATGTGAAGAGTTACAATATTGCTAAGTACTGGTAACCAGTGCACAGGAGTGGACTGTAGATAGCCATGCATATGGCCATCATAGCAATAGCAGTAGCTGTTAGACTTATATACCACTCCATAGTGCTTTTACAGCCCTCTCTAAGTAGACTACAGAGTCAGCATATTGCCCCCAACAATCTGGGTCCTCATTTTACCAACCTTGAAAGGACGGAAGGCTGAGTCAACCTCGAGCTTCGTCAGGATCGACTTCCAGATTATGAGTAGAGTTAGCCTGAAATACTGCTAACTCTAGTGTTGAAAGAAAAATCTTCATCAGGGTCCAGTCCAAGCCGGGAACAAACAAAATGGAGACTGCTTTAGAAATAAGGTTATAGTTTATTGAAGAGCAGAACCACAAGACATGTGGCTCTGGGAAAGCTGACCCCATGTTGCTGGGAGTAGTGGGTTTTTATACCTTCTTGGGCTTTTGTGTTTGGAGTTGTTCTTCCTGTTCCTGTGGCATGAACTTTGACCTGAGCTTTTGCACATGTCCTTTTGGTATTTTGATGATGGTGGGTTAATCCTATTATGTCCTAAAGGTCATGTCTTTAGAGTTTGGGTGGTGTATGTAGATTTTAGGGGTCTTTGTCTTTCTAATCTCAGCAGCTTCTAGCTTCCTGGCTCCAACCTTCCTGAATAGGATGATCAAATCTGCATTTCTAAAAGCTGGCCTGGTTTCTGCTAAGTTTCTGGCTGGGGGGGGGGAGTTTCTGCCTTTTTAAAGATCTCCATTATTCCTTTGGTGAAATATAATATTATGCCTTTTTAATATCCCCAAAATATTTCTTTCTCTGGGGTGGGGGGCTGACTTCCCACACTAAAATAGAATACTTTATTGGCCATCACTGCACCATCAGGGTTTCATCATCAATGTAGATTTGGTGGAGCTAATCCCCAAATGTTCGTCTCTGACCTACACGTAATCCTACCATTTTGAATATTAAGAGTCTGGGGCTAAAGGAATCCCTGTAGGACATGACAGGCACTTTGGACATTATATAGGCAGATAACTATGGAGTCTGCTCTCTCCTGCTGCCCCAACCAAAAGGATCATATAAGTCCAACTGCAGTTAATGGACGGAAGGAGAATGCATACAAAAGCCTAAACTGGCCCCAAAGACATGGACATCACCCACCCAGGACCATATCATCAACTTTATTGGCAATGGATGACTAAAATGTCCCAGGAAGAAGACAGAAAATACTCCTTTAAAACTGCAATAGCTAAAGAGTTTAAACTATCTCCACTATGGGCTGGGGATGAGATGGCAATGGTATGACGTGAATGTGGTTTTCAGAGCATATATGTATGTCATCTGAATGTGAGAATTAACCTTATAGTCACATGATTCTTTCAAAGCTCATCCTGTTAGGAAATGTTGGGGATTACAGGCCAATTTTGATGAATGTGGGTTTTTTTCACCTAAAACCTGGCTTCTTTCTCCCCACAAGAGGGCAGAAGAACCACAATCAGATGCCAGCAAAGTTCTCTTAAGGGGGATATTGTAAGAGTTGAATAGAAATAGAAATAGAAATAGAAATAGAAATAGAAATAGAAATAGAAATAGAGTAGAGTAGAGTAGAGTAGAGTAGAGTAGAGTAGAGTAGAGTAGAGTAGAGTAGAGTAGAGTAGAGTAGAGTAGAGTAGAGTAGAGTAGAGTAGAGTAGAGTAGAGTAGAGTAGAGTAGAGTAGAGTAGAATAGAATAGAATAGAATAACTTTATTGGCCAAGTGTGATTACACATACAAGGAATTTGTCTTCGATGTCTAAGCTCTCAGTTTATATGCAAAACAGCAAAGTAATAATAATCCTAATAGCAAAGTAATGATGCCAATAAGAGAAGGTAGCAGAAAAGATAAGAAGGATAATAGTAATACAGCCATACTACATGGGTAAATATACTTAGACAGTATATTTAGATAGTACTGTGGGAATTAGACATAACACAGTACCGTAGAACAACCTGCCTCCTGAAGTTGTGAATGCTCCAACACTGGAAGTTTTTAAGAAAATATTGGACAACCATTTGTCTGAAATGGTATAGGGTTTCCTGCCTGAGCATAGGGTTGGACTAGAAGATCTCCAAGGTCCCTTCCAACTCCAACTCCTCCTCCTCCTCCTCCTCCTCCTCCTCCTCCTCTTCTTCTTCTTCTCCTTCTTCTTCTTCTTCTTCTTCTTCTTCTTCTTCTTCTTCTTCTTCTTCTTCTTCTTCTTCTTCTTCTTCTTCTTCTTCTTCTTCTTCTTCTTCTTCTTCTTCTTCCTCCTCCTTCTCTTCTTCTTCTTGTTATTATTATTATTGTTGTTGTTGTTATGTTCAGCAGAGTGATGGTATGAGGGGAAAAACTGTCTCTGTGTCTTGTTGTTTTGGCATGCAATGCCCTATATCCTCTGGGGAGGAGTTGAAACAGTTTCTGTCCAGGATGTGAGGGGTCTATAGATATTTTCTCAGCCCTCTTTCTGACTTGTGCAGCATACACTCCCTCAGTAGAAGGCAGGCTGGTTGCAATTTTTCTTTTCTGAGGTCCTAACTTTCCTTTCAAGTCTGAACCTGTCCTGTTTAGTAGCTGTAGCAAACCAGACAGTTATAGAAGTACAGACTCAATAATTCCTCTATAGAACTATATCAGCAGTTTCTTGGGCAGTCTCAACTTCCTGAGTTGATGCAGGAAGAACATTCTTTGTTGTGCCTTTTTAATAATGATTCTAATGTCAGGTGTCCATTTCAAATCCTGGGAGATTATAGAACCCAGAAACATGAAGCTTGTGGCTCTTTTCCCCTCCTCTTGACTTCTCTGACTCTCTGAGATGTCTCCCTGGTAGGACACATCAGAAATCTCAAGAAATGTTTGAGTGACTCTATTGCTTGATGTACAAATAATAATCCTAATATCTGATGCCAAAAGAACGGAGAGAAAAAACTTCCAGACAGAAATATGACATCTAGGTATTGTGGGAACAAGGGAATGAGATGTGGGTCTTCCAGCTTTCATTTCCCACAGTTCTCTCAAGTGAGTAAGGTAGGATAATAATGTCCTGAATTTGAGCTCAAACTCTGGTGCCAAAGGGTAAACAGGCTCCAGTTTTCTCGGCAAAGTTAGGAAAGTGGTTTCCTTTCTTTGCAGAATATTTCTTTTACTTCCCAGTTTGGTATGGTTTGTTTGCTCAAGAGAGTGTGCATTAAGAAAAAAGTTTCTATGTACTGGGTTTGTGGTATGTTCCTCCTTTGATTTACGTAAGTGAAAGCAGAGCTGAGCGGATCTTCGATCCCTGAAAGGTCTGAGCATGAAGCAACTCACGAGACTGTGGCTGGGCTGTCACTTTCCTGTGTTTCTGGTGACAGAGTTCTTCTGCCTGTTGAAGAGAAAGGAAGAAGAATGGGAGATCTGAGGAACAGGATCGTCGCTTTGCTGCTGGCCATCTCCACAGGTATCCTTTTCATCTTTCTTTTTTTCATTTATTTATTGATGGAAATAATGTTTATGCTTACTTTTGTTTTTTGAAGCAAGACCTCCTCAAAACTTCAGCTTTGGAGCTGAATTTTTCAAAAGCCATAAAAAGAACACCAGCAAAAGCATCAAGCAGAAAATTTATTTTTTTAACCCCTTAAGAATGTGGAAGGTAGGATTGCAAACTTTGAATGATAATGGCTCCTTTGGAAATTCTAAAGGTTTAGTTAACTAAACTTACTGGTGGAATTCCTTCCTTCCTTCCTTCCTTCCTTCCTTCCTTCCTTCCTTCCTTCCTTCCTTCCTTCCTTCCTTTCTTCCTTCCTTCCTTCCTTCCTTCCTTCCTTCCTTCCTCCCTCCCTCCCTCCCTTCCTTCCTTCCTTCCTTCCTTCCTTCCTTCCTTCCTTCCTCCCTCCTCCTTTCCTAACAATCCTTTTCTATTACAGTTGTATCAGATCAAGCGAGAGTCACCCAGAAGCACCAATTTCTTTCAGTCAAGGAAGGCGACTCCATCCAGCTGAAATGCTCCTATTTGGAAAGAGCTTCTAGTCTTCAGTGGTACAAGCAATGTCCAGGAGGCCAGCCAGAATTCATGATGGTCTTGTATACATCAGAGACTGAAGCAAAGGATAATTTGGAGATGACTCTGAACACAGAAAATAAGACCACCTCTTTGTATCTGAAGAACACCCAGTTTAAGGATTCAGCTGCCTACTTCTGTGCATGGAGCCACAGTGCTAGAAAGACACCCGCTGATTGTCACCAAAAGTGGAGGGCAACTAAGAAGAAGAAATTGAGCTGCCTACTGGAAGTCCTCTGCAGAAAGATCAGGAGAACATCTTGAGGCACAGCATCGTAGCTAAAAAATCTATTTGTCCCAAAAGTCTTTTCCCCAAAGGCAACTAGACTTTCTTCATTTTTTTTCCTTGAAAACATTTCGCTTTTCATCCAAGATGCTTCTTCAGTTCTACCTGACTGAAGAACAGCAAAACATTTCAAAGGGAAAAAAAAACAAGAAAGCCCAGTTATCTTTTGGAAAAAAAAAGCACCTTTGGGATAACCATGAGTTGGATGATTGAGACTCTGAGGGTGAAGGTTCGTTCTCCGAGCTTGTGGGTTGGTTTCCGAACATTTTGTTACTCTGCTAAATAACATCTTCAATGGCATTTAGGGGCTAAATCCTAGGCTAGGTAACCTAGTAATGAAATGCTTGGAAACCAATCCACAAGCTCGGAGAACAAACCTTCACCCTCATCCTACACCCGAGCTACAGATATTCGCCACTATTGAGACTCTCCATAGACAAAGATCTGGTTATTTTTCAGCATATATATGTTCTCTCCATGTTGATTGCTTTGTAAAGTCATCGGAAAATTGCAGCAGAAAGCCCAAGACTTTATTTTGTACAACTCAGGGAAGCATAGATAATGTTCCCACCTATTTTCCTTATAACATCAATTAGAATAGAATAGAGCTAGAAGGGACCTTGGAGATGTTCTAGTCCAACTCCCTGCTTAAGCAGGAGACCCTATACCGTTTCAGACAAGTGGCTGTCCAGTCTCTTCTTAAAAACCTCCAGTGTTGGAGCACCCACAACTTCTGAAGGCAAGTGGTTCCACTGGTTAATTGTTCTCACTGTTAGGAAGTTTCTCCTTAATTCCAGGTTGCTTCTCTCCTTGAATTAAGGAGAAACTTCCTTATTATTATATAATTGTTGGAGATGGGTTGGGCTGAGCCAAAGGGATTGGCCAAAAGTGCCCCAGTCAGATTTTCATGCTAAAGGTAGACTAGAACTCATCTTCTCTTGGTTTCTCATCCTGTTCACTAATCACTAGATTAAACTCTCTGTCTCTCTCTTGGAAAAAAACACAAGTTGTCTCTAGCCCTAAGCCTAACTATGGCAAGGCAAACATTAAGGGATTTATCATTTTGCAATTGTTTCCTAGTTTCCTCTTCCCGCTGATGGTCAGCATGTGGGAATCGAGCATCTTACCTGTAAAGCCATCCCTCCTTTTCTTTCTCAGTCCCCAGATTGGATGCTCAAGTTATCCAAACACCTGAAAACCTGGAAGTTGAAGAAGGAGGATCTTTCATTCTGAAGTGCAACTACTCCATCCAGTATCTATCCTACGTTTGGTACCATCAGCTGCCTGGAGCACATCCATCTCTAATCCTATCTATATCTTCTCAAGAAAGCCAGAATAATAAAGGTTTTGTGGCAAAGTATTTGGACAATGGGAAAGAAAGCCAGCTGCATCGCCCTACAGCTCAGCTTCAGGATTCAGGAAACTACTTCTGTGCTGTAGAAGACACAGTGATATAGTAAGGAGACACCTCCCAACCCAAACCTCAGTTCTCCTGAAGTTTCATAAGTGTCTGTATTCTTTGGGGTTCCTCTGGTCTGATTGGTGGAGATCAAAGTGGAATAGCTGGGTGAGAACAAGCATCAATCTTTGTGTGAACAAGGTTTGAGAATCAATTTCTTGTGGATGACAAAGCTGGTGACCATCAGCTGTGGAGATGACTGATAATTTGTGCTATTCTTAAAGACTGTGAAATCTGGTTCTAAAAAGAACTCAGCCCAGCATGGGGGAAAGGGAGAAGGACCAAGAACCCCAAATAATCTGTAGCAAGTATCCTTGCTGAGAGAGGTAACAGTGGGTGACTCTGGTCTCTAGCACCTGATGGCAGCTGGTCAAGTAGGAGAAATGATGTGGAAGCAGACAAAATGATCCTACCCCCTCTTGTTCACAAACTAAAGGGATGCAAGTGTTGGCATTCTTCTGACCTTGTGGTTGGCAGCCTCCCAAAGTGGACTGTAGATAGCCACACAGATGGCTTTGTGCCATCATCAGTGTAGATTCAGAGGAGCAAAACCTCAACACAGAGCTACTTGTAGTCTTGCCATTGGTAACATTAAGAGTGTAATGCTTTTTGTAAACAAACCTTGATAAGACATGATAGGCAGATAACTAACAATCTGACTTGGTCTCTCCACACGTCATCCTTAGTGAAGTGTGCAAACCAGTGTCTGCATTTCCTGCACTGGTTGAGGAGAGCACCTCTTTCTCCTTCTGTCCTGGCCACTTTTTACAGAGGCAGGATGGAGAGCATTTTAACAAACTGCATCAATGTTTGGTTTGATGGCAGCAGAGCCTCAGATAGAAGGTCCATACAGAGAGTGGTAAGGACAGCCGAGATGATTATAGGAAGATCGCTTCCTGTTATTCAGGACACTGCTTATAAGTGCTTATATGTGCTTAGAGCTCGAAGCATTGTTAAGAGACCGCACATACCCACATACCCACTTCACAGTTTCCGTTGCTCCCTTCTGGGAGGAGTTTTTGAAGTATTTCCAGCAGGACTACCAGATTCTGTAACAGCTTTGTTCCCTATGCCATCCATCTGGTAAACTCGCAAGGTTCATTTTTATCACCATGTACATGTATACATCCAAATTAGACTGTGTTGTTTCTCTGTGTCATAGAATATATGCGAGTATGTGGGTATATGCATTTTTTTTGTCATATTTATGTAATGTATATTGGAGGTGGTGACCCTTTGAGAGCTGAATGCAACGAAATTTCATTTTAATGTATGCCAATTAGTGTACATTTAAAGTTACAATAAAGTTATTCTAAGTTTTAAGTCACTTGGGAAGTTATAAAGACAGATGTCTTTGGGGTCTACTCTTTCCTGCTGTCCCAACCAAAATGATCGTAGAAGTCCAATTGCATACAAAATGCATACAGAAGCCTAAACTGGTCCCAAAGTCTTGGCTATTGCCCACCCAGCATTATATCATCCACCCCATTGGCAATGAATGACCAAAATGTGCCAGGAAGAAGATAGAAAACACTTTAAAACTGCAACAGCTCCATATTTTAAAATATCTCCACCATGGGCTGGCAATGGTATGAGGACATGATATAAGTGTGGTTTTCAGGGAATGTGTGTGCATTGCTCATCTAGATGTGAGGACAAACCTTACAATCATACGATTCTTCCCAAAACTCATCTTGGAAGAAAATGTTGGAGTTGATTGGCCAATTTTGATGAAAGTGGGGTTTTTTTCACCTACACCTTGCTTCCTTCTCCCCACAAGAGGGCAGCAGAACTCGCAACCAGATATCAGCAAGTTCTCTTAAGGGGATATTGTACAATTTTTATGTGATTCTTTTGCCCTCTTCTTGACTTCTCTGGCTTTCTAAGACTTCCCCCTGATAGGACAGATCAGAAATCTCAAGAAATGTTTGAGTGATGACTTAGCTCCTTGATGTAGCAATAATAATCCTAACATCAGGTGCCCAAAGGATGGAGAACAACATTTTCCAAGCAGAGAAATGTCAGTTTGACATTTTGGGATGATAGCAAAGGATATTTGGGCTCTTCCAGATTCCTTTTCCACAATCCTATCAAAAGAGTAAGATAGGCTAATGATGTCCTCAAGATGAGCTTGACCCCTGGTGCTGAAGAGGAAGCATCTTCCAGTTTTCTTGGCAAAGTTAGAAAAGTGATTTGCCAACACTTTCTTCACAAGACACCTATTTTACTTCCTAATGGAGCCTAGAACTTGAGGATCTGCTTGTGGTCTCCCACCCAAATAGAAATCAGGCCTGATGCTATGTAGTTTCATAACCCCAGCAAGGATAGAGAAACACATTTTGGGGTTGTAGAAAGTCAGCAGTCCCCCTCCTCAAAGAATGAAATCTTTTGGGGAGTATATTAAAAAAGGCAGGATAGAATATTTCCCCTGAAGAAGAAAAATCTTAGGCAGAAATCTGAGGAGGCCACTCTTTAGAAATGCAGATTTTCAGGAAGACTGGGGCCATTAAGGTTGGAACTGATGGGATTAGAAAAACAAAGACTCCTAAAATTTACATGCCCCCACCGAAACTCTAAGGACAGGACATGACCTTTAGGACATAATAGGATTAAACCACCAGCACTAGACTAGCAAAAGACACAAAAGCCCACCTCATTGCACAACCCAGAAACATTTCCACTTCAAAGTTTCAGAGCCCCATAAAGATCCATCCACTCTCAACTCCATTTTGTCAGCCACCCCAGAAACATGCTGCAGTCACTGAGGTTTCTGGCAACTAAATAAAGAGACCTCCTTTCCAAAATGCAGCCTACCTTCAGCTCATTTCTACAGTGTCCTCTCAGCTTGGAACAGGACCTGATTTTTCCTTCTGACAGGGTATTCATACTAGTGATGGCTGAAAGGAGAGAAGGAAGTATGATGATCATGACCTTGTCCCCTTATTCCATCTTCTTCAGATTGCAATTGACTTGTGTCTGGTGGAAACCAGGATGATGCAAACATATATCATAGTGCTGGAAAGTTAGACACAGGACCTAAACTCTCCTGTCCTGTCATTTTGCAGGGCCTCCTTTGTCATTTGCTCCACTGGCTGCCTTCTTATAAGGTCTCATGGAGATAAAAATCCAGACTACCCAATAGCAGCCCCCAACGCTTATGACCAAGAGTTTCCTGGTCATTCTCATCCTGCCCCAGAGTATGTCTATAGTGAGATAGAAGATGGCCCTTGCAAGGTCTGATTTATGGATGTCCCCAATTTGGAACAAGCTGCGTGGCTGAAATTCCATGAAGGAACCAGAAACCTTACTGAAATTCTAAGTTCTGGTAAAAAGAGAAATCAAAATGTAAAAAGAATACTTTCTTCAGAAGATGCTTTCCTCAGGAAAGGTCAGTAAGGCTAAAAGGAAACCAACTGGAGGGATCCCCACTGGATGCCTCACTGATAATTTAATGTATTTCTTATTTAACAATTATCACCTAGAACAGAACAGAGCAGAATAGGGAATAGAATAGAATAGAATAGAATAGAATAGAATAGAATAGAATAGAATAGAATAGAATAGAATAGAATAGAATAGAATAGAATAGAATAGAACAGAACAGAATAGAATGTATATGGGTCAATATAAAAGAGAAAAAAAGTGACATTATCATAGGTGAATATTACAGGCCACCCAATCAATCAGAAGAAATAGATGAACTCTTTGCCAACTAGTTAACAAATACATGTAGGAAACATACCACAGTAGTAATAGGAGACTTCAACTATCCAGATATTAACTGGGAGACAAACTCTACAGTGAGCAGGAGATCAAACAGAGTCCTAACCAACCTAGCCGACAACTTTGTCACCCAAAAGGTGGAGGAGGGAACTAGATGTAAAGCTATACTGGACTTAATCCATACAAATAGAGAAAAAGAGCCGACTTTAACAAACTCAGAGAGAACCTAGGAAGGATCCCATGGATGAAAATCCTAAAGGGGAAAACAACCCAAGAAGCGTGGGAAACCCTGAAAAATGCTATCATAAAAGCCCAGTCCAACACAATACCACTGAAAAAGAAAAACAAGAAATCCAAGAAGAAACCAGCATGGCTGCACAAAGATCTCTCTAATAAATTGAAAGACAAAAAGGACAAATACAAAAAATGGAAAGAGGGGCACATACCTAAGGCTGATTATCAGATCATGCCAAACCAATCTTATCTCATTCTTTGATTAAACTAGTAGATGAGGGAAATGCAATGGACGTAGTATACTTAGATTTCAGTAAGGCATTTGACAAAGTAGACCACAACCTACTCCTTGGTAAACTAGAAAAAGGTGGAATAGATAACATCACCACCAGATGGATCTGTAGCTGGCTGACAAACTGTACTCAACAAGTAGTCCTCAATGGCACTACATCCACATGTTGATCTTCTCTGCACTCTTTCTAGAGTCTCAACATCTTTTTTACATTGTGGTGTCCAAAACTGGAAGCAGTATTCCAAGTGTGGCCTTATCAAGGCATTATAAAGTGGTATCAACACTTCACGTGATTCTATCCCTCTGTGATCTTGATACTATCCCTCTGATAGTATCTCATACATGATTGAAATATTGACGTACAGTATGTTCCCTACTGTGGATGATTCCAGCTAGTAAACAACAGAGCCTGTTTTGGCTTGTTTGCTCAAGAGCATGAGTTAAGACAAAGCTTCTATGTTCTGGGGTTGTGGTGTGTTCCTCCTTTGATCTACGTGAGTCAAAACAAAAGATGATCAGATCTTCAATCGCCAGAAAGTTTAAGCATGAAGCCACCCACAAGACTGTGGCTGGGCTCTCGCTTTCCTGTGTTTCTGGTGACAGAGTTGTCTTGCCTTTTGCAGAGAAAGAAGGATGAGAGATCAGGGGAGCAGAATCATTGCCTTGTTGTTGGTCATCTGCACAGGTATCCTTTTTCGTCTTATTGCTTCATTTATTGATGGAAATAATATTTAGCCTACTTCTCATTTGTTTTTGAAGCAAGGCCTCCTCAAGGTAGTTTGGGAGCTGAATCTTTCAAAGGCCATAAAAAGAAAGTCAGCAAAACCTCAGAGAAAATTCATTCATTTAAATAAGAGGCCAGAATAGCTTACCTTTCAGGACTAATTTGAGAGAACAAGCTTGGGATCCCATCTGAAATATCTGGTTGTTTGGGACCACCAATCCAGTAAACGTTGGAAGTAGTTTCTCCATAATTACCAAGGTTGAACCTTAACTTTGTCGAACACAAAATACTCTTAGCTGCACGTGACTATATTTGGATGAGAACTAGTATAGTCTGATCCATCTATAAAAATTCAACTGGAGATACTTAAACATGTAAAAGTAGGATTATGAACATTGTATGGCAATTGCTTCTGTGGAAACTCATAATTCTAAAGTTTCAGCTACTGAAACTTCCTTCCTTCCTTCCTTCCTTCCTTCCTTCCTTCCTTCCTTCCTTCCTTCCTTCCTTCCTTCCCTCTTTATTTATTTTCCTTCCTTCCTTCCTTCCTTCCTTCCTTCCTTCCTTCCCTCCTTCCTTCCTTCCTTCCTTCCTTCCTTCCTTCTTTCCCTCCTTCCCTCCCTCCCTCTAAACATTTCTCTTCCATTCTAGCTGTATCAGGTCAAGCTACTGTCACCCAGGAACACCAATTTCTATCTGTTAAGGAAGGAAACTCCATCCAGCTGAACTGCTCTTATCAGGGAACAGAATATAATCTTCAGTGGTACAAGCAATATCCAGGGCGTCAGCCAGAATTCATGATATTACTGACTATATCGGAGACTAAAGCAGAGGATAATTTTGAAATGACCCTGGACACAGATAAGAAGACCACTTCTTTGTATCTGAAGAACACCCAATTTAAGGATTCAGCTGTCTATTTCTGTGGCATGAAGCACAGTGGTAGAAAGACACTTCCTGGTTGTCACCAAAGGTTGAGGACAATTGAGAAGAACTAGAGCTACCTATTGGTATCCCTCTGAAAGAAACATCAGAAGAACCTCTTAAGCATCACAACCAAACATCTGCTTATTTTTCACCTTATACATTTTCCCCCCAGTTGGTCCACATGTTAGTCATCTGCAAGTTGCAGTAGAAAGCCTAAGACAAGAAATGGTAAAAGATCCTGGTAATCTACTGAACAATGCTTTTGTCTATGCTGTTTTGTGGTCCCTCATGGAGACCTTCTGTAAGAAGCCCTTGTGAGCAATCCTGGTACTCTTTTTGATTCAGAGAGAAATTTTTGGGAGCTGATGCATTCACTAGGTCCTGTTTTACCATGAGTGTGGGCTCCACTCCCTGTGAATCTGTCTTCAAGTCTGCCATTGTATCTCAGGAAGTTGGATTTAAACAGTTTTAAATAGATAATCGAATGAAATTGTTGAAAGAATAATCAGGTCCAGTTCCAAGCTGGGAATAAAATATGGAGGCTGACTGCTTAGGAAAGAAGGTTCCTGTTTATTGATGAGCAGAACCAGCAACAGCATGCAGTTCTGGGACAGCTGACCAAATGGAGCTGAGGTGGATGGATCTTTATAGGGTTCTGATTGAGATGCTCCAGGGGGTTGTGCAATGTAGTGAGTCTTGTGCCTTTTGCTATTCTAACGGTGGTGGGTTAATCCTATTATGTCCTAAAGGTCATGCTCTGTCCTTGGAGCTGGGTGCGGGAATGTAAATTCTTAAACCTATCAGCTGTGGGTGCTGAAGGTGTTTTGCTTATGAATATAATATAATATAATATAATATAATATAATAGAATAGAATAGAATAGAATAGAATAGAATAGAATAGAATAGAATAGAATAGAATAGAATAGAATAGAATAGAATAGAATAGAATAGAATAGAATAGAATAGAGCTGGAAGGGACCTTGGAGGTCTTCTAATCTAACCCCCCACTCAAGCAGGAGAACCTATAACATCTGAGACAAGTGACTGTCCAGTCTCTTCTTAAAAACCTCCAGTGATGGAGCGCCCACAATTTCTGGAGGCAAGCTGTTCCACTGGTTAATTGTCCTCACTGTTAGGAACTTTGTCCTTAATTCCAGGTTGCTTCTCTCTTTGATCAGTTTCCAACCATTGTTTCTTGTCTTGCCCTCTGGTGCTTTGGAGAATAATTTGATCCCCCTCTTCTTTGTGGCAGCCTCTCAAATACTGGAATACTGCTATCATGTCACCCCTATTTCTTCTTTTCTACAGATTGGCCCCAGTCTTTCTGAAAGGATTGCAGTCTCCTAACACTGGCCTCTTTGTGTTTTTGCTTGAGGCTGGGGCTGCTTTCTACCCTTTGTCAAAATTGTTCTCCATTTCTCCTTTAGAGGAAATATTCTATCCTGCCTTTTTATATATATATATATATATATTCCCCAGAATATTTCATTCTCTAGGAGGGTGGGTGGGTGCTGACTTTCTACAAACTCAAACATAAGTGATGTCTCGGTGAGTTATTTAACCATGGGTTCTGGTGGTTGATCACAGATCCCTTACTGTCCTCTCAACAAAGAAAAAAAAACTTTTAAAAAGAATAGAAAATGGATTTCCCAATGTTGGATGAATGGATATGTGATTGGTAATGTCATTAGCATTGAAGTAGCAGCAAATTTCACTTCCAAGGAAGCTCTTGGGACATTTTAAAACTATCCCCAAACTCTTAAAGGTCTCCCAGTAGCTTCATTGATTAATCTTGATTAAACAATCATGATTAAACAATCAGTGGAACAACCTGTCTCCAGAGGTTGTGGGTGCCCCAACACTGGAGGTTTTTAAGAAAAGATTGGACAATCACTTGTTTGAAATTGTATAGGATATCCTGCTTGAGCAGGGGGTTGGACTAATCCCCAACCTTTTGGGCACCAGGGACTGGTTACGTGGAGAGAGATTTTTCCGTGGACCGGAGGGGGCGTGGTTTTGTGTGCTGTTTGCATCCCGTGGATGGGGCTTTGCTTGTTTGTGCGGCCCGGTTGCTCGCATGCTGCGGACCGGTACCGGTCCACAGACCGGGGGTTGGGGACCCCTGGACTAGAAGACCTCCAAGGTCCCTTCCAACTCTGTTATTCTGTTAAAGTGGAACAACTATTAAATTTATTATTCCTTTTTCTTCCACTAGATGGCAGCAAAATTTGTCTCTTTCTTTTTCAGACTAGGCCAGTGTTTCTCAACCTGAAGACTAGCGATTTTTTTTTTTCTAGTACGGTATAAGCAACTAAATTTTACAAGTTTCTTCTACATCTCCTCAGAAAACACAGTCACATTTGAGCTATCTTTGTCCTTGAGGATGGCCTCACGATTTTGAGTATCACCATCTCATCAGGATTCTTTTCTTATGTAGCTGATCTAATCAGAATTAAGAAGGAATAATGAAGTTATATATAAAAGAGGAAAAAATATTGTGTGGTTAGCGGTCATCATTAATATTAGCATTTTCTAACCTATGGTCTTCCTGTGTTAATTCCTTTTGCCAGCCTTCCATTTGGGAACAGAATGGGAGAACTTCTAACACTATGATAGCATCAGTAATTGGGGGTCCAAAGTTGCCAAAAGAATATCAAACCATCTCATTATAGCTTATGGATCTCAAAACACTGTCCACATTTTTGTTATACAACGTATTTTTAAAAAACCTAAATCTTGCTATCATTCCTATTTATAGGATAATTTGGATTTTCTCACAGGTGATCTGCTAGGTCAGTGTTTTTTGGCAAGTTGGACTTCAACTCCCAGAACTCTTCAGCCCGCATGGCTGGATGGGGAATTCTGGGAGTTGAAGTCCACACACCATCAACTTACCAAGGTTGAGAAACACTGTCCTAGATTATTTGGAGAGGTTTAGTTCTCTTACATATTTCAGGTTTCTAAAGAGATCAAGAAAATGCATTAAATATATACATTCTGTTGGTCAGGTGTTGATCAGATATCCATTTTCACCTTTGTTGTAGGTTCTCTTGGAAGAGCACAAAAGATCAAACAACCTGGGTCAGCAACAGCCTTGGAGAGAAAACCTTATCACCTCAGCTGCAATCTCTCTTCTGTGACTACAGAAATGATCCAATGGTATCAGCAGTTCTCTAGGCAGAAACCACAGTACCTTGGTGGGGCCTACCCAAACTATGAAGATGAAATTGCCAATCCAAAGGGAAAGTTGTATTTTTCTCAAGACAAGACATCCAGCACGCTTGTGATCGATGAAGTCACTCTGGCAGATGCTGCTGTCTATTTCTGTGCTCTGAGAGACACACAGTGCCTCAAGGACGGATCTGTTGCCATTCATGAACCTCTTTCAGAGACTGAACACAGGAGGAGCTATTGCAAAGGGAGATGGAGCAGAGAAAGTGGAGAAGAACACAACAGAACAGAATAACAGAGTTGGAAGGGACCTTGGAGCTCTTCTGGTCCAACCCCTTGCTCAGACAGGAAACTCTAGACCATTTCAGACAAATGGTTGTCCAATCTGTTCTTAAAAGCTTCCAGTGTTGGAGCACTCATAACTTCTGGAGGCAAGTTGTTCCACTGATTGATTGTTCTCACTATCAGGAAATTTCTCCTTAGTTCTAGGTTGCTTCTCTCCTTGATTAGTTTCCATCTGTTGCTTCTTGTTCTGCCTTCAGATGCTTTGGAGAATAGCTTGACTCCCTCTTCTTTGTGGCAGCCCCTGAGATATTGGAACACGACTATCATGTCCTTCTTTTCATTAAACTAGACATGCCCAGTTCCAACAACCATTCTTTATATGTTTTAGCCTCCTAATCACCTTTGTTGCTCTTCTCTGCACTCTTTCTAGAATCTCAGCATCAGAAGATACCAAGCCACCCCTTTGTGATATAGTCAGGTATGGTTGTGGCAGGCAGATTACAAAACTAAATTTCCCCTCGAGTTGACTACTTCTCCTGGTGATTCCACATACACATTCTTGTGGTTCCCCTGCCAATTATGTGAAAAGGATTTGCTGTGGTTTTCTTCTGGGTTGTATTTTGGAATTGTCACAGTCGCCTTCTTCAGCCCTTGGTTTCAAATGATCTCTCAACCAACTAAGCCTGATTCTTTTTAAGGTGTTTTTTTGTTTTTGTTTTGGTAGATCAGCCAAATTCTGCTTTCAGTACAGCAGAATGACCAGCATTTCCCAGAAGCGAATCTTGAGATCCATGTAGCTATTTTGAGATCATCGTAGAAGAGCTGGTGGACTAATGAAGGCATTAAATGGAAAGAAGGGAAAAAACAGATTTAGGTCTACCTTCATTGTGGAAGTACAGGGGTGACTTTGGTTCAATTGTTAACCTGGAAGAAGTACTATCTACTTTATATCACATGGAGATCTTGTTGTTCACTAAGTCTTGTCTGACTCTTTGCAACCCAATGTACCATAGCAAGCCAGCCCCCCTCCCCCCATGTCCTCCACTGTCTCCTGGAGTTTGCCCAAATTCATTTTCATTGTGTCAGTGACACTATCTAATCATCTCAGACCCTGCCACCCCCTTCTCCTTTTGCCTTCAATTCTAACCTGAATAGGGAAGTATAAATATTGAGAATGCAAACATATGTAGGCCTTGTTGTCTTTGAAGACCAAAGAAAGAGTCCTTACATTATGATCCATGTGTAAAAGACATTGCTGCTTGCTTCAACCGAAGGAAAAAAAATGATTAAATTTGTGTGCTTGATCGCTGGTGTGTCATATTTCTAAGCACTGATTCTTAGAAAATGATGGTGGCTTCCAATTTAGGTTTAGTTAGCATATGCCATCAACAGAGGTCATACAAACACTGAAATGCAACACTAATAAATCACATTATGCATACAAACACAAATATGAGTTTAAGTACAGCATCAGGAAATTATATATATAAAATATTGATAAAATATTAACTATTGTGGCTTCCGATGATGCACAAGAAGATCAATGTCTAGGACAGCGGTCCCCAACCTTTTGGGTACCAGGGACCAGTTCCGTGGAGAGAGGTTTTTCCATGGACCAGAGGGGACGTGGTTTCACATGCTGCCTGCATCCCACAGATGGGGCTTTGCTTGTTTGCGCGGACCGGTTGCTCGCATGCTGCGGACCGGTGCCTGTCCATGGATCAGGGATTGGGGACCCCTGGTCTAGGTTATTGCTCTTCCTCCAGTCTCCAAATGTAATTCTAACAACCCCTTATATCTGTCACTTGCCAGGGATCTAGATTCTAGACTGTCAGGGCCAGGCCAATATGTTGGAGATTTACAGAATACAGAATAACAGAGTTGAAAGGGACCTTGGAGGTCTTCTAGTCCAACCCCCTGCTCAAGCAGGAGACCTTATACCATTTCAAGCAAATGGCTGTCCAGTTTCTTCTTCTAAATCTAAACTTCCAGTGATGGAGCACCCACAACCTCTGGAGGCAAGTCATTCCACTTTTTAATTACAGAATACAGAATAACAGACTTGGAAGGGACCTTGGAGGTCTTCTAGTCCAACCACTTGATCAAGCCTTATACCATTTTAGACAAATGGCTGTCCAATCTCTTCTTAAAAACCTCCAATGATGGAGCACCCACAACTTATGGAGACAAGCTCTTTCACTGGTTAATTGTTTCACTGTTAGGAAATTTCTCCTTAGTTCTAGGTTGGTTTTCTACTTGGTTAATTTCCATCTGTTGCTTCTTGTCCTGCCTTCAGGTGTTTTGGAGAGTAGGTCGACCCCCCCTCTTTGTGGCAACCCCTCAAATGTTGGAAGGCTGCTATCATGTCTCCCCTAGTCCTTTTCTTCATTAGGGTAAACATACCTAATTCCCTCAAACATTCACCATACAGTTTAATCTTCAGACCTCTTAAAAAGTAAGGTTCTTTTTCTACAACCAAGGATAATACAAAGATAACACTCACTTATTTATTTAAAAAGCATATCTTTGTGATGAAAGCTAAATATCGAAAACTTTTTTTACCTTCTTTCCTATTGTCTCAAAGTCAGCAGAAGCTGAAATTCCAACTTCTTCACCATGAATTAGAAAGTTACTTTTCATGACATGTTATGATCCTTTAAGAACAGATCAGTATCTAAAATGTATTCCAAACCACGGACAGCATCAGCGTACTATGATTTCGCCTCTAATTCCAATGATGTCCCTTCAGTAAACTTCTCTCGGACATCTGAAGGGTACAAACGGGTCCACAGGTCCAGGTTCCCAACAAAGGAAGTGACAGAACAGATCAATATTACTGCCAGTACAGATTCATAAGAAAATTGAGATCTTTTCATCATGCGTGAAGAATATTCAAAAGCTGTCCTTCTATTATACTGTAAACCCTTCTTGGGATTCATCCTTGAATTAAGCAATGGGTTCTAGTTAACTGAAGCCCAGAAACTTCGACTGTTACAAAGTAACTATCTCCAGCCGAACTCTCACTCCCTGATCTTGGCGTGACGCCCAGACTGGCATATTTCCTTTGGAACTTGCTCAGTTTTCTACTTGTACTTCGTTTGACTTTACAATATCAAATATATTTCCCCAAAATGGATTCTCTCTCATTCTAGGATTACAATATAATAATTGACTGCTAAGAAATCCTCTTTTATTATTATTTTGGACTATAAATTAGATATTCACAATACTGACTGGGACTTTTGCTGTTTTTATCTTTATGCTGGATTTGACTATTTGCTTTTCCCTATTTCTGTTTGGAAATATATTTCGGTTTGGACCCTATATTTTATAATGCTGCAATCTATCTTTTAAGCTGAACTTTTACTAAAAAAAAAAAGAAAAGAAAAAAGGATGGAATCCCACTCACAGCTTAATTATGGACTTATACTAGAAAAAATTATGGAAATGAAAGAGGAATTTAAAGAACATCTTAGAACGCTCAGGTACAATATCTTTGATGGATAACCCTCCCACTCGTCTTCTGGGAAAATACGATTGCTCCTTCAAACAGGTTTATGTTTAGACTTTAGGGAAAGCTAGAGTCTTTTTTCTTAATACTTTACGAACAGCTTCTTTCACTTCATTGTTCCTAATGGTGTAAATGAAAGGATTTAGCATGGGAGCGATTATAGTATATAGCCAAGAAACAGATTTGATTGCCCTGAAGGAGGAATTCTTAAGGTTAGGCCTTAAATAGACAAAAAAGACCGAGCCGTACAACATGCAGACCACAAACAGATGGGAAGCACAGGTAGAAAAGGCCCTCTGCTGTCTGTTGGTTGAAGGCATTCGGAGAATGGTGGAAATGATGAAGAGGTAAGAAATGAGGGTGAAAAACAGGGAGGACATAACCACAACCGCCGTAAGTAGGAAGCTCAGGACTTCAATTTGACGTGTGTCTCCTCCTGCAATCTTCAACACAGGTCCTGCATCACAAAAGTAATGGTTGATAATGTTGGAAGTGCAGTAGGGTAGGTTTGCAGTCAAAACTCCCTGATAAAGAATGGAGAAAAAGCCTCCAAACCAGGCTGCCATTGCTAGTTTAAAGCAAGCCCCCAAAGGCATGATAGTGGCATATCTCAAAGGATGGCAGATGGCTAAGTATCTGTCCAAGGATATCAACGTGATGATGAAAAATTCTGTAACGCCGAAGAAGAAGTAAAAGAACAGTTGCGTGATACAGCAGTAGAAACAGATGGAATTGTTTGCAGAGAGATAGTTGACCAGCAGTTTAGGAATGAAAGCTGTGGTGTGTCCAATATCAATACAAGACAGATTGCTAAGAAAGAAATACATGGGTTTCTGGAGATGATGGTCCACAATTACCATGACAATGATGAGACCGTTGCCCATCAGACACAGGAGGTAGAGCAGAAAGACACACGCAAATATCATATTTTCCATGCCCCAAACAGTTGCCAATCCAACAAGAATGAATTCAGTTACTCTTGTACAGTTGGTTAAATTCATGTTTCTCCTCCTGTTACAAAAAGAGAAAACATGGAATCCTCATTGAATCAAGATTTATCTCATTTCTAAAGACATTTTTTTATACAGACTACCGGGATTGCAATGCAGGGAACCTAAGTCTGGATTTTCTCATCATGTCAGTGAAAGTTGTACGTAGCTATGGTAGCGAAATAAGGCATTTCCATATCAACATTTAAATATCGGTTACGATTTCTAATGGAATACTGCAACACATGAGTCCAAAAACAAAGAAAAGCATTTACAACTTATTGTGATGTCTGAAATGTGCCACTGTTCGAAAATCAGAGCTCGTTTGGGGATTCTTAAAAGCACCATGACATTTTTGGAAATGGTTGTCTAGAGGTGAAATATTCCAGTACAAACTAAAAGCTTATTGGTTGCAACATTTTACTTTTCATTAATTGTTTGGAGACATGAGTAAATAAATAATTAGAGAAATGTAAATGCCAAAATGTTTCTTGGTGTGGGCATGTGGGAATGGATGTGTCTACATGTTAGGAAGTCACAGTTACATCTACAGTGAAATTCTTCCCCATAAAAATCTCCCCACCCTTACCTTGACTTGTTCTTCCTTCTTTATCTGCCTTGTCTTCTCCAAATGCCTTTGATTCTATCTCTCTATCCATTCACCAAGACAGTGTTTTGAAGAATCATACAAAATGTTACAGCATATGTTGAGGGAAGATGATAGACTTTTAGAAATATTTTTCTTAACATTTAAAGAATATATAGCATCTTAGAAAGTTTATTTACATCTTCTCTAAGAGACATGGGAGACAGTCTCTAAGGATATTTGTCTTTAATTTCCCATGAGCATCCATGCACTATAGGTAAAATATACTGAAGACTGATATCATTGGACCAAATCTTAAGTGCCATGTCAAACAAGAAGGCCCTGTTGAAGCAATCGGAAAAGAAAAAAACTCTGTGATTTTTGTATAGTTCATCTAATTCATATTTTTCTTCAAGGGCAAAAAGAGAAAATAATAAAACCTTTCTTGATGTAGGGCTTAATTTTCTACAAATGTTTGTGATAACATCTCTAAAATAATAACAGAATAATAATAACAGAATAACAGTGTTGGAAGTGACCTTGGACTTCATCTAGTCCAATCTCCTGCTTAGGCAGGAAACCCTATACCATTTCAGACAAATGGTTGTCCAGTTTCTTCTTAAAAACTTCCAGTGTTGGAGCATTCACCGCTTCTGGAGGCAAGTTGTCCCACTGATTAATTGTTCTAACTGTTAGGAAATTTCTCCTTAATTCTAGGTTGCTTCTCTCCTTGATTAGTTTCCATCCGCTGCTTCTTGTCCTGCCTTCAGGTGCTTTGGAGAATAGTCTGACTCCCTCTTCTTTGTGGCAGCCCCTAAAATATTGGAACTCTGCTATCATGTCACCCCTGGTCCTTCTCTTCATTAAACTAGACATACATAATTCCTGAAACCGTTCTTCATGTTTTAGCCTCCCAGTCCCCTGATCATCTTTGTTGATCTTCTCTGCACTCTTTCTACAATCTCAACATCTTTTTTACATCCTAGTGACCGAAACTGGAAGCAGTATTCCAAGTGTGGCCTTACCAAGGCATTATAAAGTGGTATCAACACTTCACATGATTCTATCCCTCTGTGATCTTGATACTATCCCTCTGATAGTATCTCATACATGATTGAAATATTGACGTACAGTATGTTCCCTACTGTGGATTATTCCAGGTAGTAAACAACAGAGCCTGTTTTGGCTTGTTTGCTCAAGAGCATGAGTTAAGACAAAGCTTCTATGTTCTGGGTTTGTGGTGTGTTCCTCCTTTGATCTACGTGAGTCAAAACAAAAGATGATCAGATCTTCAATTGCCGGAACGTTTAAGCATGAAGCCACCCACAAGACTGTGGCTGGGCTCTCGCTTTCCTGTGTTTCTGGGGACAGAGTAGTCTTGCCTTTTGCAGAGAAAGAAGGATGAGAGATCAGGGGAGCAGAATCATTGCCTTGTTGTTGGTCATCTGCACAGGTATCCTTTTTCGTCTTATTGCTTCATTTATGGATGGAAATAATATTTAGCCTACTTCTCATTTGTTTTTGAAGCAAGGCCTCCTCAAGGTAGTTTGGGAGCTGAATCTTTCAAAGGCCATAAAAAGAAAGTCAGCAAAACCTCAGAGAAAATTCATTCATTTAAATAAGAGGCTAGAATAGCTTACCTTTCAGGACTAATTTGAGAGAACAAGCTTGGGATCCCATCTGAAATATCTGGTTGTTTGGGACCACCAATCCAGTAAACGTTGGAAGTAGTTTCTCCATAATTACCAAGGTTGAACCTTAACTTTGTCGAACACAAAATACTCTTAACTGCACATGAATAGAATAGAATAGAATAGAATGGAATGGAATGGAATGGAATGGAATGGAATGGAATGGAATGGAATGGAATGGAATGGAATGGAATGGAATAGAATAGAATAGAATAGAATAGAATAGAATAGAATAGAATAGAATAGAATAGAATAGAATAGAATTGGAAGGGACCTTGCAGGTCTTCTAATCTAACCCCCCACTCAAGCAGGAGAACCTATAACATCTGAGACAAGTGACTGTCCAGGCTCTTCTTAAAAACCTCCAGTGATGGAGTGCCCATGATTTCTGGAGGCAAGCTGTTCCACTGGTTAATTGTCCTCATTGTTAGGAACTTTGTCCTTAATTCCGGGTTGCTTCTCTCTTTGATCAGTTTCCAACCATTGTTTCTTGTCTTGCCCTCTGGTGCTTTGGAGAATAATTTGATCCCCTCCCCTCTTCTTTGTGGCAGCCTCTCAAATACTGGAATACTGCTATCATGTCACCCCTATTTCTTCTTTTCTACAGATTGGCCCCAGTCTTTCTGAAAGGATTGCAGTCTCCTAACACTGGCCTCTTTGTGTTTTTGCTTGAGGCTGGGGCTGCTTTCTACCCTTTGTCAAGATTTTTCTCCATTTCTCCTTTAGAGGAAATATTCTATCCTGCCCTTTTTTAAAAATATTCCCCAAAATATTTCATTCTCTAGGAGGGTGGGTGGGTGCTGACTTTCTACAAACTCAAACATAAGTGATGCCTTGGTGAGTTATTTAACCATGGGTTCTGGTGGTTGATCACAGATCCCTTACTGTCCTCTCAACAAAGAAAAAAACTTTTTAAAAAGAACAGAAAATGGATTTCCCAATGTTGGATGAATGGATATGTGATTGGTAATGTCATTAGCATTGAAGTAGCAGCAAATTTCACTTCCAAGGAAGCTCTTGGAACATTTTAAAACTATCCCCAAACTCTTAAAGGTCTCCCAGTAGCTTTATTGATTAATCTTGATTAAACAATCATGATTAAACAATCAGTGGAACAACCTGTCTCCAGAGGTTGTGGGTGCCCCAACACTGGAGGCTTTTAAGAAAAGATTGGACAATCACTTGTTTGAAATCGTATAGGATATCCTGCTTGAGCAGGAGGTTGGACTAGAACCAAGGTCCCCAACCTTTTGGGCACCAGGGACTGGTTACGTGGAGAGAGATTTTTCCTTGGACCGGAGGAGGCGTGGTTTTGTGTGCTGCTTGCATCCCGTGGATGGGGCTTTGCTTGTTTGTGCGGCCCGGTTGCTGGCATGCTGTGGACCGGGGGTTGGGGACCCCTGGGCTAGAAGACCTCCAAGGTCCCTTCCAACTCTGTTATTCTGTTAAAGTGGAACAACTATTAAATTTATTATTCCTTTTTCTTCCACTAGATGGCAGCAAAATTTGTCTCTTTCTTTTTCAGACTAGGCCAGTGTTTCTCAACCTGAAGACTAGCGATTTTTTTTTTCTAGTACGGTATAAGCAACTAAATTTTACAAGTTTCTTCTACATCTCCTCAGAAAACACAGTCACATTTGAGCTATCTTTGTCCTTGAGGATGGCCTCACGATTTTGAGTATCACCATCTCATCAGGATTCTTTTCTTATGTAGCTGATCTAATCAGAATTAAGAAGGAATAATGAAGTTATATATAAAAGAGGAAAATATATTGTGTGGTTAGCGGTCATCATTAATATTAGCATTTTCTAACCTATGGTCTTCCTGTGTTAATTCCTTTTGCCAGCCTTCCATTTGGGAACAGAATGGGAGAACTTCTAACACTATGATAGCATCAGTAATTGGGGGTCCAAAGTTGCCAAAAGAATATCAAACCATCTCATTATAGCTTATGGATCTCAAAACACTGTCCACATTTTTGTTATACAACATATTTTTTAAAAAACCTAAACCTTGCTATCATTTCTATTTATAGGATAATTTGGATTTTCTCACAGGTGATCTGCTAGGTCAGTGTTTTTTGGCAAGTTGGACTTCAACTCCCAGAACTCTTCAGCCTGCATGGCTGGATGGGGAATTCTGGGAATTGAAGTCCACACATCGTCAACTTACCAAGGTTGAGAAACACTGTCCTAGATTATTTGGAGAGGTTTAGTTCTCTTACGTATTTCAGGTTTCTAAAGAGATCAAGAAAATGCATTAAATATATACATTCTGTTGGTCAGGTGTTGATCAGATATCCATTTTCACCTTTGTTGTAGGTTCTCTTGGAAGAGCACAAAAGATCAAACAACCTGGGTCAGCAACAGCCTTGGAGAGAAAACCTTATCACCTCAGCTGCAATCTCTCTTCGGTGACTACAGAAATGATCCAATGGTATCAGCAGTTCTCTGGGCAGAAACCATGGTACCTTGGTGGGGCCTACCCAAACTATGAAGATGAAATTGCCAATCCAAAGGGAAAGTTGTATTTTTCTCAAGACAAGACATCCAGCACGCTTGTGATCGATGAAGTCACTCTGGCAGATGCTGCTGTCTATTTCTGTGCTCTGAGAGACACACAGTGCCTCAAGGACGGATCTGTTGCCATTCATGAACCTCTTTCAGAGACTGAACACAGGAGGAGCTATTGCAAAGGGAGATGGAGCAGAGAAAGTGGAAAGAACACAACAGAACAGAATAACAGAGTTGGAAGGGACCTTGGAGCTCTTCTAGTCCAACCCCTTGCTCAGGCAGGAAACTCTAGACCATTTCAGACAAATGGTTGTCCAATCTGTTCTTAAAAGCTTCCAGTGTTGGAGCACTCACAACGTCTGGAGGCAAGATGTTCCACTGATTGATTGTTCTCACTGTCAGGAAATTTGTCCTTAGTTCTAGATTGCTTCTCTCCTTGATTAGTTTCCATCTGTTGCTTCTTGTCCTGCCTTCAGATGCTTTGGAGAATAGCTTGACTCCCTCTTTTTTGTGGCAGCCCCTGAGATATTGGAACACGACTATCATGTCCTTCTTTTCATTAAACTAGACATGCCCAATTCCAACAACCGTTCTTTATATGTTTTACCCTCCTAATCACCTTTGTTGCTCTTCTCTGCACTCTTTCTAGAATCTCAGCATCAGAAGATACCAAGCCACCCCTTTGTGATATAGTCAGGTATGGTTGTGGCAGGCAGATTACAAAACTAAATTTCCCCTCGAGTTGACTACTTCTCCTGGTGATTCCACAGACACATTCTTGTGGTTCCCCTGCCAATTATGTGAAAAGGATTTGCTGTGGTTTTCTTCTGGGTTGTATTTTGGAATTGTCACAGTTGCCTTCTTCAGCCCTTGGTTTCAAATGATCTCTCAACCAAGTAAGCCTGATTCTTTTTAAGGTTTTTTTTTGTTTTTGTTTTGGTAGATCAGCCAAATTCTGCTTTCAGTACAGCAGAATGACCAGCATTTCCCAGAAGCGAATCTTGAGATCCATGTAGCTATTTTGAGATCATCGTAGAAGAGCTGGTGGACTAATGAAGGCATTAAATGGAAAGAAGGGAAAAAACAGATTTAGGTCTACCTTCATTGTGGAAGTACAGGGGTGACTTTGGTTCAATTGTTAACCTGGAAGAAGTACTATCTACTTTATATCACATGGAGATCTTGTTGTTCACTAAGTCTTGTCTGACTCTTTGCAACCCAATGTACCATAGCAAGCCAGCCCCCCTCCCCCCATGTCCTCCACTGTCTCCTGGAGTTTGCCCAAATTCATTTTCATTGTGTCAGTGACACTATCTAATCATCTCAGACCCTGCCACCCCCTTCTCCTTTTGCCTTCAATTCTAACCTGAATAGGGAAGTATAAATATTGAGAATGCAAACATATGTAGGCCTTGTTGTCTTTGAAGACCAAAGAAAGAGTCCTTACATTATGATCCATGTGTAAAAGACATTGCTGCTTGCTTCAACCGAAGGAAAAAAAATATGATTAAATTTGTGTGCTTGATCGCTGGTGTGTCATATTTCTAAGCACTGATTCTTAGAAAATGATGGTGGCTTCCAATTTAGGTTTAGTTAGCATATGCCATCAACAGAGGTCATACAAACACTGAAATGCAACACTAATAAATCACATTATGCATACAAACACAAATATGAGTTTAAGTACAGCATCAGGAAATTATATATATAAAATATTGATAAAATATTAACTATTGTGGCTTCCGATGATGCACAAGAAGATCAATGTCTAGGACAGCGGTCCCCAACCTTTTGGGTACCAGGGACCAGTTCCGTGGAGAGAGGTTTTTCCATGGACCAGAGGGGACGTGGTTTCACATGCTGCCTGCATCCAACAGATGGGGCTTTGCTTGTTTGCGCGGACCGGTTGCTCGCATGCTGCGGACCGGTGCCTGTCCATGGATCAGGGATTGGGGACCCCTGGTCTAGGTTATTGCTCTTCCTCCAGTCTCCAAAAGTAATTCTAACAACCCCTTATATCTGTCACTTGCCAGGGATCTAGATTCTAGACTGTCAGGGCCAGGCCAATATGTTGGAGATTTACAGAATACAGAATAACAGAGTTGAAAGGGACCTTGGAGGTCTTCTAGTCCAACCCCCTGCTCAAGCAGGAGACCTTATACCATTTCAAGCAAATGGCTGTCCAGTTTCTTCTTCTAAATCTAAACTTCCAGTGATGGAGCACCCACAACCTCTGGAGGCAAGTCATTCCACTTTTTAATTACAGAATACAGAATAACAGACTTGGAAGGGACCTTGGAGGTCTTCTAGTCCAACCACTTGATCAAGCCTTATACCATTTTAGACAAATGGCTGTCCAATCTCTTCTTAAAAACCTCCAGTGATGGAGCACCCACAACTTATGGAGACAAGCTCTTTCACTGGTTAATTGTTTCACTGTTAGGAAATTTCTCCTTAGTTCTAGGTTGGTTTTCTACTTGGTTAATTTCCATCTGTTGCTTCTTGTCCTGCCTTCAGGTGTTTTGGAGAGTAGGTCGACCCCCCCTCTTTGTGGCAACCCCTCAAATGTTGGAAGGCTGCTATCATGTCTCCCCTAGTCCTTTTCTTCATTAGGCTAAACATACCTAATTCCCTCAAACATTCACCATACAGTTTAATCTTCAGACCTCTTAAAAAGTAAGGTTCTTTTTCTACAACCAAGGATAATACAAAGATAACACTCACTTATTTATTTAAAAAGCATATCTTTGTGATGAAAGCTAAATATCGAAAACTTTTTTTACCTTCTTTCCTATTGTCCTCAAAGTCAGCAGAAGCTGAAATTCCAACTTCTTCACCATGAATTAGAAAGTTACTTTTCATGACATGTTATGATCCTTTAAGAACAGATCAGTATCTAAAATGTATTCCAAACCACGGACAGCATCAGCGTACTATGATTTCGCCTCTAATTCCAATGATGTCCCTTCAGTAAACTTCTCTCGGACTTCTGAAGGGTACAAACGGGTCCACAGGTCCAGGTTCCCAACAAAGGAAGTGACAGAACAGATCAATATTACTGCCAGTACAGATTCATAAGAAAATAGAGATCTTTTCATCATGCGTGAAGAATATTCAAAAGCTGTCCTTCTATTATACTGTAAACCCTTCTTGGGATTCATCCTTGAATTAAGCAATGGGTTCTAGTTAACTGAAGCCCAGAAACTTCGACTGTTACAAAGTAACTATCTCCAGCTGAACTCTCACTCCCTGATCTTGGCGTGATGCCCAGACTGGTATATTTCCTTTGGAACTTGCTCAGTTTTCTACTTGTACTTCGTTTGACTTTACAATATCAAATATATTTCCCAAAAATGGATTCTCTCTCATTCTAGGATTACAATATAATAATTGACTGCTAAGAAATCCTCTTTTATTATTATTTTGGACTATAAATTAGATATTCACAATACTGACTGGGACTTTTGCTGTTTTTATCTTTATGCTGGATTTGACTATTTGCTTTTCCCTATTTCTGTTTGGAAATATATTTCGGTTTGGACCCTATATTTTATAATGCTGCAATCTATCTTTTAAGCTGAACTTTTACTAAAAAAAAAAAGAAAAGAAAAAAGGATGGAATCCCACTCACAGCTTAATTATGGACTTATACTAGAAAAAATTATGGAAATGAAAGAGGAATTTAAAGAACATCTTAGAACGCTCAGGTACAATATCTTTGATGGATAACCCTCCCACTCCTCTTCTGGGAAAATACGATTGCTCCTTCAAACAGATTTATGTTTAGACTTTAGGGAAAGCTAGAGTCTTTTTTCTTAATACTTTACGAACAGCTTCTTTCACTTCATTGTTCCTAATGGTGTAAATGAAAGGATTTAGCATGGGAGCGATTATAGTATATAGCCAAGAAACAGATTTGATTGCCCTGAAGGAGGAATTCTTAAGGTTAGGCCTTAAATAGACAAAAAAGACCGAGCCGTACAACATGCAGACCACAAACAGATGGGAAGCACAGGTAGAAAAGGCCCTCTGCTATCTGTTGGTTGAAGGCATTCGGAGAATGGTGGAAATGATGAAGAGGTAAGAAATGAGGGTGAAAAACAGGGAGGACATAACCACAACCGCCGTAAGTAGGAAGCTCAGGACTTCAATTTGACGTGTGTCTCCTCCTGCAATCTTCAACACAGGTCCTGCATCACAAAAGTAATGATTGATAATGTTGGAAGTGCAGAAGGGTAGGTTTGCAGTCAAAACTCCCTGATAAAGAATGGAGAAAAAGCCTCCAAACCAGGCTGCCATTGCTAGTTTAAAGCAAGCCCCCAAAGGCATGATAGTGGCATATCTCAAAGGATGGCAGATGGCTAAGTATCTGTCCAAGGATATCAGTGTGATGATGAAAAATTCTGTATTGCCAAAAAGAAAATAGAAGAACATCTGTGTCATGCAGCAGTTGAAACAGATGGAATTCTTTGCAGAGAGATAGTTGACCAGCAGTTTAGGAATGAAAGCTGTGGTGTGTCCAATATCAATACAAGACAGATTGCTAAGAAAGAAATACATGGGTTTCTGGAGATGATGGTCCACAATTACCATGACAATGATGAGACCGTTGCCCATCAGACACAGGAGGTAGAGCAGAAAGACACAAGCAAATATCATATTTCCCATGTCCCAAACAGTTGCCAATCCAACAAGAATGAATTCAGTTACTCTTGTACAGTTGGTCAAATTCATGTTTCTCCTCCTGTTACAAAAAGAGAAAACATGGAATCCTCATTGAATCAAGATTTATCTCATTTCTAAAGACATTTTTTTTATACAGACTACCGGGATTGCAATGCAGGGAACCTAAGTCTGGATTTTCTCATCATGTCAGTGAAAGTTGTACGTAGCTATGGTAGCGAAATAAGGCATTTCCATATCAACATTTAAATATCGGTTACGATTTCTAATGGAATACTGCAACACATGAGTCCAAAAACAAAGAAAAGCATTTACAACTTATTGTGATGTCTGAAATGTGCCACTGTTCGAAAATCAGAGCTCGTTTGGGGATTCTTAAAAGCACCATGACATTTTTGGAAATGGTTGTCTAGAGGTGAAATATTCCAGTACAAACTAAAAGCTTATTGGTTGCAACATTTTACTTTTCATTAATTGTTTGGAGACATGAGTAAATAAATAATTAGAGAAATGTAAATGCCAAAATGTTTCTTGGTGTGGGCATGTGGGAATGGATGTGTCTACATGTTAGGAAGTCACAGTTACATCTACAGTGAAATTCTTCCCCATAAAAATCTCCCCACCCTTACCTTGACTTGTTCTTCCTTCTTTATCTGCCTTGTCTTCTCCAAATGCCTTTGATTCTATCTCTCTATCCATTCACCAAGACAGTGTTTTGAAGAATCATACAAAATGTTACAGCATATGTTGAGGAAAGATGATAGACTTTTAGAAATATTTTTCTTAACATTTAAAGAACATATAGCATCTTAGAAAGTTTATTTACATCTTCTCTAAGAGACATGGGAGACAATCTCTAAGGATATTTGTCTTTAATTTCCCATGAGCATCCATGCACTATAGGTAAAATATACTGAAGACTGATATAAGTTGGACCAAATCTTAAGTGCCATGTCAAAAAAGAAGACCCTCTTGAAGCAATCCGAAAAGAAATAAACTCTGTAATTTCTGTATAGTTCATCTAATTCATATTTTTCTTCAAAGGCAAAAAGAGAAAATAATAAAACCTTTCTTGATGCAGGGCTTAATTTTCTACAAATGTTTGTGATAACATCTCTAAAATAATAACAGAATAATAAAAACAGAATAACAGTGTTGGAAGTGACCTTGGACTTCATCTAGTCCAATCTCCTGCTTAGGCAGGAAACCCTATACATTTCAGACAAATGGTTGTCCAGTTTCTTCTTAAAAACTTCCAGTGTTGGAGCATTCACAACTTCTGGAGGCAAGTTGTTCCACTGATTGATTGTTCTAACTGTCAGGAAAATTCTCCTTAGTTCTAGGTTGTTTCTCTCCTTGATTGTTTTCCATCCATTGCTTCTTGTTCCGCTTTCAGGTGCTTTGGAGAATAGTCTGACTCCCTCTTCTTTGTGGCAGCCCCTAAGATATTGGAACTCTGCTATCATGTCACCCCTGGTCCTTCTCTTCATTAAACTAGACATACATAATTCCTGAAACCGTTCTTCATATGTTTTAGCCTCCCAGTCCCCTGATCATCTTTGTTGATCTTCTCTGCACTCTTTCTAAAATCTCAACATCTTTTTTACATCGTAGTGACCGAAACTGGAAGCAGTATTCCAAGTGTGGCCTTACCAAGGCATTATAAAGTGGTATCAACACTTCACATGATTCTATCCCTCTGTGATCTTGATACTATCCCTCTGATAGTATCTCATACATGATTGAAATATTGACGTACAGTATGTTCCCTACTGTGGATTATTCCAGCTAGTAAACAACAGAGCCTGTTTTGGCTTGTTTGCTCAAGAGCATGAGTTAAGACAAAGCTTCTATGTTCTGGGTTTGTGGTGTGTTCCTCCTTTTATCTACGTGAGTCAAAACAAAAGATGATCAGATCTTCAATCGCCAGAAAGTTTAAGCATGAAGCCACCCACAAGACTGTGGCTGGGCTCTCGCTTTCCTGTGTTTCTGGGGACAGAGTTGTCTTGCCTTTTGCAGAGAAAGAAGGATGAGAGATCAGGGGAGCAGAATCATTGCCTTGTTGTTGGTCATCTGCACAGGTATCCTTTTTCATCTTATTGCTTCATTTATTGATGGAAATAATATTTAGCCTACTTCTCATTTGTTTTTGAAGCAAGGCCTCCTCAAGGTAGTTTGGGAGCTGAATCTTTCAAAAGCCATAAAAAGAAAGTCAGCAAAACCTCAGAGAAAATTCATTCATTTAAATAAGAGGCCAGAATAGCTTACCTTTCAGGAATAATTTGAGAGAACAAGCTTGGGATCCCATCTGAAATATCTGGTTGTTTGGGACCACCAATCCAGTAAACGTTGGAAGTAGTTTCTCCATAATTACCAAGGTTGAACCTTAACTTTGTCGAACACAAAATACTCTTAACTGCACATGAATAGAATAGAATAGAATAGAATAGAATAGAATAGAATAGAATAGAATAGAATAGAATAGAATAGAATAGAATGGAATGGAATGGAATGGAATGGAATGGAATGGAATGGAATGGAATGGAATGGAATGGAATGGAATGGAATAGAATAGAATAGAATAAATAGAATAGAATAGAATAGAATAGAATAGAATAGAATAGAATAGAATAGAATAGAATAGAATAGAATTGGAAGGGACCTTGCAGGTCTTCTAATCTAACCCCCCACTCAAGCAGGAGAACCTATAACATCTGAGACAAGTGACTGTCCAGGCTCTTCTTAAAAACCTCCAGTGATGGAGTGCCCATGATTTCTGGAGGCAAGCTGTTCCACTGGTTAATTGTCCTCATTGTTAGGAACTTTGTCCTTAATTCCGGGTTGCTTCTCTCTTTGATCAGTTTCCAACCATTGTTTCTTGTCTTGCCCTCTGGTGCTTTGGAGAATAATTTGATCCCCTCCCCTCTTCTTTGTGGCAGCCTCTCAAATACTGGAATACTGCTATCATGTCACCCCTATTTCTTCTTTTCTACAGATTGGCCCCAGTCTTTCTGAAAGGATTGCAGTCTCCTAACACTGGCCTCTTTGTGTTTTTGCTTGAGGCTGGGGCTGCTTTCTACCCTTTGTCAAGATTTTTCTCCATTTCTCCTTTAGAGGAAATATTCTATCCTGCCCTTTTTTAAAAATATTCCCCAAAATATTTCATTCTCTAGGAGGGTGGGTGGGTGCTGACTTTCTACAAACTCAAACATAAGTGATGCCTCGGTGAGTTATTTAACCATGGGTTCTGGTGGTTGATCACAGATCCCTTACTGTTCTCTCAACAAAGAAAAAAACTTTTAAAAAAGAACAGAAAATGGATTTCCCAATGTTGGATGAATGGATATGTGATTGGTAATGTCATTAGCATTGAAGTAGCAGCAAATTTCACTTCCAAGGAAGCTCTTGGAACATTTTAAAACTATCCCCAAACTCTTAAAGGTCTCCCAGTAGCTTTATTGATTAATCTTGATTAAACAATCATGATTAAACAATCAGTGGAACAACCTGTCTCCAGAGGTTGTGGGTGCCCCAACACTGGAGGCTTTTAAGAAAAGATTGGACAATCACTTGTTTGAAATCGTATAGGATATCCTGCTTGAGCAGGAGGTTGGACTAGAACCAAGGTCCCCAACCTTTTGGGCACCAGGGACTGGTTACGTGGAGAGAGATTTTTCCTTGGACCGGAGGAGGCGTGGTTTTGTGTGCTGCTTGCATCCCGTGGATGGGGCTTTGCTTGTTTGTGCGGCCCGGTTGCTGGCATGCTGTGGACCGGGGGTTGGGGACCCCTGGGCTAGAAGACCTCCAAGGTCCCTTCCAACTCTGTTATTCTGTTAAAGTGGAACAACTATTAAATTTATTATTCCTTTTTCTTCCACTAGATGGCAGCAAAATTTGTCTCTTTCTTTTTCAGACTAGGCCAGTGTTTCTCAACCTGAAGACTAGCGATTTTTTTTTTTCTAGTACGGTATAAGCAACTAAATTTTACAAGTTTCTTCTACATCTCCTCAGAAAACACAGTCACATTTGAGCTATCTTTGTCCTTGAGGATGGCCTCACGATTTTGAGTATCACCATCTCATCAGGATTCTTTTCTTATGTAGCTGATCTAATCAGAATTAAGAAGGAATAATGAAGTTATATATAAAAGAGGAAAAAATATTGTGTGGTTAGCGGTCATCATTAATATTAGCATTTTCTAACCTATGGTCTTCCTGTGTTAATTCCTTTTGCCAGCCTTCCATTTGGGAACAGAATGGGAGAACTTCTAACACTATGATAGCATCAGTAATTGGGGGTCCAAAGTTGCCAAAAGAATATCAAACCATCTCATTATAGCTTATGGATCTCAAAACACTGTCCACATTTTTGTTATACAACATATTTTTTAAAAAACCTAAACCTTGCTATCATTTCTATTTATAGGATAATTTGGATTTTCTCACAGGTGATCTGCTAGGTCAGTGTTTTTTGGCAAGTTGGACTTCAGCTCCCAGAACTCTTCAGCCTGCATGGCTGGATGGGGAATTCTGGGAATTGAAGTCCACACATCGTCAACTTACCAAGGTTGAGAAACACTGTCCTAGATTATTTGGAGAGGTTTAGTTCTCTTACGTATTTCAGGTTTCTAAAGAGATCAAGAAAATGCATTAAATATATACATTCTGTTGGTCAGGTGTTGATCAGATATCCATTTTCACCTTTGTTGTAGGTTCTCTTGGAAGAGCACAAAAGATCAAACAACCTGGGTCAGCAACAGCCTTGGAGAGAAAACCTTATCACCTCAGCTGCAATCTCTCTTCGGTGACTACAGAAATGATCCAATGGTATCAGCAGTTCTCTGGGCAGAAACCATGGTACCTTGGTGGGGCCTACCCAAACTATGAAGATGAAATTGCCAATCCAAAGGGAAAGTTGTATTTTTCTCAAGACAAGACATCCAGCACGCTTGTGATCGATGAAGTCACTCTGGCAGATGCTGCTGTCTATTTCTGTGCTCTGAGAGACACACAGTGCCTCAAGGACGGATCTGTTGCCATTCATGAACCTCTTTCAGAGACTGAACACAGGAGGAGCTATTGCAAAGGGAGATGGAGCAGAGAAAGTGGAAAGAACACAACAGAACAGAATAACAGAGTTGGAAGGGACCTTGGAGCTCTTCTAGTCCAACCCCTTGCTCAGGCAGGAAACTCTAGACCATTTCAGACAAATGGTTGTCCAATCTGTTCTTAAAAGCTTCCAGTGTTGGAGCACTCACAACGTCTGGAGGCAAGATGTTCCACTGATTGATTGTTCTCACTGTCAGGAAATTTGTCCTTAGTTCTAGATTGCTTCTCTCCTTGATTAGTTTCCATCTGTTGCTTCTTGTCCTGCCTTCAGATGCTTTGGAGAATAGCTTGACTCCCTCTTTTTTGTGGCAGCCCCTGAGATATTGGAACACGACTATCATGTCCTTCTTTTCATTAAACTAGACATGCCCAATTCCAACAACCGTTCTTTATATGTTTTAGCCTCCTAATCAACTTTGTTGCTCTTCTCTGCACTCTTTCTAGAATCTCAGCATCAGAAGATACTAAGCCACCCCTTTGTGATATAGTCAGGTATGGTTGTGGCAGGCAGATTACAAAACTAAATTTCCCCTCGAGTTGACTACTTCTCCTGGTGATTCCACAGACACATTCTTGTGGTTCCCCTGCCAATTATGTGAAAGAGATTTGCTGTGGTTTTCTTCTGGGTTGTATTTTGGAATTGTCACAGTTGCCTTCTTCAGCCCTTCAAATGATCTCTCAACCAACTAAGCCTGACTCTTTTTAAGGTGTTTTTTTGTTTTTGTTTTGGTAGATCAGCCAAATTCTGCTTTCAGTAAAGCAGAATGACCAGCATTTCCCAGAAGCGAATCTTGAGATCCATGTAGCTATTTTGAGATCATCGTAGAAGAGCTGGTGGACTAATGAAGGCATTAAATGGAAAGAAGGGAAAAAACAGATTTAGGTCTACCTTCATTGTGGAAGTACAGGGGTGACTTTGGTTCAATTGTTAACCTGGAAGAAGTACTATCTACTTTATATCACATGGAGATCTTGTTGTTCACTAAGTCTTGTCTGACTCTTTGCAACCCAATGTACCATAGCAAGCCAGCCCCCCTCCCCCCATGTCCTCCACTGTCTCCTGGAGTTTGCCCAAATTCATTTTCATTGTGTCAGTGACACTATCTAATCATCTCAGACCCTGCCACCCCCTTCTCCTTTTGCCTTCAATTCTAACCTGAATAGGGAAGTATAAATATTGAGAATGCAAACATATGTAGGCCTTGTTGTCTTTGAAGACCAAAGAAAGAGTCCTTACATTATGATCCATGTGTAAAAGACATTGCTGCTTGCTTCAACCGAAGGAAAAAAAAAATGATTAAATTTGTGTGCTTGATCGCTGGTGTGTCATATTTCTAAGCACTGATTCTTAGAAAATGATGGTGGCTTCCAATTTAGGTTTAGTTAGCATATGCCATCAACAGAGGTCATACAAACACTGAAATGCAACACTAATAAATCACATTATGCATACAAACACAAATATGAGTTTAAGTACAGCATCAGGAAATTATATATATAAAATATTGATAAAATATTAACTATTGTGGCTTCCGATGATGCACAAGAAGATCAATGTCTAGGACAGCGGTCCCCAACCTTTTGGGTACCAGGGACCAGTTCCGTGGAGAGAGGTTTTTCCATGGACCAGAGGGGACGTGGTTTCACATGCTGCCTGCATCCCACAGATGGGGCTTTGCTTGTTTGCGCGGACCGGTTGCTCGCATGCTGCGGACCGGTGCCTGTCCATGGATCAGGGATTGGGGACCCCTGGTCTAGGTTATTGCTCTTCCTCCAGTCTCCAAATGTAATTCTAACAACCCCTTATATCTGTCACTTGCCAGGGATCTAGATTCTAGACTGTCAGGGCCAGGCCAATATGTTGGAGATTTACAGAATACAGAATAACAGAGTTGAAAGGGACCTTGGAGGTCTTCTAGTCCAACCCCCTGCTCAAGCAGGAGACCTTATACCATTTCAAGCAAATGGCTGTCCAGTTTCTTCTTCTAAATCTAAACTTCCAGTGATGGAGCACCCACAACCTCTGGAGGCAAGTCATTCCACTTTTTAATTACAGAATACAGAATAACAGACTTGGAAGGGACCTTGGAGGTCTTCTAGTCCAACCACTTGATCAAGCCTTATACCATTTTAGACAAATGGCTGTCCAATCTCTTCTTAAAAACCTCCAATGATGGAGCACCCACAACTTATGGAGACAAGCTCTTTCACTGGTTAATTGTTTCACTGTTAGGAAATTTCTCCTTAGTTCTAGGTTGGTTTTCTACTTGGTTAATTTCCATCTGTTGCTTCTTGTCCTGCCTTCAGGTGTTTTGGAGAGTAGGTCGACCACCCCTCTTTGTGGCAACCCCTCAAATGTTGGAAGGCTGCTATCATGTCTCCCCTAGTCCTTTTCTTCATTAGGGTAAACATACCTAATTCCCTCAAACATTCACCATACAGTTTAATCTTCAGACCTCTTAAAAAGTAAGGTTCTTTTTCTACAACCAAGGATAATACAAAGATAACACTCACTTATTTATTTAAAAAGCATATCTTTGTGATGAAAGCTAAATATCGAAAACTTTTTTTACCTTCTTTCCTATTGTTCTCAAAGTCAGCAGAAGCTGAAATTCCAACTTCTTCACCATGAATTAGAAAGTTACTTTTCATGACATGTTATGATCCTTTAAGAACAGATCAGTATCTAAAATGTATTCCAAACCACGGACAGCATCAGCGTACTATGATTTCGCCTCTAATTCCAATGATGTCCCTTCAGTAAACTTCTCTCGGACATCTGAAGGGTACAAACGGGTCCACAGGTCCAGGTTCCCAACAAAGGAAGTGACAGAACAGATCAATATTACTGCCAGTACAGATTCATAAGAAAATTGAGATCTTTTCATCATGCGTGAAGAATATTCAAAAGCTGTCCTTCTATTATACTGTAAACCCTTCTTGGGATTCATCCTTGAATTAAGCAATGGGTTCTAGTTAACTGAAGCCCAGAAACTTCGACTGTTACAAAGTAACTATCTCCAGCCGAACTCTCACTCCCTGATCTTGGCGTGACGCCCAGACTGGTATATTTCCTTTGGAACTTGCTCAGTTTTCTACTTGTACTTCGTTTGACTTTTCAATATCAAATATATTTCCCCAAAATGGATTCTCTCTCATTCTAGGATTACAATATAATAATTGACTGCTAAGAAATCCTCTTTTATTATTATTTTGGACTATAAATTAGATATTCACAATACTGACTGGGACTTTTGCTGTTTTTATCTTTATGCTGGATTTGACTATTTGCTTTTCCCTATTTCTGTTTGGAAATATATTTCGGTTTGGACCCTATATTTTATAATGCTGCAATCTATCTTTTAAGCTGAACTTTTACTAAAAAAAAAAAGAAAAGAAAAAAGGATGGAATCCCACTCACAGCTTAATTATGGACTTATACTAGAAAAAATTATGGAAATGAAAGAGGAATTTAAAGAACATCTTAGAACGCTCAGGTACAATATCTTTGATGGATAACCCTCCCACTCCTCTTCTGGGAAAATACGATTGCTCCTTCAAACAGGTTTATGTTTAGACTTTAGGGAAAGCTAGAGTCTTTTTTCTTAATACTTTACGAACAGCTTCTTTCACTTCATTGTTCCTAATGGTGTAAATGAAAGGATTTAGCATGGGAGCGATTATAGTATATAGCCAAGAAACAGATTTGATTGCCCTGAAGGAGGAATTCTTAAGGTTAGGCCTTAAATAGACAAAAAAGACCGAGCCGTACAACATGCAGACCACAAACAGATGGGAAGCACAGGTAGAAAAGGCCCTCTGCTGTCTGTTGGTTGAAGGCATTCGGAGAATGGTGGAAATGATGAAGAGGTAAGAAATGAGGGTGAAAAACAGGGAGGACATAACCACAACCGCCGTAAGTAGGAAGCTCAGGACTTCAATTTGACGTGTGTCTCCTCCTGCAATCTTCAACACAGGTCCTGCATCACAAAAGTAATGGTTGATAATGTTGGAAGTGCAGTAGGGTAGGTTTGCAGTCAAAACTCCCTGATAAAGAATGGAGAAAAAGCCTCCAAACCAGGCTGCCATTGCTAGTTTAAAGCAAGCCCCCAAAGGCATGATAGTGGCATATCTCAAAGGATGGCAGATGGCTAAGTATCTGTCCAAGGATATCAACGTGATGATGAAAAATTCTGTAACGCCGAAGAAGAAGTAAAAGAACAGTTGCGTGATACAGCAGTAGAAACAGATGGAATTGTTTGCAGAGAGATAGTTGACCAGCAGTTTAGGAATAAAAGCTGTGGTGTGTCCAATATCAATACAAGACAGGTTGCTAAGAAAGAAATACATGGGTTTCTGGAGATGATGGTCCACAATTACCATGACAATGATGAGACCGTTGCCCATCAGACACAGGAGGTAGAGCAGAAAGACACACGCAAATATCATATTTTCCATGCCCCAAACAGTTGCCAATCCAACAAGAATGAATTCAGTTACTCTTGTACAGTTGGTCAAATTCATGTTTCTCCTCCTGTTACAAAAAGAGAAAACATGGAATCCTCATTGAATCAAGATTTATCTCATTTCTAAAAACATTTTTTTTATACAGACTACCGGGATTGCAATGCAGGGAACCTAAGTCTGGATTTTCTCATCATGTCAGTGAAAGTTGTACGTAGCTATGGTAGTGAAATAAGGCATTTCCATATCAACATTTAAATATCTGTTACGATTTCTAATGGAATACTGCAACACATGAGTCCAAAAACAAAGAAAAGCGTTTACAACTTATTGTGATGTCTGAAATGTGCCACTGTTCGAAAATCAGAGCTTGTTTGGGGATTCTTAAAAGCACCATGACATTTTTGGAAATGGTTGTCTAGAGGTGAAATATTCCAGTACAAACTACAAGCTTATTCTCTGCAACATTTTACTTTTCATTAATTGTTTGGAGATGTGAGTAAATAAATAATTAGAGAAATGTAAATGCCAAGATGTTTCTTGGTGTGGGCATGTGGGAATGGATGTGTCTACATGTTAGGAAGTCACAGTTACATCTGCAGTGAAATTCTTCCCCATAAAAATCTCCCCACCCTTACCTTGACTTGTTCTTCCTTCTTTATCTGCCTTGTCTTCTCCAAATGCCTTTGATTCTATCTCTCTATCCATTCACCAAGACAGTGTTTTGAAGAATCATACAAAATGTTACAGCATATGTTGAGGGAAGATGATAGACTTTTAGAAATATTTTTCTTAACATTTAAAGAACATATAGCATCTTAGAAAGTTTATTTACATCTTCTCTAAGAGACATGGGAGACAGTCTCTAAGGATATTTGTCTTTAATTTCCCATGAGCATCCATGCACTATAGGTAAAATATACTGAAGACTGATATCATTGGACCAAATCTTAAGTGCCATGTCAAAAAAGAAGGCCCTGTTGAAGCAATCCGAAAAGAAATAAACTCTGTAATTTTTGTATAGTTCATCTAATTCATATTTTTCTTCAAGGGCAAAAAGAGAAAATAATAAAACCTTTCTTGATGTAGGGCTTAATTTTCCTCAAATGTTTGTGATAACATCTGTAAAATAATAACAGAATAATAATAACAGAATAACAGTGTTGGAAGTGACCTTGGATTTCATCTAGTCCAATCCCCTGCTTAGGCAGGAAACCCTATACCATTTCAGACAAATGGTTGTCCAGTTTCTTCTTAAAAACTTCCAGTGTTGGAGCATTCACAACTTCTGGAGGCAAGTTGTTCCACTGATTGATTGTTCTAGCTGTCAGGAAAATTCTCCTTAGTTCTAGGTTGTTTCCCTCCTTGGTTATTTTCCATCCATTGCTTCTTGTCCTGCTTTCAGGTGCTTTGGAGAATAGTCTGACTCCCTCTTCTTTGTGGCAACCCCTGAGATATTGGAACTCTGCTATCATGTCACCCCTCGTCCTTCTCTTCATTAGACTAGACATACCCAATTCCAGCAACCATTCTTTATATGTTCTGGCCTCCAGTCCCATAACCATCTTTGTTGCTCTTCTCTGCACTCTTTCTAGAGATATTTATCTCTCAATTCCCATAAATTTCCATAGACAGTGCTCAGAACAGATAATTCTGGACCAGCATGAATGATGTCTGCTTTTATTTAGACTAAATTCCAAGATTCCCAGAAATGAAGTCTTAAATTATCTCAGAAGTTGCCACAAAGAAGAGGTCAAGCTATTCTCCAAAGCACCTGAAGGCAGGACAAGAAGCAACGGGTGGAAACTAACCAAGGAGAGAAGCAACCTAGAACTAAGAAGAAATTTCCTGACAGTTAGAACAATTAATCAGTGGAACAACTTGCCTCCAGAAATTGTGAATGCTTCAACATTGGAAGTTTTTAAGAAGAGATTAGACAACCATTTGTCTGAAATGGTATAGGGTTTCCTGCCTGAGCAGGGGGTTGGACTATATGACCTCCAAGGTATCTTCCAACTTTTTTTAAAAAAATATTGTTGTTGTTGTTATTATCATTATCATTATCATTATCATTATCATTATCATTATCATCATCATCATCATCATCATCATCATCATCATCATCATCATTATCATTATTAAATATATTACTAAATATATACTTAAAGTGCCCTCATAAAATAGGGGGTCCCTAACAAGGATAAACTCTGCAATTCTTTCATAGTTGGTCCAATTCCCATTCCTCTTCAACTGCAGAAAGAGAATTTGTAAAAAATTTCAGTGCTGCAGTGCTCCATTTTCTATAGAAGTTTCAGAAGTACATTTTTGCTGCTGTGACAAATATTGCTTCTCAGCTTGCCAACAAACTTGGGGGGAGGGGAGAGATTTGGAATGCAGACTTCAAAGATTAAGAAGCCAGACCATGAGACTCAAGGACATTACACCAGGTATCTGGCCAGACCTAGAGATGCTTTCTCATAACAATATTTTTCCACCTGATTGGGCAACGTGATCTAACCCAGAGGGAAGAGGGAGAATTCAATGCTTTTACTATATGGGTTTGGGAGGGATCTTGCCAGAGCTGGTTTTGCTTTCATTAGTGCTGAAGTGATGTACTCAATAAAGTTTTACATTAAGAGATCGGAATGTCTCGAAGGTGTTTGCTTGGTTGGGTCCATCAGTCAGAACGTTGACATACCATTTTTAGAGATATTGGTCTTTCAGTTCCCATAAGAATACATAGACTATATTCAGAATAGATGGTTTAGAATCAGCACAATTCATATCTGGTTTGATTTAGACCTAATTCCAAGGGCCAGTCCCAGAATTAGAGTCTTCTATACATTATTAAGTCTTCGATTGCTCAGTAAAAAAGGGAAGAAACAAATTGGAGACAATGTCCAACAATGATTTTCTTCCCATGTTCCCTTTCCCCCCTTCAGTTTTCCTGAAATTTGAGCTGAAATTATTAACCATAGTTAGAACTCATAGATTTGACATCCCCTTCAGGTTGGGGAGGGCAAGATAATTTAAGCAATCAGAAATTTTACACTTTAGTGTTTTAATGTTTTTCTAATTTTAAGATGGGTGGACTTCAACTCCTAGAATTCTATATATCTGGTTTTAATAAGGAGGACATCAAAATGATGTCCCATGCATTGGGATGTTATCGTCCAGTGATGTGTAGTACACAATTTTGTCATATCTTCTGTGATGTTATTATGTATTCAGTGTTGTGTCCAACCCCCACCTCCTCTTAATTCATCTATACTGAAGATGGTGGCCTCCTCATGACTAGTTGTATTTATTTGGGAACTAGAGAGATTCATTATATCTTTGGGATACCTAAGTTGAGATTCCTGCACCAATGTGGAGGCAACAGGTTGAATGAAGTGACCTAAATATCCTCTTCCAACTCTGGATTTCATGATGATATTATTCTATTTTGAAGTAGAATGTTGCTTAAGAATGAAAGCCACTAAATGTGGGATCTAGAATGGACACAGTAAATCAGTTCAGATTAAACCATAATATACATAGGCTTAAAAACATTATCCCATACAAGGTTCCTTTTTAGAGGTCAAGGTTCACAATATAAATATAAATCTCTTCTTCAGGACTCTTTTTTTATGTCCTCCACGCTTTTCCATTTTCTCAGCTGAATTTATTCTCTTCATAGACAGTTCATGCATTTGTAACATTTGGAAAGATCTAAGATATGGCCCCAAAGGTGCTTTTTCAAGAGGCAACTGGACTTTTTTGTTTTTCTTTGAAGACGTTTTGCTTCTCATCCAGGTAGCTTCTTCAGCTCTGGCTGGATGGTGGGGGAATGGAAGGATTTATATTCCTTGCAGACAGCTGGTCATTTGCCTTCTTTTAGAGAGTCATTGAGGCCACCTGGAGGTTTATCTGTGTCCTCAGAGTCACCTGAGTGGTGCAAATGGGTGTGGATCCTTCTTGGCTGCAGGATGTTTTCTCCATAGACTTTTAGCTATGCACTTTGGGATGAACACCCTTCGAAGGGTGCGGGAGATGAACAGATTTCCAGAAAACATTGTAGACTACAGGAACCATTTGGGCTTCAGTTTGAGATGCAGACAACACGGACTCATCCCCAACAGCCTGCACCTGTCTTCAACAGTGAAGGGACCCAGGGCAGAAAACAAGAAAGTCCAGTTGCCTCCTGAAAAAGCACCTTTGGAACAACCATGACCTGGATGACTGGGAATCTTCCTAGACATCTACAGATATGGTGTCCAATTTATAAATGACATAACCCAATGGGAAGAAGAACAAGAATGTCAAGCATGTTTTTCTTCAGGTCGGCCTGGATATCCCTCCAACATTTCACCACAGGAAGTACTCTGTCAGGGATGGAACTGACCCAAAGTCACCCTTCAAGGACTAAACTGTGCCTCTCCATTGCTAGCCCAGCACTTCAACAAATGTACCACATTTGTACCACAAATGTATCTAACTACTTTTTGCATACAGCACATGCAAGAATATAAATAAATAAAAAAGGCTTAGAAAACAGATTTTATTGAAAACACATAATGATATAAAGTCAATGCATTATGACAATGAGCCAACTGCTCTGAAATCACCCACCTCACAATCTTCATCACTGATAATCTAGAAGTTGGGAAGAAACTAATTTAGCCTCTATCTCTCTCATTACCCATATTAAAAGCAAGGAATATTCAATAGGAATTTTATAAAAAATGTATATCTATTATCTAAATATACGATATAAATATGCATTGATTTAGATATTTTTTTCCAATGAAATGATAGGTTAGGCAAATGCCCAGAGATTACAATTGGGGAAAGCTTTAATTCATAATTTGAAAAACGATTCTATAATCCAGAAAAGAGGATTTGAAATATACACCAAAGGAGGGAATAAGGTAAACCAAAATGGGTGGAAAAATCCCCATCACCGTAAATGTCTGATTTTCAGCAAAGAAGAATTTGCTCACATGAAAAGGAGTTTTTTTTTTAACTTGTTGAGGAAGTTGTTGAGGAAGCTAAAGATGAGAAGAGGAAAAAGCCACCATCAGATCTGAGTATTTATGAACAAAGAAAGGTGCAGACAGAAGCTTTGTAATGGAGGTATACAGACCTGTCCCTCCAATTCCAATGAGAAATGTGGTTGATCCTCTGGTATTTGTTAAAATAACCCACCCAGTTTTACCCCAAAAAGGTCAATTTCTTTCTGGAACCTTCTCATAAAAAGAAAAGATCATGCTTCTCTGCTACTATGCATGATGAAGACCATTAAACAGCTTATATTCATAAGTCCCTTTTCATATTATTCTTTTGGTGTTGAAATCTGAATCAATATCTAAAGTGTATTGCTAATTCAGTTCATTTATTGCATGTTTTCAGTAAAAGAAGTCTTACTCTTTTATATTAAGGTTTCTTCTTATGAGTCCGGAAAACATCTTTCAATCAAATATAATTGGAAAAGAATAGGTTGTCATTTCTTCTTCAAAACAGTCACGATGCCACCCTTCCCCAAAGTAATATAGATACTTAGTGAATATTATAATCCATGCAGTGGAATAAGAAAAAAAGGTATTTCTATCATCAAGAATGAACTATATTCAAAAGCTATGATTCCAGATAGGTTATTAGTGTGATGCCTTACAGCAGGAGGTCTCCAACCTTGGCAACTTTAAGAATTGTGGACTTCAACTCCCATCAACTTCATGCTGGCTGAGGAATTCTGGGAGTTGAGGTCCACAAGTTCTTAAAGTTGCCTAGGCAGTACAACACCATGGAAGCTTCCCAACAATCCTTTTGTTATTGGGATCAAAATTGCACATTAAGATAAGAAAAACTTCCATTTGCAACTTCCAAGATTCCATTTTTATCAAGGTAGGTTTGTTACAGAATATCTGCATAATAGCTTTGAAGATGATTCTGGAGTCTCCAACCTTGGCAATTTTAAGAATTGTGGACTTCAACTCCCATCAACTTCATGCTGGCTGAGGAATTCTGGGAGTTGAGGTCCACAAGTCTTAAAGTTGCCAAGGCAGTACTAGACCACAGAAGCTTCCCAACAATTGTTTTGTTATGGGATCAAAATTGCACTGCTTTCTCCATCTTTATTAAGGTAGATTAGTTACAGAATATCTGCACAATAGCTTTGAAGACGATTCTGAAGCCCCAAACCTTGTTGCTTTCAATAGGACAGCACAGTCATTTTGCATCACTTCTCAACAAAAATTTATGCCATGAGATTTGGGACCCCTGCAGTCTTTCTTTCCAAAAGTTTCCTTACTGCATCTTTGACTTCATTGTTCCTAATGGTGTAAATGAAAGGATTTAGTGCCGGGGCAACCATGGTGTACAGTATGGAGACAGACTTCATCATACTAAAAGAAGAGTTCTTGACATTGGGTCTTAAATAGACAAAAAAGACTGACCCATACAAAATACAGACTACAACCAGGTGGGAAGCACAGGTAGAGAAAGCCCTCTGCTGTCTGGTGGTTGAAGGCAGTCGGAGAATGGTGCAAATGATGAAGAGGTAAGAAATGAGGGTGAAAAGCAAGGAGGACATAATCACAACCACCGTCAGTAGGAAGCCCAGGGCTTCGATCACATGTGTATCTCCTCCAGAAATCTTCAACAAAGGTCCTTCATCACAATAGAAATGATTGATAACGTTGGAGGCACAGTAGGGCAGGCTTGCAGTCAATACACCCTGATATAGAATGGAGAAAAAGCCTCCAAACCAGGCTGTTATTGCTAGCTTAAAGCAAACCCCAGAAGTCATAATAGTGGAGTATCTCAAAGGATGGCAAATGGCTATGTATCTGTCCAAGGATATCAACGTGATGATGAAAAATTCTGTAACACCGAAGAAGAAGTAAAAGAACAGTTGCGTGATACAGCAGTAGAAACAGATGGAATTGTTTGCAGAGAGATAGTTGACCAGCAGTTTAGGAATAAAAGCTGTGGTGTGTCCAATATCAATACAAGACAGGTTGCTAAGGAAGAAATACATGGGCTTTTGGAGATGGTGGTCCAAAATCACCATGACAATGATGAGTCCATTGCCCATCAAACACAGGAGGTAGAGCAGAGAGACACAAGTAAATATCATATTTTCCATTCCCCAAACCCTTGGCAATCCAACAAGAATGAATTCAGTTACTCTTGTACAGTTGGTCAAATTCATACTCCCCTTCTGCTACAAAAAGAGAAAAAATTGAAATCTTCCTTGAATCAAGACTTATTTACTTATATGTCAAAATTTAGCTCTATTCCTAAGCATATTTTTCATACACTGCTATTGTGAAGGCAAGACAGGGAACACAAGTCTGGATTTTCACATCATGCTAACCAAAGTTGTACGTGGTCTTATTTAACTATGATAATTAAATGAAGCATTTGAATATAAACATTTGAAAATCAGTTATGATTTCTAAAACCCCATCACTGTAATCCCACAATACTTGAGGCCACAACCAAAAGATTGTGGGAAGTCACCCCTCCCAGAAGGAAACCTTAAAAAGGGGGAATATTATGTTTTCTCAGATAATCTTAAAAGAGGCAGAAAAGCATGCCCAGTTTTCTTAATAGCCCCAAGACTTCCTCCCCCAAGCAGAAACCAGCTCTGTAGAAATGCAGATGTAAATAATCCAAGAAGGTTGGAGGCCCCCAGTTAGAAGTTTAGGAAGACAAAGACACCTAAAATCTACATACCCCACCCAAACTCTAAGACAGGACATAATAGGATTAACCCACAGATGCCAAAGGGCACACTCAGACTCAGGTCAAAGTTCATGCCATATGAACAACTCCAAACAAAAGGCTCCAGAGGGCATAAAAACCCACTCCCCACATGTGCTCTTTCTTTTCTTCCAGAGCCATCTTTCTGTCTGGCTCTCCTCTTCAATAAACTACAACTTTATTTCTAAATCAGTTGCCATGTTTTTTATTCCTGGCTTGGACTGAACCATGATGAAGACTTTTCTTTCAACAGGATCATTATTAGATTTATTGTGATGTCTGAAATTTGCCACTTTTGGAAAATCAGAGGTCATTGGTGGATTCTTAAACATTTTTGGAAGTGTTAGTCTAGTTATGAAGTATTCTGATGCAAATTAAAACTTAATTCTCTGCAACATTTTTTTCTCTTGATAGATCATTTGTATCCCTACGAATGAACATTAATAAGATAATTTAGATAATGGAGATATGAGTAAATGAAGGGTTGTTGAAATATAAAAGCCTATGGAATACTTTGCCTTCAGAAGTTGTGGGTGCTCCATCATTAGAGGCTTTCAAAAACAGACTGGACAATCATTTGTCTGAAATGGTATAGAGTCTCCTGCTTGAACAGGGGGTTGGATTAGAGGACCTCCAAGGTTCCTTCCAACTCTGTTATTCTATGTTCTATCTTCTAGATATTTCTTTCTTTATGGGAGGTAATATATGTCTATGCTAGTAACTCATAGTAACTTCTGCAGTGGACTTCTGTTCCATATTCTCATTCTGTAAAAGGTGGACCTAAAGATCTCTACAGTTTTACCTTGACTTGTTCTTCCTTCATTACCTGCTTTGTCTTCTCCAAGTGCCTTTCACTCCATTTCTCTATCCGTTCATCAAGACAGTGTTTCGAAGAACCATAGAAAGTATTGCATTATACTGTATGTTGGGCAAAGGTGGTAGACTTCTTGAAAAATATTTTCCTTAACACTTGAAGAAAATGCAGCAGTTTGCATCCATAGAAACTTTATTTACTTTTTTCTCTATAAAAACTTGATCTTTAAGGATACTTGTCTTTAATTTCCCATGAGTATCCAGGCACTGTACCTAGCATATACTCAAGGCTGACATCCTTTGGATCAAACCTCTAGTGCCATCCCAAGATAACAGGTCCTCTGGAGGTCCCTCAGAAGCAATCCAATAAAGACAAACTGTGTAACTCTTTCATAGTTCATCTAATTCCCATTCCGCTTCAACAGCCAAAAGGGAATGCTTAAAACTTTAATGGTTGCAGCATTTACTTTTCTACAGAAGTTTGAGATATCATCTCTGGAAATATTTCTCAGTTCCCAAGAGTATTCATAGACTCTGCTCAGAAGAGTTGATTTTGAACCAGCATGAATGATGCCTGCTTTTCTTTGGACCAAATTTCAAGATTCCCAGAAATTGAGACATCTATATATTATTAAGTCTTCAAATAATCTTTGAACGCTCAATAAAAAAAGGGGAAGAGATGATGTCTAAAAATGTTTTTCTTCCCAGGCTCCCATCCCCCCCCATCCCCAGTTTTCCATGGAATTAGGCTGAAGTCATTAGCCATACTATCCCCAGGACTCACAGATTTGACATCCCCTTCAGATTGGGTGGGGTGTGGGGATAATTTAGGCAACCAGAACTTTCATACTTTAGTGAAGTGTTTTTCAAACTTGGCAATTTTAAGATGGGTGGGCTTCAACTCCCAGAATTCCGCATATCTGATCTTAATTATGAGGACATTGGGATGTTACCATCTAATGTGCATTGGGATGTTACCATCTAATGACATCTAGTACATCATTTTGTCATATGTTCTATGAGATCATGTTTCCTTCAGTGTTGTGTCCAACCCCCGTCTCCATTTGATTCATCTTCATTGCAAATGGTGGTCTCCTCAAGACTGCTTGTATTTTGTGTGGAAACTAGAGAGTTTAAATATCTCTTTGCATTCTTGCACCAGAATGGAGGCAGGAGGTAGAATGCAGGGACTTAAATATCCCCTTTCAACTTTGGTGTTTTATGATGATATAATTCTTTATTATGTTACTTAAGAGTAGAAGTCACAAAATGTGGGATCTAGAATGGACACAGTAAATCAGTTCAGATGGTCAATAAGATGGTAAGATATACAGACTTGAAAATGTTACTCCAAAGACCCCTTGTAGGGGTCAAGGTTCACAGTTTGATTCTTGTCTATGACACTTTTTTCTGTTCTCCATTCATTACATTTTCATGGTTCCATTTATTCTCCTCATAGAGAAAAAAATCATGAATTTGTGATACATGGAAAGCTCTGCAGATGTGCTGTCCTATGTGTAAATGATACTACTCAAGGAACAGAAGGGCAAGAAATGATACTACTCAAGGAACAGAAGGGCAAGACCTCCAACATTTCCCCACATAGGACATGGATATGATTGACCAAGGTCACCCATGAGCTTTGTGGACTAAGGGGAAATTAAATCTGTGCCTCTCCATTCCAGGACCAAGACATCAATCCATTGACCACACTGTTTTACCATGGAGAACCTCCAGGTATTGCAGACCAAGGAAAACCAACTGTATGGAAAAGGCATCATGATACAATGTCAATTCATTATGATAAACCTAACATCTCAACAGGTCTGGAATCATTGACCCTCAATCGTCATCACTGAAGTGGAAAAAGCAAATTAATTTTCTATATAAGTTTTTACTTACATAATGTTGTATCTTTGAATCAATAAGTAAAATCAGAATTATGTAATCATCTCTCATTACATATATTAAAAGCAAGGAATATTCAACAGACACTTTATAAAAATGTGTATCTATGATATGAATACAGTATATAAATATACATTATTTTAGAGAATTTCTTTAAAGAAATGATAGGTTGGGCAAATGTACAGATATTACAACTGGGGAAAGCTTTATTTCCTAATCTGTATAATCCAGAAAACAGGATTTGAAATATATAGCAAAGGAGGGAATAAAATAAACCAAAATGGGAAAAAAATTCCCTTCAGTGAATGCAGATCTGGTTTTCAAGAAAGAACGATTTGCTCACATGAAAAGAGGAATTATTTAACTTGTTGGGAGGACATCAGGTTAAGGAAGCTAATTCAAATATAAAGATGAGAAAAGGAACAAGGCACCAGATCTGAGTATTTATGAACATGTGATAGCAAAGAAAGATGCAAGCAAAAGCTTTGTAATGGAGATATACAGTCACGACTCTCCAATTTCAAGGAACTATTCTGACAAACATATTTGAACTTGTGGTATAAGTTAAATTAATCCACCCAATTTTACCCAGAATCCATTTCTTTCTGTAACCCTCCAGTACAACAGAAGATGAAGCTTCTCTGCTACTGTGAGTGATGGAGACAATTGAATAGATCATGAGTTCCCTTTTCACATCTGGTCACAGTCCTTTTGGTGCTGCAGCTGCCAAAAAAACCCAACAACAACGCAGTCCTAGGTTGCATTAACAGAGGGATAGAATCAAGATCACACAAAGTGTTAATACCACTTTATAATAATTGGTAAGACCACACTTGGAATACTGCATCCAGTTTTGGTCACCACAATGTAAAAAAGATGTTAAAACTCTAGAAAGAATGCAGAGAAGAGCAACAAAAATGATTAGGGGACTGGAGGCTAAAACATATAAAGAATGGTTGATGATGGTATGAATTTAATGAGGTTTAATGAAAAGAAGGACCAGGAATGACATGATAGCAGTATTTCAATATCTAAGGGGATACCATAAAGAAGAGGGAGTCGAGCTATTCTCCAAAGCACCTGAAGGCAGGACAAGAAGCAATGGATGGAACTTAATCAAGGAGAGAGCCAGCCTAGAACTAAGGAGAAATTTCCTGACATGAGAACAATTAATCAGTGGAATAGCTTGCTTCCAGAAGTTGTGGGTGTTCCATCACTGGAGGCTTTTAAAAAGAGACTGGACAACCATTTGTCTGAAATGGTATAGGGTTTCTAGCCTGAGCAGGGAGGTTGGACTAGAAAACCTCCAATGTCCCTTCCAACTCTGTTATTCTGAAATCCTGATCAATACCTAAAGGGCAGTGCTATTTAGGCTCATCTCACAAACATTGGCAATAAGAAAAAAAGTCCTACTCTTTTATAACAAGATTTTTTTTCTCTGAGTCTAGTGAACATCTTTCACTAAAATATAATTTGAAAAGAATAGGCTGTCATTTCTTCATCAAAATGGTCATGACTCCAGTCTTCGCCAGATTAGGTAATCCAGATACTAAATGAACTTTGTAGACTGTATAGAGATATATCTTTAACCAAGAATGAATTATATTCAAAAGCTGTGACTCCAAGTTGGTGGCTAATGACCATTCAACAAAATTGTTAGTTTTATGCTTTACAATAATAGATCACAAATGCAAACAATGAAATGTATTGTGCAATATTGCCCACAATGTGAGTTTTCTGGTTCCTTAAATGACCTGCATGAAGCAACACCAGGTGATTGTCTGGGTAGCTGAATTGGACATCAGGTTATGAAGCCACTGCCGTACCCCCTTAGAACTTTTGTATATAATTACATGGATAGTGTGTACATGTTTACCTCTCTTTTGTTGTATTCTCATCATACGCTAAGTAATAAATAGATCACAGGAGCTTCCCACCACTCCTTTTATTCTGTGATCATCACACAGTTGCACATTAAAAAAAGAAAATTGGTAATCTACTGAAGGTACTTTTTCAAGAGGCAACTGGAGTTTTTCTTTGTTTTTCTTTGAAGACATTTCACTTCTCACCCAAAAAGCTTATTCAGTTCTGACTGAAGCTTCTTGGATGAGAAGCGAAACATCTTCAAGGAAAAGCAAAGAAAGTCCAGTTGCCCTTTGAAAAAGCACCTTTGGGACAACCATGACTTGGATGACTGAGACTCTCCATAGACATTTGTAACCTACCAGTTTACCCACTGTTTTTCTCCATCATTGTTAAGATAGACTTGTTAAAGAATATCTGCTTTGGAGATGGATTCTGAAGCTCCGAAGCTTGATGCTTCTAATAGGATGACATAATAGTTTTCCATCACTTGTCAACAATCTTTCTATGCTGAGAGATCTGGGAGACCTGGAGCCTTTCTTTCTAAAAGTTTCCTCACTGCCCCCTTGACTTCATTGTTCCTAATGGTGTAAATGAAAGGATTTAACACTGGGGCGACCATGGTGTACAGTATGGAGACAGATTTCAACCTACTGAAGGAAGAGTTCTTGACTGTAGGTCTTAAATAGACAAAAAAGACTGACCCATACAAAATGCAGACTACAATCAGGTGGGAAGCACAGGTAGAAAAGGCCCTCTGCTGTCTGGTGGTTGAAGGCATTCGGAGAATGGTGGAAATGATGAAGAGGTAAGAAATGAGGGTGAAAAGCAAGGAGGACATAATCACAACCACCGTAACTAGAAAACCAAGCACTTCAATGACTTGTATATCTCCTCCTGCAATCTTCAGCACGGGTCCCACATCACAGTAGAAATGGTTGATAACGTTGGACGTACAGTAGGGTAGCTCTGCTATCATCACTATCTGATAAAGAATGGAGAAAAAACCTCCCAACCAGGCACCTATTGCTAGTTTAAGGCAGACCCCAGAAGTCATGATTGTACCATACCTCAGGGGATAGCAGATAGCGAGGTACCTGTCCAAGGATATTAAAGTCATGATAAAAAATTCTGTGACCCCAAAGAGGAAGTAGAAGTACAGTTGTGTTATGCAGCAGTAGAAACAGATGGAATTCTTTACGGAGACATAATTGACCAGCAGTTTAGGAATAAAGGCTGTGGTGTGTCCAATGTCAATGCAAGACAGGTTGCTAAGGAAGAAATACATGGGCTTCTGGAGATGGTGGTCCAGAATTACCACCACAATGATGAGCCCGTTGCCCATCAGACACAGGAGGTAGAGCAGAAAGATGCCAGCATGCATCAAACCTTCGAGTCCCCAAACTCTTGGCAATCCAACCAAGATAAACTCTACCACTCTCGTACAGTTGGTCAAATCCATGTTACCCTATAAGAAAGGAATATATGAAATCTTCACTGAGTCAGTCTTTAGCTACATTTTAAACACAATTTTCATGAATTACTGTTCCAGTTTTTGCATCTTCTGCAGATGGAAAATATTGATGAATAAAATAAAGACTCTGATGGAAGACGTTGAGAACATAAAGAAAAGAATATAAGTACTTTTGTTTCTACATGGAGATCGCATCTGGAGTTTGTGCTTGAAGTGGGGAAAAAATGAAACTTTGATTTTGGGTTTTACTGATTAGATTGATTTGTTGTTACAGAAATGGCTAGTTTATACTATTATGAAAAAGTAAAAAGTTGAGGTTCGATGTTAATGCTTTATTCTACTGCAACAGAGGAAGTCAGAAGTCAATGTCTTGTCTTTTCTTTTTTCCTTCTCCCTGTCACTTTCCTTTCCCTTTTTCCTCCCCATTGTATCCAACTATTTGCTTTGTGTTTTGTATTTTACTCTGTAATTCATTAAAATGTATTAAATACTACATTAAAAAAAGGAAGACATTGAGAACATTAGGATAACATTTGTAGGTGGAAACTCATCTGGATACGCAAGATAGATCTGTTGCTGAGAGAAAGAAAATAAAGGGGTGAATGGATAAGCATTTATGAATGTAAGATATAAAATTATGATACTCAGCCAATAAGAAATGTGTTGAGATGTTGAAGAACAGCAACGAAGAATGCCCCATCAAACAAGATTCATGGTTTGTAGGCATCAACACATTTTGTGGTTTGTCATTTCGTGGTTTGTTTCCTGTCATACAGCAACACAGTCTGGTTTGGAATCTTCACTGCTTCAGACTGGAAGGTGGTGCAGAGAGTGGTGAGGATGGCTGAAAAGATCATTGGCAGTTCCCTCCCTTCCATCCAGGACATAGCACATAAGCGTTGCTTGAGCAGGGTCCACAAGATTTTCTGGGACACTACACATCCTCTTCACAACTTGTTTTCCTTGTTACCTTCTGGGAGGAGGCTCTGTGGTATCCGAAGCAGAACATCCAGATTCAGTCACAGCTTTGTTCCATTCAGTATTAACCTTGTGAACTCTAAAGCTTCCTCCTTCCGTTATGTATTCAAGACGGACAGTGATTACTATTTATATGATACTTATATGTAAGTGTATAGGTCTATACATATATTGTATATAGTATGTTTTAAATGTGTGTTATGTATGTGTACACTTTGAGAGGAAGCAACTAAATTTCATTTTTAATGTGTGCCATTGTGCCCACAGGAAAAAGACAATAAAGGTTATCTAATCTAATCTAATCTAGGCATCAACACAGTTTGTAAATGTATATTTCGTAAATTCCTTTCTCTTCCTGGACAAACTTGGTTGTATCCTAAACTACAGAAAGGACATAAGTAATATATTTCCACATGCACATACCCAAGCATTCTTAGGAATAGGAAGTCAAGATTCTCAATAGTGAGAGATTGTTCTCCATTTCAAACTAAGACAAGAAAAGCAGCAATAGGGACACCTGTTAACTATATTTCAAAATAAAAACAAAATTCTTTTTACAAGTTCTTAGTGGATATTTTGGATCCACAAACAGAATCTTCCAGTTTCAGTAGATTTCAAAGAAACATTTTATCTACTCCAATAAAGAAAAATGTATTATTTAGTATTTTCAAAGTCTTTTCTGCCCATTACCTCATGGACTTAAAATAGTTATGGAGCTTGGGATAACATCTTCAGAGGAATAACATCTCTAATTTCCCATGTGAATCCAGACATGATGCTAAAAAGATACTATTTTGAATCGCCATGGTGGTGAACCTGGTATAGTTTGAATCAAATTGCTCTAAGATTTGTCATCTTCTGTGTATTATGACTTCTTGAAAGAGTCTTGCAGGGACAATAAATAATGTTTTCCTCCCATATAATTTTCCTCTCCTATGAAATTTTCTCTCTTTCCATGGAACTCAAAGGGAGAAAATTATTTACATTAACTATAGAGTCACACTACTGAAGTTATATTTTATTCTTGAGGGGTGGGTGTCTACAAAATTAAAAGTATTTCTGTTCAGTAAGAATTCTTGCCTGGCCCTAATTCTCTGCAATTCTCTAAAATATGTTGGACATCTATAGCTGCAGAAATGTATTTTCAGGTAATCCTCAACTTACAACCCCACTGAGTGGCCATTCAAAGTTACAATCGCACTGAAAAAAGTGACTGAGGACCCTTTTCCACACATATGACCGTTGTAGCAGCCCCATGGTCATGTGACCAAAATTCAGATGTTTGGCAACTGGCATGTACTTATGACAGTTTTGGTCACATTTTGTGGCCTTAGGGAAGTCACTTAACAACTGTCTAATTAATTTAATAACCGTAGTGATTCACTTAACTGGGGCAAGAAAGGTCATAAAAGGTCACTTAACAACTGTCTTGCTTAGCAATGGAAATTTTGGGCTCAATTATGGCCATAAGTTGAGGACTACCTGTATCTTCCCAGGAGACTTCCAGCTTAGTGCATAAAAGAAATCCAACCTCTTTGATCTTTTTTCCCCCATATAATTTTTAATTCAGATCATTATAAAGTATTTATTAACGTGCAACATTGTACGAGGCTTTTCATGAAGAATTTGGGGGGTACCCCCTCTGTTACTAATGGGAGGATTTATTTTTGGCACCCCCTTCCTGTCAGTTGTGTTCAATTCTAGGGCTAGGTGCTCATCTTTGTTTCTTGGCTGAGGTAGCCAGCATTGCCTGAAGACAATTCCCATTATTATGTAGCTAGCATGGCTATATGCCAAGGCCCACGGAATGCTGCTGTTACCTTCCCACCGAAGTGGTACCTATTTATCTAGTTGAATTTGCATGCTAGCTGGGCAGGAGTTGGAGCAACGTTAGTACATAGTACTGTAGTTGTTTGGCTGCCAAAAGAGTGCTAGATTGTGTAGTTTGCACTCATGCACTTATCCAGGGTGCACCACAGGGGGGTGAACTAGTTCCGCACCTGGTGTGAAGGTTCTTGCTGAAATGTTGCAGGAAAACCACGAAAGTAGCTTTTGATACTGCAGAATTGTGAAGTTGAAAAAAAATATACTTTTCCATGTAATCCTCCTACATTTTTGATGTCATTATTTTTCTGCCTATGTCAGGAGAGAGCAACAGACACCCCCTTCTCTCCCCCCCCCCGTTTGATCCTGAACTTTTTAACCTTCAATCTGCTTTCAGGTCACTGAAATCGCCATACCACATTGAGACACCGGGTGGCGATCCTGAGATACCACAGCTTTACCCTTGTCTTCTTAAATGCCAAATGTTGAGTTTTCTATAGGGCTTTGAGGTGACCTCACAACCAATCACATCAATCAATTTACAGTACTTGTACCTAAAGCTGTTTTTAAAAAAGAACTTATTTATCTTGAGAAGAAATCCACAGGTTGCCATTTATCTTTCTCATCCACCAGAATAGTTGATCAGGACTGCACTGATCCTTCAGATCTATTTTTGGGTGTGTGGATCTCCTCTCCTTGCTCCATGGCCCTCACCTGGGTATGCATTGCGTTCCTCATTTCACTCTTAAGTAAGTGATTCCTTTCCATACTTTATGAACATATTAAGTATTTATTTCCTCCCAATATTAGATCATAGTGTTTGGCTGGGCATAACTTCAGTTGTTTAGGTTCCTTCAAATCAGGTAGATCCTCTGGAAGATTTCTTGGAAATTGGCAGTAACTTATCTGCAAGGAATTACAAGAACTGAACAGTAGTATTCAGCTGAAATGAAAGGTGTGTGTGTGTTGTGTGTGTGTGTGTGGTGGTGGGCATAATGGAAAGAATTTCTGGGAAGGAATTTGTCCAGGACAGCCTTAATAGTCAGCATAGATATTTGCAGACAGCAAGAAAGTAATAATAGAACAGAACAGAACAGAACAGAACAGAATAGAATAGAGCTGGAAGAGACCTTGGAGGTCTTCTAGTCCAGCCCCCTGCTCAAGCAGGAGAACCTAAACCATCCCAGACAAGTGACTGTCCAGTCTCTTCTTAAAAGCCTTCAGTGATGGAGCACCCAGATTTCTGGGGGTAAGCTGTTCCACTGGTTGATTGTCCTCACTGTCAGGAAGTTTGTCCTTAATTCCAGGTTGCTTCTCCCTTTGATCAGTTTCCATCCATTGTTTCTTGACCTTCCTTCTGGTGCTTTGGAGAACAGATTGACACCCTCTTCCTTGTGGCAGCCCCTCAAATACTGGAATACGGCTATCATGTCACCCCTATTTGTTCTTTTCTTAAGACTAGCTAGCCAAACCCAAGTCCTGCAGCTGTTCTTCACATGTTTTAGTTTCCAGACAGCATAGATGTTTGCGGACACCAAGAAAGGCGTCATAACAGCACCAAGGTTGTTTCTGAAAAGAGAGAGAAGAATCTACATGTCCATCTCTCCAACTCACCTGATGCCTTCTACATTTATTTTCTTTCCAGGAGGAAGCACAGGACAGTCAGTGGACCAAACATCTGGCATTGTGACCATTACTGAAGACCACTCTCTTTCTCTCAGATGTTCCTATGAAGCACAGTATAGTGGCATTAATTACCCATTCTGGTACATTCAGCATCCTGGTCAGCCTCTGGAGACCTTGTTGACCAAATTTGACAACAAGAACCAAGATTTCCAAGCTATTCACTATGAAAACAAGAATAAAGGGACTTTCAACATGCAGAAACCAGCCATCCAGTTGAAGGACTCTGCGGTCTACTTCTGTGCCTTCACAGAGACACAGTGAGAGGAAGCAGAAAAGCAACCAGTCAAAAACAGGAGAAAAAGTATTAAAAGCAGAGACAGGATGATTTTGCAATTGTCAATTGATCCACTTAACAACAGTGACTCTTTCAGTCTCACATTTCATATTGTGTAGTTCTCTCTTCCTCTCTCCCTCTCACATCTATTCATCTTCCCAGTTTCCTCTCCATTCACCTGGACAATAATATATTTTTCTTTCAGAAATCACTTTCAACACTGGGATCCTTTCTTCAACCAAGCTGCTTTCTTACAGCTCCTTTAAAACACACGGTGGCAATCTTGAGACAACATGAGTCTTACCTAGTGCCACATATGATATCCTATGTAGCACATATGCTCTGTGAACCATATCCTGTGGTTTCTCTTTTTTTTTTTGCCACCAAATTAACATATTAGAAGCCCACTTCTTTCTGAAGTGAAATTTCTGTGTCTCTTCCAAAGCAAAGTTGGCCAGGAAACTCTGAAGGTGACTACACCAGCTTTGAAATCCTCCAAAGATATTTTTGGTTACTTAACCCCATTCTTCATCTGGAATCATGTGGCTGTTTATCATCCTCATCTCACTTTTAAGTAAGTATTTATTTCCTCACAAGGTTGAGCTATAGGTTTTGGCCAGGCAATTTATTCAGTTGTTCAGGTTCCTTGAAATAAGGTAGAGTAGGATCACCTGGAAAATGTCTGGAAAATTGACTATCTGCAAGGGATTGCAAGAACATGGACAGAAATATTGCAAAAAACATGGACAGAAGTATTTAATAGGAATGAAGGGTGGTGGTGGTTTGTGTGTGTTCAGTATGCTTGGTGGTGGGTATGATTGAAAGACTATAAAACAAGGAAGGAATTTGTCCATAGCAACCCTGAAAATTAGCATCGATGTTTCAATACAGCATGAAAGTTGGTCCAAGCAGCAGCAAGATTTTTTCTGAAGAGAGGGGAAAGGACCAATTTGTGCACCTCTGCAGCTAACCTCATGCCTTCTGCATTTATCTTCTGTCCAGGAGGAAGCACAGGACAGTCTGTGAAGCAAACAACTGGTACTGTGACAGTGATAGAAGGAGAATCTGTCTTTCTCAATTGTTCCTATGAAGCACAAATTAGTAGCTCACCTTACACATACTGGTACATTCAGCAACCTGGTCAGCCTCTGAAGCTCTTGTTGACAGAGCACGAAAATGATGCCCAAGGGTTCCATGCTACTCATGAAGAAGGAAAGAAAATTGGGACTTTCAATTTAGAGAAAGAGACCATCCAGCTGGAGGACTCTGCTATCTACTTCTGTGCCTTCAGAGAGACACAATGAGATGAAGCAGAAGGGGAATCAATCAAAAACAGGAGAGAAAAAATTAGTGCAGAGACAGGGGAATTTTGCATTTGTGACACTTGCACGTCAAAATTCTTCTCAAGACTTCAGAATAGCTCCTGATCTCCTTGTCCACCATACCAGCTGGGTCAGAGAAGTAGTATGTTGCTGTCAATTGAATTGAAGTGTGCTATAATCCGCATTTTCTTTCTTTCTTTTTTCTTCCTGATGTTCTGCAATTTGGTTTTCCTGTGACGTTATTCCTGTGTGGGATGGAATAAGAGGAAATGTTACCTAACCTCTGGAAGCACTTGTCTCCCTAGTTATAATAATAATAATCAGAATAGAGCTGGAAGGGACCTTACAGGTCTTCTAGTCCAGCCCCCTGCTCAAGCAGGAAACCCTATATCATTTCAGACAAGTGGCTGTCCAGCCTCTTCTTAAAAACCTCCAGTGATGAAGCACCCACAACTTCTGAAGGCAACTTCTGTCCCACTGGTTAATTGTCCTCACTGTTAGGAAGTTTCTCCTTAATTCCAGGTTGCTTTTCTCCTTGATTAGTTTCCATCCGTTGTTTCTTGTCTTGCCTTCTGGTGCTTTGAAAAATAAATTGATCCCATCCTCCTTGTGGCAGCCCCTCAATTATTGGAAAACTTGCTAACATGTCCCCCCTAGTCCTTCTTTTCTCTAGACTGGCCATTCCCAAATCCTGCAACCGTTCTTCATATAAAACTCACATTTCATAGGTGTTTCAACACAGCAAGAAAGTAGATCCAAGCAGCAGCAAGATTGTTTCTGAAAAGAGTGAAAAGGACGTATTGTCCACCTCTCCAGTTAACTTCATTCTTCCTGCATTATCTTTTGTCCAGGATTGGCAGCTAAAGAGCAGCTTCTTAGAGGAAAAGGAGCAGGATCAGATTAAAAAGGAATGTGAGACTCTCCCCCTTTTTTCAGCAGCAGAATTCTTGGGGAAGTCTTCTCTTATTATTTCTATCTCTTTCGCCTACTGTTCTGGCAATGTAGTCTAGACAAGAAGTACGCCCAGGTGAACTAATTCTATTTTATTATAAGGCTACATTAATAGAATACTACAACTCTAAATGAACATTTCTCCCCCAAGTAACTAGGGAGGGTCCTTTCCCAAGGCCCTTTAACACTGGGATCCTTCCTTGAACTCAGCTGTCTTCCTACACCTACTTTATAACATAAGGTGGCAATCTTGAATCAACCTGAGCCTTAGCTGCTGTAGCAAATATGATCTTTGAACCATATCCTGTGGTTTGTCTTCCTTTTATCATCAAATTTAAATGCCCTAAGTCAGTGGTGGCGAACCTATGGGACTCGTGCCAGAGGTGGCACTCAGAGCCCTCTCTGTGGGCACGCGCACCGTTGCCCCAGCAGAGTTCGCCAGAGTAGTGAGCACGTGGCGTTTGGAAGCAACAGGGCAGGAAGTGAGCAAGCAAGCGCCGTTGGCCCCCCGGGGATGCCCCAGAGATGGCGAGGGACTGGCCCCAGCCATGCTCACCCAGTCTGCCGTGACCACTGCAGCGACACCCACCCAGTGGGCCACGCTCCCCCCCCCGAGGGCACCACAATGCTGATGCAGCTCTGGCACTTTGCGATAAATAAGTGGGTTTTGGGTTGCAATTTGGGCACTTGGTCTCTAAAAGGTTCGCCATCACTGCCCTAAGTTAATTTATTTGTGAAGGAAAAGAGTTGTATAACTTCTCACAGCAAAGTTGGCAGGGAAGATCTGAAGGTGACCACACCAGCTCTGAAGTCCTCCAAAGGGGTGGTAATAACCCCTTCCTTATCTGGAAATATGTTGCTGTGGCCTCTCTTCATCATCTTCATCATCATCTCACTTTTAAGTATGTTTTATTCTTCACTATTTTTGATTATAGGTTTTGGCTGGCCATAACTTGAGCTGTTTAGGTTCCTTGAAATCTGGTAGAATAGGATCTCCTGGAAGATGTTTGGGACATTGGTATTAAATTATCTGCAAGAACAACAATGGATGTAATCAGCTGGAATAGAAGGTGCATGTGTGTGTGTGTGTGTTCAGTGTGCTTGGTGGTGGACACGACGGAAAGAATATAAAACTGGGAAGGATTTTTTCCAGGTTAGCCCTCATAATTAGCACTGATATGGGCAGACACCAAGAAAATAGCTCAAAGCAGCACCAAGGTTGTTTCTGAAAACAGGGAGAAGGATCTACTTGTCCACCTCCCCAGCTAACCTCATGCCTTCTCTATTATCTTCTGTTCAGGAGGAAGCACAGGTCAATCGGTCAACCAAACATCTGACATTGTGACCGTTACTGAAGGACAATATCTCTCTCTCAGATGTTCCTATGAAGCACAGTATAGTGGCACTAATTACCCATCCTGGTATATTCAGCATCCTGGTCAGCCTCTAGAGATCTTGTTGGACGAAATTGACAACAACGCACAAGGCTTCCAGGCTACTCACAATAAAAACGGTACAAAAGGGACTTTCAACATGCAGAAACAAGCCATCCAGCTGAAGGACTCTGCTGTCTACTTCTGTGCCTTCAGAGAGACACAGTGAGAGGAAGCAGAAGGGGAGCCAATCAAAAACAGGAGAAAAAGTATTAAGAGTAGAGACTGGGGGCTTTTGCAATTGTCAATTGATTCACTTAACAACAATGATTCTTTCAGACTCACATTTCTTATTATGAAGTGTGGGAAGCCCCCTCTCCTCCTATCTAGTCCAACCCCCTGCTCACGCAGGAATTATTATTATTATTATTATTTGATGGATTGGCAGCTAGATACTGGTTGCTTAAATGAAAAGCAGCATCAGCTTAAGAAGAAATATGAGAATTTCCTACTCTTTTTTCCAGCAGGAAAATGCTTAGAGAATTCTCTTGTTTTCTCTCTACCTTTTGTCTACTACCTTGCAAGGTAGACCAGACAAGAAGTGCACCTGGATGAACTAATTCTACTTTATTGTAAGATTACAGAATCTTCAACTCTGAAAGTTCATTTCTCCTTCCTGGTCTTTACTCTGCAAGAAAATAGGGAGGGTTCCTTCCCTTCAGCACTGGGATCCTTCCTTCAAACCAGCTACTATTATGAAGCAATATCAAACCACAGCTTCTAGCTTTTCAGCTGGCAATAGTGTTCATTTCCCCCAAGAACCTAGACTGTTTTATTGTATTGGCATCCTATGTGTGGATGCAAGTAATATGCTTCCATTGACAGATGGAAATTTTGTCAGTAAATTTTCTAAGTACCAACAAAGTTTATTTACTAAGTCAAATGTCTTGGTAAACACCTGGAGTACCATAGACAGGTTATGCCATAATTTTCCCAGACCCTGAATTATAATTATTGAATTATTATTATTTGATGGATTAACAGCTAGGTTCTCGTTTCCTTAGATGAAAAAAGCAGGATTAGATTAAGAACGAACATGAAAATTTATCCCTATTTTTTCAGAAGCAGAATTCTTAGGAAAGTCTTTTATTTTTTCACTTCCTTTTGGCTACTGCCTTGCAAGGTGGACCAGACAAGAAGTACACCCAGGTGAATGTATTCTACTTTATTGTAAGGTTATAGAATCTTCAAGTCTGAAAGTTCATTTCTCCTTCCTGGTCTTACTCTGCAAGAAACTAGGGAGGGTTCCTTCCCTTCAACAGGGGGATCCTTCCTTCAAACCAGCTGCCTTCTCATACTTACTTTAAAACACAGAATGAAACTGAGATGTAGAAAGTCATATAATCCTTCAGGATTTCTTGAGCTAGAAGTTCCTCAGTGTCTGATACCAAGAAGAATGACCATCTGGGCTGGGATAAGAGCAAATGCTACCTAAACATCTGGATACATTTGCCTCCATAATCATGGCAGAGAATGTTTTCATATCATTTAGCATTGTGAGTTGTCCATCCAGGAGAACTTTGAACATTAGGATTCACCTTTCCATTTTAATCATTTCAGACTCCAAAATGATTCTTTCCAACTCATATTCCATATGATACACATCTCTTGCTCGCTCGCTCTCCCCTCTCTCCTCTCTCTCTCCTCTCTCCTCTCTCTCCCTCTCCTCTCTCTCTCCTCTCTCTCTTCTCTTTCTCTCTCACTCTCTCCTCTCTCCTCTCTCTCTTCTCTCTCTCTCTCCTCTCTCTCTCCTTTCTTTCTTTCTTTCTTTCTTTCTTTCTTTCTTTCTTTCTTTCTTTTTCTTTCTTTCTTTCTTTCTTTCTTTCTCTTTCTTTCTTACTTCCTTCCTTCCTTTCTTTCTTTCTCTCTCTCTCTCTCTCTCTCTTTCTTTCACTCTCTCTTTCACTCTCTCTTTCTCTCTCTCATCTATTTATAATCCCAATTCCCTTTCTTTCATCTCACCAACAGTGTCAGAAATCACCTTCAACCTTTAAATCCTTCCTTCAACTCAGCTGCTTCCTTACAGCTACTTTAAAACACGGGGTGGCAATCTTGAGCCAACATGAGTCTTACCAGCTGACACACATGTTCTCTTCTTTGGCACATATGCTCAATGAACCATATCCTGTGGTTTCTTTTCCTTTTACCACCAAATTTAAATGGCAATAACCAATGCATTTGTGAAGTGAAAGAGCTGTATAACCCTTCACAGCAAAGTTGGCAGGGAAGCTCTGAAGGTGACTACACCAGCTTTGAAGTCCTCCAAAGAACATTTTGGAGCTGGCAACTCATTATTCATCTGGAAAAATGTGGCTGTGGCCTCTGCTGATCATTATCATGATTTCACTTTCAAGTGAGTATTTATTTCTTCACAGTATTAGACTACAGTTTTTGGCTGGGCGTATCTTCTGTTGTTTGGGTTCCTTGAAATCAGGGAAAATAGAATCCCTGGAAGATTTCTGGGAATTATCTGCAATGAATTGCAAGCCAGAACAGAAGTGTTTAACTGAAAAGAAAGTTGTATGTCTGTTTTCGGAGTACTTGGTGGTGGGCAAGATGGAAACAATAGTAAATCAGGAAGGAAATTATCCAGGTTTGATCTCAAAATAAGCACTGATGTGTGCACACATTAAGAAAATAAGTCCAAGCAGCAGCAGGGTTGTTTCTGAAAAGTGGGAGAAAGACCTACTTGTCTACCTCTCCAGCTAACCTCATGACTTCTGCATTATCTTCTGCCCAGGGAGAAGCACAGGACAGTTGGTGAAGCAAGCATCTGGCATTGTGACTGTTACTGAAGGACAACATCTCTCTCTCAGTTGTTCCTATAAAGCACAATTTAGTAGCTCATCTAACACATACTGGTACATTCAGCAGCCTGGTCAGCCTCTGAAGCTCTTGTTGAGCGAGTATAAAAATGATGGCCAAGGATTCCATGCTACTCACCGTAAAGGAGAGAAAAGTGGGACTTACAATTTAGAGAAAGATGCCAGTCAGCTGAAGGACTCTGCTGTCTACTTCTGTGCCTTCAGAGAGACACGATGAGATAAAGCAGAAAGGGAGCCAATCAAAAACAGGAGAAAAGAATTAAGAGTAGAGGCAGGGGAAATTTGCATTTTGGGCACTTGGCACTTCAGAATTGTTCTCAAGAGTGAAAATAGCTCCTGATTTCCTTGTCCACCCCACCAGCTGGGTACTGTTTTTTGCCAATTGAACTGAAACTGCTATAATCCTCATTATTTTCTTTCTTTTTCCTTCTTGAGGTTCTGCAATTTGGTTTCTCCATGACATTATTCTTCTGGCATTTTGAAGTTTTTTTTTAAGAGACTTACTTCTTCTGCTTGCTGATTGAGCTTCCCAGAAATGTGACAGTTGGGAATAACAAAGCACTATTGCTACTATTATGAAACAATATCAAACCACAGCTTCTAGCTTTTCAGCTGGCATTAGTGTTCATTTTCCCAAGAACCTAGACTGTTTTATTGTCTTGGCATCCTATGTGTGGATGCAAGTAATATGGTGCCATTGACAGATGGAAATTTTGTCAGTAAATTTTCTAAGTGCCAACAAAGTTTATTTACTAAGTGAAATGTCTTGGTAAACACCTGGAGTACCATAGACAGGTTATGCCATAATTTTTCCAGATCCTGAATTATAATTATTGAATTATTATTATTTGATGGATTAACAGCTAGGTTCTCGTTCCTTAGATGAAAAAAGCAGGATTAGATTAAGTACGAACATGAAAATTTATCCTTATTTTTTCAGAAGCAGAATTCTTAGGAAAGTCTTTTATTTTTTCACTTCCTTTTGGCTACTGCCTTGCAAGGTGGACCAGACAAGAAGTACACCCAGATGAACTTATTCTACTTTATTGTAAGATTATAGAATCTTCAAGTCTGAAAGTTCATTTCTCCGTCCTGGTCTTTACTCTGCAAGAAACTAGGGAGGGTTCCTTCCCTTCAACAGTGGGATCCTTCCTCCAAACCAGCTGCCTTCTCACACTTACTTTAAAACACAGAATGAAACTGAGATGTAGAAAGTCATATAATCCTTCAGGATTTCTTGAGCTAGAAGTTCCTCAGTGTCTGATACCAAGAAGAATGACCATCTGGGCTGGGATAAGAGCAAATGCTACCTAAACATCTGGATGCATTTGCCTCCATAATTATGGCAGAGAATGTTTTCATATCATTTAGCATTGTGAGTTGTCCACCCAGGAGAACTTTGAACATTAGGATTCACCTTTCCATTTTAATCATTTCAGACTCCAAAATGATTCTTTCCAACTCATATTCCATATGATACACATCTCTTGCTCGCTCGCTCTCCCCTCTCTCCTCTCTCTCTCCTCTCTCCTCTCTCTCCTATTTATCCTCCTGGTTCTCTCTTCTTTCACCTGGTCAATGTCTGTTTCTTTCAGAAATCACTTTCAACACTTGGATCCTTCCTTTAAAGGAGCTGCTTTCTTATAGATCTATGGAGATTTTCAGTCATCCAGGCCATAGTTGTTCCAAAGATGCTTTTTCATGAGGCAACTGGACTTTCTTGTTTTTCTTTGAAGATGTTTCGCTTCTCAACCAAGAAGCTTCTTCAGCTCTGACTGGATGGTGGGCAATGGAAGGATTTCTTTCTTATTGCTTTCTTATACCTTCTTTAAAACACATGGTGGCAATCTTGAATCAACATGAGTCTTACCAGATGACACATATGATATCCTCTGTAGCACATATGCTCAGTGAATCATATCCTGTGGTTTGTCTTTCTTTTGCCACCAAATTTACATATTAGAAGCCAATTTCTTTGAGAAGGCAAAGAGCTGTATAGTCTCTAAGTCGCTTTTAGACCAAAGCTGGCAGGGAAGCTCTGAAGGGTCACTACACCAGCTTTGAAATTTTCCAAAGAATTTTTTTGAGGGTAGTTCCCCCATTCTTCATCAGGAAAAATGTGGGTGTTCCTTGGGTTCATCATCACCATCATCTCACTTTTAAGTAAGTATTTGTTTGTTCACGGTGATAAGGGTATAGGTTTTGGCTGGGTATATCTTGAGTTGTTTAGGTTCCTTGAAATCAGGTAGAATAGGATCCCCTGGAAAAATATTTGTGTAATTGTCAGTAGATTACCTGCAAGGAATATAAAGAACACAAACAGACGTATTCAGCTGTAATGAAGCTTCCATGTACATGTTCAGTATGTCTGATGGTGGGCATGATGTAAGACATAAAACTGGGAAGGAATTTGTTCAGGATAGCCCTCATAATTACACTGAAGTTTGCAGACAGCAAGAAAGCAGCACCAAGATTGTTTCACAAACAAGGCAGAAGGATATTACTTGTGCACCTCTCCAGCTAATCTCATGACTTCTGCATTATCTTCTGTCCAGGGAGAAGTACAGACAGTCGTGAAGCAAGCATCTGGCATTGTGACTGTTACTGAAGGAAAACATCTCTCTCTCAGTTGTTCCTATGAAGTACAATTTAGTAGCTCAACTTACCGGTATACATACTGGTACATTCAGCAGCCTGGTCAGCCTCTGAAGCTCTTGTTGAGCGAGTATAAAAATGATGGCCAAGGATTCCATGCTACTCACCGTAAAGGAGAGAAAAATGGGACTTACAATTTAGAGAAAGATGCCTGTCAGCTGAAGGACTCTGCTGTCTACTTCTGTGCCTTCACAGAGACACAGTGAGAGGAAGCAGAAGGGGAACCAATCAAAAACAGGAAAAAAAAGTATTAAGAGTAGAGACCAGGGGATTTTGCAATTGTCAATTGATTCACTTAACAACAATGATTCTTCCAGACTCACATTTCTTATTATGAAATGTAGGAAGCCCCCTCTCCTCCTATCTAGTCCAACCTCCTGCTCATGCAGGAATTATTATTATTACTATTTGATGGATTTGCAGCTAGATACTGGTTGCTTAAATGAAAAGCAGCATCAGCTTAAGAAGAAATATGAGAATTTCCTACTCTTTTTTCCAGCAGGAAAATGCTTAGAGAATTCTCTTGTTTTCTCTCTACCTTTTGTCTACTACCTTGCAAGGTAGGCCAGACAAGAAGTGCACCTGGATGAACTAATTCTACTTTATTGTAAGATTACAGAATCTTCAACTCTGAAAGTTCATTTCTCCTTCCTGGTCTTTACTCTGCAAGAAAATAGGGAGGGTTCCTTCCCTTCAGCACTGGGATCCTTCCTTCAAACCAGCTACTATTATGAAGCAATATCAAACCACAGCTTCTAGCTTTTCAGCTGGCAATAGTTTTCATTTTCTCCAAGAACCTAGACTGTTTTATTGTATTGGCATCCTATGTGTGGATGCAAGTAATATGCTTCCATTGACAGATGGGAATTTTGTCAGTAAATTTTCTAAGTGTCAACAAAGTTTATTTACTAAGTCAAATGTCTTGGTAAACACCTGGAGTACCATAGACAGGTTATGCCATAATTTTTCCAGACCCTGAATTATAATTATTGAATTATTATTATTTGATGGATTAACAGCTAGGTTCTCGTTTCCTTAGATGAAAAAAGCAGGATTAGATTAAGTACGAACATGAAAATTTATCAAACCAGCTGCCTTCTCACACTTACTTTAAAACACAGAATGAAACTGAGATGTAGAAAGTCATATAATCCTTCAGGATTTCTTGGGCTAGAAGTTCCTCAGTATCTGATACCAAGAAGAATGACCATCTGGGCTGGGATAAGAGCAAATGCTATCTAAACATCTGGATGCATTTGCCTCCATAATCATGGCAGAGAATGTTTTCATATCATTTAGCATTGTGAGTTGTCCATCCAGGAGAACTTTGAACATTAGGATTCACCTTTCCATTTTAATCATTTCAGACTCCAAAATGATTCTTTCCAACTCATATTCCATATGATATACATCTCTTGCTCGCTCGCTCACTCTCCCTTCTCTCCTCTCTCTCTCTCCCTCTCCTCTCTCTCTCCTCTCTCTCCTCTCTCTTCTCTTTCTCTCTCTCTCTCTCTCTCCTCTCTCTCTCCTCTCTCTCCTCTCTCTCTTCTCTCTCTCTCCTCTCTCTTCTCCTCTCTCCTCTCTTCTTTCTCTCTCTCCTCTCTCTCTCCTCTCTCTCCTCTCTTCTCCTCTCTCCTCTCTCTCTTCTCTCTCTCTTCTCTCTCTCCTCTCTCTCTCCTCTCTCTCTCTCCTCTCTCTCTTCTCTCTTTCTCTCTTTCTCTCTCCTCTCTCTCTTCTCTCTGTCTCCTCTCTCTCTTCTCCTCTCTCCTCTCTTCTTTCTCTCTCTCTCCTCTCTCTCTCTCTCTCTCTCTCTCCTATTTATCCTCCTGGTTCTCTCTTCTTTCACCTGGTCAATGTCTGTTGCTTTCAGAAATCACTTTCAACACTTGGATCCTTCCTTTAAAGGAGCTGCTTTCTTATAGATCTATGGAGATTTTCAGTCATCCAGGCCATAGTTGTCCCAAAGATGCTTTTTCATGAGGCAACTGGACTTTCTTGTTTTTCTTTGAAGACGTTTCACTTCTCATCCAAGAAGCTTCTTCAGCTCTGACTGGATGGTGGGCAATGGAAGGATTTCTTTCTTATTGCTTTCTTATACCTTCTTTAAAACACATGGTGGCAATCTTGAATCAACATGAGTCTTACCAGATGACACATATGATATCCTCTGTAGCACATATGCTCAGTGAATCATATCCTGTGGTTTGTCTTTCTTTTGCCACCAAATTTACATATTAGAAGCCAATTTCTTTGAGAAGGCAAAGAGCTGTATAGTCTCTAAGTCGCTTTTAGACCAAAGCTGGCAGGGAAGCTCTGAAGGGTGACTACACCAGCTTTGAAATTTTCCAAAGAATTTTTTTGAGGGTAGTTCCCCCATTCTTCATCAGGAAAAATGTGGGTGTTCCTTGGGTTCATCATCACCATCATCTCACTTTTAAGTAAGTATTTGTTTGTTCACAATGATAAGGGTATAGGTTTTGGCTGGGTATATCCTGAGTTGTTTAGGTTCCTTGAAATCAGGTAGAATAGGATCCCCTGTAAATATATTTGTGTAATTGTCAGTAGATTACCTGCAAGGAATATAAAGAACACAAACAGACGTATTCAGCTGTAATGAAGCTTCCATGTACATGTTCAGTATGTCTGATGGTGGGCATGATGTAAAGAACATAAAACTGGGAAGGAATTTGTTCAGGATAGCCCTCATAATTAACACTGAAGTTTGCAGACAGCAAGAAAGCAGCACCAAGATTGTTTCACAAACAAGGCAGAAGGATATTACTTGTGCACCTCTCCAGCTAATCTCATGACTTCTGCATTATCTTCTGTCCAGGGAGAAGTACAGGACAGTCGGTGAAGCAAGCATCTGGCATTGTGACTGTTACTGAAGGAAAACATCTCTCTCTCAGTTGTTCCTATGAAGTACAATTTAGTAGCTCAACTTACCGGTATACATACTGGTACATTCAGCAGCCTGGTCAGCCTCTGAAGCTCTTGTTGAGCGAGTATAAAAATGATGGCCAAGGATTCCATGCTACTCACCGTAAAGGAGAGAAAAATGGGACTTACAATTTAGAGAAAGATGCCTGTCAGCTGAAGGACTCTGCTGTCTACTTCTGTGCCTTCACAGAGACACAGTGAGAGGAAGCAGAAGGGGAACCAATCAAAAACAGGAAAAAAAGTATTAAGAGTAGAGACCAGGGGATTTTGCAATTGTCAATTGATTCACTTAACAACAATGATTCTTCCAGACTCACATTTCTTATTATGAAATGTAGGAAGCCCCCTCTCCTCCTATCTAGTCCAACCTCCTGCTCATGCAGGAATTATTATTATTACTATTTGATGGATTTGCAGCTAGATACTGGTTGCTTAAATGAAAAGCAGCATCAGCTTAAGAAGAAATATGAGAAATTCCTACTCTTTTTTCAGCAGGAAAATGCTTAGAGAATTCTCTTGTTTTCTCTCTACCTTTTGTCTACTGCTTGCAAGGTGGACCAGACAAGAAGTACACCCAGATGAACTTATTCTACTTTATTGTAAGATTACAGAATCTTCAAGTCTGAAAGTTCATTTCTCCTTCCTGGTCTTTACTCTGCAAGAAACTAGGGAGGGTTCCTTCCCTTCAGCACTGGGATCCTTCCTTCAAACCAGCTGCCTTCTCACACTTACTTTAAAACACAGGGTGGAACTGAGATGTAGAAAGTCAGATAATCTTTCAGAATATCTTGGGCTAGAGGTTCCTCGGCATCTAATACCAAGAAGAATGGCCATCTGGGCTGGGATAAGAGCAAATGTTATCTAAACATCTGGATGCACTGGTCTCCATAATCATGGCAAAGAATGCTTTCATATCATTTAGGTGATGGCATTGTGAGTTGTCCATCCGAAAGCACTTTGAACATTAGGGTTCATCTTTACATATTAATCATTTCGGACTCTAAAATGATTCTTTCCAACTCACATTTTATATTACCCTCCCCCCCCCATCTCAGTTCTCTGTTCTTCCACCTGGTTAATTTCTGTTTCTTTCAGAAATCACCTTCAACACTTGGATCCTTCCTTTAAAGGAGCTGCTTTCTTATGCCTACTTTAAAACACAGGGTGGCAATCTTGAGATAACATGAGTCTTACCAGATCACATACACGATCTCTTCTGTTGCACATATGCTCAGTGAAACATAACCTGTGGTTTGTCTTCCTCTTGCCACCAAATTTACATGCTAGAAGTCCATTACTTTCTGAAGGGAAAGAGCTGTAGAGTCCCTAAGTCTCTTTTAGACCAAAGCTGGCAGGGAAGCTCTCAGGCCTGACTACACCAGCTTTGAAATCCTCCAAATAATTTTTTTGAGGGTAGTTCCCCCATTCTTCTTCAGGAAAAATGTGGCTGTGCCTTGTGTTCATCATCATCATTATCTCACTTTTAAGTAAGTATTTATTTGTTCACAATATTAGAGTATAGGTTTTGGCTGGGCATATCTTGAGTTGTTTAGGACGGTTACTTGAAATCAAGTAGAATAGGATCCCCTGGAAAAATATCTGTGTAATTGTCAGTATATTCTGCAAAGAATATAAAGAATTTAAAGAATCAAACAGAAATATTCAGCTGTAATGAAGCTTGTGTGTGTGCGTGTTCAATGTGTTTGATGGTGGTTGAAAGAATATAAATCAAAGAAGGAATTTGTCCACGGTAATCCTCACAATAGCAAGAAAGTAAGTCCAAACAGCAGCAAGATTGTTTCTGCAAAGAGGGAGGAGGACCTACTTGTCCATCTCTCTAATTAAACTCATGAATTTGCTATTATTTTCTGTCCAGGAGGAAGCACAGGACAGTCACTGAAGCAAACATCTGGAATTCTGACTGTTACTGAAGAACAACCTGTTTCTCTCAATTGTTCCTATGAAGGACAATTTAATGTAAATTATCCATTCTGGTACATTCAGCATCCTGGTCAGCCTCTAGAGATCTTGTTGAATGAAATCGACAACAATGCGCAAGGCTTCCAGGCAACTCATCATAAAAATGGTAAAAAAGGGACTTTCAACATGCAGAAACCAGCCATCCAGCTGGAGGACTCTACTGTCTACTTCTGTGCCTTCAGAGAGACACAGTGAGAGGAAGCAGAAGGGGAGCCAATCAAAAACAGGAGAAAAAGTATTAAGAGCAGAGACTGGGGGATTTTGCAATTGTCAATTGATTCACTTAATAACAATGATTCTTTCAGACTCACATTTCATATTATGGTTCTTTCTTTCTTTCTTTCTTTCTTTCTCCCTCTCACATCTATTTATCCTCCCAGTTTCCTCTCCATTTGGCTGGCCAATAATATATTTTTCTTTCAGAAATCAACAATGGGATCCTTCCTTCAAGCAAACTGCCTTTTTACAGCTCCTTTAAAACACACGGTGGCAATCTTGAGACAACATGAGTCTTACCAGATGACATATGTGATATCCTGTATAGCACATATGCTCTGTGAACCATATCCTGTGGTTGGTCTTTCTTTTGCCACCAAATTTACATAATAGAAGCCCATTTCTTTCCGAACTGAAAATTCTGCGCTTCTTCCACAGCAAAGTTGGCAGGGAAACTCTGAAGGTGACTAGACCAGCTTTGAAGTCCTCCAAAGACATTTTTGGCTACTAACCTCATTCTTCATCTGGAAAAATGTGACTGTTCATCAGCATCATCTCTCTTTTAATTAAGTATTTAATTCCTCAAAATGTTGAACTACAGGTTTTGGCTAGGCATCTAGTCAGTATTTAGGTTCCTTGAAATTAGATAGAGTAGGATTCCCTGGAAAATGTCTGGACATTCCAAAATCACCTTCAACATCTGGATCCTTCCTTCAGCTAGGCTGTTTTCTTACACCTACTTTAAAACAGAACATGGCAATCTTGAGACAACCAGATGACAGATTTGTTACCTTCTGTAGTACAAAATCTATGTGAACCATATCTTGTGGTTTCTTTTCCTTTTATCACCAAATTTAAATGGCAATAACCAATGCATTTGTGAAGTAAAGGAGCTGTATAACATCTCACAGCAAAGTTGGCAGGGAAGCTCTGAAGGTGATACACCATCTTTGAAGTCCTCCAAATAATATTTTGGGGATAGTACCCCATTCTTTATCTTGAAAAAAAATGTGGCTCTTCTTTCTTCTTCTTCTTCTTCTTCTTCTTCTTCTTCTTCTTCTTCTTCTTCTTCTTCTTCTTCTTCTTCTTCTTCTTCTTCTTCTTCTTCTTCTTCTTCTTCTTCTTCTTCTTCTTCTTCTTCTTCTTCTTCTTCTTCTTCTTCTTCTTCTTCTTCTTCCTTCTTCTTCTTCTTCTTCTTCTTCTTCTTCTTCTTCTTCTTCTTCTTCTTCTTCTTCTTCTCCTCCTCTTCTTCTTCTTCTTCTTCTTCTCCTTCTTCCTTCTTCCTTCTTCCTTCTTCTTCTTCTTCTTCTTCTTCTTCTTCTTCTTCTTCTTCTTCTTCTTCTTCTTCTTCTTCTTCTTCTTCTTCTTCTTCTTCTTCTTCTTCTTCTTCTTCTTCTTCCTCACAATGTTTGGCTAGGCATCTATTCAGTTGATTAGGTGCCTTGAAATGAGCTAGAGTAGGATTCCCTGGAAAATGTCTGGACAATTGACCTGTAGATTATCTGCAAGGGATTGCAAGAACATGGACAGAAATATTGCAAGAATATGGCAAGAAGTATTTAATAGGATTGAAGGGGGGTTGTGTGTGTTCAATATGTTTGGTGATGGGTATGATTGAAATAATATAAAACAGGGAAGCAATTTGTCTAGAGTTTCCCTCATAATTAGCATCAATGTTTCAACATAGGAAGAAAGTAGGTCCAACCAGCAGCAAGATTGTTCCTGAAAAGAGGGGAAAGGACCTCCTTATGCACATCTGCAGCTAACCTCATGTCTTCTGCATTATCTTCTGTCCAGGAGGAAGCACAGGACAGTCTGTGAAGCAAACAACTGGTATTGTGACAGTGACTGAATGAGAATCTGTCTTTCTCAATTGTTCCTATGAAGCACAAAGTAGTCGCTCATCTTACACATACTGGTACATTCAGCAACCTGGTCAGCCTCTGAAGCTCTTGTTTACAGAGTATAAAAATGATCCCCAAGGTTTCCATGCTACTCATGATGAAGGAAAGAAAAATGGGACTTTCAATTTAGAGAAAGAATCCAGTCAGTTGAAGGACTCTGCCGCCTATTTCTCTGCTGTCAAAGACACAGTGAGATGAAGCAGAAGGGGAGTCAATCAAAAACAGGAGAAAACAATTTAGTCCAGAGATGGGAATTTTGCATTTGTGGCACATGCACGTCAAAATTCTTCTCAAGACTTCAAAATAGCTCCTGATCTCCTTGTCCACCATACCAGCTGGGTCAGAGAAGTAATGTTTTGTTGCAAATTGAATTGAAGTTGCTATAATCCTTTTTCTTTCTTTCTTTCTTTCTTTCTTTCTTTCTTTCTTTCTTTCTTTCTTTCTTTCTTTCTTTCTTTCTTTCTTTCTTTCTTTCTTTCTTTCTTTCTTTCTCTTTCTTTCTTTCTTTCTTTCTTTCTTTCTTTCTCTTTCTTTCTTTCTTTCTTTCTTTCTTTCTTTTTCTTTCTTTCTTTCTTTCTTTCTTTCTCTTTCTTTCTTACTTCCTTCCTTCCTTCCTTTCTTTCTTTCTCTCTCTCTCTTTCTTTCACTCTCTCTTTCACTCTCTCTTTCTCTCTCTCATCTATTTATAATCCCAATTCCCTTTCTTTCATCTCACCAACAGTGTCAGAAATCACCTTCAACCTTTAAATCCTTCCTTCAACTCAGCTGCTTCCTTACAGCTACTTTAAAACACGGGGTGGCAATCTTGAGCCAACATGAGTCTTACCAGCTGACACACATGTTCTCTTCTTTGGCACATATGCTCAATGAACCATATCCTGTGGTTTCTTTTCCTTTTACCACCAGATTTAAATGGCAATAACCAATGCATTTGTGAAGTGAAAGAGCTGTATAACCCTTCACAGCAAAGTTGGCAGGGAAGCTCTGAAGGTGACTACACCAGCTTTGAAGTCCTCCAAAGAACATTTTGGAGCTGGCAACTCATTATTCATCTGGAAAAATGTGGCTGTGGCCTCTGCTGATCATTATCATGATTTCACTTTCAAGTGAGTATTTATTTCTTCACAGTATTAGACTACAGTTTTTGGCTGGGCGTATCTTCTGTTGTTTGGGTTCCTTGAAATCAGGGAAAATAGAATCCCTGGAAGATTTCTGGGAATTATCTGCAATGAATTGCAAGCCAGAACAGAAGTGTTTAACTGAAAAGAAAGTTGTATGTCTGTTTTCGGAGTACTTGGTGGTGGGCAAGATGGAAACAATAGTAAATCAGGAAGGAAATTATCCAGGTTTGATCTCAAAATAAGCACTGATGTGTGCACACATTAAGAAAATAAGTCCAAGCAGCAGCAGGGTTGTTTCTGAAAAGTGGGAGAAAGACCTACTTGTCTACCTCTCCAGCTAACCTCATGACTTCTGCATTATCTTCTGCCCAGGGAGAAGCACAGGACAGTTGGTGAAGCAAGCATCTGGCATTGTGACTGTTACTGAAGGACAACATCTCTCTCTCAGTTGTTCCTATAAAGCACAATTTAGTAGCTCATCTAACACATACTGGTACATTCAGCAGCCTGGTCAGCCTCTGAAGCTCTTGTTGAGCGAGTATAAAAATGATGGCCAAGGATTCCATGCTACTCACCGTAAAGGAGAGAAAAGTGGGACTTACAATTTAGAGAAAGATGCCAGTCAGCTGAAGGACTCTGCTGTCTACTTCTGTGCCTTCAGAGAGACACGATGAGATAAAGCAGAAAGGGAGCCAATCAAAAACAGGAGAAAAGAATTAAGAGTAGAGGCAGGGGAAATTTGCATTTTGGGCACTTGGCACTTCAGCATTGTTCTCAAGAGTGAAAATAGCTCCTGATTTCCTTGTCCACCCCACCAGCTAGGTACTGTTTTTTGCCAATTGAACTGAAACTGCTATAATCCTCATTATTTTCTTTCTTTTTCCTTCTTGAGGTTCTGCAATTTGGTTTCTCCATGACATTATTCTTCTGGCATTTTGAAGTTTTTTTTTAAGAGACTTACTTCTTCTGCTTGCTGATTGAGCTTCCCAGAAATGTGACAGTTGGGAATAACAAAGCACTATTGCTACTATTATGAAACAATATCAAACCACAGCTTCTAGCTTTTCAGCTGGCATTAGTGTTCATTTTCCCAAGAACCTAGACTGTTTTATTGTATTGGCATCCTATGTGTGGATGGTTCCATTGACAGATGGAAATTTTGTCAGTAATTTTTCTAAGTGCCAACAAAGTTTATTTACTAAGTCAAATGTCTTGGTAAACACCTGGAGTACCATAGACAGGTTATGCCATAATTTTTCCAGATCCTGAATTATAATTATTGAATTATTATTATTTGATGGATTAACAGCTAGGTTCTCGTTCCTTAGATGAAAAAAAGCAGGATTAGATTAAGAACGAACATGAAAATTTATCCCTATTTTTTCAGAAGCAGAATTCTTAGGAAAGTCTTTTATTTTTTCACTTCCTTTTGGCTACTGCCTTGCAAGGTGGACCAGACAAGAAGTACACCCAGGTGAACGTATTCTACTTTATTGTAAGGTTATAGAATCTTCAAGTCTGAAAGTTCATTTCTCCTTCCTGGTCTTACTCTGCAAGAAACTAGGGAGGGTTCCTTCCCTTCAACAGTGGGATCCTTCCTTCAAACCAGCTGCCTTCTCATACTTACTTTAAAACACAGAATGAAACTGAGATGTAGAAAGTCATATAATCCTTCAGGATTTCTTGAGCTAGAAGTTCCTCAGTGTCTGATACCAAGAAGAATGACCATCTGGGCTGGGATAAGAGCAAATGCTACCTAAACATCTGGATGCATTTGCCTCCATAATCATGGCAGAGAATGTTTTCATATCATTTAGCATTGTGTGTTGTCCATCCAGGAGAACTTTGAACATTAGGATTCACCTTTCCATTTTAATCATTTCAGACTCCAAAATGATTCTTTCCAACTCATATTCCATATGATACACATCTCTTGCTCGCTCGCTCTCCCCTCTCCCCTCTCTCTCTCCTCTCTCTCCCTCTCCTCTCTCTCTCCTCTCTCTCCCTCTCCTCTCTCTCCTCTCTCTCTTCTCTCTCTCTCCTCTCTCTTCTCCTCTCTCCTCTCTTCTTTCTCTCTCTCCTCTCTTTCCTCTCTCCTCTCTTCTCCTCTCTCCTCTCTCTCTCCTCTCTCTCTTCTCTCTCTCTCCTCTCTCTCCCTCTCCTCTCTCTCTCCTCTCTCTTCTCTCTTTCTCTCTCTCTCTTCTCTCTCCTCTCTCTCTCCTCTCTCTCTTCTCTCTCAGTCTCCTCTCTCTCTTCTCCTCTCTCTTCTCTTTCTCTCTCTCTCCTCTCTCTCTCCTCTCTCTCTCTCTCTCTCCTATTTATCCTCCTGGTTCTCTCTTCTTTCACCTGGTCAATGTCTGTTTCTTTCAGAAATCACTTTCAACACTTGGATCCTTCCTTTAAAGGAGCTGCTTTCTTATAGTTCTATGGAGATTTTCAGTCATCCAGGCCATAATTGTTCCAAAGATGCTTTTTCATGAGGCAACTGGACTTTCTTGTTTTCCTTTGAAGACGTTTCACTTCTCATCCAAGAAGCTTCTTCAGCTCTGACTGGATGGTGGGGAATGGAAGGATTTCTTTCTTATTGCTTTCTTATACCTTCTTTAAAACACATGGTGGCAATCTTGAATCAACATGAGTCTTACCAGATGACACATATGATATCCTCTGTAGCACATATGCTCAGTGAATCATGTCCTGTGGTTTGTCTTCCTTTTGCCACCAAATTTACATATTAGAAGCCAATTTCTTTGAGAAGGCAAAGAGCTGTATAGTCTCTAAGTCGCTTTTAGACCAAAGCTGGCAGGGAAGCTCTGAAGGGTCACTACACCAGCTTTGAAATTTTCCAAAGAATTTTTTTGAGGGTAGTTCCCCCATTCTTCATCAGGAAAAATGTGGGTGTTCCTTGGGTTCATCATCACCATCATCTCACTTTTAAGTAAGTATTTGTTTGTTCACGGTGATAAGGGTATAGGTTTTGGCTGGGTATATCTTGAGTTGTTTAGGTTCCTTGAAATCAGGTAGAATAGGATCCCCTGGAAAAATATTTGTGTAATTGTCAGTAGATTATCGGCAAGGAATATAAAGAACACAAACAGACGTATTCAGCTGTAATGAAGCTTCCATGTGCATGTTCAGTATGTCTGATGGTGGGCATGATGTAAAGAACATAAAACTGGGAAGGAATTTGTTCAGGATAGCCCTCATAATTAACACTGAAGTTTGCAGACAGCAAGAAAGCAGCACCAAGATTGTTTCACAAACAAGGCAGAAGGATATTACTTGTGCACCTCTCCAGCTAATCTCATGACTTCTGCATTATCTTCTGCCCAGGGAGAAGCACAGGACAGTCGGTGAAGCAAGCATCTGGCATTGTGACTGTTACTGAAGGAAAACATCTCTCTCTTAGTTGTTCCTATGAAGTACAATTTAGTAGCTCAACTTACTGGTATATATACTGGTACATTCAGCACCCTGGTCAGCCTCTGAAGCTCTTGTTGGGCGAGTATAAAAATGATGGCCAAGGATTCCATGCTACTCACCGTAAAGGAGAGAGAAATGGGACTTACAATTTAGAGAAAGATGCCAGTCAGCTGAAGGACTCTGCTGTCTACTTCTGTGCCTTTAGAGAGACACAATGAGACGAAGCAGAAAAGGAGCCAATCAAAAACAGGAGAGAAAAAATTAAGAGTAGAGATAGGGGAGATTTGCATTTGAGGCACTTCAAAATTCTTCTCAAGGGTAAAAATAGATCCTGATCTTCTTGTCCATCATACCAGTGGGACCAGAGAAGTAATGTTTTATTGCCAGTTGAACTGAAACTGCTATAATCCTCATTTTCTTTCTTTCTTTTTTCTTTCTGATGTTCTGCCGTTCGATTTTCCCGTGACATTATTCCTCTGGCCTTTTGAAATCCTTTAAGAGACTCACTTCAGCTTGTTGCCTGAGCTTTCCAGAGATTTGAGAGTAGGAAGTAAGAAGGTATTATTACCATCATTATAGACACAACAATACAAAACCACAGCTTCCAGATTTTTAGCTGGTGTTGGTCTTCATTCTCACCAAGTTCTTCCCAAGGACCTAGGATGTTGTAATGTATCAGCATAGTCTATGTGGGGATCCAAGTCTTTCGACATTGACAGATGGAAATTTTGTCAATATGCCGATTTTCTAAGTGCCATCAAAGACTGTCTGCTAAGACAAAGGTCCCGGTAAACACCTGGATGACCACAGACAAGTTATGCCAAATTTTTTCCACTTTAATTTTTGTATCTTGAATTATTATTATTTGGTAGATACTAATTGCTTAGATGAAAAGAGCAGGATCAGATTAAGAATTAACGTGAGCATTTCCCCTTATTTTTTCAGCAGCAGAACGTTGAGGCATTCTTCTCTCGGTTTTGTCTATCTCTATGTCTACCTGCCTTGCAAGGTAGTCCAGACAACAAGTACACACAGAGGAACTAATTCTACATTGTTGTAAGGTTACATTAACAGAATATTGCAACACTAAATGAACATTTCTTCCTCAATATCTTCACGGGCCAAGAAACTAGGGAGGATCCCTTCCCAAAGACCTTCAACAATGGGATCCTTCCTTCAACCCAGTTGCCTTCTTACACCTGCTTTAAAACACAGGGTTGCAATCTTGAGACAAAGAGTTTTACCAGAGACTTACCTGGCAATGACTTTTAGCAGACAAATGAGTCTTACCTTAGTCCAATGGTTCCCTTGGGATTATGACCCCTGAATGTAGTAGGATCTGCATCCCAATGAACCTTGCAATGGAACTGAGATATAAAAAATCATATTAACCCTTCCGGATATCTTGGGCTAGATATCATAGAAGAATGACCATCTGGGCTGGTGTCACCTAACCAACTGGATGCACTTGTCTCCATAATCATGATGACAGAAAATGTTTTCATATAATTTAGGTGATAGCATTGTGATAGCATTTTCCATCCAGAAGAACTTTGAACATTAGGATTTACCTTTCCAGTTTAATCATTTCAGACTCCAAAATGATTCTTTCCAACTCACATTTCATATTATACACATCACTCTCTCTCTCTCAGTCTCCTATTTATCCTCTCAATTCTGTCTTCTTTCCCCTGATCAAAGTCTGTTTCTTTCAGAAATAACCTTCAATACTTGGATCCTTCCTTTAAAGGAGCTGCTTTCTTACACCTACTTTGAAACACATGGTGGCAATCGTGACACAATCTGAGTCTTACCAGATCACTCACATAACACCTTCTGTAGCACATATGCTCTTTAAACCATATCCTGTGGTTTCTCTTCCTTTTACCACCAAATTTATATGTTAGAAGCCAATTTTTTTGTGAAGGGAAATAGTTATACAGACTCTAAGTCTTTTTTAGACCAAAGCAGGGAAGGTCTGAAGGTGACTGCACCAGCTTTGAAATCCTCCAGAGAATTTTTTTGAAGGTAGTACCCCAATTCTTCATCAGGAAAAATGTGGATGTGGCCTGTGTTCATCATCATCATCTCACTTTCAAGTAAGAATTTATTTGTTCACAATGTTAGGGTATAGGTTTTGTCTGGGCATATCTTGAGTTGTTTAGGATTCTTGAAATCATATAGAATAGAATCCCCTGGACAACAGAACAGAACAGAACAGTGGATGGAATGGAATGGAGTGGAGTGGAGTGGAGTGGAGTGGAGTGGAGTGGAGTGGAATGGAATGGAATGGAATGGAATGGAATGGAATGGAATAGAATAGAATAGAATAGAATAGAATAGAATAGAATAGAATAGAATAGAATAGAATAGAATAGAATAGAATAGAATAGAATAGAATTCTTTATTGGCCTTGTGTGATTGAACACACAAGGAATTTGTCTCCTATGCAGAAGCTCTCAGTGTACATACAAGCAACAAGTGATAAATCATGATCATAATCATAAAACACAATCATCATAAATCACAAGATACAACATTCAGTGATAGTCATAGGATACCAAATAAAAGCAATCAACATAAATCATAATAGGATACTAAATAAAAGCAATCAACACAAATCATAAGATACAAACAACAAAGTTATAGCCCTAAGATGCTAAAGGAATAGGTAATAGGAAAGATGAGAAGGATAATAGTAATACAACCCTCTTACATGGTTTGATATCCTAGGGCATAGGTCAGTGTTGTGGGAATTAATTGTTTAGCAGAGTGATGGCATGGGGGAAAACACTGACCTTGTTTCTAGTTGTTTTGCCATGCAATGCCCTATAGTGTCGTCTTAAGGGAAGAAGTTGAAACAGTTTATGTCCAGGATGTGAGGAGTCTGTAGATATTTTCACAACCCTCTTTCTGGCTCATGTAATGTACAGATCCTCAATGGAAGGCAGGCTGATTGCAATTGTTTTTTTCTGCAGTCCTAACTATCTGTTGAAGTCTGTGTCTGTCTTGTTTGGTTGCTGTGCCAAAAAAGACAGCTATAGAGGTACAAATGTCAGACTCAATAATTCATCTATAGAACTATATCAGCAGCTCCTTGGGCAGTCTGAGCTTTCTGAGTTGATGCAGGAAGAATATTGTTTGTTGTGATTTTTTGATGACATTTTTGATGTTGGGTGTCCATTTCAAGTCCTGATATATTATAGAAGTCAGAAACATGAAGGTCTTTATTGTTGATACTGTGTTGCCTAGTATTGTAAGAGGTGGTAGAATAGGAAGGCTTCTCCTAAAATCTACTATCATCTCTACAGTTTTAAGTGTGTTCAGTTCAAGATTGTTCCGGCTGCACCACAGGGCCAGCTGTTCAACTTCCCATCTATATGCAGATTCAACTTCATCTTGAATGAGACCAATGACTGTTGTATTATTTGCAAAACTTCAGTACTTTAGCAGAGGGATCTTTTGAGATCCAGTCATTGGTATACAGCAGGGGTGTCACACTCGCAATGTCACGTGATGTGTTGCGATGTATCATGACTTTTTTCCCATTGCCGGCAATGGGGTGGGCGTGGTTTTGTCATGACGCATCCGGCCCACGGGCCAGCAGTTTGACACCCCTAGTATAGGGAGACAAGAGTAATGGAGAGAGCACACATCCCTGGGATTGTACCTGTGTTAATTGTACAGGTATCTGATGCAATTTTTGCCTAGCTTCACCTGCTGCTTCCTATCTGTTAGAAAGCTTATGATCCACATCACAGTTCCATTGCAGCTGGCTGAGTCAATTTAGTGAGAAGAATATTTGGAATAATGGCATTGAATATATGAGTAATTGGCAGTAAAGTATATGAATAAATTGGGGGGGGGGGCTTAATGCTCCCTGAGCTGGCTTGTTTTCTTGCAGAAGTTTCATTACCCAAACTAGGTAACATCATTAGTGCTTGTGATGATGTTACCTAGTTTGAGTAATGAAACATCTACAAGAAAACAAGCAAGCTCAGAGAGCACCAAGGATCCCTCATGTCAACCCTGAGCTACAAATATTCTTCTTTATTAATGAGTAAACTATCTGCAAGGAATCTAAAGAACACAAACAGAAGTATTCAGCTGAAAAGAGGATCGTGTATGTGAGTTCAGTGTGTTTGGTGGTGGGCCTGATGCAAAAAATATAAAACTGGGAAGGAATTTGTCCAGGGTAGGCCTCATAATTACTATAAATGTTTGTAGTAGGTCCGAGCAGCACCAAGGTTGTTTTGCAAAAGAGGGAAAAGGACCTACTTGTTCACCACCCCAACTAACCTCATGCCGTCTCCATTATCTTCTGTCCAGGAAGAAGCACAGGACAATCAGTTGATCAAACTTCTGGCATTGTGACTGTTATGGAAGGACAATCTGTTTCTCTCATTTGTTCCTATGAAGCACAGTATAGTGGTGTGCATTACCCATTCTGGTACATTCAGCATCCTGGTCAGCCTCTGAAGATCTTGTTGACCAGGTTTAACAAAAATGCCCAAGGATTCCAGGCTGCTCACTATGAAAATGATAAAAAAGGAACTTTCAACATGCAGAAACAAGCCATCCAGTTGGAGGACTCTGCTGTCTACTTCTGTGCCTTTACAGAGACACAATGAGAGGAAGCAGAAGGGGAGCCAATCAAAAACAGAAGAAAAAGAATTAAGAGCAGAGATAGGAGAATTTTGCTATAGTCAAGGAGTTGGGCCACTTGTACACGCAAAATTGTTCTCAAGCTAAACATTTCTTTTGACCACTTTGTCCACCATACAACTGGGGCCAGAGAGGAAAATGTTTTATTGGCAATACAGCTGAAGCTGCTATAATTCTCATTGGGTTTTCTTTCTTTCTGAGATGCTTCAGAAAGCATCTAAGAAAGTGCAGAAGGACTTGGGGGGACATGATAGCAGTATTCCAGTATTTGAGGGGTTGCCACAAAGAGGGGATCAACTTATTTTCCAAAGCACCAGAAGGCAAGACAAGAAACTATGGAGGGAAACTGATCAAGGAGAGAAGCAACCTGGAATTAAGGAGAAACTTCTTAACAGGGAGAACAATTAACCAGTGGAACAGCTTGCTTTCAGACATTGTGGGTGCTTCATCACTAGAGATTTTAAGAAGAGACTGGACAGCCACCTGTCTGAAATGGTATAGAGTCTCCTGCTTGAGCAGGGGACTGAACTAGAAGACCTCCAAGGTCCCTTCCAGCTCTATTCTATTCTAACATGCAATTCTGTTTCCCCATGACATTATTTCTCCAGCCTCTTCTAAGAGACTTGGTTTAGCTTGTTGCTTGAGCTTCCCAGAAATTTGAGAGTCAGGAGATGTACAATTTTAAGAAAACATTACTATTATTATTAAGTACACAACAAAACTAATCCCCAGCTTCCACTGTTTTATCTGGTGTTGGCCTTCATTCTCATCAGGTTATTCCCAAGGAGATGTCCTAATGTATTGGTGTAGTCTATGTGTGGGTCCACATAGTGTGGGTTTTTTTTTGCCATTGACAACTTAGTCCAGACAAGAAGAACAGCCAGATGAAGTAATTCTACTTTATTGTAAGGTGACATTAAAAGAATCTTGCAGCTTTGAATGAAAATTTCTCCCCCAATGCCTTCACAAGCCAAGAAGCTAGGGAGGGTCCCTTCTCAAGGACCTTTAACTTTGGGATCCTTCCTTCAACCTGACTGCCTTGTTACACCTACTTTAAAACACAGGGTAGTACTTTTGAGACAAATGAGTTGAAGAGTCTTATCAGACATACGAGTCTTATCATGTTCCAAAGAGCCATGGTTAGAATGCAGTACTGCAGGCTAATTCTGCTGACTGCCGGCTGTCAGCAGTTTGGCAGTTCAGTTCTCACCAGCTCAAGGTTGACTCAGCCTTCCATCCTTCCGAAGTCAGTAAAATGAGAACCCAGATTGTTGGGGGCAACAGAGCTGACTCTGTAAACCACTCAGAGTGGGCTGTAAAGCACTATGGAGAGGTATATAAGTCTAAGTGCTATTGCTATTGCTATTCCAATGGTTCCCTTGGGATTAAGGTCCCTTAAAGTAGTTGGATTTGCATCCAGATCAACCTTACAATGGAATTGAGATGTAGAATGTCATATTAACCCTTCAGGGTACATTGCTCTAGATCAGGGGTAGGCAACCTTGGCTCTTTTATGACTCGTGGACTTCAACTCCCAGAATTCCTGAGCCAGCCATGCTGGCTGAGGAATTCTGGGAGTTGAAGTCCACGAGTCATAAAAGAGCCAAGGTTGCCTACCCCTGCTCTAGATAGAACATCTTCAGCACCTGAAACCAACAAGAATGACTATCTGAGCTGGGATAAAAAGAAATGTTACATAACCATCTGGAACCATTTACCTCCAAGGTCATGCAGATTATCCTTTCATATTATTTAGTTGATAGCTTTGGGAATTGCCCATCTGGAAGCACTTTAAGCGTTGGACTGTATCTCTCCACTGAAACCCTTCTAGACTCTAAAATGACTTCCCAAATCACATTTCATATAATAAAGCTGTCTGTCTGTCTGTCTCTATCTCTATCTCTGCCTCTGTCTCTATCTCTGTCTGATCTATTTTTCTTCCCAATTCCTCTCCTTTCAGCTGGTGAACAATGTTTCTTTCAGAAATGCTTTCATGTCATTTAGGTATAGTATTTCCATCCAGAAGCACTTTTAACATTGGGATTCGTCTTTCTATTTTAACCTCAGGCTAAAAAATGACTCTAACTAATCTCTCTCTCTCTCTCTCTCTCATTTTCTTTTTCTCTCACATCTATTTATCTCCCCAATTACCTTCCATTCAGCTGGCCAATATTATCTGTTTCTTTCAGAAATCACCTTTAACACTGGAATCCTTCCTTCAACCCAGTTGTCATCCAAAACCTACTTTAAAACACAGGGTGGCACCTATGGACAGATAAAAGTAGGAACCATCAATACTTCCTGAGGCATAAAGTCCGGCAAGAACTAATAAAAAGCTGGAATATAGTTAAATGTCAATACTATACAAAACTCCCAGGCTGGTTCTCACCATTAGAAGCAGTTATATACCCCAACCTTTATAGGCAAGATAGGGTTATCATATACAAAGATATCCTGTCAGAGGAAGGATATCTAAAGCAAAGGCAAGAGTTGAGACAACAGGGGATTGCTTTGGAATGGTGGTCTTACCTTCAGATACAAGCAAGATATGTGAAAGACAAGAAAGAATGGGGAATTAATAGACAAGATACGGGGCTTGATAAAATATTATTAGGCCCGGAGAAAAAACAAATCAAAAAAATATATAAATATATGTTAGAATATAAATTATTTGAAGAACAAGTTAAACAATGGTTACCTGGGCAATAGATTTGGGGCACACTATAAACATGGACCAATGGCAGCAAATCTGGGAACGTAATTGCAAAATTACATTGGCAACAACTTATAAGGAAAATCTCTATAAGATGCTCTTTAGATGGCACCTGCCACCGGCTAGGCTCGCAAAAATGTATAGTGGCTACTCACCACTTTGTTGGAAGTGTAAAAGGGAAAAGGGTACTTTTTTTCATGTTTGGTGGGCTTGCAAAGAGGTACAGGTTTATTGGCAGAGGGTTTGGAATTGGATAACAGAAATGACGGGTCAAAAAACTCAATATAAACCAGAGATGCTACTACTTGGCATATTAGAAAAAAATATAAACAAAGATGATATATACTTAATTATTCATGTAATAACGGCGGCAAGAATTTTGTTTGCCCAAAATTGGAAAACAAATGAAGTGCCTAGTGGAGATGCGTTAATAAGGAAAATTTTGTATTGCGCAGAATTGGATAAGATGACTAAAGAATTAAAAAATCAGGAGGAAACAGAATACTATTTAAGCTGGAATAAATTTTACAAATGGAAGGAAAAAAAAGAAGGAAGGTCATTAGAAGGGATGTAAATAGAGGAAGAATATCTGAAATGTATAAAGTATGTGTATAATAAGGAATGTTTAGACAAAGATGTATGTCAAAGATGATACACTATGTTCAATGTTTTTTAATCTTTTTTTTTTGTATTCAATAAAAATTATTTTGTTTAAAAAAAAATTTAAAAAAAAAAAACACAGGGTGGCAATCTTGAGTCAACATGAGTCTCACCAGACAACTCCTTTGAGGTCCCCTGTAGCACAAATTCTTTGTGAACCATATCCTGTGGTTGGTTTTCCTTTTACCACCACATTTACATGCTAGAAGCTGGTTTCTTTGTAATAGGAAAGAGTCATATAGCCTTTAACCTTCTTTCACAACGAAGTTGGCAGGGTAGGGCAGCTCTGAAGGTGACAACGCCATCTTTAAAATCCTCCAAAGAGGTTTTTTTTTTTTTGGGGGGGGTGTTACTACGTCCATTCTTCATCTGAAACAATGTGGCTGTGGTCTGTGCTCATGATTATCATTTCACTTTTAAGTAAGTATTTATTTCTTAACAATGTTAGATTTTTGGCTGGGCTTATGCTGATTTATTTGAGTCCTTTGAAAGGAGGTAGGGCGGGATCCCCTGGAAGCTTTCTGAGAAATTGGCTGTAAATTATCTGCAAGGAATTACAAGAATTTCTTTGCAGCAGTTACAAATAAATGTATTTTTAAAAAATACATAAATTTATTATCTATCATCCTTTTTAAGAGAGCATCCCAATTTCCTTCCTTACGTATTTTATCCTTTCTACTTACTTAATCCATAGATCACCAGTTATCCCAAAGGTGCTTTTTCACGAGGCAACTGGACTTCCTTGTTTTTTCTTTGAAGACGTTTTGCTTCTCATCCAAGAAGCTTCTTCAGCTTTGACTGGATGGTGTCAGAGTTGAAGAAGCTTCTTGGATAAGAAGTGAAACAACTTCAAAGGAAACAAAAACAAGAAAGTCCAGCTGCCTCGTGAAGAAGCACCTTTGGGATAATTGTGACCTGGATGACTGAGAATCTCCATAGACATACTGTACATCATCAGTTCATTTGCAGCAAAAAGTCCATAGAGTCCATAAAGGGTTTCCAGTCTCTCCCACTCTATAGCAAGCCAAGAATTCAATTTAGCCATCTCTGGAAATTTTGTCATCTTCCCCAGCCATTCCTCCCTTGTGGAGGATATTTCAGAATCTTTCCAGAATCTTTGTGTGATTAATAGTTGTGCTGCAATCAGATGGAGATATCTTTTCTAGACATGATCACTTTGTATGTAAAAAAAAACAACCCTTGCTTTTTCCTCTCCTCTGCTTTACTGGTTTGTTGCACTTATGTTATTAATGTGTGTGTGTGTGTGTGTGTGTGTGTGTGTGTCTGTTTGCTGATGGTCATGATGAAAAGAATATAAAACTAAGACAGAATTTATTCAAGGTAGACCCTCATAATTAGCATAGATGTTGGAAGATGGTGAGAAACAGGGTTGCAGTAGCACCAAGGTTATTGCTGAAATAAAGGAGAAGGAATTATTTGTCCACTTCTCCACCTAACCTCATGAATTCTACATTATCCTTTGTCCAGGAAGAAGCAGAGGACAGTCAGTGGAGCAAACATCTGGCATTGTGGCTGCTACTGAAGGACAACCTGTCTTTCTCTATTGTTCCTATGAAGCACAGGTTATTGGCTCACATTACCCATATTGGTACATTCAGCACCCTGGTCAACCTCTGAAATTTCTTTTGGGATCATATGAGAACAATGCACAAGGCTTCCAGGCTACTCACCATAAAGACAAGAAAAATGGGACTTTCAATTTGCAGAAAGATTCCAGTCAACTGAAGGACTCTGCTGCCTACTTCTGTGCCTTCAAGGACACAGTGTGACAAAGCAGATGAGAAGCCAACAGAAAAAGTACAACAGTGAAGCTGAGCTCAGAAATGAAAGCTCCCATGAATATTTGCATCCAGATCAACTCTGCAATGGAACTGGGATGTAGAAAAATCACATTACCCCTTCAGGATATCTTGCACTAGAGGTTCCTCAGCATCTGAAATCAAGAAAAATGACCATTTGGGGTGGGATAAGAGAAAATGTTATCTAATTATCTGGAATCACTTATTTCCATAGTCACGGACAGAATCCTTTCATATCATTTAGATGATAGCATTGTGAGTTGTCCATCTGGAAGCACTTTGAATATCAGGATTCCTCTTTCCAGTTTAACCCTTCCGGACTCTAAAATGATTGAAACTCACATTTCATATCATGCAGATCTCTCTTTCTCTCTCTCTCTCTCCCCCTCCCTCTCACATCTATTTATCTTTCCATTTTCCTCTCCATTCAGTTGGCCAATAATATATTTATCAAGCTGCGAAGAATGCTCATGTTGTTCCAGCCATTATTGCTTCTTAGCTTACCTTCGGACTCAGGGGGGAGGGGGGAGGAGTGGAATGTGGATTTCAGGTGCCAAAAGGTCAGGACATAAGAACCAAGGTCACTCAAATGCTGTTTACAAAGAACTGACTTTCTCTCATAATAACTGTCTGGAGCTTAATTGGACAATGTGACCTGCACTATTAGGGAAACGGGAGTTTCTATGCTTTTAATAAGCTGAGTTTGGCGCCAGATATGTAAAAGCTAGCTTTCCTTTCATCCGTGCCAAAGTGATGTACTCAATAAAGTTTTGCATTAGAGATTGGACTGTCTCAGCTGTGCTTACTTTGTTGGGTTCATCAGTCAGAACTATGCAATATTTTTCTTTCAAAAATCACCTTCAACACTGCGATCTTTCCTTCAAACCACCTGCCAATTAACCTCAACTTTAAAACACAGGGTGGCAATCTTGAGACTACATGAGTCTTAACAGACAACCTCTCTGATGTCCCCTTTAGCACATATTTTTGTGAACCATACCCTGTGAAACCACAGTCTGTTAAGACTCATGTAGTCTCAAGATTGCCACCAATTTTACATATTAGAAGCCAATTTCTTTGTAATAGAAAAATGTTGTATAGACTTTAAGTCTCTTTCACAGCAAAGTTGGCAAGTTACATCCACTTTAAAACCACATGGTGGCAATCTTGAGACATGAGTCTTACCAGATGACATATGAAATCCTCTGTGGCGCATATGTTGTGAACCATATCCTGTGGTTTGTCTTCATTTCTCCACCACATTTGGATGTTAGAAGCCAATATTTTTGTGAAAGGAAAGAGCTTTATAGCCTTTAAGTTGCTTTTATAGCAAATTTGGCAGGAACGCTTTGAAGGTGACAGCACCAGCGTTGACATTCTCCAAAGGTTTTTTTTGGCCTAGTACCCCAATTCTTCATCTGGAAAAATGTGCCTGTGGCCTCTGCTCATCATTACCATCAGCTCACTTTTAAGTAATAATTTATTTCTTCATAATGTTAGGCTATTGGTTTTGGCTGGGAATATCTTGGGTTATTTAGGTTCCATAAAAACAGTAGAGCAGGATGCCTAGGATAATGTCTAGAAAATTGGCAGTAGATTATTTGCAAGAAATTTAAAGAATCCAAACAAAAGTATTTAGTTGAAATGAAGTTTGCATGTGTATATGTGTGTGTTTTCAGTGTGTTTGGTGATGGGCATAAAGAATATAAAACCGAGAAGGAACTTGTCCAGGGTAGCCCTCATAATTAGCACTGAATTTGCAGACAGCAAGAAAGTAGGTCCAAGCAGCACCAAGGTTGTTTCTGAAAAGCGGGAGGAGGACCTACTTGTCCACCTCGCCAATTAACTTCATGTATTCACCATCATTTTCTCTTCAGGACGAAGTACAGGACAGACAGTGGACCAAACATCTGGCATTGTGACTGTTACTGAAGAACAATCTCTTTCTCTCTATTGTTCCTATGAAGCACAGTTTAGAGGTGAATTTGAGACATACTGGTACACCCAACATCCTGGTCAACCTCCAAAATACCTTCTGGATTTATATTTCAAGAACGCTCAAGGATTCCAAGCTACTCACATTCCCCACGAAAACAAGCAAAAAGGGACTTTCAGCATGGAGAAGACAGCCATCCAGTTGAAAGATTCTGCTGTCTACTTCTGTGCCTTCAGAGACACAATGTGATAAAGTAGAGGAGAAGCCAACAAAAAACATAGAGAGGGGGAGAAAAGTAGTGAATCTAGGCTCAGCAATGAAAGTTCCTTTGGGATTAAGGTCTCTTATATCAAAATGTGCCAGCAATGGAACTGAGATGTTGAAAAGCATATTAACCCTTCATGAATTAGAAGTTCCTCAGTTCAAAGAAGAATGTCCATCTGGGCTGGGGTAACAGAAAATGTGTAGGTGGTATCTTGCTCAATAGTAGCAACTGTGAGAGGGATCTCAGAGTCCTAGTGGACAATCACTTAAATATGAGCCAGCCGTGTGCTGCACCTGCCAAAAAAGCCAACACAGTTCTAGGCTGCATTAAACAAGGGATAGAATCAAGATCACATGAAGTGTTAATACCATTTTATAATGACTTGGTAAGACCACACTTGGAATACTACATCCAGTTTTGGTCACCACAATGTAAAAAAGACGTTGAGACTCTAGAAAGAGTACAGAGAAGAGCAACAAAGATGATAAGGGGACTGGAGGCTAAAACATATAAGGAACGGTTGCTGGAATTGGGTATGACTAGTTTAATGAAGAGAAGGACTAGGGGTGACATGATAGCAGTGTCCCAATATCTCAGGGGCTGCCCCAAAGAAGAGGGAGTCGAGCTATTCTCCAAACACCTGAGGGCTGGACAAGAAGCAATGGATGGAAACTAACTAAGGAGAGAAGCAACCTAGAACTAAGAAGAAATTTCCTGATAATTAGAACAATTAATCAGTGGAACAATTTGCCTCCAGAAGTTGTGAATGCTCCAACACTGGACGTTTTTAAGAAGAGATTGGACAACCATTTGTCTGAAATGGTATAGAGTTTCCTGCCTGAGCAGGGGGTTGGACTAGAAGACCTCTAAGGTCCCTTCCAACTCTGTTATTCTATTCTATTCTATTCTATTCTATTCTATTCTATTCTATTCTATTCTATTCTATTCTATTCTATTCTATTCTAAAGCACTTTTAATATTGAGATTCATGTTTCTATTTTTATCTCAGGGTCAAAAATGACTCTAACTCATCTCTGTCTCTATTTCTCTCTTTGTTTCATTTTCTTTTTCTTTTACCTCTATTTATCTCCCCAATTACTTTCCATTTAGCTGGCCGATGATATCAGTTTCTTTCAGAAATCACCTTCAACACTAGGATCCTTCCTTCAACCCAGCTGCTAAATCTATTTTAAAACACAGGATGGCAATCTTGAGACAACATGAGTCTTACCAGACAACATCTCTGATGTCCCCTTTAGCACATATTTTTGTGAACCATACCCTGTGGTTTGTCTTTCTTTTACCACCAAATTTACATATCAGAAGCCCATTTCTTTGTAATAGGAAAGCATTGTATAGACTTTAAGTTTCTTTCACAGCAAAGTTGGCAGGGAAGCTCTGAAGCTGATAACACCACCTTGGAAGTCCTCCAAAGACCTTTGGGGGTTACTACCTACATTCTTCACCTTGAAAAATGTGGTTGTGGTCTCTGGTCATCATCTCACTTTTAAGTAGGTATTTATTTCTTAAGAATGTTAAACTATGGTTTTGGGCTGGGCATATACTCATTTCTTTGAGTTCATTGAAATGAGATAACACAGAATTCCCTGGAAGATTTCTGAGAAGCGTTACAAGAACTGCTTTAACAGCAGTTACAAACAAATTTATCATCTATCGTCCTTTTTAAAAGAACATCATAATTTTCTTTCTTCCATATTGTGCTCTTTCTGAATCCATAAATCCCCAGTTCATTTTTTTTCAAATTTTCAGCAAAAAGTCCATAAAGGGTTTCCCGTTATTAATAAGTGTACTTATTTTTTTCCCCCAATCCAATACAGTCAATGTTGCCCTCTCTGCAAATTTTGTCATCTTCCCCAGTTATTCCACCATTGTGGGTATTTCAGTATCTTTCCATATTTGTGTGCATAATGGTCTCATGAAATCAGATGGGACAATCTTGTCTAAACATGTCCTTCTCCTATGCCAAAACCACCCTTGCTTTTTCTTCTCCTCTCCTTCACCAGTTTATTGTAGTCATGTGTGATGTCTCTCTGTGTCTTTGAGTGTGTTACGTGTTTGGTGGTGAGCATTATGAAAATAATATAAAACTGGGAAGGAATTTGTTCAGGGTTGCCCTCATAATTAGCATAGATGTTTGAAGACTGTGAGAATGTGGTTCATAGCAGCACTAAGATTGTTTCTGAAAAGAAGCAGAAGGACCTACATGCCCATCTCTCCAACTAACCTCATGCCTTCTGCATTATCTTCTGTCCAGGAGGAAGCACAGGACAGTCAGTGAAGCAAACATCTGGCATTGTGACAGTGACTGAAGGAGAATCTGTCTTTCTCAATTGTTCCTATGAAGCAACATTTAGTGACTCATTTTTCACATTCTGGTATGTTCAGTCTCCTGGTCGGTCTCTGAGATTCCATTTGGCATCTTATTGGAACAATTCCCAAGGATTTCAAGCTGTTCACATTCCCCATGAAAGCCAACAAAAAGGGACTTTCAATTTACAAAGACGTGCCAGTCAGCTGAAGGACTCTGCTGCCTATTTTTGTTCTTTTTCTGGCTTCAAAGCCTTGAGAGACACAGTGAGGCAAAGTAGATGAGGAGCTAACAAAAAAGGCACAAAGGGGCAGAAAAGCGATGAAGGTGAACTTAGAAATCAAAGTTCTAATGGTTCTTTTGGGATTACAGTCCCTGAATGCACTTGGACTTAATCCAGATCAAGCTTGCAATGGAACTGAAGATGTGGAAAATATTCTTAGCTCTTGTCTATGGAGATTCTCAGTCATGCAGGTCATGGTTGTCCCAAAAGTGCTTTTCCAAAAGGCAACTGAACTTTGTTTTTCCTTGAAGACATTTCGCTTCTCATCCAAGAAGCTTCTTAAGTTCTTCAGTTCTCATCCAAGAAGAACTTCTTGGATGAGAACTGAAGAACTTAAGAAGCTTCTTGGAAATGTCTTCAAGGAAAAACGAAGTCCAGTTGTCTTTTGAAAAAGCACCTTTGGGATTTTTAGCTCTTCAAATTATTTTGAAGTAGATGTTCCTCAGTGTTTGATATGAAGAAGAATATCCATCTGGGCTGGGATAAGAGAAAAAGTTATCTAAGTACTTAGTAGCACTTAGCTGCATAGTCATGCATAGACTTTAAGGTTCCTTGAAGTAGTTGGATTTGCATCCAGATCAACCTTGCAATGGAACTGAGATGTAGAAAGTCATATTAACCCTTCAGGATATCTAGAAGTTCCTCATCATCTCATACCAAGAATAATGACCAATTAGGTTGGGACAGGAGGAAATGTTACCTAACCATCTGGAACCACTGTTGGAAGAAAACTCTGGTCCGGTTCCAAGGTGGGAGAAAGATGCAGGAGGCAAGCTGCAGTTGTAAAGGAGGTCTCCATTTATTTGGTGGCCAGAAACAACAGTGACAGCAGCATGTTTCTGGGGTGGCTGACAAATTGGGGTTGAGAGTGGATGGGCTTTTATACAATTTTGGGGCTTTGTGATTGAGATGCTTGTTCCTGTGCAAGAATGTGTCCTTTAATATTTTAATGGCTGTTGCCAGATTCCTATAGGGTCATGTAGGGGTCATGACTGGATCTACAGGCAACAGGGGCCTTCCTACACCACTTATCTCCATAGTCATGCTGAGAAAGCTTTCATGTCATTTAGGTGACAGCATTGTGAGTTTTCAGTTTGGAAGCACTTTGAATTTAGGACTTCATCTTTCCATTTTAAACCTTTCAGACTCTAAAATGACTCATTCCAACTCACATTTCATATGATGGAGAACTTTCTTCTCTCTCTCTCTCTCTCTCTCTCTCTCTCTCTCTCTCTCTCTCTCTGTCTGTCTGTCTGTCTGTCTGTCTGTCTGTCTTTCTGTTTTATTTATCTTCCCAATTCCCTCTCCTTTCATCTGGCCAATCATGTATATTTCTTTTAGAAATCAGTTCAAATATTGGGATCTGTCTTTCAACTAATGTTTTACACCTATTTTGACGGTATCAACCTTGAAACAACATCAGTTTTACCTGATGACACACATGACCTCTTCTGTAGCACATATGCTCTGTGAACCATATCCTGTGGTTTGTCTTCCATTTACCACCAAATTTACATCTTAGAAACCAGTTTTTTTTTGCAAGAGGAAGAAGCTGAATAGCCTCTAAGTCTCTTTCACAGCAGAATTCACAGGGAAGCTCTAAAGCTGATCACCAGCGTTGAAGTTCTCCAAAGATATTTTTGGGGCTAGTAACCCCATTCTTCATCTGGAAAAAACGTGGTTGTGGCCTGTTTCGGCCATCATCATCTCACTTTTAAGTAAGTGTTTGTGTCCTCACAATGTTAAACTAAAGCTTTTGCTAGTCATTTATTCAATTGTTTGGGTTCCTTGAAATCAGGCAGAGTAGAATCGCATGAAACATATCTTGAAAATTGGCAGTAGATTATCTGCAAGGAATTATAAGGACAAGAACAGATGTAATCAGCTGTAGTGAAGGTTGAGTGTATGTTTGTGTGTGTTTGTTTAATGTGAGTGATGGTGGGCATGATGCAAAGAAGGAATTTGTACAGGATAGCCCTCATAATTAGCATAGATGTTTGCTGTCAGCAACAAACAGCACAAAGTGCAAAAGAGGGGAAAGGACCTACTTGTCCACCTCTCCAGTTCACCTCATGTCTTCCTCATGATCTTCTCTCCAGGAGGAAGCGCAGGTCAGTCAGTGGACCAAACATCTGGCATTCTGATTGTCATGGACGGACAACTTGTTTCTCTCAATTGCTCCTATGAGGCAGAATTCCCTGTCATAAATTACCCATACTGGTATATGTCCTGCTAAGCCTCTGAAGATCTGGTTGACCAAAGTTGACAACAAGGTCCAAGGCTTCCAGGCTACTCACTATGAAAACAAGAATAAAGGGACTTTCAACATGGAGAAACAAGCCATCCAGTTGGAGGACTCTGCTGTCTACTTCTGTGCTTTAGCTGACATAGTGAGATGCAGCAGAAAGAGAGCCAATCAAAAAACAGAAGAAAAAGAATACAGCTGGTCCTCAACTTACAATAGTTCATTTAGTGACTGTTCAAAGTTACAACAGCACTGGAAAAAGTGAATTACGACCATTTTTCACACTTACAACCATTGCAACATCCCCGTGGTCATGTGATCAAACTTCAGATGCTTGGGCAACTGGTATGTACTTATGACGGTTGCGGTGTCTTTGGGTCATGTGATCCTCTTTTGCAAACGTCTAACAAGCAAAGTCAATGGAGAAGCCAGATTCATTTAATAACCATGTTACTAATTTAACAACTGCAATGATTCACTTAGTAGCTGTAGAATCTATCCATCATCTCTGTCTCTCTGTCCCCCCCCCCTCTCTCCCTCTCTCTCTCTTTCTCTCTGTCTCTGTTTCTCTCTCACACAGATACACACATATCAGCACTGGGAGTTGGGTCTCATACAACTCTAGCTTACTTTTAAACACTGTTATTTAACACCATGTTCAGGCACAAGGTGGCAATCTTGAGACAGCCTTCAGCCTTCATTGACTGTTGAGTTTTCTATAATACGTTTTAGTATCTTCATCACTAACCACATCCTGTGGCTTGCAGTATTTTTAAGCTGAAGTTAAAACAGGAGGAGGAGGAGGAGGAGGAGGAGGAGGAGGAGGAGGTGGTGGTGGTATTTACTTTGTCCAGAATCTGCTCTTTTGTAGCTTACCTTGTCCTTGTGAGCATGCACTCAAGTCTAGAAGTCATCAGAATCTGTCCGATTCTGTAAATATATGTGATATTGGTGCTATGTCTGCAATCCTTAATTCTGTCAAATGTCCATCTTGTGGGTGTGGATCATGGTCATCGTTACAATCTTAAGTAAGTAATTCTTTTCCATGTCAGGATTAATTCTTGCATTGCATGTTCTAGATTCTTTGAAAAGATCCTTTGAAAAAAGGGTTAGTTTAGTGAGATGTGATAATATTGTTTTAGGGAGAGCACCTGTAATAGAGTTAAGGATGAGGAATTTTGAGTGACATTTCAGAAGAGAAAATTTGGGGTTGATGCCAGCTTTATTTTTTTTACTCAGGACAATATGAAGAAGTCTCCATCTTTTTTTTTTTTAAAAAAAACCCTCTTTGCATAATGAAAATAACACAAGCCTCATCATTTGATTTGATGCTCTTGGTCTGTCCCATATTTCTGTATAAAGTCCTAGTTTGGGATTACCCTGAGGATATGATTGGAATGGAAGAGGAAGGAAGGAAGGAAGGAAGGAAGGAAGGAAAAGAAGAAAGAAAGAAAGAAAGATGGAGGGAAGGAGGGAGGGAAGGAGGGAAGGAGGGAGGGAGGAAGGAGGGAGGGAAGGAGGGATGAAGGAAAGGAAAGGAAGAGATGAAATATAAGGAAGGAAGGAGATGGGAATGAGAAGATGGAAGGAAAGAAGGAGTGAGAGAGGGAGGAGGGAGGGAAGGAGGGATGAAGGAAAGGAAAGGAAGGAATGAAATATAAGGAAGGAAGGAGATGGGAATGAGAAGACAGAAAAAAGTTTGGAGAGAGGGAGGAGGGAATGAAGGAAAGAATGGAGGGAGGGAGGGAGAAAGGAAGGAAGGAAGGAAGGAAGGAAGGAAGGAAGGAAGGAAGGAAGGAAGGAAGGAAGGAAGGAAGAGTTGATTTCTCCAGAAGGTTAAAAAATATATACAATCAATGCCATTTTCAACCAAACAAGAATGAAGTTCGGAAAACAGAGGGATGTGAGAGAGGGGAAAGTTCATCCGACTTCAACTCTTCTCCACAGGACCGACTGCAGAAGACGTCGTTGAACAAATAACGAGGACCCTGAGTGTGTCTGAAGGAAACCCCTTCTCCATCCAGTGTTCCTATGAAGCTGACTGGTCTGTCACCAATGATCTCTTTTGGTACATTCAGTTTCCTGGCCAACCCCCCAGGTTCTTTTTGTCGGAAAATAAGGGACACAACCAAGGTTTTCAAGTGTCTCACATACCTGGAGAAAACAAGAGAAAGGGCACCTTCAACCTGAAGAAAGCCACCAGTCAGCTGAAAGACTCTGCTTTTTACCTCTGTGCCTTCACCTACCCAGTGAGATGCACCTGGAGACGAATCAGTCAAAAACTAGCAAACAGAGCGGAAAACGTTAGCAGAATGCAGATGGAGGAATTTTCAGTTATTTAGCAGGTCTTAAGCTACAGTGACCCACCCAAACATCTGCAGGGTGAAAGCTACAAGAATAGACTGGAGACTTTAACCCCCACATGGAGTTAAATTTATATTCATTAACACCAATATAAATGCAATTAATTAATCAATCAGATATGTATTATGTATTCTACAATATTCTATAAAGTCTATTTCTACTGATGATACATGCACAATAAATAAATAAATACATAAATATGCAGCCCATTAAATGGCTAGTATGAATGTGCACAGTATGAATGTGTACAGTATTGTTGCTGGTGTGTGTGTGGGGTTTTTTTATTATTTTATTATTTTTCTTCTTGTTATTTTTCATTCTTTTTATATGGTGTTTTATATCCGTGTAAGCCGCCTGGTATCACCATCTGAGAGTAGGCAACAATATAAATTCTCCAAATAAATAAATACATTATACAATTAATATACAATAAAACTAACATCAAGAATAGTCATGGAGATCTGATTTTCTCCCCCTTTTTTCTGACAGTTTTGTTAATTCCCTTCCTTAAATATATATTTTTTAATCATGGGCTCAAAGTAAGCAGAAGTTACAAAGTAAGCTTCATTAATAGATGGATACAATCAAGATCACACAAAGTGTTATACCACTTTATAATGCCTTGGTAAGGCCACACTTGGAATAGTGCGTCCAGTTTTGGTCGCCACGATATTAAAAAGGTGTTGAGAGTCTAGAAAGAGTGCAGAGAAGAGCAACAAAGATGATTAGGGGGCTGGAGGCTAAAACATTTAGAGAATGGTTGCTGGAATTGGATATGTCTAGTTTAATGAAAAGAAGAACGAGGGGTGACATGATAGCAGTGTTCCAATATCTCAGGGGATGCCACCAAGAAGAGGGAGTCAAGCTATTCTTCAAAGCACCTGAGAGCAGGACAAGAAACAGTGGATGGAATCTAATCGAGAGAATAAACAAACAAACAAACAAACAAACAAACAAATAAATAAATAAATAAATGCAGGTATGTTCTATGAGTGTTTAGAGAAATGAATTTAAGAGGCAAAATATAACTATGCACTGTTTCTTCCTTCCCACTAGATGGCGATATAAATGTGGTATTCTAAGCTTCCCCTTATGGTGGATTTTTCTTGGGGTTCTTTATAGTTGAAAGGTCTTTTAAAAGTGCTTTTTTTTTTTTTAAAGAGTAGAATAGAATAGAACTGGAAGGGACCTCGGAGGTCTTCTATTCCAGCCCCCTGCTCAAGCAGGAGTCCTATACCATCTCAGACAAGTGAATGTCTAGGTATTTATTACCTCTGAGAGAAAGGGAGAAAGGGACAGGGAGAGAGGGAGTTTACAGAGCTACAGGAAAGAGACATAAAGCAGTATAACATCTCTAAAGATGTGGAAGATGGAAACAAGATCCAGAAAAACATGCAAAAATTTCCAAAAACTCTGTAAACTCTGTAAACTTTGGTATGCTTTCCTTCCTACTTTCCCCCTTGGTGATGGCCTCCATCTTGACTTTTTAATCTCCTCATTGCTTGGGACCAGAATTGCCTCTGCTTTTCTCTTCTGTTCTCTCTCTCCCTCTCCCTCTCTCTCAGAGGTAATAAATACCTGGGCACTCAAAGAGCGTTTAGAAATGGGATGAATCAGTACTGCTCATTTTCAGCTGTGGAAGAAGGAGGATCTGCAAAATAAATTTTGAGGGCACCTTAGACGTTCTATTGCTTGGAAACATTCTTCTTACCTGTCAGAAGAATAATTTTTCTGACTTACAGTCAGTGGTGGGATTCAGCCGGTTCACACCACTTCGGCAGAACCGGTAGCTAGTTTTTGTTGACCAGGCCCAGAACGGATTTCCAGAAGCGGCATCCACACAGAGAACCAGTTGTTCACATATTTGAATCCCACCACTGCATACAGTCTTCATACACGGGCTAAAAATTGAGAGACTGACTGGTTAATGAATCATTAGCACTCCTTCCTCCCTTAGGAAGTGTGAGAACGCTGTCCATCTCAAGCATCTTGAACTTGAGGTCTAAGCTTAGATCTAGCTCCTCCTCCTGCTCCTCCTCCTCCTCCTCTTTCTGTCCTAGTGTTGCTTATTCAGGTGCAGCAAAGAACAATTTGTGCTTTCTCTCATTCAGTAAAACTCCCAAGGGAGGGAAGGGTCCAATCTGTTTATTTCAACCAGTGACCTTCAAAAGGAACCATGTGTGGTGCTCTGGCTTCAGTCATCACGGTGTTCTTGTCATTAGGTGAGTATGCATTTGTCACTGCTACATTTCCAAGAAAACTTCCTGACCATGATATGTGTGGATAGAATGATTAATTGGTTATGTGCCATCAAGCAGGTGTCAACTCTTAGCATCCACAAAAATAAATCTTCTCCAGGTTGATCTGCCCCTAACCTAGTTCTTCAAGTCTTTTAATGGTGCCCAAATTGCCAATATAACAGAATAATAAATTTGGAAGAGACCTTGGAGATCTTCTAGTCCAGCCCTCTGCTCAAACAGGTGACACTATACCATTTCAGACAAGTGACTGTCCAATCTCTTCTTAAAAACCTCCAGTGACGGAGCACCCACGATTTCTAAAAACAAGCCATTCCACTGTTCTGTCAGAAAATTTCTCCTTAATTCCAGGTTGCTTCTCTCCTTTATTAGTTTCCATCCATTCCTTCTTGTCCTGCCTTCAGGTGCTTTGGAGAATAGGTTGACACCCTCTTCTTTGTGGCAGCCCCTGGGATATTGGAACATGACTATCATGTCACCCCTAGTCCTTCTTTGTATTAAACAGAGTCCATTTATTTTGCTACCTTCACAACATCCATCTGGTTGAGAAAAAGAACAACCGGTTCAAAGTTTATTAATTTCCATCAGGTGCTTTGGAGAATAGCTTGACTCCGTCTTCTTTGTGGCAACCCGTGAGATATTGGAACACTGCTATTATGTCACCCCTAGTCCTTCTTTGTATTAAACAGAGTCCATTTATTTTGCTTTTGGTTGTCCTCTTCTCAAATTATTATAGGAGGACAAATATTGAACAGAAGAGGAGTGACACGAAAATGTCCAGTAATTCTTTTTCTCATGAGAAGAAAGAGATGGATGGGGCTATAAAATTAGATACATTAGATGGAAATGTGATTAGGGTGGACCAGAAGAATTCTAATGTTTAAGGGTTTTTGCCTAATTCCTCCACCCCTTCCTCTTTGTTTTTTCCCCAGAGATTCTTCGATGCTCAGCTCAGAAACATGGCGAAGATTACTTCATTTTAGCAACTGCTGGGAAAGAGCTCAACCTGTCTTGCCACCTTTCCTCACTAGGGCTGAATGAAAATATTTTTTGGTACCGGCAGTTTCCAAAGGAGGGACCTCATATCTTGGCATTCGGATATGAGAAGACAGTTGAGACGCACAGTCCTCAAGGCTATTTATTTATATCAAGGGTCCAAAAAATGAGCTTCTTCTACATCAACAGAGTAACATTTCAAGACGCTGCCTGGTATTATTGTGTTTCAGGAGACACAGTGCTTCATCTGGTGCCCTTGTTGTCTAGTAAAGCTTCCTTTCCATCCTTGAATGAAGGGAGGGAGGGTTTGAGGGTGAACGTTCATTCTCTGAGCTTGTGAGTTGGTTTCTGAAAATTTCGTTACCAGGCTAGGTAACATCTTCAGTGGAGTTTGGGGGGGGGGGTGTCAATGTTCTTCTGTTATAAGGGCTTCAGTTGTGAGTGTGTCAAGTGAGGGTCTTGTGATGGGTCTTGTGATGGGCCAGGTGTGAGTCATCAGTGAGAGGCTTGTGATGGGGTCTTGTGATGGGGTCTTGTGATGGGGAGGTTACATCAGGTCATGGAGGTGAACTGGGGGGGGCTTGCGTGGATTGGTTGAGGGTCAGTGCTGTCTCTGGTTGGTAGAGGGAGGAGGGTGGGCTTATTTATTTTTAAATAATTTATTTTAAAAAAATTAAAAGGACCACCAGCAGAAGACCTCCAAAATGACCAAAATGTCCATGGAGGCGATAGACTTAGTGGTCTATTTTTGTGCTCTGAATGGCACCACAAAGATGACTATCCCATTTATGCTACACCTGGAGATTTCCAAAGCACCAGTTGTCAGCCAACATACATACAGGAAAGGGTTTTCTTTTCCCTTTACTGTTCATAAAAATATAGAGGTAAAGGTTTTCCCTGTCCAGTCCTGTCTGACTCTAGGGCAGGGGCGTCAAACTCACCGTGTCACATGACGTGTCTTGACGTATCACGATTTTTCCCCCTTGCCAGAGCGCAGCTTTTGCGTGACGCATCCAGCCCGCGGGCCGGCAGTTTGACACACCTGTTCTAGGGCATGATGCTCATCTCTGTTTCTTAGCCGAGGGAGCCAGTATTACCCAAAGACACCTCCGGGGTCATATGGCTGACATGACTCTATGCCTAGGCACTGTGGTACCTATTAATCTACTCGCATTTTCATGCTTTCAAACTGCTAGGTTAGCAAGAGCTGGGGCAAGTAAGGGGAGCTCAAATCATCAGTCTTGAACCCTGGCTGTCAGCTTCCCAACTGAAAAGCTCAGTGTGTATAACCACTGAGCCATTGCGCCCCCTTGTGAAAATGGTATGTATCCTTTCAAAATATGCTTTTTCACGAGGCAACTGAACTTTCTTGTTTTTCTTTGAAGATGAAGGGGAATCCAGTCAGAACTGGATGAGAAGCGAAACGTCTTTGAAGAAAAACAAGAATGTCCAGTTGCCTCGTGAAAAAACATCTTTTGGGACCACCATGACCTGGATGACTGAGAATCTCCATAAACAATGTATCCTCAATTCTAACAGAAAAATCCCATGAGATGTCCTGGGAAAGTGGTTTTGTAGAGGACCTGTAAATAATCCTCAGGCCAATGAGAAAGCTCCAATCTGTTGGAGAAAGCCCACATACAACGAAGCTGTTTTAGATATGGAGCCTTTCTCAGGTTGGTGTATGCAAATACACTGGAATTACAACTCCCCATATTCTTGCTAGTCACCTTAGCTAGTCATTTTATGAGTTACTGACCTAAATCCATTAGGTCACTTTAGGAAAGATACAGGGAAGAATCAAACAATTTACCAGTTGGTGGATTTTTGTCCTCCAGGGGGCAGTTTAGAACTTCATTGTTTCTCCATCCTTTCTCAAACCACCTGCTTAAATCGAAAACCACGTGTGAGGCCATCTGTGATGAATTCAATTGCTTGCCCAAAAAGGAAACTGTATTCTCAATTGCAGCGTCTTCTAAGTGTAGGAAGCAAAGGAGGAGATTGGTTTGCTTCAGAGTTCCAAGGATGCTTTTTCACTGTCAACCAAACCCTTACTTGATTTTTGTGGGAATTTTCTTATTGCTTCTAAAATCAGGTAATATTTTGACTGGAAACCTCTCCTTCTCATTCCATTCTCATTCTCCTCCATCCCTCTCCTCCTCCTCCTCCTCCTCCACATTTATTAACTACAGACTCACTAAACAAAGTATAGGAAAGAAGACCAAGGGTTTTGAAAGTTAAGAAAAAATTGTTAAATTGAAAAATTGATGTAATGACTGATAAAATTACTTCCATTATCTCTTGAAAGCGCAAAACAAGTAAATGGAACACTGAGTTCAGCTGTGATCTATCTTCTTTCTCTAACCTTGTGATCTGCCTGTCATAGATTACCCTAACAACTTCTGTCCACAAAGAGAGGTGGTTGAAAGCTGTTGGCATTCTCTTTTTCCCCAGATCTTGCACTTTTGGAAGTTCTTTAAGTGATTTAAGTGATTTTTTTTTTAAAAAAAAAGAAATAGATCTTGAATTCCTGCTTTAACTGGGAAATAAAATATGCGATAGATAAGTAAATAGTTTTGCTCTGTATTAAATCTTTTCCATTAATATCTCAGAAAAGGAAGATTCAAAGACCAAAATATACACTCCAAACTCTGTATCCATCTCGGGGAATATTCTGGAATTCTGATTTTTTTCTTCTTCTCTTAAGGAAATTCTCAAAGTGACTCAGTGTCCCAAAAACAAAACAACATGGAAATCCTAGAAGGAGAAGATGTCATTTTGCCCTGTGAATTCACAACTATCAGCTCCAGTCCATTCCTTTATTGGTATCGTCAGTATGGAAACGGAAGACCTGAACAAATCCTGAATGCTTACAGATATGAGAATAATCACTTCCAGAAAGGAAAGTTTTCTACCACTTTGGTTTTGGGAAGTCCGAATTCAGTTCCTCTGAACATTAGAAGTGTCTCTGTACTGGATGGAGCTGTTTATTTCTGTGCTCTGAACCCCACAGTGAATCATGACTGTAAATAGACTCACACAAAAGTAGCTCAATAAACAAAAGCTCAATAGTAGTAACTGTGAGAGGGATCTTGGAGTTCTAGTGGACAATCACTTAAATATTAGCCAGAAGGGCTGCAGCTGCCAAAAAAGCCATCACAGTTCCAGGCTGCATTAACAGAGGGATAGAATCAATATCATGTGTAATGTTAATACCACTTTACAATGCCTTGGAATACTGCATCCAGTTTTGGTCACCACAATGTAAAAAAGATGTTGACACTCTAAAAAGAGTATGGAGAAGAGCAACAAAAATGATTAGGGGACTGGAAGCTAAAACATATAAGGAACGGTTGCTGGAATTGGGTATGTCTAGTTTAATGAAGAGAAGGACGAAGGGTGACATGATAGCAGTGTTCCAGTATCTCAGGGGCTGCCACATAGAAGAGGGAATCAAGCTATTCTCCAAAGCACCTGAAGGCAAGACAAGAAGCAATGGATGGAAACAAATCAAAGAGAGAAGCAACCTGGAACTAAGGAGAAATTTCCTGACAGTTAGAACAATTAATCAGTGGAACAACCTGCCTCCAAAAGCTGTGAATGCTCCAACACTGGAAGTTTTTAAGAAGAGACTGGACAACCATTTGTCTGAAATGGTATAGGGTTTCCTGCCTGAGCAGGGGGTTGGACTAGATGACCTCCAAGGTCTCTTCCAAATTTATTACTATTATTATTACTATTATTATTGATCATCACACAGTCAGCCAGATGTTCAGACTGGATTTGGCATTTTTGTCTACCTATCGAGTCCTTACCAAGGACCTGCTATCTTCTCCCGTTCTTTCTGTTCTATTCTGCTGTCTCCAGCAGAATAGCACTGCCACCTCCACTATCCAGACTTTTTTATCTTTCTTATCGACAATTGTTAATTATTATTATTGATCATCGCATAGTCAGCCAGATGTTCAGACTGGATTTGTCCTTACCAAGGACCTGGGATAGGCAGATGTGGATGTTTGATGGTATTACAGATATCGTTGCAGGATAGAAGAAGTTCCTAGTAAGGCTGCCTTTTGCAATTGACTGATGGCGAATTTGTCAATGCCGATGGTGTTCAAGTGATGCTCCAGTTGTTTTGGGATTGCACCCAAGCTGCCTATTACTATTGGTACCACCCTTGCTTGCCTTTGCCACAGTCGTTCTATTTCTATTTGTAGGTCTTTGCATTTTATTATCTGTTATTGTTATTGTTATTATATCAAACTCAACTCTGTATAGAGAGTTCTGTCCAATAGAGCTAAATTCTCATTCATTCAAGGATTTATTTATTTTTTGCAGCCATCACCATTGTCTTTAAAAAAACAGTAGGGAACGAAGGATTACAATCGTACTGGACTTGCTAAAAGAAACATATTTATTTTTCACCTGGAATAAGATAGAATGATAATAACTCCAAAGAAACAATTATGGAGAATACAGTAGATATTGAAGTATCTGGAGACAGAATGGTCAATGATAAAGGAGGAGGAAGAACAGAAAACCTAATGGTCTTAAATTGGGAATTTAATCAGTGTGAAAGAAGAAAGCAAAAGAGATACCAATAGTGATTATTGCACCTAATGCAAAGAATATGAAAAATCACTTAGTCACAATAAGGATGGACTCCATTCTTTGGAGTAGCACCTATATAATTACAGTATGTTGCTCTTTTGCTAGATCCTTGGGAAGGATGTGATAGTTTTAAAAAAATAAAAAAAATACTTAGATGTAAACAACAACAATGGCACCACAAAATAGGCAACGTAGTACAAAATAAAGCTTTAGAATTGGTGGTGGCGCAGTGGTTAGAATCCAATATTGCAGGCTAACTCTGCCCACTGTTCGATCCTCACAGACTCAAGGTTGACTCAGCCTTCCATCAGAGGATGGTAAAATGAGGACCCAGATTGTTGGGGGGCAATAGGCTGACTCTATAAACTGCTAAGAGAGGACTGTAAAGCACTATGAAACAGTATATAAGTCTAAGTGCTATTCCAATAGACAAGCATGTGCCACATAACACAACAGACTTAGTAACTGTTGATAAGAAAGATAAAAGAGTCTGGATAATGGACATGGCAGTATCTGGAAACAGAATAAAAGAGAAAGAACTGGGAAAAATAACAAAATACAAAGATCTGAAAATAGAATTAGAGCAACTATGACAAAAGAAAAAAATATATAGCAATAGGTGCCTTGAGTTCAATCCTAAAACGTGGACCACTGCTTGAATACTGTTGGCATTGACAATATCATTATTAGTCAATTGGAAAAGGCAGCTTTATCTGGAACAGCTTACATCTTGCAACAACTTTTAATACCATCAAAAAACAACATCTTCCTATCTCAAGTCTTTGGGAAAGCCTGAATTGATGGATAAAAATTTCCAATCCAGCCTGAACATCTGGTTGACTGTGTGACTAACCATAATTGCTACTATCATCATTTCAAATCCAATGCCTTGTATTATTTAAAATAAGACAATAATCTGTGAGTATTTTTAACGTATTATCAACATGACATAAAAGACTATACTTATGGTAATATGATCTCTGTGCCATTCAGCGCATTAAAAAGTGTAATTGTTTTTCACTGGCTAGAATTCCAGGCATGACAACCCAGAGAATGCCAAGGTAACCATGGTTGGGCATAAGGGGATGTGTAGCAAACATGGATGTACATGCAACCCACAGCCCAATTCTCAATTGGATACATAAGTGTGTTCAATCTCAACAGTCCCAAAAGGGCCTTTTCAAAAGGCAACTGGACTTTGTTTTTTCCTTGAAGACATTTCTCTTCTCATCCAGGAAGCTTCTTCAGCCCTCACCAAATGGTGGAGGATGGAAGGATTTATATTCCTTGCAGACAGCTGGTCATTTACATTCTTTTAGAGAGTCCTTGAGGCCACTTGAAGGTTTATCTGGCCAAAGTCCAGTGGCCATTTGAAAAAGCACTTTGGAGACAACCAGGACCTGGATGACTGAGAATGTCCATAGATGTCAATCTCAACAGCTCTTGTTACAATTAATTTTCTTTCTCACCTTTTCTCCAGCAATTCATTCTAGCCTACAAGAAGAATTTCCTATGTTCAACCTTCACAACAACCATCTTGTTGAGAAAAAGAACAACCAGTTCAAAGTAATGGGGTCTGCAAGGATGGTCCAAAAAGTCCAGATAAACCCACAGCCATCCTGCCTTATCTGACACCCCTGTTAACTTCCTGTGAACTTCCATGGCTGAGAGTAGACTGTGGCAGACAAATTGTGGTTGTCCCTCTTCCAAGCCCTGAGAAGACTTGCCATCTTCTGGTTCTTGAATTTCTTAATACCTCTCCTTGAGAGCTACATTTTCAAAACTTGGCATTTTAGCACGGATGTGTCAACTTTTCTATATCCATTGTATATAATTCTTACTCTGGTGACATAGTTCCAGTCCCGGTTTTGTAGACAAAGTCCACATCCAAGCAAGCTATTTTAGATATGGAGCCTTCTTCAGGTTGGTGCAGTCATATACCCTGGAACTACAACTCCCCATATCTCATCAGCACATCGGCTGGGTATTTTGAGAGTTACTGTCCTAAACACTTTAGGATGCTTCAGAATGGATGCATAGTAGAATCAAACAATTTACATATTTGTCCTCCAGAGGGCAGTTTAGAACTTCATTGTTTCTCCATCCTTTCTCAAACCACCTGCTTAAACTGAAAACCACAGCTGAGGCCATCTGTGATGAGTTCAATTGCTTGCCCCAAAAAGAAACCACATTCTGATTTACAGGTTCTTCTAAATGTAGGAAGCAAAGGAGGATGCTGGTTTGCTTCAGAGTACCAAGGATGCGTTTTCCTTCTCAATTAAACCATTATTTGATTTTTCTGGGATTTCTCTTATTGCTCTGAAATCCGGTAATATTTTTACTAAAAAACTCTCCTTCTCCTCCTTTCTCCTCCTACTCCTCCTCTGAATTTATTAACAGAAATACAGATTGATGGTTTAGGAAAGTCTAGGTTCAAGTCTAGGACAGAAAATGAAGAGATTTGAAAATCAAGAATTGGATAAAGTGAAAATTTGATCCAATGCCTAATTTTACATTCCTTATTTCTTAAAAGTGCAAAACAAGTCTATGGAATACTGATTTCAGCTGTGATCCATGTCCATGTTTCTGCCTTCTGTGTATAACCTTAGGCAATAGATTACCCTAGTAACCTCTGTCCACAAAGGAATGGGGTAAAAAACTATAGGTATTCATTTCCCCCCCAAAATTTTTGCAGATATAGATGTGCTTTAAGGTTTTCTTTTAAATATTGGACGATTAAAATGCTGATTTAAAAATGTGAATATAAATTGGGAGAAATATGGGAAAGATAACTAAATGGTTCTGGTCAGTGTCCACAAATGAACTCTATACCAAATCTTTTCCTTTTCTGAGAAAAGACCAAGATATACATTCCATATCCAAACTCTGTATCAATTTTGGAGGGATATTCTGGGGTACTGATTTTGTTTTTGTTTCTCACCCACCTTTTCTCTAGCAGCTCATTCTAGCTTCTGGGGAAACTTTCCTTTGGTTTCCCTTCAGAGCAAGCATCCTGTTGACAGAGAGAACCACAATCCAAAGTATGGTATCTACAAAGATGTTTAAAAAACTACAAAATGCATCCACAGCCACCTTGTGTTCTTTTGACACCCCTGTGGGCACCATTGCTATTTGGTGAAGTTCCATGGCTGAGAGAAGATTGTGGCAGACAAATTGTGGTTGTTCCTCTTCAAAGCCCTGAGAAGACCTGCCATCTTCTGGTTCTTGAATTTCTTAATACCTCTCCTTGCCTTCTCAAAGTGGGACATCCTACCAGTGAGAGGAGCTGGATTCATGTAATTGACAGCCAATCAAACAGTCATGGGACTCTCTGCTGAAACACACAGAAAACCACAACAGAGAGAAGACACCAGAAGAAAGGAAGAGAGAGTCTTCTAGGGGCTTGTCTTTTAGACAAGATAGCACCTGCTTTCACTAAATTAAATCAACTGCGATGTATCACTTCCTCACCATGAATTTGGCATCTTTCTCGCTAATGTTATTTGGTCTCATGTCAAGTAAGTAATATTTAGGAATTTGTACCCTTCCTAGGACCTAATGTCCATTTTTCTTTCCAGGCTTTGTCTTCTCCTGTAGCTCCAAAACTTTACTTCCTGGCTGACTTTAATGTTTGATATTCTGTGTTATATTTTTATTCCTTGTACTTTGCCTCCCTTCCAAGAACTGAGGGTGACTTACATAGGACCTTTCCTCATTTTGCACTCCCCAAAACATTATTGTCTGAGAAAGAAAGACTAACCCATAATCACCCCATAGGTTTCTAAAACCAAGGGGGGAACTTCATGAGTGTTCCTATCCTTAGTCCAAGAGCTTAACCAGAACAACACACTGACACTCACAAATTCCTTGGAAGATATTTTCCTGGGGTAAGATACCCCAGAGAGCTGTATGGGAGAATTCTCGTAATCATATGCCCAGAATTCTCCATTGCAACCAACTTTCAGTATAGCTGTGGAATGATCAAGAATTTCAATTCAACGCTGGAATTTGAGCAGAAGAGGTAGAAAAAGTTGACGGTTCCCTTCACAAAACTCCTTTTTTGCTTATTACATAATATTTCTCCATCATTCCTTCCAGGAGAGAGATAGGGTGGAGATTGTTGTAGGGAAAGAATCTGTGTTTTAAAAAAGCTAAAATCATAGAAAATGTGCATTTGAAAGTCACCATAGAGGTCCTCTAGTCAAACCCCTTGCACAGCCCAGGAATCCACTAAACCATCTCTGCCAAGAGTCCATTCAGTTCCCAGTTGAAACCTCCAGGGAGACAGTTCTATTGCTCAGAACTTCTTATAGAAAAACATGCAAATTGTATCTTTCATCCAAGAACATCCAAGAGTTCCATCAGGGACCACAGATGTTGACTTCTTGTTCTTTGCCTGTGTTTAATTTTACAGGAACCCTTTTCTGCCAAGCTGAAAAGCCTGACCAGGAACCCCTGATGGAAGCATTAAATGGAAGAAAAATTGATCTTCTGTGCTCCCACCCCAACATTAAAACCAATGAATACATCTATTGGTACCAACAGTTCTCTAACCAGCCTCCACATTTAATTGCAAGTGGATTCAAGGGAACATTGGAAACCAACAAAGGAGAGAGAGTTTCCTTGATTATTCCTAAAGAGCGAAAAAATAACATCCTCTCCTTCACCAAAGTCACCTCTGAAGACCAGGCACTGTATCTCTGTGGTGTTGGAGACACTGTGTCCATCCTAGTGACTCTCTTTGGCAAGAACCTATTCTTGCAATACAGCTGCCTCCAGAGACAGAGGAAAGAAAGACAGGTGTGAAAACAGAATTTTAATATACTAGTGAGCATTTTTGCTCCGGTGATTGAAAAGATAAGTGGTGAATTTGTTTCCTTAGCAATTCATTTCAACACCAGATTAAGGCTTTTTAAAAATCTCCTAAAACATGACAAAAAATATTGGGAAGGAGGGAGAAAGGAAGGGAGGATATCCATTCCTCCGTAATTCATACAGTTCAATCACATTATCCCAGAGTTGCCTAACCCTAACCCTCATCCGGCTGGTGCAGTCATATACCCTAAAACTAGATTTCCCCAAAATCTCATCAGCCATATTGGCTGGGTGTTTTGAGAGTTACATTTCCAAAACCTGGCATTTTAGCACAGATGTGTTGACTTTCTGTATCCACTGTATATAATCCTCACTCCAGTGACAAAGTTCCAGTCCCCGTTTTGTAGAGAAAGCCCACATCCAACCAAGCTATTTTAGATATGGAGCCTTCTTCAGGTTGGTGCATTCAGATACATTGGACTTACAATTCCCCATATCTCATCAGCACATCGGCTGGGTATTTTGAGAGTTACTGTCCTAAACATTTTAGGATGCTTCAGGATGGATGCATAGTAGAATCAAACAATTTACATATTTGTCCTCCAGAGGGCAGTTTAGAACTTCATTGTTTCTCCATCCTTTCTCTGCTTAAATTGAAAACCACAGCTGAGGCCATCTGTGATGAATTCAATTGCTTGCCCAAAAAAGAAATCACATTCTCATTTACAGGTTCTTCTAAATGTAGGAAGCAAAGGAGGATGCTGGTTTGCTTCAGAGTACCATTGAAGTATTTGGAGGCAGAAGAGAGTGAGAAACAAGGAAACAAAATAAGGAAATACCATGTTTCCCTGAAAATAAGACCGGGTCTTATTTTTTTTTCCCTCCAAAAGAGGCACCAGGTCTTATTTTGGGGGTAGGCCTTACCTCACCTCCGGCACCGACAGCCCCACCCAGCCGGTCCACTTCTTCAGGGGCCAAAGTTCTGCAGCTGCATTCGGGCCTGGATTTTGTAGTCAGGCCTTTCCAGAAGGCCTAAGCAGCCGAGTACCGAGCTATGGATTCAATCCATAGCTTGGTTCTTGGCTGCACAGACCTTCCGGAAAGCCCTGGGACTGAGAAATGCAGGCCTGCTGCAGAAAACACTACAGAAGAAGAAGTGGGCCGGTGAAGAGAGGCCTGGCTGTAAGGTAAGTGGGTGCAAGGCAGGTGGGGCAGCTCCAACCCCACCCCCACCCTAGCTTGATTTTTAGGTTTGTGCATCACCCCAAAACTAGGGCTTATTTTTGGGATAGGGCTTATATTAGGCCCACCCCCAAAAATCAAGCTAAGGCTTATTGTTGGTGTAGGCCTTACTTTCGGGGAAACACGGCATAAAGACCGTACAGTAGGGACCAAGAGAATGTCGGAAAGAAAAGCAGTAGAGATACCAGTAATGATGGTTACACTTGAAGCAAAAGAAGTAAAAGAGCACTTGGTCACAATAAGAATGTACTGGATCTCAACTCAACTGATTACAAAAATCTATTATGTGGAGCAGCCCCAATAATCTTAATCAGAATAGAGCTGGAAGGCACCTTGGAGGTCTTCTAGCCCACCCCCCTGCTCAAGCAGGAGACCCTAAACCATTTCAGACAAGTGACTGTCCAGTCTCTTCTTAAAAATCTCCAGTGATGGAGCGCCCACTATTTCTGCAGGCAAGCTGTTCCACAGGTTAATTGTCCTCACTGTTAGGAAGTTTCTCCTTAATTCCAGGTTGCTTCTCTCTTTGATCAGTTTCCAACCATTGTTTCTTGTCTTGACTTATGGTGTTTTGGAATAAAAGTTGACCCCCTCTTCTATGTGGCAGCCTCTCAAATAATGGAATACTGCTTTTTTTTTGTAAGAAAAAAGGTGCCGGAACTCAAATCTTGTTAATCTTTTATTTAAAAAATTATGTATTCAGGTCTTAGCAGGACCAGTGGTTGAGAAGTATTTTTTTTTTTCATTTTTAAATTTGGGTCACACTTTTACACTAAAAATTTAAAAAAGAATTTCAATTCATCAACGGTTTTTTAAAATAAGAGATTATTTACCTTTCACACGTAGTCAATCACTGTACACATACCCACACACGTCAGTTGTGTAACAAAACATAACGGTTGCCGCCCGCAATAAGCACTCAGCGCGCAACCACATGACCAATCACAAGCCGAGCAGCGCCATCACAACCACCGCGGACAAGGTACGTATGCATCAGACTCGACACACAAACAGCCCGCATGCACCGTTTTAATGATTTTGCTGCCGACCTGCTACGCTCCACAGGGAGATTCAAGACCACATGGACCAAACATCAAATTTTCAAAAGTTACTTTTAAAACTTGGAAAAATCCAAGTTTTGGATTTTTTCGGGGGGGAAAAAGGTGCCGGACCTCCGTTCCGGTGCGTTCTATGACAAAAAAAAAGCACTGCCCCTAGTCCTTCTTTTCTCTAGACCAGCCACACCCAATTCCTGCAACTGTTCCTCATATGTTTTAACCTCCATGCTTTTAATCATCCAAATTACAGTATTTTAATCTTTCCTAAATCAGAATCGGAATAGAGCTGGAAAGGTCCTTGGAGGTCTTCTAGTCCAGTCCCCTGCTCAAGCAGGAGACCTTATACCATTTCAGATAAGTGACTGTCCAGTCTCTTAAAAACCTCCAGTGATGAAGCACCTACAACTTCTGGTGGCAAGCTGTTCCACTGGTTAATTGTCCTTGCTGTTAGGAAGTTTCTCCTTAATTCCAAATTGCTTCTCTTCTTGATTAGTTTCCATCCATTGTTTCTTGTCCTGCCCTCTGGTGCTTTGGAAAATAAATTGATCCCTTCCTCTGTGATAGTTAAAAGTATACAAAAATTCATTGAGAAGAGTCTTTATGTAAATAATAATAATAAAAAAATCTGCTATTACCACTAATTCAAATCCAAAGTTTTGTATTTTTTTTTAAAATGTGATTTTTAATAAAGAATTCACAAGATAATTATTCAGGAGGAGTGATAGAAATACAATCCCTGTGCCATTCAGTGTATGGAAGACAATCAGCGCAATTGTTTTTCCTGGTTAGAATTCCAGCCATTGGGATCCTGACAAATGTAGAGAATGCCAGTCTAATCATCAGCAAACATGGATGCAGCCCATAGCCCAGTTCTCAAATGGGAACATGAGTGTGTTCAAACTCAACTGTTTTTGTTACAATTAATGGTTCTCTCCCACTTTTTCTCTAGCAGCTCATTCTAGCTTCTGGGGAAATTTTCCTTTCGTTTCCCTTCAGAGCAACCATCCTGTTGACAGAGAGAACCATCAATCCAAAGTATGGTATCTAAGATGATCAAAGGCCTGGAGACTAAAACATACGAAGAACCACTGCAGGACTTGGGTTTGGCTAGTCTAAACTAAAGATGAAATAGGGTTGACATGATAGTAGTATTCCAGTATTTGGAGGGCTGCCACAAAGAAGAGGGGGTCACGTTATTCACCAAAGCACCAGAGGGCAGGACAAGAAACAATGGATGCAAACTGATCAAAGAGAGAAGCATCCTGGAATTAAGGAGAAACTTCCTGACAGTGAGGACAATTAACCAGTGGAACAGCTTGCCTCCAGAAATCGTGGGTGCTCCATCACTGGAGATTTTTAAGAAGAGGCTGAGATGGTATAGGTTCTCCTGCTTGAACAGGGGGCTGGACTTGAAGACCTCCAAGGTTCTGTTCTGTTCTGTTCTGTTCTGTTCTGTTCTATTCTATTCTATTCTCTACAAGGATGTTCAAAAACTACAAAATGCATCGACAGCCACTTTGTGTTCTTTTGACACCCCTGTGGGCACCCCTGTTATTTGGTGAAGTTCCATGGCTGAGAGAAGACTGTGGCAAGACAAACTGAGGTTGTCCCTCTTCCCAATCTGTGAGAACATCAGCCACCTTTCATGATAGGCCGGTTCTTGCATTTCATCTTAATAAACCCTACATTGCTTTCTCAATTTAGACTCTCCTACCAGTGTGGGGAGCTAGACTCATATACAAATGAAGGCAAATTAGATTCATGTAATTGACAGCCAATGAAACAGTCATGGGACTGTGCTGAAACAGACAAAAAAACCACAATAGAGAGAAGGCAGTCAGAAGAAAGCAAGAGAGATTCTTGCAAGGGCTCATTGTTTAGACAAGATACAACCTGCTTTCTCTACATGTATCAGTTCCTCACCATGAATTTGGCATCCTTCTCGCTAATATTATTGGCTCTCATGTCAAGTAAGTAATATTTAGGGTATCACTTTTGGGCATCTGTGTCTATTTTTCTTTCTAGTTTTGGTCTTAAGGTTTTACATTTTGTATTCATTTTTATTCCTTGCACTTTGCCTTCCTTCCAAGAACTGAGGATGGCTTATATAGGACCGCTCCTCATTTTGTACTCCCCAAAACAAAGAAAGACTAACCCATGATCACCCCTTGGGTTTCCAAAACTGAAGGGTGTGGGACTTCAGCATGCGTTTTTCCATTCTTAATCCAAGATCTTAAACAACAAACCACAGTGATACAATTGTGTTGAAAGATATCTTCTTGGTGTAAAATGCCACAGAGAAATCTCCTAATCATATGCCCAGAATTTTCCATTCAGTGTCTGCTATAGCTATGTAATGATCAACAATTTCAATTGAAAGATGGAATTTGAGTAGAAGGACTGTTGACCGTTCCTTTTATGAACATGTTGACTGTTCCCTTTAAAAAAAATTCCTTTTCTACTTATTACATGATATTTCTCCTTAAATACTGCTAAGAGAGAGAGATAGGGTAGAGATGGTTGTAGGGCAAGAATGGTTCGTTTTTTAAAAAAATAAAAAAAATTAGAATAACAGAAAAGATGCAGTAGAAAGCCACCATAAAAGTCCTCTAGTCAAATGCAGAACACAGGAACCCACTAAGCCATCTCTGCAAAGAGCCCCATTCATCTCCCAATTGATACCTCCGATTAGGCAGAACCCACCAATCCTTCGGGTAGATAGTTCTTCTGCTCATTGCTTTTTATATAACAATGTCCAAGCGGTATCTTTGATGCATTAAGTTCCAATACTTTTATTAGGGACTACAGATGTTGACTTCCTGTCCCTTGCCTGTGTTTGATTTTACAGGAAACCTTCTCTGCCAAGCTGAAAAGCCTGTCCAGGAACCCCTGCTAGAAACATTAAATGGAAGAAAAGCTGATCTTTCTTGCTCTCACCCCAATATTGAAAGCAATGAATACATCTTTTGGTACCGCCAGTTCCCTAGCCAGCCTCCTCATTTCATTGTAAGAGGATACAAACAACCATCGAAAAGCAATGTAGTAGAGCGAATTTCCTTGGTTGTTGATTATAACCGAAAAAATAGCACCCTCTCCTTCACCAAAGTCACCTTTGAGGACCAGGCATCGTATCTCTGTGCTCTCATAGACACTGTGTCACATCCTAGTGACTCTCTTTGTCAAGAACCCTTTCTTGAAATACAGCTGCCTCCAGAGACAGGAAAGAAAGGCAGGTGTGAAGACACACCTCTGAATTTGAATGTACAAATGAGCAATCTTGCTCCCATGATTGGAAGGGTGAGTGGTGAATTTGTTTCCTTAGCAGTTGATTCCAATTCCAGATTAAGGCTTTTTTAAATCCCCTAATTAAAGATGACAAAAATATTGGGAGGGAGAGAGGGAGAAAGGAAGGGAGGATATCCATTCCTTCATAATTTCCTATAGCTCAATCACATTATCCCAGAGTTGCCTTTTTTCACTTTGGCCACCTAATGAGAAGGAAGGACTCTGGAGAAGAGCCTAATGCCGGGAAAGATTGAGGGCAATAGAAGAAGGGGACGACAGAGAATGAGGTGGCTGGATGGAGTCACTGAAGCAGTAGGCGTGAGCTTAAATGGACTCCAGAAGATGGTGGAGGACAGGAAGACCTGGAGGAATGTTGTCCATGGGGTCGCGATGGGTCGGACATGACTTCGCAACTAACAACAACAACATAGCCCTAATCCGGCTGGTGCATTCAGATCCGTTGGAACTACAACTCCCCATATTTTCATCAGCCACATTGCTTTGAGAGTTACATTTCAAAAACTTGGCATTTTAGCAGGGGTGTGTGGACTTTCTATATTCTACATAAGCTGTTCTAGATATGGAGCCCTCTTCCATCTGGAACATTCAGATAGACTGAAAATACAAGTCCCCATGTTTCATCGGCCACATTGGCTGGGCACTTTCTGAGTTAAATCCATTAGGACATTTTAAGATGGATGCAAAGTAGAATAAAAAAAAAATCTGTTGATAGATTTTTCTCCTTCAGAGGGCAGTCTAGACCTTCACACTTTCTCCATCCTTTCTCAAACCTCCTGCTTGACATAAAAACCACAACTGAGGCCCTGTGCAATGAACACAACTGCTTGCCACAAAAGGAAACCACCCTCTGATTTATAGCTTTTTCTAAATGTAACAAGCGAAGGAGAATGTTGGTTTTCTTCATTGTTCCAAGGATGTCTTTTTCTACTCAAACAAACCATTATTTGATTTTTCTGGGAACTTTCTTACTGCTCATGAAATCAGGTATTGTTTCTACTGAAAAACTCTTCTTCTTCTTCACTGTTTTCCTTCTCTTTTTCCTCCATTCCTTCTCCTCCATTGCTTCTCCTCTTTCTCCTCCATTCCTTCTCCCCATCTCTCCTCCTTCTCTTTCTCCTCCATTCCTTCTTCTCCATCTCTTCTTCTCTTTCTCCTCTATTCCTTCCCCTTCTCTTTCTCCTCCATTCCTTCTCCTCCATCTCTTTTCCTTCTCTTTCTCCTCCATTCCTTCTCCTCCATCTCTTCTCCTTCTCTTTCACCTCTATTCCTTCTCCTTCTCTTTCTCCTCCCTCCTCCTCCATCTCTTTTCCTTCTCTTTCTCCTCCATTCCTTCTCCTCCATCCCTTCTCTTTCTCCTCCATCCTCCTCCATCTCTTCTCCTTCTCTTTCACCTCCATTCCTTCTCCTTCTCTTTCTTCTCCATTCCTTCTCCTTCATTCCTTCTCTTTCTCCATTCCTTCTCCTTCATTCTTCCTCCTCCTCCTCCAAATTATTACCAGAAACAAAATATAGGAAAGCCAACCAAGAGTTTTGAAAACAAAGTGGTTCAACTGAACAAAATGATCTAATGACTGATAATTTTATTTTCATCACTTCCTGAAAGTGCAAAGCAAGTCTATGGAATACTCTACTTTAGCTGTGATCCAAATCCATGTTTCTGTGTTCTGTGAATAATCTTGTGATTTGCCCAACAACGAATGGGATGTGGTTGAAAGCTGTTGGCATTCTCTTTTCCCCCAGATCTTGCACTTTTGGAAGTTCTTTAAGTAATATAAGTGATTTGTTTTTTCCAAAAAAAAGGAGATCCTAAATTCCTATTTTAAATTAGGAAATTAAATATGTGATAAATAAGTAAATGGTTTTGCACAGGGTCCACAAATAAGCTCTGTACTGAATCTTTCCCATTGATATCTCAGAAAAGGAAGATTCAAAGTCCAAAATATACATTCCAAACTCTGTATCAATTTCAGGGGATATTCTGGGGTACTGATATTGTTTTTCTTCTCTTAAGGAACTTCTCAAAGCGATTTGGTTTCCCAACCCAAAAACAGCATGGAAGTCCTAGAAGGAGAAGCTGCCACTTTGCCCTGTAACTTCACAACTCTCAGCTCCAGTCCAAATCTTTTTTGGTATCGTCAGTATGGAAGCCAAATACCTGAACGAATCCTGACTGCTCACAAATACGGGAATAATCTCTTCCAGGAGGGAAAGTTTTCCACCACATTGGTTATAGGAAGTTGGAATTCAGTTCCTCTGAACATTACAAGAGTCTCTCTACTGGATGGAGCTGTTTATTTCTGTGCTCTGAGCACCACAGTGAATCATCACTATATACAGACTCGCACAAAAGTCAACGAGAATTCTGTCCCAAAGGGCTAGCTGCATTCATCAGCATCATCTTTAAAAAGTGGTGGAGAACGAAAGGATTACAATCCTATTGGACTTTCTAAAAGAAATATATTTACTTTTCACCTGGAAGAAGCCAGAATGATTACAATTCCAGGGAAACAATACTAGACAATTGACATTGAAGGCATAAGGGAGAATGAGAAAGAACAGCAATCCAAAAAACTTCGTATTCCGACACACGGCACCCAAACCACACCACACCACACAGCCAACCACCACACAAAAACTAACCCTACCATACACAAAAGGGGTATCAGAAATGAGAGCCAGAATTCTCCAACCCCTAAGAATAGCAATAGTCCACAAACCCACAGCCGCACTCCACCAGGAATTATCCAGAACCAAAGACAAGATACAGACGGATGAAAGAAACAATGGAATCTACAAAATCAACTGTAATGATTGCAACCAATTCTACGATGATGGATGCAAGTTAAAATAAAACAATTTAGCTATTGGTAGATTTTTGTCCTTCAGAGGGCAGTCTAGACCTTCATACTTTCTCCGTCCTTTCTCAAGCTCCTGCTTGACTTAAAAAACACAACTGAGGCCATCTGTGGTGAACACAACTGCTTGCCACAAAAGGAAACAGCTTCTTGATTTGAAGCTTTTTCTATATGTAAGAAGCAAAGGAGAATGTTGGTTTTCTTCAGAGATCCGAGGAGGTCTTTTGCTTCTCAACCAAACCATTACTTGATTTTTCTGGGAATCTTTTCATTGCTCTCAAAATCAGGTAATGTGTTTATTGAAAAAAACTATTCTTCTTTCCTTCTCTTCATCTTCCTCCTTCACACTTCTCCTTCTCCCCCTCCATCTTCTCATTTTTCTCCTCCTTCTCCTTCTCCTCCTCACCTTTCTCCTCCCCTGTTATGTTTATTATCAGGAAGACTCATTTAAATAAAGGAAAGGAAAGAAGACCAAGACTTTTGAAATAAAACATTGGTTAAACTAAAAAAAATCATCTAATGACCAATAATTTTACTTTCATAACTTCCTGAAAATGTAAAGCCAGTCTATGGAATACTGTGATCCAAGTCCATGTATCTGTATATAATCTTATGTCCTAACAACTTCTGTCCACAAAGGAATATGGTTGAAAGCTGTTGGTATTCTCTTTTTCCTCCAGATCTTGTAATTTTGGAGGTTCTTTAAATGATATAGGCGATTTGTTTTTAAATTAGATCCTGAAATCGCATTTTAAATTGGGAAATAAAATATGTGACAGATAAGTAAATGGCTTTGCTCAGTATCCACAAACAAGCTCTGTACTGAATCTTTTCCCATGATACCTCAGGAAAGAAAGATGCATAAGCCAAGATCTTCATTCCAAACTCTCTATCAATTTCAGAGGATATTCTAGGGTACTGATTTTGTTTTTCTTCTCTTAAGGAACTTCTCAAAGCAATTCGGTGTCCCAAACCAAAAGCAACATGGAAATTCTAGAAGGAGAAGACGCCACTTTGCCCTGTGACTTCACAACTACTAGCTACAATGCATACCTTTTTTGGCATCGTCAGTATGGGAACCAAAGACCTGAACGAATCCTAACTGCTTACAAATACAGGAATAATCACTTCCAGGAAGGAAAGTTTTCCACCACATTGGTTTTAGGAAGTCAGAATTCAGTTCCTCTGAACATTAGAAGCGTCTCTCTACTGGATGGAGCTGTTTATTTCTGTGGTCTGTACTCCACAGTGAATCATCACTGTATACAGTCTCGCACAAAAGTCAATGAAATGAAACCCACTTCAATTCTCTACAGATAATTCTGCCCCAAAGGGCTAACTTCTCATTCATCCAAGGAAAGGGGTTTCTTGCATTCGTCAGCATCATCTTTAAAAAGTGGTAGAGAATGAAACAATTGCAATCCTATTGGACTTTCTAAAAGGAATGTATTTTTTTTTCACATGGAAGAAGCCAGAATGATTATAACTTTAAAGAAACAATTATGGATAAATTGACATTGAAGTATCTCGAGAGAGAAGGGAGAGTGAGAAAGAAGCAGGAAACAAAATATGGAAATACAAAGACCTTTTGGTAGGGATCAAGTGAATATTGGAAAGAAAAGCAATAGAGAGACCAGTAGCATTGGTTACACTTGGTGCAAAGGAAGTAAAAGAGCTCTTAGTCACAATTAGAATGGACAGGATCTCAACTCAACAATGATAGAAGTCCCTTATTTTGAGCAGCACCAAAAGATTACAGTATTTTGATCCTTTGCTAGATGCTTGGGAAGGACGTGATAGTTAAATGCATATAATATTCACCGAGAATGATAATAATTGCTACTACCACAACTTTAAATCCCGTGGTTTGTATTTTTTGAAATAAAAAAAAAAGTTGTGGGTTTTTTTTTTAAAAAGTATTCTCAATGTACGACAATTATTCAGAGGGAGGAAAGAAAGTAGCAGAGGTACCAGCAGTTGCACCCACAGCTATCCTGGGTTTTTTTTTACACTCCTGTGGACACCCCTGTAATTCAGGGAATTTGTACAGCTGAGAGAAAACAGTGGCAGACAAATTGTGGTTGTGAAAACACCCGTCAACTTTCATTATATGATGGTTCATAATATCCACCCAATTTTTTCAATGTAGACCCTCCTACCAGTGTGGTAGCTGCATTGATATAATTGACAGCCAATGAAAACATCATGGGACTCCCTGCTGAAACACACACACACACACACACAAGAGAGAGAAAGCAAAGAAGAAGGGAGGACAGATTCTTGCAAGCGCTCATTTTTTAAAGACAATATACCAGCTGCTTTGACTAAATCAAATAAACTGAGATGTTACAGTTCCTCAACGTGAATTTGGCATCCTTGTGGCTAATATTATTGGCTCTCATGTCAAGTAAGTAATATTTAGGAAATAATTTTATACTCTTCCTGGGACTTATGTCCCCTTTTTTTTCTAGGTTCTGAGATTTCCTATAGCTCCAAGAATTTCCTCTTTGGTTCAAGGTAAAGTTTTATACATTATATTCATATAGATTTATTCTGCCTTTTCCCCAAGAACTGAGGGTGGCTGAGATCAAATCTCTCTTCATTTTGCAATCTCCAAAACAATGTAACCTGAGAAAGAGTAACCCATGATCATCCATGGCTTTCCAATACTGAGGAGGGAGGTTCCCACCCTTAGCTTAAATAGCACACCACAATGACTCACAAATCTCTTGGAAAATATCTTCCTGGTGTAAGATGTCGCAAGGAAGTGTATGGAGAATTCTCCTAATCAGATGGCCAGAATTTTCCATCATAACCAACTTCAAAGACAGCTGTGCAATGGCCAACAATTTCAATTCAATCATGAAATTTGAGTAGAAGTAGAAACAGTTGACAGTCCTGTTTAGAAAACCTCCTTTGTAAGTTACTTCATGATATTTCTCTTTCAAATCTTCCAGGAGTGATAGGGTGTAGATGGCTTTAGGGCAATGTTCCTTTATTTAAAAAGGCTAAAACCATAGAAAAAAAATGTGTTAACATGCCACCTTAGAGGTCCTCTAGTCAATCCCCTTGCACAGATAGGAATCCATTAAATCATCTTTGCCAGGAAGCCATTTATCTTCCAGTTGATACTTCCACTTAGGATGTACACATCACTCCTTCAGGGAGACAGTTCTACTGCTCAGTGCTCCTTCTACAAGGGCTTCCAAGTGGTATCTTTGATCCATGAAGTTCCAATAGTTTCATCAGGACTGCAAGTGTTGACTTCATGTTCTTTTGCCTGTGTTTGATTTTACAGGAAACCTTCTCTGCCATGCTGAAAAGCCTGACCAGGAACCTCTCCTAGAAGCATTAAATGGAAGAAAAACTGATCTTTCTTGCTCCCACCCAAATATTCAAATCAACGAATACATCTTTTGGTACCGACAGTTTCCTAACCAGCCTCCGCATTTCATTGCAACTGGATACAAGGCAACATCAAAAAGCAATGAAGTAGAGCAAATTTCCTTGGTTGTTGCTGATGATCGAAAGACTAGCACCCTTTCCTTCACCAAAGTCACCCTAGAAGACCAGGCATTGTATCTCTGTGGTATAACAGACACTGTGTCACATCCTAGCAACTCTCTTTGGCAAAAACCCCTTCATGCAATTCAGGTGACACCAGACAGAGGAAAGACACACCTCTGTCTGAAATTTCCTGGGAGAACTTTGATTGAAAGGATAAATGATGAATGAGAAGAAAGGAAGAATTAGGGATTAGGAGAAGGAAGGGAGGTGATGGGAAGAAGGAAGGAAAGTGATGGGAAGGAAGGAAGGAAAGTGATGGGAGGGAAGGAAGGAAGGAAGGAAGGGAGGGAGGGAGGGAGGGAGGGAGGGAGACACCCCTAGAAAGTTTCTATGGTTGAAAGATAGATCAGAAAAATGAATAGAAGAAGACAATGGCAGTCCATTTAAATATGGTTGGAATGTATCCTAGATGAGTATCTTCCTGTAGTCAGCTGGAGTTGAATTTAACTCAAAGGATTATTAATCTTTTTTCCTTTGTACTTCAAGAAAATATCATGTATCTTTAATTTTAAGAGGAAAACCCATGGATACGTCAGGAATATGTTTTTGTGAAGGAGTTGTAAACAATCCTCACTCCAGTGACAAAGCTCCAGTCTCCTGTCTCTGCAGAACGATCATATCCAATCAAGCTATTTTAGATATGGAGCCTTCTTCATGTTGATAGAAGCAAACAATTTACCTGTTGATAGATTTTTGTCCTCCAGGGGGCAGTGTAGAACTTCCTACTGTCTCCATCCTTTCTCAAATCTCCTGCTTGACTTAAAAAACCACAACTGAGGACATGTGTGATGAACACAACTGCTTGCCCCAAAAGGAAACCACCTTCTCATTTATAAATGTAAGAAGCGAAGAAGAATGTTGATTTTCTTCAGAGTTCCAATAATGTCTTTTCCTTCTCAAACAAACCATTACTTGATTTTTCTGGGAATTTTCGTATTGCTGTTGAAATCGGGTAATATTTCTACTATAAAAACTGTTCTTCTCCTTCCCTTCTCCTTCTCTTCCATCTCTCCTCCTCCTCCGAATTTATTAACAGAAATACAGATTGGCTAAATCAAGTCAACTAAGATTTTGATAAAGTGAAAATTTAATCTAAAGCCTGATAATTTTATTTTCACTTTCCTGAAACTGCAAAACCTGTATATAGAATTGTGACTTTAGTTGTGACCCAAATCCATAAATTACCCTAACAACTGCTGTCCACAAAGGAATTTGGTTGAATGTTATACCTATTCTGTTTTTCCCCAGATCTTGCACACATGGAAATGCTTTAAATCATTTTGTTTAAAAAAGCATTTGAAGATGATTAAAAAATATAATTTAAAAGCTGGAAATGAAATAGGTGACAGATAAATGGTTTGTTTTGCTCAGTGTCCCCAAATGAGATTAAGGTCAATGAAGATCTGTATGTCTTAAGATTCTTTTCCAAAGTTATCATGGAAAAGGAAGATGCAAAAATGAAGATATATATTCCAAACTTGTATCAATTTTGGGGAATATTCTGATGTACTGATTTTGTTTTTGTTGTCTTAAGGAACTTCTCAAAGCGATTTGGTGTCCCAAAAACAAAACAACATGGAAATCCTAGAGGGAGAAGATGCCACTTTGCCTTGTGACTTCAAAACTCTCGGCTCCAATCCATACCTTTATTGGTATCGTCAATATAAACACCAAAGACCTGAACGAATCCTAACTGCTTACAAGGCAAGATCCAGGAATAATCACTTCCGCGAGGGAAAGTTTTCCACTACATTGGTTTTTGGAAATCAGAATTCAGTTCCTCTAAACATTGGAAGTGTCTCTCTACTGGATGGAGCTGTTTATTTCTGTACTCTGAACCCCACAGTGAATCATCTCTGTATACAGACTCACACAAAATCAACAAAATGAAACCAACCTCAACTCTTTACAGAGAGTTCTGCCTCATAGGACTAACTTCTTATTCATCAAATGAAAGGATTTTCTTGCAGTCATCACCATCATCTTGAAAGAAGTAGTGGAGAATGAAAGGATTACAATCCTATTGGACTTTCTACAAGAAATGTGTTCACTTTTCACCTGAAATAAGCCAGAATAATTACAGTTTCAAAGAAACAGTTATGCAGAATTGACACTGAAGTATCTGAAGGCAGGAAGTTCAATGAGAAAGAAGGAGGAAAAAAGAACAGAAAATATAAAGACTGTAAATTAGGGAGCAACTGAATATGGGAGAAGAATGAAGCAGAGATACCAGCAATTGTATTTACACTTGGTGCAAAGAATGTGAAAAAGCATTTAATAGAATAACAGAGTTGGAAGGGACCTCGGAGGACTTATAGTCCAACCCCCTGCTCAAATGGTTGTCCAGTCTCTTCTTAAAAGTCTCCAATGATGGAGCACCCACAACTTCTTAAGGGAAGCTGTTCCACTGGTTAATTGTTCTTACTGTTAGGAAATTTCTCCTTAGTTCTAGGTTGCTTCTCTCCTTGATTAGTTTCCATCCATTGTTTCTTGTTTTGCCTTCATGTGAACCTTTTCATCACCAGAAGAATGTCCTGGATATCAACTCACCAATGACAAAAGTCCATTATATGGAGCAACACTTCAAAAAAAATACAGTGTTTGGATCTTTCCTAAATGTGATAGTTAAAACTATACAAAATTCATTCAAAAGGCTCTGTGTGTAAATAATAAAAATAAAAAAGAACTGCTATTACCACTAATTCAAATAGAGTGGCTTATTTTTTTTAATAAGAAAATGTGTGGTTTTTATAAAATAATTCTCAAGATAAGATAATTATTTATAAGGAGCAATAGTAATACAATCTCTGTGCCTTTCAGTCTATGAAAGGAAATCAGCACGATTGTTTTTCACTGGCTAGAATTCTAGGCATTGGGATCCTGAAAAACCTAGAGCAGGGCTTTTCAACCTGTGGTACGTGTACCACTTGTGGTACATTAACAAGTGGCAGGTGGTACGCAGCCCTGCCTAGCCAAGTGTAGTGGGGAAGGGAAAGAGCCAGCGCAGCAAGGACTTACAGTGAGAGAGTCCTCTGGAGCTTGGCTGGGGCCAGGCAAAGGCCCCAGGCTCACTTCTGCTCACCCTCCCCCATGAGAAAGGAGGAGGAGGGGGGTGGAGACAGGAGAGGGAGAGAGAGAAAAACAGGCAGCCTTGGGAGGAGGTGGAGTCAGCTCTAGCTGCACCGAAGGGGAAGGAGGAGGGTGGGGAGAGAGGAGAGGAGAAATCATCAAGCAAGCCGGCTGGCCGGCCATCAGCCGATCTACAACTGCTGTGGCAGCCACCTGTGCTGGCAGCAACAAACAGGCAAGAAATGCAACAGGGCAGGGGTTGCCCTCCACGAGGAATGAAGAAAGGTAGCATCAGCTGTAGGTGAGACAGAAGGAGGGAGGGAGATGGAGAGTGGAAGGATTCTTATGTGATTTTGTGACTTTGAAATTCTGGGATTTGTGCAATGTGGGCTTTGTGTTCTTAAAGAGTGTTTGGCAATTTCTATTTGGCTGATGGCTCATGTCTTGTGTTAGCTTCTATTGCTCTGCTATTGTTAGCTGTAAGTTTTGCTGCAAGGGATTTTGAAGTATTTTTCTCCTGAATGGATTTTGCCTGTGGAGCCATTTGGGGAGGCTGCCTTAGCCGGCAGCCAGTACTTATTTACATTTTTTTTCTTCCTTAAGTGCTGGCTGCGCTCCTTAACTTTCCTTTCTAGCCAGTAGCTAATTCTTAAAGGGGAATGTGCCTTTTTAAGCTACTTCATTCAGCAGCTTGTCTTTTCTGTCTCTGGAGGCTTTTCCTTGTTTGATGAATATATGGAAGAGAGAAAATATGGGGGGGAGGGGTTCAAATTCTTCCTTCAGAAGGAGATGGGAATGAGAAAGAGGGAGGCAGAGAAGGAAGGAGGGAGGGAGGGAAGGAGGGAGGGAGGGAAGTCCCGCCTTAGCACTTGGCCACCAGCAGCCCTGCCATTGACTTTACTTGTCAAAAGGTTGCAAAAGGGGATCACATGACCCTGGGACACTGTGACCATCATAAATATGAATCAGTTGCCAAGCATCCAAATATAAATCACATGACCCTGGGCATGCTTCAATGGTCATAAGTGTGAAAAATGGTCATAAGTCATTTCAGTGCAAATGCAACTTTGAATAGGTGTTTTTTTTTTGGTCATCAAGTTTTTGACACCTTGCTAGGTGATACTCGAATATTACCATATCCTAAAAGTGGTACAGTCGGTGAAAAGGTTGAAAAGCCCTGACCTAGAGAATGTCAGTCTAATCATAGCAAACATGGATGCAGTCCATAGCCCAATTCTCAAACGGATACATGAGTGTGTTCAATCTCAACTGTTTTTGTTACAATGAATGGTTCTCACTACTTTTTCTCTAGCAACTCATTCTAGCTTTTGGGGAAACTTTTTATTCCAGTCCAGCCAGGAATAAACAAAATGGAGACTGCTTTACAAATAAGTTTGTAATTTATTGAAGAGCAATAAATATGACTCTGGAAAAGCTGACCACATGTAGCTGGGAGTGGTGGGGTTTTATACCTTCTTGGGCTTTTGTGTTTGGAGTTGTTTCCTGTTCCTATGGCATGAACTTTGACCTGAGCTTTTGAGTGTGTCCTTTTTGGTATTCTGATGGTGGTGGATTAATCCTATTATGTCTTAAAGATCATATCCTGCTTGCCTGGGACTGTGGCTGATGGCTATGTCCTGTGTTGAATGGGTGAGGGGTTGTTGGTTCTAGGGATCTTTTTCTTTCTAATCCCATCAGCTCCAAGCTTCCTGGCTCCAGTCTTTCTGAAAGGATTATCAAATCTGCATTTCTACAGATCTGGTTTCTGCCTGGGCAGAGAGACCTGGAAGGTGGCGGGGTTCTGCCTTTTAAGATCTTCTCCATTATTCCTTTGGGGAAATATAATATTCTGCCTTTTTAATATCCCCCAAAATATTTCTTTCTCGGGGTGTGTGTGTGCTGTCCTCCCACACTTTCCTTTGGTTTCTCTTCAGAGCAACCATCCTGTTGGCAGAGAGAACCATCAATCCAAAGTACGGTATCTACAAGGATGTTCAAAAACTGCAAAATGCATCCATAGCCAACATGTGCTTTGTTTGACACCCCTGTGGGCACCACTGCTATTTGGTGAAGTTCCATGGCTGAGAGAAGACTTTGGCAGACAAACTGTGGTTGTCCCTCTTCCAATCTATGAGAAGCCATCTTTCATGATAAGCTGGTTCTTGCATTTCATCTTAATAAACCCTACGTTGCCTTCCCAATTTAGACTCTCCTACCAGTGTGGGGAGCTAGACTCATATACAAATGAAGGCAAATTAGATTCATGTAATTGACAGCCAATGAAACAGTCAAAGGATTCTCTGCTGAAACAGACAAAAAAAATCCACAACAGAGAGAAGATAGTCAGAAGAAGGCAGGAGATATTCTTGCGAGGCCTCATTGTTTAGACAAGATACCACCTGCTTTCTCTACATGTATCAGTTCCTGATCATGATTTTGGCATCCTTCTTGTTAATATTATTGGTATATGAATGTGTCCAATCTCAACTGGTTTTTTTTTTAATGGTTAATGGTTCTCTCACAAAATTTCTTAAGCATCTCATTCTAGCCTCTGGGGATCTTTCATGATAGGCTGGTTTTTGCATATTACAGAATAACAGAGTTGGAAGGGACCTTGGAGGTCTTCTAGTCCAACCTCCTGCTCAAGGAGGAGACCCTATACCATTTCAGACAAATGGCTGTCCAGTTGTCCAATTGTGCAGTTGCAACACATCCCTTCTCTATAAACCAACATCCCTCTCTCCCCCCCTCCCGCCCAATAGCTATGAGTCTACCCAGTGTTCAATTCAATTCAATTCAATTCAATTCAATTCCCCTGCTTAAAGGGCAGCAGAAGCAGAGCATCAGCCAACCGTGGCCCGGAAATGCCCCCTCCCCATTATCATTACAATATGGCAGAAGCCTGGGCATGCAAGTCCACCCCCCACCCCCGGGGTTTCCTGAAGGAGGGGTGGAATGTGAGCAAAAGCGCTTCGCAGAAGGAAACCAGCCCTGTTGCAGTGGCTGCTCTGCACAACTACAAGCCCCAGAGTTCCTCACCACAATATCACCACAATAAACTCCCTCGTCTTCTCAATGAAGTCTTCTCTCCTACCAATGTAGGGAGCTGTATTCATATAATTGACAGCCAATGAAACAGTCATGGGACTTCCTGCTGAAACACACAGAAAAACCACAACAGAAAGAATCAGAAGAAGGCAAGAGATATTCTCTGCAAGGACTCATTTTTAGACAAGATACCAGTTGATTGGACTCCATTGGATCAACTGAGATGCTTCAGTCCCTCACCATGAATTCGGCATCCTTTTTGTTGATATTATTGGCTCTCATGTCAAGTAAGTAATATTTAGGAAATCACTTCCTACTCTTCTTCCGATCTATGTCCACTTTTCTTTCCAGGTTCTGTCACTTCTCGTAGCTCCAATACTTTGCTCCTTGTCTCAAAGTTTTATACTTTATATTCATTGTTATTCGGTGTATTTTTGTCTTTCTTCCAAGAACTTAGGGTGCTTTACATAGGATCACTCCTCATTCCGCACCCCCAAAAAATCATGTCTGACCCATGATTACTCCATGGGTTTCCAAAACTGAGGTGGGGACATCAGCATGAGCTTTTCCATCTTAGTCCAAGAGCTTACAATTGTCTTGGAAAATATCTTCCTGGTGTAAGAAACCCCAGAAAACTGTATGGAGAATTCTCGTAATCATATACCCAGAATTTTCCATTGCAATCAACTTCCAGTATAGCTATGCAATGATCAACAATTTCAATTCAAAGATGGAATTTGAGTAGAAGAAGTTGATGGTTCCCTTTTTACAAAACTTCCTTTCCACTTATTACAAAATATTTGTCTTTAAATGTTTCTAGGAGAATGGTAATATAGAGATGGTGTGTAGGGCAAGGACCCTTCATTTAAAAAAGCTAGAATCATAGAAAAAGATGCAATCAAAAGTCAGTTTAGAGGTCCTCCAGTTGCACACTACAGGAATCCAATAAACCATCTCTGCCAAGAACCCATTCAGTTCCCAGTTGATATCTCCAATTAGGTAGAACCTACCACTCCTTCAGGGAGACTGTGCCATTGCTCAGCACTTCTTATTAAAGACATCCAAGTGATATTTTTGATTCAAGAACATTCAAGAGTTCCATCAGGGACCACAGATGTTGAATTCCTGTTAATTTCTCTCTGTCTGACTTTACAGGAACTCTTTTCTGCCAAGCTGAAAACCCCGTCCAGGAACCCCTGCTAGAAGCATTCAATGGAAGAGATAAAGATCTTTCTTGCTCCCATCCCAATATTCAAATAAGTGAAAACATCTTTTGGTACCGACAGTTCCCCAGCCAGCCTCCTCATCTCTTTGCAAATGGATACAAGGGAACATTGGAAAGCTATAAAGGGGAGAGAGTTTTCTTGATTATTCCTGAGGATCGAAAGACTAGTACCCTCTCCTTCACCAAAGTCACCTTTGAGGACCAGGCATTCTATCTCTGTGCTCTGGTAGACACTGTGTCACAACCTAGTGAGTCTCTTTGGCAAGAACCCTTTCTTGCAAAACAGCTGCTACAGCTGCCACCAAGACAGGAAAGAAAGATAACCTCACAATCTGAAAGTGCCCAGGAGCATTTTTGCCATGATGATTGAAAGGATGAGTGATGAATTTGTTGACTTAGCAATTTATTTCAATTCCATATTAAGGTTTTTTGGGGGAGGGAGGGAGGGAGGAAGGAAGGGAGGGAAGGAGGGAGGGAGGGAGAAAGGAAGGAAGGAGACGGCATCAGGAAGTTTCTATGGTTGAAGGATGGACCAGAAGGATGAATAAAAGAAGACAGAAGCATTTTTGCCATGATGATTGAAAGGATGAGTGATGAATTAGTTGACTTAGCAATTCATTTCACTCCTAGATTAAGGCTTTCTTTCTTTCTTTTTGAATTCCCTAATTAAACATGACAAAAATATATTGGAAGGAAGGAAGGAAGGAAGGAAGGGAGGGAGGGAGGGAGGGAGGGAGGGAGGAAGGAAGGAAGGAAGGAAGGAAGGAAGGAAGGAAGGAAGGAAGGAAGGAAGGAAGGGCAAAAATATGCTGGATTTTTTATTAGTTAGAATGTGTTTTTCTGTTTAATCTTTGCAAAACCAATCAATAAATAAACATTTAAAGGAGAATATTTGTAGCTCAGGGTTGAAAAGAGGGGTCCTTGATACTTTCTGTTATATACAGAAAGTGAGGCATTGAGGAGACCGTAGTGAAAGTAACAGCTCGTTTATTCAATCAACACAGAAGCAGCTCTAACAGCTGCTTGACTCTTATTTATATGGACCGCCTCTAGGCGGCAGCCAATGAGTTTAAAGCATACATTCCCACCTAAAACACAGTCTTGCAATATGCATATACAGACAGTTAAGGATTTGAATTGAACATCTTTAGATAACCGTTTTATAACAGTCCTATGAATTTGGGTTAATACACAACACTTTCTGAGCTTGCTTGTTTTCTTGCAGATGTTTCATGACCCAAACTAGGTAACATCATCACTATGAGAAGGGAGTGGGGTTTGTAGAAAGGAGGAGGAGGAGGAAGACTGTGGGGTCCCTGGTGCTCTCTGAGCTTGCTTGTTTTCTTGCAGACCTTTCATTACCCAAACTAGATAACATCATTAGTGCTCCCAATAATGTTACCTAATTTGGATAATGAAACGTCTGCAAGAAAACAAGCAAGCTCAGAGAGCACCAGGGACCCCTCAAATATTTAAAGAAACTAAACTAAAAATGTAAACATACAAAACCTCTACTCACTGTTGCATATTGATGTTTTATATATGCATCAGATTAGCAATGTCTTCATTATTGATGGGTTAAATGGGAAAAAAAATCTCCATATTCATACTACTATTCATAATTACTTCTCCTTCTGAAATATCTCTCTTCTGTTCTTCTTTGGCTCCAAAATATAAAATGAAAATCCCAGCAAACCTCATTGTTTCTATTTCACACATTTCAAGTCCAACACATCTGAAGGCCATCAAGTTGGAAAAGAATGATTTTTTTTTAAAAAAACAATTGATCAGTTGTCTTCCTTGGTTGTTCCTTTTTTTGAAAGTGCTCCACAGGTGGAAGATACATCAGTGCCAGATGTGGTCCAAATCTCCACATCTGGCTGTAATGTGGAGACTTTGGGAGTCTCTGAAGTTCACTGTCTCAAACATTCTCCAACCTTCCCTGGTCAAAAAGAAGGCAGCCCAGCTGAACTTTATTAACTTAAAATTTATTTGTTTGTATCTAATCTGTCTACGTCTATCCACCCCAATGATTTCATTTATCGATCTTCTCTGGCTGTTGCATGAAAAAGTACTGTGAATCCAGACCAATGCATTTAAAAGGGAGTTATTGTTCAAAAAAGAAAAAAAATAATCTTTCAAAAACTCTAAATAATGAATAGAAAAAGAGAGCGACAGAGAGATTGAAGAAGGAGAAATGTACGAATTATGGATTGCGTTGGAGAATCACTCAAAAGTTGTAAAGCAGAATCACAGCATTGGAAGGATCCGTTTAGACCATGAATTCTAAGATCCTGCTCAATGCAGAAATCTAAATTAAAGCGATTCAGTTTAATGGTTATTTACCCTCTACTTGTCCAAAAGCCATCATTTTAGGTCTCTGTCACATTCAGTAAAACCCTGACTTCCTATAACTAATTTCCACTTCTCTTGCCCATGGAAGGCAAGGGCCAGCCATAACCTTAACCTCTGTTATAACACCATTTAATAAAGCCTTGATAAGACCACACTTGGAATATTGCACCCAGTTTTGATTGCCACAATGTAAAAAAGATATTGAGACTCTAGAAAGTGTGTGGAGAAGAGCAACAAGGATGTTTAGGGGACTGGAGGCTAAAACATATAAAAGACAGTTGCTGGAATTGGGCATGTCTAGTTTAATGAAAAGAAGGACTAGGGGTGATATAATAGCAGTCTTCCAATATCTAAAGCAGTGGTGGCGAACCTATGGAACGCGTGCCAGAGGCGGCATGCAGAGCCTTCTCTGTGGGCATGCGTGCTGTTGCCCCAGCCCTGCCTCCCCCTGCAGCCTCCTCCTCACCAGCAGCCCCCCCAGAGGAGAGTCACCCCCAGGCATGGCTCACATGGTGCAGCGCAGCCAAGGACATGGCAGCCAAGCAGCAGGGACAAGACTCTGCCCTCGTGCCCCATCGCAAGCAGATGATGCTGCGGGGCGTGAGTGGAAGGTGTGGCCGCCATGGCACTGCAGAGCCGCCTGGGCGATCTGCTGCAGCGGGCCATGGAGCAGTAGGTGTCCTGCGGGTGGGCAGGGGGTGGGGGTGGAGTGGGGCAGAGTGGTTTTTGGGCACTTGGTGTTTAAAAGGTTCAACATCACTGATCTAAAGGGTTACCATAAAGAAGAGGGAGTCAACCTATTCTCCAAAACACCTGAAGGCAGGACAAAAAGCAATGGATGGAAACTAATCAAGGAGAGAACCAACTTCTAAGAACTTAGAACTAAGGAGAAATTTCCTAGGAGTTAGAACACGGGTGTCAAACTTGCCGCATCACATGACGCGTCGTGACGTATCGTGACTTTTTTTCCATTGCCGGAGCTGGGGTGGGCACGGCCTCCGTGTGATGCAACCGGCCCTTGGGCCGGCAGTTTGACACCCCTGAGTTAGAACAATTAATCTGTGGAACGATTTGCCTCCAGAAGTTGTGGATGCTCCAACAATGGAAGTTTTTAAGAAGAGATTGGACAACCATTGTTGAAAGGGTTTCCTGCTTAAACAGGGGACTGGACTAGAAGACCTCCAAGATCCCTTCCAATTCTGCTATTCTGAGAAGTAGACTACAATTTCTAAGAAAGTTGGTGCCATTCCTGTAGGTTTTCATTCTCTGCTTCTCCACTCATTCTTTCTTCATTTAAGGAAACATCCACATACTACATTCAGTAGCTAAGTTTTGTACCTTCCATCTCTGTTCCTTGAGTGCTTACAAAAATGTTACCAGGGACAGTCAGTTTTAGTTTTTGTCTTGGTGTTACCTAGCTGAGTGGATCTTTCCAGTCTTTGATATATGTATGGACTTTTGCATACCTCTTTGAGGACAAATATGATGTTTACCTCCTGGAACATCTTGAGTTATGGAGTTTGAGCTCCTGAAGAAAAGATCCATGCTTCAGTATCAAAAGTCCATCTTCCCAGGTACAAAACTCTGTTTTTGATAGTCAAAGTGCCCAATGAAAAATGTGGTACGTTTCAGTAGCTTCATCATTTCTGCTTTGAAACTCACAATGCTATGTCACTTTCAAACACAAGGTGTAGTTGTCAGGCTGTTTCCACTCGCAGGGTGAACTAGTCACTGTACAAATATAAAATGAAAAGTTTTACATTTTTACACAGAGGCATTCTGACCACTAACCACATCCTATGAGGTTCAACCATTAGAAGATTTCTTTTGAATTGCTTAGCAAAAAAAGTTGGGCTGCATTACACAAGTTTTGTAGTGCAAACCTCGGAAGCCAATCAAAATATATTTCTTTCCTTTGCTTCTACATCTCTTCTTAGTTTCTTCTCTGCCAGATCAAGTAAGATGTTTCTTTCATTGTCCTTGTTGCTGATAATCCTGGGTAAGTGAACATAATTTCTTCTCTCTCTGCCTCCCCCATTCAGAAACCTACTTAAAATTATATAAATGAGGCTAGTGCTTACATCCCTTTATTCTGGGTGCAAACTAAGTCTTAAGTAAATGATGACTGATTTATTTTTTTGTCTTGATAACTTGATGTCAGTGCCTAAGATTCAGTAGCATGGATATTGAATGTACATTTAAGACTAGGGGTGACATGATAGCAGTCTTCCAATATCTCAGGGGTTGCCACAAAGAAGAGGGAGTCAAGCTATTCTCCAAAGCACCTGAAGGCAGGACAAGAGGCAATGGATGGAAACTAATCAGTGAGAGAAGCAACCTAAAACTAAGAAGAAATTTCTTGACAATTAGAGATGAATGACTTGCTTCCAGAAGTTGTGGGTGCTACAATACTGGAAGTTTTTAAGGAGAGATTGGACAACCAAATGGTATAGGATTTCCTGCCTGAGCAGGAGGTTGGACTAGAAGACCTCCAAGGTCCCTTCCAACTCTGTTATTCTAGTCTGAATCCCCGAGACCCCTGTGGGTCTGATTCATGGCATTGCCCACAAGGATCTAGGGGTAAAGTGACTTATGTCACCTGCTGGAGAGAGGAACAATTTGGGCATTGTAAGTGGCCCCCATCACTTTGGATAATGAAATACGGGGCATATAAAACAAACAAGCAAGCAAGCAAACAAACAAACAAATATTCACTTTGTGTGGAGCCGCTATGTGAAATAAAAATGTTCTACAGATTTTAACTGGCAAATTTTCAGACGCTATAATATTCATCCATTCCCTGAATGGTGCAGTGGTTAGAATGCAGTATTGCAGGCTACTCCTGCTGATTGCCAGCTGCCAGCACTTTGGCAGTTCGATTCTCACCGGATCAGGGTTGACTCAGCCTTTCATCTTTCCAAAATCAGTAAAATGAGGACCCAGATTTTTGGGAACCATAGGCTGACTCTGTAAACCACTTAGAGAAGGCTGTAAAGCACTGTGAAGTGGTATATAAGTCTAAGTGCTATTGTTATTTCTACTCCGCCAACCATATCCACTATTGTTGTTTTTTTCTGCAGAAAAGAGCGCAGGACAGACCGTGACCCAAACAGAAGGCAGATTGACCATCACAGAAAGACAACCTGTATTTCTCAATTGCACTTATGACCGAAGTGTAGATTATCAACCAAGCCCATTCTGGTACGTTCAATATCTTGGACAACCACCTAAGCTTTTTAAGAGCACTTTTTCAACACCTAATCTAGATGCTAGCCTCCCACAAAACTTCAAGGCCATCCATAATAAAGCAGGAAAGACTTTCAACATGAAGAAGTCTGTCAGCCAACTCAATGATTCAGCTATCTACTTTTGTGCACTGAAAAACACAGTGAGGAGGGGCAGAAGAGAAGCAGATCAAAAACCCACAGATGGTTGAATGAAGAAGAGGATGTACAAGATGTTCAAGGACCTCAGCTACAATCAAATATACAATTATATTTGAGGCGTTCGTGAGTATCTTCTCTGATCTGGTCTCTTCTACATAGGCTATTAGATGGGAATTACCAGATAGGAATCATAAGCCCATTCATCTGATGGTACCAGGTTGAAGCTGATTGAGATCCAGTTAAATGGGGCTTTTATTACTTTCTACCACTTTGAGGAAATGTGTTTGTTCCATCTCAGTATTCTTTGTCTCCCTAGTCTTGTTTGTTTTATTTGGAATCAGGATTTTGCACGTTTGGAATGTCTTGTGGATTTAAATTCTCAGAACTCCATCCAGTCAGATGTAGAGAAATTTCTTGGCAAGAACACAAAATTATTAGAGCCCATTGAAGTGAGTGGCTATAATATATTTAAAGAAATAAACAGATAAATAAAGTTATCAATTGACATCAAGGGCAAACTTTGAATTGTCAAGCTGTCATTTGACCTGTATATTTGTCTTGCAAAATTTATATAAAATGATGGTTGGACATAAGACAGAGAAATTTTAGAGTCAGTGGGTTGGATTCCCTGATTATTAATTATATTTGATTTATGGAATCTTGATCTAATTAATGGCATTCATTTTATTTTTAAACCAAATACAATAGCATTGGCATAATGAGATATACACTTATTCCAACCATTTTACATTTCAAGGTCCATCACTGCAATGGATAGACAACAAATTCTACCATGGTCCTCTTTCCATTTTTTTTTCTTTCCTCCAGAAGAAGCAATAGATATAAAATTGAATTCTGGTGTTGACCTACTTAGGATAATTCTATATTTAACTTATGTCTTCTACTCTGAAAAAGCTTTTATTTATTCCCTTTCTGTTGTATTGAATTAGGATACTTTTGTTCCCCAGTTTTATTTAGAATGTTCTTATCAAAAGAATAATAGCTATATCTTTCTTTACCATAAAGTTTGTAAGAGAGAAATGAGTGACGGAGACCAAAACTTGTTATAAAAGGGGCATAATTGTTGATTAGCTGTACCTAGGAATATGTTTCTTATGTCATGGTTCCGACAGATGAAACTCTTCAAAAGAAATTCGAGGCATTGTTTACCTTAAAGAATCTTTATTTTGAGTAGCATAACATTGGCACTGCATAATCGAAGCCAAAAACTGAATTCCCCTCCCCTGAGCACATAGTATCAAAGCACAATTCCCTCCTCCAATTAACGGTCATAAATCACATTCCCCAATTAGCTTGAAGCGTGGGCTTCCTCTCCAGTTCTCCAGCCCGCCAATTCCTTATCAGCTCTGGTTACAATAACCTTGTTTCTCACGCTAGGTTTAGTGTTGTTATGTCTAGCTGGACTCTCATTCACATCCCCCCTCCCAGCATCATCTAACCCTAAAAGCAAAAGGTAAAAGATGGCTACATTTCCATCTGTTGTCAATGCAAAAACATCCAATGTTAGCAGTGTTGACATCTTATTCCTCCTGAAACTAACTAATATATTTTTATCAGTAAAAGCTATCAACATGTGGTTTCTTAATCATTGCTTTATATTTTCAAAAGAAGAATGTTTTTTCATTGGATAGTCTCACCTTGTCAAGGAAAAGAATAACTGAAAAAGAGTAAAGAGATTAAAAAAACATAAAGACATGGATTCTTCTCTTCTTTATAGCATCAAGTGAAGCATATCTTCTTAATCTTCTAAAAATTTTTTGGTAGTGATTAACTTCAGCCAAATTGTCCTATATGACTCGAAGAATAAAAATAAATGGGTAGGATCAAAAAAAGAGAAGAGATGGCAAGTGTAAATAGTGTCATAGTGTAATCAAACACCCATCCAACTTTTTATATGTATAGATATGTTTATATTTTATATGTATGTGGCACACATAGCGATGAGATTCCATTGAAGAGTTATGGCTACATCTTCATTGTTTGATCTCCATCGATGCCTCTGCTCATGAATTCAGTAATTCAATAATTCAGTGATTCAATAATTCAGTAATTCAATAATTCAATAATTCACAATACAATAATTCAATAGTAATTAGAATAAAAACAGTAAGTTAAGCTTTTTTTCTTTATTTCATTACATCTGTTCTTAAAATGATTAAATCTACAGACAATCATCATATAGTGACTTCCTTATTTAGTGACTGCTGGCAGTTATAACAATGAAGAAAAAATAACTTTACAACCACTTCTTAGCATTTATGATCTGGGCATGTTTGCAAGTAAGATCGTAAACCCAGTTGTGGTTTCATTGAGCAATCCCTTCACAATTACTGAATTATCAGTCCTAATTGTGGTCGTTAAACAAAGGCTACCTGTAGTTTTGTCCCAAATTATATAATCTTAAACTCAAAATATGCTTTCCTACAAAAAAAGCAAAAAAAAAAAAAAAAAAACCCCAGAAAAGATTCAATTGTGATGTGAGGGGCTTAGAATTTTGTAAAGCCTTCACTGACTGTGGTTTTAACAAGTAGGAAGTTCCTGGTTCACTTTGGAAAGGGAACAGAATTAATAGTAAAAGCAGGTACGCCTTGCCTATAATCTGTGTTTGAATGATGGTTAGGATGCCATAGAAAACTTTGCCTAAGGAAAAAGGAATAACTGTGGAACAATGAGGAAGAATGGATTGTCAAGATTTTCAAAACTGCTCCCCATACCTTGTATTAAGAGGGCACTATGACCAACAACAGGAGAAATATTCAGTTCCAGTTGGTGAATCCTTCTCAACAAATACTCTAGCTTAAACCTCACCTTTTTATAAAGAACCATATCGATATGAATATTTTAAGACATAGATTTTCTTTACAGCTCAGATGACTGAGCAGTTTATATGAACAGTGATGTGAAATCAAGAAAGGGCCAGTGGGCACAGTGAGAAATGCAGAACGGTGTTCACCTTGCATTATTGCAAATGAATAATTTAGAGCCCAATCCAGATTCCAGTGGCTACCAATCTCATCAGGGAACAAGGCGAGTTTGAAAGTGAAGCCTGGTGCATGCAAACAGAACATATATATATATATTGAAATGCATGTGAGTTTGCACACAACTCTTACGATATTTGAATCTTGCGGCTTAGGGTTAAAAAGAAATTGGGCAAAGGTGCTTTTTCAGGAGGCAACTGGACTTTCTTGTTTTTCTTTGAAGACGTTTCGCTTCTCATCCAAGAAGCTTCTTCAGCTCTGACCGGAGAGTGGGGAAGCTTCTTGGATGAGAAGTGAATTGTCCTCAAAGAAAAACAAGAAAGCCCAGTTGCCTCCTGAAAAAGCGCCTTTGGGACAACCATGACCTTGGATGACTGAGAATTTCCATAGACAAGAAATTGGGCAGTTTCAGTGTTGGTAGTTGAGTTAGTAGTTTAGCAGTTGGTAGAATAAGATGCTCTTTTTTCTGGTTTTGTTTTGGGTTCTGGAACAATGTTGAGATGTTTTTGTCCCATGCAAACCTAACCACCAGTGGGAAAGCATTGCAGACCTTGCCACCTCTTTGAATTCTCCTTATGAAAAGAAATTTTTCTAGTTGGGGAGAGTTCCAGCTGTATCCCTGTAAGACTTTAGGCTCAAGGAAAGGCAAAGGATTAATTTTGGGTTTGGAGCATAGCTTCAGATCTTTTTTATTTTTTATTTTTATTAGCTTATAATATAAAATAGGAAAATACAAAAGTAAGTAGTAGGGAACAAAGGTAAGGGGAAGGGAAAAAGAGAAGTGTGGAAGACAGGGGGAAAAAAAGGCATTGACTTCCGACTCCCTCTGTTGCAATAAAATAAGGCATTAGCATCGAACCTCAATTTTTTACATTTCTATAGTAGTATAAACTAGCCACTTCTGTATTAACAAATCAAGTCTAATCAGTAAAACCTAAATCAAAGTATCATTTTTTTTCCACCTCAAGCACGATGTCCAGAAGCAGTAGAAACAAGTAAGGCAAAGCTTCAGATCTTATTCTGTAAGTGTGTTCAGTCCATTTCTCTCTCCTATTCATGCTTAAAAGAATTCTTTCCAGTGGTAAAGTCCCAAGGCAGTGCTCCTATTTCCCAGTTATTCCTGAGTTTTGCAAGATTTAAGACTAAGGAATTCAGGGGAATTTAAAATTTAAAAAAAATGTAAAATACCAGAAATGTCCTGAAATGTCTTTAGACAATTTGATAGGGAGGGAAGCAGGGTGAGAGTGACTTTGTGGTGTGGTGTGTGTGTGTGTGTGTGTGTAGCTTTAGAAAAGATCCTTTGATAAAAAGACAGTTACAGGTTAACCCTGTCATTCTCTGTTTGCTTAACTCAGAAAAAAAAGGGGGTTTGAATGCAATGAGGCTTTCTTGCGAAGAAAAAAGAAGAAACTAGAGCCCCAGGAAAAGTAATTGATAGCACAGATGTCCAAAGGATACTTCGGATTTCTAGTAGCCTTAACATGTCCCTGACATTTTAATCCTAAAGTATAGACATGTAGTTTTTCAAAGGAAAGTTATAACTGCTGATACAGATAGGAAGACATATTTTTGGCAAAGCAGAAAGCACTGTGTATAACTCTAGAAACGAAAAGATTCTCTTTGGAAGTGGGACTAGGCTGGTCATAAGGCCAAGTAAGTTTAAGCCCTTTGTTTTTGCCACAGTGGTAAATGCAAGAGGCTCTTTTTATATGCAGTCTTCAATAATTATCGCAACTAAACTTTCTTTTCCTTTCTTTTCTTTTCTTTTCTTTTCTTTTCTTTTCTTTTCTTTTCTTTTCTTTTCTTTTCCTTTCCTTTCCTTTCCTTTCTTTTCCTCCTTTCCTTTCCTTTCCTTTCCTTTCCTTTCCCTCCACCTTCCCCTTCCCTTCAACTCTATTATTTTGTTATATGCGTTTTTGTGGTTCCCTAATGAACCTTTTAAATCAAATCAGTGCTTTTATTGGAACAGACTATACCAGTGTTTTGGGAATAGATGGCATTTTTATAGTTTGTAAACTTCAATGTTCATTGTTCAATGTTCTAGTCTAACAAAATGAAAGACTAAGGGTGTCATAATGGAAGTTTTCCAATATTTGAGAGGCTGTCATAAAGAAGAGGGGGAAAGCTATTCTCCAAAGCACCTGAGGGCAAGACAAGAAATAACAGCTGGAAACTTACCAAAGAGCGATCCAATCTAGAATTAAGGAGAAAGTTCCTGAAACTGGAATGGCTTGACTTCAGAAGTTGTGGATGCTCCAACACTGAAAGTTTTTAAGAGAGATTGGACACCATTTGTCTGGTATGGTATAGGATCTCCTTCTTGGGCAGGGAGCTGGACTAGAAGACTTCCAAGGTCCTTTCCAAATCTGTTATTCTGTATTCTATGTATGGAATTAAGTCTTACATGAAAGCAAAGGAAAAGAAAGGTAGCTGTAGTTTAGTCTTCCAAAAGTTGGGTGGGAACTATTGTAGGTTTTTGCAACACATCTAGAGGACATTAGGAAAAGAAAGTAGCAGTTTTCTGTTGTTAAAGATTTTTTTATTGTGTGTCTAACAACAATAAAAAGATGCACTTAGAAGAACTAGGCTAGGAGTGGATTAGGGTGAGAAGAAGAGAAAATATTGATTGGGCAGATGAAAATATTGGGGAGGTGGAGAAATAGTTATTGACAGGATGAATCATTGATGACTTGACTTCCGATCTTCCAGTCTTCCAATCAGAGTAGAGCTGGAAGGAACCTTGGAGGTCTTCTAGTCCAACCCTCTACTCAAGCAGGAGACCCTATACCATTTGAGACAAGTGGCTGTTCAGTCTCTTCTTAAAAGCCTCCAGTGATGGAGCACCCACAACTTCTGAAGGCAAACTGTTCCATTGGTTAATTGTTCTCACTGTTAGCAAGTTTCTCCTTAATTCCAGGTTGCTTCACCCCTTGATTAGTTTCCATCCATTTTTTCTTGCCTTGCCCTCTGGTGCTTGGGAAAATAAGTTGATCTCTTCTTCTTTCTGACAGCCACTCAAATTCCAGAAGACCACTATCATGTCACCCCTAGTCCTTCATTTCTCTAGACTGGCCATACCCAGTTCCTGCAACCGTTTTTCATATGTTTTAGTCTCCAGGCCTTTAATCATCCTAGTGTGCTCTTCTCTGCACTTTTTCTAATATCTCAACATTTTTCTTTGTAATGTGGTGACCAAAACTAGATGCAGTATTCCAGGTGTGATCTTACTAATATTTTATAAAGTGGTACTAATACTTCATGTGATTTTGATTCTATGCCTCTGTTTATACAACCAAGGATTGTATTAGTTTGTTTGGCTGCTGCCACACAGTGCTGGCTCATATTTAAGTAATCATCCACTAGCACTCCAAGGTCCCTCTCACAATTACTGTTTCTGAGCCAGGTTTCACCTAATCTGTACTTGTTTTGACTAGAGAAATAATAATAAGCTTTTATCTCCCTGTGCTTTGGAGACCTTTTATCTTTTTGCCTTTGCTGCCCGTATTTGAAGCAGTTACATTTCTACACTTACTTTGCTGGATGCCAGGCAGCTTTATCTCATTTAATGAGGCTTAATTAATATAATGCATTCAGTGTCTTTACAAGGGCTTTTTCTGACCAGACCAATGGGAACAGTAAGTAAGAGTCTTGAAATGTCTCAAAACAGATCAGAACAAATCAATTGGCACAGCCCCATCCGTGGCACGGTAAATAAGAGTCTCAAAATGGAAATTATGGGATAGAAAGGGCAGAGTGGATTCACACCTCTGAAGAAGAAAATAGAGCCCAAATAATGTATTTTATAGGTATTTTATACTTGTCCAAATGGTGCTGTAGGTTTCCAGGGGAGGGAATCCTTGACTTACAACAGTTCATGTAGAGACAGTTTGAAGTTACAATGGCACTGAAAAAAGTAACTTATGAGTGTTTTTCACACTTATGACCCCCATGGTCTCGTGATCAAAATTCAGATGCTTGGCAACTGACTCCTATTTATGATAGTTACAGTGTCCCAGGATTATGTGGTCTTCTTTTGTGACCATCTGACAAGCAAAATCAATGGGGAAACTAGATTCACTGAACATCGTGTTACTAACAACTGCAGTGATTCACTTAACAACCATGGTAAAAAAAGGTCATAAAATAGGGCAAAACTCACTTTAAAACTATCTTGCTTAGCAACAAAATTTTGGGGCTCGATTGTGGTCATATGTCAAGGATTACCTGTAGCAATAATGCTTGACATTCTAATCCTAAAGTCTAGATATTTAGCTTTTCAAAAGAAAGTTAGGATTGCTGATAGAAACAGGAAGGCATGTTTTTGTCAAGGCAGAAAGCAATGTGTAATACCAATGACTTTAGTAAAGTCATCTTTGGAAGTGGGACCAGGCTGGTTGTATCGCCAAGTAAGTTTTAACCCTTTATTCTTGGGCTAAAGAGGAAGGAAAAGACCCCCTTGCATTGTGGTCAGTGCAAGAGGGTCTTCTCCTTCCTATCCCCTCCTGCAGTTTATATCTTCCTGATTTGTGTGAGAAAATGTCAACCCATTCTACAAATTTACTCCCTGTGTTGGAAGCCCTTACAAAAATTAATGAGTTTTTGTTAGGGACCGTAACACTGTGATTTACAATGTCAAGATGACTTGGGGATCTGGCACCAGGTTGATCGTTACGCCAAGTAAGTTGGTCCACTAATATGAAACCTCTACTTGTGTAGTGCTTGAAGGTGTTTCTGTCGGCTTCTGTGTTGATCCTTTCTTCAATGTGAGTTTGTGTTCTGAGCTGCTGTTTGTTCCCAATCTCCCTTCTTCATTGCCAGGGTCCTATAGAATGACGCCCAGGTTTCGTAAAGAGAATTTCCACTGGCTGAACAGTGTACGAGATAGAATGATATCTGGAGTTAGAACAAATTGCAAGTTCAACCTGATAACATAAATGTAGACAGTTCATTGTGCAAATATGGGTAATTGTGGGAGGGGATGGCTGATGTGGTGATAGAGGATTCTGGACTAGACAGAGAAGTGAATATATGGCTAATATATGGCTATTCTAATGACTTTTTGAAGGGGTGCAGTGGCCTAACAGTTAAGTTGCTGGGCTTGTTGACCGAAAAGAGGGCAGTTCAAGACCCAAGTACCGTGTGATGGGATGACCTCCCATTCTTGACCCAGTTCCTGCCAACCTAGCAGTTCAAAAGATGCAAATGCAAGTAGATAAATAGGTACCACTTCAGTGGGAAGGCAACAGTGTTTTGTGTGCCTTGGCATATAATCATGTTGGCCACATGATCATGGAAATGTCTTCAGACAATGCTGGCTCTCTCGGCTAAGTAATCAAGATGAGCACCACTTCCTAGAGTTGGAGACAGCTAGACAGTGAAAACCTTTACCTTTACCTAATGGCTCTTTGAAACTACTGGTAACATCTGGATCTACTGTAATTTTTGTAAAGGACCACATTGCTGTGGAAGATAACTTCAGGAAATTTGTTATTGGGTCTGGCACTCAGTTGGTTATAACTCCAAGTAAGTTAAATAATTTTTCCACCATCTTATTCCTCTTCTTTTCATTTCAACACAGGATCTGAGAGGATAAAAGTCATGCAATTTGTATCTAAACAGAGATTTTCTTTAGCTTTTGCAATAAAAATTCTCTTTTAAAAATGCTCATCAAGGAAATACTGGCATAGGCTGTGAGAAAGCTGGGCTGAAATAGGTACTTATTTCAAGAGAAACTTTTAAAGCCACAGCTTCTCAACAGGATGTTTAAATTTAAGAAAACTATAGGAATGAAGAAAAGAAACAAAAAATGACACATTTGTGGTAGTTAGAATTCTCTATCATTGAAAGCTTCTCATGTAGCAATTTTTTTCACAGTCTCCATAATGAAACTTGGTAGATCTCCTGATCTGGAACAAAATTCCATATCTTATAGTCTGATGCCCATTTGATGAATAGTTGCTTCCACATGATGCTATCAACAAGCAAGGTCTAGATTTTCCCCAGATAGATAGAATGTCCATTTATCATAGATTTGTAGGATTGTAGAGTTGGAAAAGGGACTTCAAAGATCAGCCAATCCAGCCCTTTTATTCTCTTCAGACTTTATGTTAATTTCTGGTTCTGCACATACACTGCTACATTTTAAAGCAAGTAAGCTGAAGAACTTGCATTAAACTTGTAGAAATAAAATCAAAGCTGAGATTCATATATTTTCTTTGCACACATAGCAATTATCATGGATCTTTTAATTACCCTGAAGATACTTCTTGGGCAAAAGGCGACAGGTGAAGCATATTACAGTCAACCATAATTGCTTGAATCTTTAATACTAATTTTCTTTACACTGATTAATTGTGTTGAATAACAGTGTCAAATAAGGAGTGGGGGAATATCTAGTATCTAGTAGTGCAGAGAATCTTGACTTTTCTAAAGGAAGTTATGATTGCTGATAAAAATAGGAAGTCATGTTTTTGCTAAGGCAGAAAGCACTGTATCTAGTGCTGGATATGATAAGGTTTTCTTTGGAAGTGGGACTAGACTGGTCGTCATTTCAAGTAAGTTACATTTGCCATTGTGGTTAGCACAAGAGGGACTCTCTCTTGCTCATCCCACCAGTTATATGCATCCGCAGTGATTATCAGAACTAAAGTCTTCCTTCCTTCCTTCCTGATATCTGATCTCTATTCCTAATTATGTTTGGTCAATTTCCCCCCTTGGTCATTTCTCTTGGGCTGTATCTTTTTCTGGAAAGCAAGGAAAAATCTGGAAATTAATTGATGGAAAGGCCAGATTAGATCCTCACCTCTGAAGAAGGTACTAGAGCATGAAGAAAAGGATTTTATATCTACAGGTGTCTAAATGTTGCTTCAGATTCCCAAGAGCTGCAGTATTTGATGTTTTAATCCTAAAGACTAGAGGTTTAGTTTTTAAAATGGAAATTCTAGCTGCTGATGCAAATAGGAAGACATGTTTTTGTCAAGGCAGAAAGCACTGTGTCTAACATTGACAACAATAAGGTTTTCTTTGGAAGTGGGACTAGGCTGGTTGTCATGCCAAGTAAGTTTTTGTTCTTTATTTCTGCTGTGGTGGTCAGTGCAAAAGGGTGATTTCTTGGCTCATATCATTTGGCATGGACCAGCTCTATAATTATCCTACATGTTTCCCGATGTAGCCTGTGGGCCAGGTCCACATAAAGTAGAAGAATCTTCATGTAGTTAAGGTCAATGGTAACTCTAGATTTTGAAATAGACCTGTTAATCCATTTGTTTATCAGACTGGTATTAAGCAGTGAATAGTGTAGTGATAAATGATTGTAGAGATATTGCAAAGGGTTGAATCAATGTGCATAATATGGAGGAGGAAGCAGTAAACTCACTTTTGGTGCTGGGACAAAACTGCATGTTATACCAAGTGAGTGATATTGTGATGATACATTTTAAGAGCGATTCAAGCTCTTTCTTTTTCTTTCTTTTTCTCTTTCTTTCTTTTAGCCATTGGTCTTGCACTTTTGGTCTATATAGGGGGGTCTTTTGTATTAATAATTAATAATTGCTGTAAGGAAACTCCTTTTGTTTCTTTACAATTTTTTGTACCTTTGGCTTTTTGCTTATTTTCGCCTTTGTTTTCTTTTCTTCCTTTTATTTATCTTAGTTAGATTGTCTCTTTAAAAAAAAAAAATCCAATAAATTTAGAGGACATTTTCCTGAACAAATTGGATAGCCCAGTAAAATATTGGAAATCCTTTAAATTATGGGATAGAAAATGCCAGAGGCATTTCTGGAGGCAGGTCGTTCCACTGATTATTTGTTCTAATTGTCACGAAGTTTCTCCTTAGTTCTAGGTTGGTTCTCTCCTTGATTAGTTTCCATTCATTGCTTCTTGTCTTGCCTTCTAGTGCTTTGGAGAATAGCTTGACTCCCTCTTCTTTGTGGCAGCATCTCAAATATTGGAAGACTGCTATCATGTCACCCCCTAGTCCTTCTTTTCACTAGACTAGACATACCCAATTCCAGTAACCGTTTTTCATATATTTTATCTTCCAGTCCCCTAACCATCTTTTTTGCTCTTCTCTGCACTCTTTCTAGAGTTTCAACGTCTTTTTTATATCGTGGCAACTACTTCAAAAATAATTGTTATGAGTAGTAAAGTCTCCCTTGAACTAGTAGGTTTTAGTAAGGGATTGTAACATTGTGAATGATAATAGTTTCAAGATCACTTGGGGATCTGGCACAAGACTAATAATCAGACCAAGTAGGTTGCTCCACTAATATTGCACATTAATGTATTTCCATTGTGCTTGAGGAAAGTTGCATGTGGTTGTGTGTTGGAGACCTTTTCGAGTGTGTTGCTCATGTTTGAAATAGCTAAATTTCCTGAATTGACTACTTATTTTGCTGGATGCCAGGAAGTTGCACATCTTTTAATTAAGCTTAATTAATATAATATATTCAGTGTGTTTTCAGGATCATTCATGTTCCAAATTGATAAATTGGATGGCCCTGTAAATAAGAGTCTTGAAACATCTGAAAAGATTCTGGAAATTAATTGATGGTAAGGCCAAAGTGGATTCACTCTTCCGAAGAAGAAACTAGAGCATGAAGAAAAGGATTTTATACCTACAAATGTCCAAACGTTGCTTCAGATTCCCAGCGGCTGCAGTCCTTGACATCTTAACCCTAAAGTCTAGAGCTGTAGCTTTTCAAAACAGAGTTCTAATTGCTAGTAGAAATAGGAAGACATGTTTTTGTTAAGACAGAAAGCATTGTGTCTAATGCTGAATACGGAAAGGTTTTCTTTGGAAGTGGGACTAGGCTGGTTGTCATGCCAAGTACGTTTTTGTACTTTATTTCCTCTGTGGTGGTCAGTGCAAAAGGCTGTTTTTTTGGTTCATATCATTTGGCATGGACCAGCTCTACAATTGTCCTACAGATCTCTTGATGTAGCCTCTGGACCAGGTCAACAGAAAGTTGTAGAAAGACCTTCATGTAGTTAAGATCAGTGATGACTCTTGATTTTGAAATAAACCTGTTAATCCATTTGTTCATCAGGGCTACAAAGTAGTGAATAGTACAGGGATATTGTATGCAAAGATATTGCAAAGGTTTAAACTAAACCTTATATTATGGAGGAGTACGCGGCAAATTCACTCTTGGTGCTGGGATGAAACTGCATGTTATACCGAGTGAGTGACATTGTGGTGATAGATTTTTAAGAGCAATTCAGGCTTTCTTTCTTTCTCTCTCTTTTATTTTCTTTCTTTCTCTTTCTCTCTCTCTATTTTCTTTCTTTCACTCTTATATTCTTTCTTTCTTTTTCTTTGTTTCTTTCTCTCTGTCTCTCATTTGTTTTCCACCTCCGTCAAAGTCCATGAGGGAAACCGGATTCACTTAATGTCCATGTGATTCACTTAACAAATAGCAATAGCAATTAGACTTATATAATGCTTCATAGTGCTTTACAGCCTTCTCTAAGCAGTTTACAGAGTCAGCCTATTGCCACCAACAATCTGGGTCCTCATTTGACCAACCTTAGAAGGATGGAAGGTTGAGTCAACCGTGAATCGCTCAGAATCGAACTTCTGGCAGTCGGCAGAATTAGCCTGCAGTACTGCATTCTAACCACTGAGCCACCACAGCTCTTAGTTGAGGGAATGTTTTTATCAATCTTTTTACTGTGTCAATAGTTACAATTTACACATAATATTTGGGAGTAGAAATAGGCTAGAGCTGAGGCTGGGTAAGTTGGTTCTACAGAAGATATTTAGTGTTGAAATGACTAGTTTGGGTTGAGTAGATTCTAACTAGGCTTACAGGATGTAAGTAGCTGTGCCTGCCTTAATATGAGAGGGTTTTTAGAAAGGGTTGTTATGCTGTGTAAATAACAATTACAAATTCTTTATTGGGTCTGGTACAACTCTGAATGTAATCCCAAGTAAGTACTTTTATAAATTCACTGGTGGTGAATTCTCTCCTTCAAAGAAAGACTGATACAGTTCTTTGTGTAGATACATCAGTGAAGTGAGGACCCTTCCCTACTTCCTAGATCAGGGAATGTCCATGTTCTAATCAGGGTAGAAAGGGGCACAATTTAGTTCTTAATTCAGCCTTCCTCAGCATGATGTGCACCAGGTGAGGTCAAATGGATGTTCTTAAGAAGTAGAAGTCCTTGAGGGGACCATGAATGATTGGGAATACTAGGAATTTGGCACTTTGAGAAAAGCTGCAGAGTTACCTATAAGAAAGGGACAACCCAGGCAGAAAATCTGGATGCACGAGAGCATCTCTTTAGCCAATATGTGATATAGCACAATTCTGAGGTTAACTTTCAAATTAGTGGGCATGAAACAAACACCCAGGGTTGGAGTCAGCAATGATGGGGATCATTTTAAGGAAGTTCTTATGTTCCAGAACTCTGCATTTATCATGCATCATTCAATTCTCTCCCAATTAATATTATTGCTTGGCTTTTCAAAACAAATTAATGGAAAGAAATTGCATTGACTCCATCCCAATCCCCAATCATAGATACATACACTATTCTGCCAGGAACATATCCAACACATCTTCCTCTTTCTATTTTCTCCAATACTCTGTGAGGTTGGCCTCAAAGGGAATGACTGGCCCAAAGTCACCCAGCTGGCTTTGATGCCTAAGGCAGCACTAGATTAAGAGTTCTTGGGAGTAAGTCTTTCAATATATACACATTTTTGTGGTTCCTTAATATAGAGAACATTAACCTCTTAATTAAAGTTCATTTAACAACATGCCAAATAGAGGAAAGGAAGCATCTGTGTCACTCCTTCCTTTTTGTAAAGTCCTTTCTCATTGTGTAATCAAGATACCTACCGAAAAGTGATATTTGGGCAAGGCACCAGATTGACTATCATGCCAGGTATGTCAGGCAATCTCAGAAGATTGTCTTCTCATGAGTGTTACACAAGGGTAATAGCACAACTTCACTGCTCTGAAGCAGAGGAGAGATTTTTTTCCCCTCTGTTCCTTTTGGGAATGAATGCAATTTTGTTTGATATTTTCTATGGTTTTTTTTAGAAATTTACATAGCTGATGTTTCCTCCCCTCTTTCCAAAAGTGTTTCATATTAAAAAAAGAATCAAAATGGTATAGGATCTCCTGCTTGAGCAAGGTGTTAGACTAGAAGACCTCCAAGGTCTCTTCCAACTCTGTTACTCTGTTATATTTGTGAATGCTTTTTTTATTTTACTCCTTTACCCTACACTTTCCCCCTTTTCCCTTTTCCTCCCCTATTTTCCCATTATTTTTCCTTGTATTTCTGCATTTTATATTTTGATAAACTAATAAAAAATTTAAACACCGAAAAGATGGAGAGGGAAGGTGTAAGATGATGGGGTGGGTGGGAAAGTGGAATCTGTTATTAATCTATCAACCATCCCTTGTGTGAAAACCCTTCATTGGAATCCCAAGCTAACTGGCAGAGCCAGGTCTGTTCCTAAAAGCGTTTGGGTGCCCTTTGGATCAAGCTTTGGATATACAAGCTTTCCACGCTAGATTGTCTTTTGGAGAGTCATCCGTCACCTAATATTGAGGGCATGATAAGTAAGATTCTAGAAACTCTCTAAATTACAGGAACGGAAATGGCAGAGGGAGTTCAAACTTCTATAGTCCAAGGAAAGCATTTTATAGAGACGGAGGTGGAAATGATGCTTCAGATTTCCAGTAGCCACAATCCTTGATATTTTAGTCCCGAACTCTAGAGATTTAGCTTTTCTAAAGGAAGCTATGATTGCTGATAAAAAAAAAAAAATAGGAAGGCATGTTTTTGCTAAGGCAGAAAGCATTGTGTATGGTGGCAACAATAAGGTCATCTTTGGAAGTGGGAGTAGGCTGGCCATAATACCAAGTAAGTTATGCCTGCCATTGTTGGGGGCTCTTGCTCACCCCCCTTTCCATTTATATGCAATCTTCAGTGATTAGTAAGATTCTGGAAACTCTCTAAATTACAGGAACAGAAATGGAAGAGTAGGTTCAAACTTCCATAAATTCTATAGCTCAAAGAAAGCATTTTATAGAGGTCCAAATGAGGCTTCAGATTTCTAGTAGCCCAAGTCCTAGATTTTTTTTTATCCTGAACTCTAGAGATCTAGCTTTTCTAAAGGAAGTTATGATTGCTGATAAAAATAGGAAGGCATGTTTTTGCTAAGGCAGAAAGCACTGTGTTTAACACTGGAAATAGGATTTCCTTTGGAAGTGGGACTAAGCTGGCCATAATACCAAGTAAGTTATCCCTGCCATTAGTAGGGGGTCTTCCTTGCTCATCCCCCTTTCCAGTGGTGGGATTCAGCCAGTTCTCACCAGTTCGACTTCCGGAAGTGGCATCCACACAGAGAACCGGTTGTTCACATATTTGAATCCCACCACTGCCCCTTTCCATTTCTTTGCAATCTTCAGTGATTATCAAAACTGAAGGGCTACATTTCTTTGTTTCTTTTGCACTTATTTCTAACACATATTCAGTCATTCTATTGCAACTTGTCTCAATAAAGGAGTATATTTGTAGCTCAGGATTGAAATGATGCTCTCTGAGTTCGGTTGTTTTGTGAACTTGTTTGTTTTCTTGGTGCTCTCTGAGCCTGGTTGTTTCCCTGCAGACATTTCATTAGCCAAACTAGTAAACTAGCCAAAAATGTAACCTAGTTTGGATAATGAAATGTCTGCAAGGAAAGAACCAAGCTCAGGGTGTAACTAATCTATTATACTTGGATAGCTTCCATAACTACTTCAGTAACTATGAATTAGTTATCAGGCATCTGATAACTAAAAAAAAAGTTTCATTACAACGGCTTTTTCCGAACAGATCAGTCGGATGGGCCTGTAAATAAGAGTCTTGAAATATCTGAAAAGATGTCTAAAAATTAATCGATGGAAAGGCCAGAGTGGATTCACACATTCAAAGAAGACATGAGAGCATAAAGAAAAGGACTTTATATCTCTAGATGCTCAAATGATCTTCAGATTTCCAGTAGCCGCAACTATGACTATGGCATTTTAGTCCTAAAGTTTAGAGATTTAGCTTTTCAAAAGGAAGTTATAATTGCTTATACAAATAGGAAGACATGATTTTTGTCAAGGCAGAAAGCACTGTGTATAACACAGGCATCAATAAGATGATCTTTGGAAGTGGGACTAGGCTGGTCATAATGCCAAGTAAGTTTTAACCATTTAGTCTTACCGTTGTGCTCAGTGCTGAAGGAATTTTGCAAATGCTGTAACAACTGAAGCTACTTCTTTCTTTTCCTTTTTATAGTTTCCTCTTGCACTTTTGCCTTTTTTGTTTGTTTGTTTCATTTTCTCTTTTATTTTCTTTCCTCTAGTTGGATTTTTAATCTCCTTTAAAAAAAATCAATATATTTAGAGGGCTTTTCCTGAACAAATCTGATGAAGCAGTGTCTGGAAATACTATAAATTATATGGATGGGAAATGCAGAGTGTGTATTCACACCTCTGAAGAAACTAGGGTTCAAAGAAAATAATTTTATACCGATAAAGGAGAATATTTGTAGCTCAGGGTTAAAATGAGGGGTCCTGGCTGCTTTCTGAGCTTGCTTGTTTTCTTGCAGATGTTTTATTTAATTTTGCTTCTGATCTAGTTTGGGCAATGTTTGCCAAACAACAGCCAAGTTCAGAGAGCACCAAGGATCCCTCATTTCAACCCTAAGCTGCAAATATTGTCCTTTATCAGTATAATTTTTTTCTTTGAACTCTAGTTCTCCTTTATTGGTACCAGATAAGGGTGTCAAACACTTCAGAAAGCATGTAAATGAGAAAAATTTGTTTGTAGGCACACTTCCATCACTAATAAGATAATGTTACCTAGTTTGGGTAATGAAACTTCTGCAAGAAAACAACCAAGCTCAAAAAGCACCAAGGACCCCTCAAGAATTTTATAGTTACAGATGTCCAAATTATGCTTCAGATTTCTAGTAGCTGCAATCCTTGACATCTTAAATCCTAAAGTCTAGAGCCGTGTCGAGAAAAATCTGTCCAGTGTTTTTCATCCTTAGCCATTTTAAGATTTGTGAACTTTCTTCTCCCAAAATATCTCAGCCAGCAATACTGGAGCATGTGCCTGCTTTAATGTGATAGGTGATTAGACAGGATTTAATATAGGTAGAGATTTCCAAAGACTGCTTCAGATTTCCAACAGTTGAGACCTTGACATTTTAATCCTAAACTCTAGAGCTTTTAGTCTAGAGAAAGTTGTAATTGTTGATGGACATAGGAAGAGTTGTTTTTGTCAAGACAGAAAGCACTGTGTCTAACATTGGTAACAAGGTTTTCTTTGGAAGTGGGACTAGGCTGGTCATCATACCAAGTAAGTTTTGGTGCTTTATTTCTATTATTGTGATCAGGTTACTTTCTTTGCTCATAGTGCGCTCTCTCTCTCTCTCTCTCTCTCTCTCTCTCTCTCTCTCTCTCTCTCTCTCTCCCTCTCTCTCTCATAGCTGCTCCCATATATTAGAAAACATAGTGGCATCTGGAGCTGCGTGCTTTGCAAAAAAATCCAGATTCAATTCTGGTCTCTCCATTTCCAGCTGAGGAAAAAATGAGTTTGATTGGAAAGCTCTTCTCAACACTATTAAGCAATCAATACTATTGACCCATGTATGGGTTCGCAGAACCATTTGCAGTGCAACTCAGCAAATAATCAAACAATTACTCTGTTTCCCACATATGCTAATTGTCTCAAAGGTGCACCATATTAGAATTTATTATGAATTTGTTTAGGCTCTGAAGATTTTTTTTTAATATCACTATCTCATAAGTGTAGTAACTAGCAGTTGACAACATTTTAATGGCACATAATCAATCAATCAATCAAGAGATGTGCTTCTCGGAATTTCAGCCTTCTGATCTTAAATAACTTGGACTTGGATGACTGAACAAGGTTATCGTGATATGGTTATATTGGAGAGAGGGAGCTGGTGGACCATGAACTTCTAGAAATCCTTAAAGATGAACAAAGATAAGACATAATTTTCCTCAGCTTTTCTTGATCCTGCAATTCCCAAGCTTTGGTAGCAACCCCAATTTTGAGATGGATTTTTTTTTCTGGAAAGCAGGTAATAGGTCAGAATCAGAATCAGAATAACAGTTGGAAGGGACTTTGTAGGTCATCTAGTCCAACCCCCTGCCTAAGCAGGAGACCCTACACCATTTATGACAGATGGCAATCCAGTCTCTTCTTGAAAGCTTCCAGTGTCCAAAAAGATCTCAGCTTTGATATAATGACCTCATTGGGGATTGTTGGATTGTGGGGAAATATATGAGGAGATCTAGATTTAGATCTGTTTAAATCATGGGAAGAAACATAGCAATTCTGTATGCTATTTTTAAAAAACCTGGGTTTATTCTTAAACTTCTTTCCCAACCCATCCTTTATGTTTACTACCTGTAGCTGAAAAATGTTTAGAAACAAATGGGTTTTTGCAAAGAACTCTAACACTGTGAATTATAACAATGTCAAGATCACTTGGGGATCTGGCACACAATTAATTGTTATGCCAAGTAAGTGGGTCCATTAAAATTAAAGATTAATCTATGTACTGGTATGCTTTAGGATGCTTCTGTCTGCTTGTCTGTGTGTTGGAGACCTTTTGCCTTTTCATGGACTGGTTTGAAAAATGAAGAAAAATAATATTCTCAAGACATATTGGAAGGGAAGAATGGGAATTGCAAATAAAATTCTAGTGTTACCTAGTTTCCTGATAAGTGAGGCTTTCAGAAATATTAGGATAAGAATGTTATGAATTCCCACCTCATACGGTCAAGCAGGCTCTGGTCAAGATAGGTGGGAATTGGTCTTCTTAAAGATTCTTGAGGAGAAATTGAGGGGAAGACAATGATTGTAACTGCCCAGCACTCTGCAAGCTTGGATTATGGTTAGAATTATGAAAAATGTCAACCTTGAAGGACCCAATTGGGGAAAAATGCCTTTTAGATACTCCAATGAATAATCCTGAGTGGACATATCTATCAAGAGTCTCTTTCTTCTATCCAAACATTTTAAGAGGTATCTTTTCTTTAGCCATGTTTGTTGTCTTCAAAAGTTAATTTTTTTCTGTGATTCTAACATAAACCGGCAGTAGATTTGTGACAGATAAATGTTTGTGTAAAGTCCCAGGCGGTTTATGACTTCTTCTAAGCTTTCCTTTTGAGGACAACAGAAGTGAGCTGCATTTTAACTATGAGGGAGACAATAGGAGGACCCCCCAGGATTCAGAATTTCCATTGTTACAATGGGATGTGAATTTGAGCCCTTACATTTGTTTAGATGTCATTTCAAGTAAGTTTTATTACTAAGCTTTCGTCGGTCCTCTGCTTGACATCGTCAGAGTAAAATCTGGAGGCTGGCTAGCCCGCTTATATAGCTGGCTGTTTCAAAGATCTGCTCATGGAGCGAGTAATCAGTCCCTTTAAAAGAACATATTAAAGGGAGATCAGCAAAAAGCTGTGTATCTCCTTCCTTTTTTTGTAAAGCCTTTTCTTATTGTGTAACTACAGGAAAGTGATATTTGGGCAAGGCACCAAGTTAACCATATTGCCAGGTATGTCAGACAATCGCAGTGGATTGGCTTCTTGTGAGTTTTACACAGGAGTAATAGCTCAACTTTATTGCTCTGAAGTGAAGAAGAGATTTTTCTTTCCCTTTCCTTTTGGGAATGAATGTAATTTTGTATATTCATTCCCATTGTTTAAGAAATTTACATAGCTAATGTTTCATCCCTTCCTCCCCAAAGTTTTTTTTTTAAGTAGTATAAATTAGAAGAGGTAATGTAGTATATTCTCCATTGTTTAAGAAATTTACATAGCTAATGTTTCATCCCTTCCTCCCCAAAGTTTTTTTTTTAAGTAGTATAAATTAGAAGAGGTAATGTTGTATATTCTCCATTGTTTAAGAAATTTACATAGCTAATGTTTCATCCCTTCCTCCCCAAAGTTTTTTTTTTAAGTAGTATAAATTAGAAGAGGTAATGTTCCTTCATTGGGAGAAAGAAAGTGTAGAATTCAAGAAATCCATACATTCTGCCTTCCTCCCTTCCTGTACTGCTTCTCCATGGTCATCCCCTATGTGCAAGAAGTTCGCAATCCTTAATTTCTCAATAGTTCTGAAATATTGAGGATATAGCTAAGAGGAAGATGTGTTGTTCTTGATGTTCAACAATCCATCTAAAGACATTTTAGTGTTATGAACTGCTGAGAAATTTGGGATTTGAAATCTTCACAGCTGCAGTCCACCAAGAAGCTTAGGTTGGGGTGAACTGAAGAAAAATTCTTTCTCTGCCAAGTCAAACATTTTTGAGGGCATCTCCACTACCTTTGCTTTCCATCTCTTTCTGCTTTGGGTACTTTTTGTCAAAAAAAGGAAGCATTGTGGAGCTAGAAGTAGTTGGAATAAGCTCAGCTTTGGAAGTGGAACTCAACTAGATGAGATTCCAAGTAAGCTTCAACCTTTCATTTCCTTTATTCTTCTCATGTCCTGCCACTCTCAATGTCCAACTTCACAATATTTGGTCTTTGGCTTTTCCACAAGGAGCAGAAGAAGCTTATTACAGTTTAGTCTAGAACACAATCACCATTCCCAAAAGTATCTTGGTGGAGAACATTTTAGATATGCAACCTTTCACTCCTCAACATTTTAATCCTAAACTCTACATATTTAGTTTTTCAAAAGGGAGTTTTACTTGCTGATACAAATGGGAAGACATGTTTTTGTCAAGGCAGAAAGCATTGTGTATAACAGCTATGCTAAGGTCCTCTTTGGAAGTGGGACTAGATTGATTGTAGTACCAAGTAAGTTATTCTTGTCATACAAGGGTATTTTCCTTGCTTTTCCCATCCCCTATATATATGAGGTCTTCAGTGATTATTGGAATGAGCGATTATTTTAGTAATTTCAGAGATTATTTCAACATTCAAGAAATTAATCGATCATATAACATTAATTTTCTTGAATTGTCTATGTATTCACATAATCATGCTGATATGACATAAAAACACATTTGTCAGATAAACAAACTGAAAAAAGGTAATCGGTATGGAATGAGCAGCAAAGATACCAATAGTTACAATTGGATTAAGTTTAAATGTTAAGAAAATCTACACATTAATCTCACAGCACTGATAGTGAATCCTAGTAAGAAGTGATGTAGAAATGGAATGATGTCTATGGAGATTCTCAGTCATCCAGGTCACGGTTGTCCCAAAGATGCTTTTCCAAGAGGCAATTGGACTTCCTTTGTTTTTCCTTGAAGACATTTCACTTCTCATCCAAGAAGCTTCTTCAGTTCAGTTCTTCAAAACTGAAGAAGGTTTTTTTTGGGATGAGAAGTGAAATGTCTTCCAGTTGCCTCTTGACAAAGCATCTTTGGGACAAATGGAATGATGGAAAAATTATAAATTCTATTTTACAGGACTGGGTCCATCTATAGTATCTTATATGTTTTGATTATCAGCAGGAAAATATTACAATGGGATTTGCTTCTAGGATTTTCAGCTTTCTGATCTTACATAACTTAGACTTGATTCATGGATGGTTGAACAATGGTATCTTGACATTTTTACATTGGAAACACACACACACACACACACACACACACACACATGTAGATAGATAGATAGATAGATAGATAGATAGATAGATAGATAGATAGATAGATAGATAGATAGATAGATAGATAGATAGATAGATAGATAGATAGATAGATAGATAGAGACATAAAGACAGATACAGAGACAGACAGTGATAGAGAGAGAGAGAGACAAAGACAGAGAGAGATGGACCATGGACTTTTAGAGACCTTTGAAGATGAACAGTGAGAAAATACCATTTTCCTCAGCTATTGTTTTATTCCCAATCTTGTTAGGAACCCCATTCTTGAGATAGTCCTTTTTTTTTTTTTTAAAGCAGGGAATAGATCTGCAAACTGTCCCAAAAGCCCCCAGGTTCAATGTAATTGCCTCACTGTGGTTTGTTAGAAAGTATGTGAGGAGATGTCGATACTTAGATCATGAAAGAAATAGTGTTTCTGTATGCTTTTGTCAACAATTTACACAAGGAAGTTCTTTTAAATGAATCATTATTGTAAAGAAAAACTGACGTTCCTTCTTTCTCTTTCTTTCCATTCCCTCTCTCCCTCCCTTCTTCCTTCCTTCCTTCCTTCCTTCCTTGCTTCCTTCCTTGCTTCCTTCCTTCCTTCCTTCCTTCCTTCCTTCCTTCCTTTCTTTTTCTTTCTTTCTTTCTTTCTTTCTTTCTTTCTTTCTTTCTTTCTTTCTTTCTTTCTTTCTTTCTTTCTTTCTTTCATCTCCTCTTTCTCTTTCTTTCTCTCTCTCTCTCTTCTTCTTTCTTCTTTCTTTCTCTGTTTTTTTTCTTTTTTTTTTTCTTTCCTACCTTTCATTTATCTTGGTTTTACTTAGTTTTAATCCTCTTTTTAAAAAATCCAATAAATCTATAGGAGCTTTTCCTGAACAAATTGGATGGCCCAGTAAGCATCTGGAAATCCTCTAAATTGTGGGATAGAAAATGGCAGAGTGTGGATTCACAACTCTGAAGAAGAAACTAGAACCCTAATGATAGTATTGGATAGATGCAGATATCCAAATGAAGCTTCTGATTCCAAGAGCTGAATCCTGAATATTTTAAAATCAAGAGATCTTGACTTTTCTAAAGGAAGTTATGATTGCTGATAAAAATAGGAAGTCATGTTTTTGCTAAGGCAGAAAGCACTGTGTCTAGTGCTTGATACGATCAGGTTTTCTTTGGAAGTGGGACTAGGCTGGTCGTCATTCCAAGTAAGTTACATTTGCCATTGTGGTCAGCATAAGAGGGTCTCTTCCTTGCACAACCCACCCCCAAATTTATATGCATCCTCAGTAATTATCAGAACTAAAGTCTTCCTTCCTTCCTTCCTTCCTTCCTTCCTTCCTTCCCTCCCTTCCTCCCTCTTTCTTTCTTTTTCTTTCTTTCTCTCTCTCTCTCTCTTTCTCTTTTTTCTCTTTCTCTTGCTCTCTCTCTCCTTTCTTCCTTTTTTCTTTTTCTTCTTTCTCCCTTTTTTCTCTTTCTTTTTTCTTCTTTCATTCCCTCTCCTCTCCTTTCTGACAAGATTAATTTTTGATTAAAGTGGGTCAACGCTGAGATCTATCTTACAATTTCTTTCTTTCTTTCTTTCTTTCTTTCTTTCTTTCTTTCTTTCTTTCTTTCTTTCTTTCTTTCTTTCTTTCTTTCTTTCTTTCTTTCTTTCTTTCTTTCTTTCTTTTTCTTTCTTTCCTTCTTTCTCTTTATTTTCTTTCTTTCTTTTCTTTCTCACTCCCTCACTCCCTTTCTCTCTCTTCTCCTTCTCTCTTCTCTTTATTTTCTGTTTCTTTGTTCTTTTTTCCCTTCCATTTCCTCTCCTTTCCCTACCTTTTCCTTCCCTTCCTTTTGAGACAAGATTAATTTTTTGATTAAAGTGAGTCCACACTGTCACAAATGTTACAATTACTTTTTGCATTCTGATGCCACCTTTTACGGCTAACAATTTTTCCTAAATGGCTCAGGTTTTTCTAAACTAAAAGTGTCTCTTTCTTTGATTATTCCCCAATTATTGGGAACTGGGCCCTTTGAGAAAAGATGTACAGCCCCCTTCAAAAGAGAGACAACCCAGGCAGTAATTCTGGATATATGAGAGCATCTCTTTAGTCCATTTGTGTACCAGCAGGCTTCAGGTGAAGCATGCTACAGTTAACCATCATTGTTGAAATCTTTAATACTAATTTTCTTTACACTGATTAATTGTATTGAATAGCAATGTCAAACAATGAGTGGGGGAATATCTAGTATCTAGTAATGCAGAGAATCTCTTTTCTGGAATTTTTCTAAAGCAATATTTTACAGTGCTGTTCATTTTCCAGTGACTACATTGGAAATGGGGTAAGTGTGAAAGTCAACCCAGGTACATGCGAATAAAGGAAGCAAGTCTTGAAATGCCAGCACATTTGCAGAAAAATTGCAATTTAGAAGAGTTTTATGCAACTCTGGATGTGATTAAGATGGATATGATGACAAGATTCTTGTATCATTGCTGGTTTTTGTAAAGGGATGAGCTATTGTGCTTTATAATACAGACAAGCTCTACTTTGGATCTGGCACAAAACTCATTGTCAGAGCAGGTGAGAATCTGGAAGGCACTGCATATTTATTGGGTGTAGGCATGTTTGTAAATATCAAATGTTAGCCCAATTACTTGACTACTTAGAACTTCTGGTGTAGAGAACTTATTCAGATTTGTTTGTTTCTGTGTTTCCAGTGTTGGCATGTGCTGAGTGCCTCAATGATCAAACAGTATTGTGATCAAGTTTTATATAACATATACAGTAGTTCAATTTTGGAATTCCCTAGAATGAGATGTGGTGCTGACTGCCAGTTGTCTAGCTTCCAAAAGAAGTTGGACCAATGGAAGTCAGGGATCACTGGCCATTAGCCTTGAGGACAATGTGGCAACTTTGAAGGACATCTGCTGGAAGACTAGTGGACTTCCTGGAACCATTGGTGGGCTTTTTTGAGTACAGATTGCTGGACTAGGCCAGCCATGGTCCAATTCAGCAGTATATCACATATATTCTTCTGTTCTTAACTTCATGAGATCTTGATACGTCTTCTTCGATTAAATGGAGGACCCCTTCCATTTCATAACTACCTCCCTAATCCAAAACTCATGATGTTTTACTGATATTTGATCTCTATTGCCCCCCTTGGTCATTTCTCTTGGTCTGTATCTTTTTCTGGAAAGCAAGGAAAAAAATCTGCAAGCAATTCAAAGAACTACCAGCCTAGATGTGATAGCCTCATTTGGATTTTACTGAAATTTATATGAGGCATTCTAGTTTGATTGTTGGATCATAGGAGAAAAATAGCAATTGTATATGTTTCCCCCCCCAAAAAAAATCTGTTTTTCAGTTCAAGCTTCTTTAACAACCCATCTTGTACATTTGCTGCTTGTCTTTGAAGCCCTCATATTTCCTCAATTCACCATTCATTTTGCTAGATGCCAGGAAGATTTATCTCTTTCAAATGATATAATATAATCTATGATTGTATAATATTATTATGGATTATATCATTTAATATATAATATAATCAAAGGATTTACAAGGGCTTTTTCTGAACAGATCAATTGGCTGGCACTTTGAGTTAAGAGTCATGAAATGTTTGAAAACAGTCTGGAAACTATAGATGGAAAGGGCAGACTGGATTCACACCACTGAAGAAGAAATTAGAGCCCCAATAGTAGTATTTTATAGGTACATATATCCAAATGAAGCTTTATATTTCCAGGAGCCAAGTCCTTGACACTTTAATCCTAAAGTCTAGAGATTTAGCTATTCTAATGGAAGTTATAATTGCTGATAGAAATAGGAAGACATGTTTTTGTCAAGGCAGAAAGCACTGTGTATAACAACCTCGATAAGGTCATCTTTGGAAGTGGGACTAGGCTGGTCGTCATGCCAAGTAAGTTTTAGTCCTTTATTTTTGCCGTTCCAATCTACATAGAAAGTTCTTTTAAATGAATCATTACTGTAAAGAAAAACTGATGGTCCTTCTTTCTCTTTCTTTCCATTCCCTTCCTCCCTTCTTTCTTTCTTCCTCCCTCCCTTTCTGTATGCTTTTGTCAACAACCTGGGTTTGTTTGTTTGTTTGTTTGTTTGTTTCTTTCTTTCTTTCTCTTTTCTTTCTTTCTTTTGTTCTTTCTTTCTTTCTTCTCTTTCTTTCTCTTTCCTTTCTCTTTCTTTCTTTCTTCTCTCTCTCTCTCTCTCTTCTTTCTTCTTTCTTTCTCTCTGTTTTTTGTTTGTTTTCTTATTTGTTTTCTTTCCTACCTTTTATTTATCTTGGTTTTACTTAGTTTTAATCTTCTTTTAAAAAAAATTCCAAGAGCTGAATCCTGGATATTTTAAAGTCAAGAGATTTTGACTTTTCTAAACGAAGTTATGCTTGCTGATAAAAATAGGAAATCATGTTTTTGCTAAGGCAGAAAGCACTGTGTCTACTTCTGGATATGATAAGATTTTCTTTGGAAGTGGGACTAGACTGGTCATAATGCCAAGTGAGTTACATTTGCCATTGTGTTTAGCACAACAGGGTCTCTCCCTTGCACCCTAAAATTTATATGCATCCTCAGTGATTATCAGAACTAAAGTCTTCCTTCCTTCCTTCCTTCCTTCCTTCCTTCCTTCCTTCCTTCCTTCCTTCCTTCCTTCCTTCCTTCCTTCCTTCCTCTTTCTTTCTTTCTTTCTTTCTTTCTTTCTTTCTTTCTTTCTTTCTTTCTTTCTTTCTTTCTTTCTTTCTTTCTTTCTTTCTTTCTTTCTTTCTTTCTTCTCATTTATTTCTAACATATATTCAGTCATTCTATTGTAACTACCTTAGTCTGTTACACCTGGATAGCTTCCATAACCACTTCAGTAACTATGAATGAGTCATTAGCCATCTCAGGAAAAAAAAATCCATCACAAATGATTTTTCTGAACAAACCAATTGTATGGCCTTGGAAATAAGAGTCTTGGAATGTCTGAAAAGAATCTGGAAATTAATTGATGGAAAGGCCAGATTAGATCCTCACCTCTGAAGAAGGTACTAGAGCATGAAGAAAAGGATTTTATATCTACAGGTGTCTAAATGTTGCTTCAGATTCCCAATAGCTGCAGTATTTGATATTTTAATCCTAAAGTCTAGAGGTTTAGTTTTTAAAATTCTAACTGCTGATACAAATAGGAAGACATGTTTTTGTCAAGGCAGAAAGCACTGTGTCTAACATTGACAACAATAAGGTTTTCTTTGGAAGTGGAACTAAGCTGGTTGTAAGGCCAAGTACGTTTTTGTTCTTTATTTCTGCTGTGGTGGTCAGTGCAAAAGGGTGAAATCTTGGCTCATGTCATTTGGCATGGACCAGCTCTATAATTATCCTACATGTTTCCCGATGTAGCCTGTGGGCCAGGTCCACATAAAGTAGAAGAATCTTCATGTAGTTAAGGTCAATGGTGACTCTAGATTTTGAAATAGACCTGTTAATCCATTTGTTTATCAGACTGGTACTAAGTAGTGAATAGTGTAGTGATAAGTGATTGTAGAGATATTGCAAAGGTTTGAATCAATGTGCATAATATGGAGGAGGAAGCAGTAAAGACACTTTTGCTGCTGGGACAAAACTGCATGTTATACCAAGTGAGTGATATTGTGATGATACATTTTAAGAGCGATTCAAGCTCTTTCTTTTTCTTTCTTTCTTTTTCTCTTTCTTTCTTTTAGCCATTGTTCTTGCACTTTTGGTCTATATAGGGGGGTCTTTTATATTAATAATTAATAATTGCTGTAAGGAAACTCCTTTTGTTTCTTTACAATTTTTTGTACCTTTGGCTTTTTGCTTATTTTCGTCTTTCTTTTCTTTTCTTCCTTTTATTTATCTTAGTTATAGTTAGATTATGTCTCTTTTAAAATAAAATAAAATAAAGAAATTCCAATAAATTTAGAGGACATTTTCCTGAACAAATTGGATAGCCCAGTAAAAGACTGCAAATCCTTTAAATTATGGGATAGAAAATGCCAGAGGCAATTCCAAAGAAACCAGAGCTGCAAGAATAGTATTTGATAGGTACAAATGTCCACATGATGTTTCAGATTTTCAGGACCCAAGTTCTTGACATTTTTATCCTACAGTCTAGAGATTTAGCTTTTCTAAAGGCAGGTATGATTACTGATAGAAATAGAAAGTCATATTTTTGCTAAGGCAGAAAGCACTGTGTATGATGGTAGCAACTATAAGGTCATCTTCGGAAGTGGGACTAGGCTGGTCATAATACCAAGTAAGTTATTACCTGAATAACAGAATAGCAGAGTTGGACGGGACTTTGGAGATCTTCTAGTACAACCCCCTACTCAAACAGGAAACCCTATCACATTTCAGACAAATGGTTGTCCAATCTCTTCTTAAAAACTTCCAGAGTTGGACGGGACTTCTAGTACAACCCCCTACTCAAACAGGAAACCCTATCATATTTCAGACAAATGGTTGTCCAATCTCTTCTTAAAAACTTCCAGTGTTGGAGCATCCACAATTTCTGGAGGCAGGTCATTCCACTGATTAATTGTTCTAATTGTCATGAAGTTTCTCCTTAGTTCTAGGTTGGTTCTCTCCTTGATTAGTTTCCATTCATTGCTTCTTGTCTGGCCTTCTAGTGCTTTGGAGAATAGCTTGACTCCCTCTTCTTTGTGGCAGCATCTCAAATATTGGAAGACTGCTATCATGTCATCCCCTAGTCCTTCTTTTCACTAGACTAGACATACCCAATTCCAGCAACCGTTTTTCATATGTTTTATCTTCCAGTCCCCTAACCATCTTTTTTGCTCTTCTCTGCACTCTTTCTAGAGTTTCAATGTCTTTTTTATATCGTGGCAACTACTTCAAAAATAATTGTTATGAGTAGTAAAGTCTCCCTTGAACTAGTAGGTTTTAGTAAGGGATTGTAACATTGTGAATGATAATAGTTTCAAGATCACTTGGGGATCTGGCACAAGACTAATAATCAGACCAAGTAGGTTGCTCCACTAATATTGCACATTAATGTATTTCCATTGTGCTTGAGGAAGGTTGCATGTGGTTGTGTGTTGGAGACCTTTTTGAGTGTGTTGCTCATGTTTGAAATAGCTACATTTCCTGAATTGACTACTTATTTTGCTGGATGCCAGGAAGTTGCACATCTTATAATTAAGCTTAATTAATATAATATATTCAGTGTATTTTCAGGATCATTCATTTTCCAAATTTATAAATTGGATGGCCCTGTAAATAAGAGTCTTGAAACATCTGAAAAGATTCTGGAAATTAATTGATGGTAAGGCCAAAGTGGATTCACTCTTCCGAAGAAGAAACTAGAGCATGAAGAAAAGGATTTTATACCTACAAATGTCCAAACGTTGCTTCAGATTCCCAGCGGCTGCAGTCCTTGACATCTTAACCCTAAAGTCTAGAGCTGTAGCTTTTCAAAACAGAGTTCTAATTGCTAGTAGAAATAGGAAGACATGTTTTTGTTAAGACAGAAAGCATTGTGTCTAATGCTGAATACGGAAAGGTTTTCTTTGGAAGTGGGACTAGGCTGGTTGTCATGCCAAGTACGTTTTTGTACTTTATTTCCTCTGTGGTGGTCAGTGCAAAAGGCTGTTTTTTTGGTTCATATCATTTGGCATGGACCAGCTCTACAATTGTCCTACAGATCTCTTGATGTAGCCTCTGGACCAGGTCAACAGAAAGTTGTAGAAAGACCTTCATGTAGTTAAGATCAGTGATGACTCTTGATTTTGAAATAAACCTGTTAATCCATTTGTTCATCAGGGGGTACAAAGTAGTGAATAGTACAGGGATATTGTATGCAAAGATATTGCAAAGGTTTAAAGTAATGTGTATATTATGGAGGAGTAAGCAGCAAATTCACTCTTGGTGCTGGGACGAAACTGCATGTTATACCGAGTGAGTGACATTGTGGTGATAGATTTTTAAGAGCAATTCAAGCTTTCTTTCTTTCTTTCTCTCTCTTTTATTTTCTTTCTTTCTTTTTCTTTCTCTTTCTTTCTTTCTTTCTTTCTTTCTTTCTTTCTTTCTTTCTTTCTTTCTTTCTTTCTTTCTTTCTTTCTTTCTTTCTTTCTTTCTTTCTTTCTTTCTTTCTTTCTTTCTCTCTTACTAGCACTGTGGAGCTAGTAGTAGTTGGAATAAGCTTAGCTTTGGAAGTGTAACTCAACTAGATGTGATTCCAAGTAAGCTTCAACTTTTCATTTCCTTTATTCTTCTCATGTCCTGCCACTCACAATATTTGGTCTTTGGCTTTTCCACAAGGAGCAGAAGAAGCTTATTACAGTTTAGTCTAGAACACAATCACCATTCCCAAAAGTATCTTGGTGGAGAACAGTTTAGATATGCAACCTGTCACTCCTCAACATTTTAATCCCAAACTCTACATATTTAGTTTTTCAAAAGGGAGTTTTACTTGCTGATACAAATGGGAAGACATATTTTTGTCAAGGCAGAAGGCATTGTGTATAATAGCTACGATAAAGTCCTCTTTGGAAGTGGGACTAGATTGATTGTAATACCAAGTAAGTTATTCTTGTCATACAAGGGTATTTTCCTTGCTTTTCACATCCCCTATATATATGAGGTCTTCGGTGATTATTAGAATGAGTGATTATTTTAGTAATTTCAGAGATTATTTCAACATTCAAGAAATTAATTGATCATATAACATTAATTTTCTTGAATTGTCTTGGTATTCATGCTGATATGACATAAAAACACATTTGTCAGATAAACAAACTGAAAAAAGGTAATCGGTATGGAATGAGCAGCAAAGATACCAATAGTTACAATTGGATTAAGTTTAAATGTTAAGAAAATCTACACATTAATCTCACAGCACTGATAGTGAATCCTAGTAAGAAGTGATGTAGAAATGGAATGATGTCTATGGAGATTCTCAGTCATCCAGGTCACGGTTGTCCCAAAGATGCTTTTCCAAGAGGCAATTGGACATCCTTTGTTTTTCCTTGAAGACATTTCACTTCTCATCCAAGAAGCTTCTTCAGTTCAGTTCTTCAAAACTGGAGAAGGTTTTTTTTTTGGGATGAGAAGCTTAATTCTTCCAGTTGCCTCTTGACAAAGCATCTTTGGGACAAATGGAATGATGGAAAAATTATAAATTCTATTTTAAAGGACTGGGTCCATCTATAGTATCTTATATGTTTTGATTATCAGCAGGAAAATATTACAACGGGGTTTGGAAATCTTGGCATTTCTTTCCAGTCCTTGTCATATTTCAATCTGCTGAAAGGAATTTTGAAGTATCTGAGGAAAATAATAGGTTTTCATCTTCCATTCTTCCATTCTGTTTTTGAATGCATTCAAACTCAATAATAAGCATTCTGTTCCAAGAACCAAATTAAATTTCTGAAAAGGAGGTTGAGTAGATTTTCCTAATCTTGAATTGGCTTGTAATATTTTATTTCATACCTTTGAGAAAGAATGTTGTGATTGCTGATAAAAATAGGAAGACATGTTTTTGCCAAGGCAGAAAACACTGTGTATAATACTGTCGACAAGGTTTTCTTTGGAAGTGGGACTAGACTAGTCGTAATGCCAAGTAAGTTTTTGTTCTTTATTTCTGCTATTGTGGTCTGTTCAAGAGGTTGATTTCTTGGCTTATACCCCCTCCCCCCATATTATAAAATATAGTGGCATCTCAAGCTGCATGCTTTGCAGAAAATTCCAGATTCAGTTCTGGTCTCCTCATTTCCAGATGAGGAATAAAGCCTTTGATCAGAAACCCAATTTCAATCCTATTAAGCAATTAGTACTTCTGATCCATATCTGGTTTTATACAACCCCTTGTTGCCCAGCTAAATGTGCTAATTCCCGAAAAGGAAAAAGCATATTACAACTTTACTATGAAACTGTCTGAGCTCTGAAAAAGTCAATTTAAAAACATCATCAACTCATAATTCCTATTCCCATAAGTGAGGTCTATGTGATCATTAAGAGCTGACAACACCTTGATGGTAGATAATCGATCAATCAATCAAGATATGTGCTTCTAGGATTTTCAGCTTTCTGATCTTACATAACTTAGACTTGGCTCATGGATGGTTGAACAATGATATCTTGACATTTTTACATTGGAAACACACACACACGTAGATAGATAGATAGATAGATAGATAGATAGATAGATAGATAGATAGATAGATAGATAGATAGATAGATAGATAGATAGATAGATAGATAGATAGATAGATAGATAGATAGATAGATAGATAGATAGATAGATAGATAGATAGATAGATAGAGACAGAGGCAGAGGCAGAGGCAGAGAGAGACAGAAAGATAGATACAGAGACAGACAGTGATAGAGAATGAGACAAAGACAGAGAGAGATGGACCATGAACCTCTAGAGATCTTTGAAGATGAACAGTGAGAAGATACCATTTTCCTCAGCTATTGTTTTATTCCCAATCTTGTTAGGAACCGCATTCTTGCGATAGTTCTTTTTTTTTTTTTAAGCAGGGAATAGATCTGCAAACTGTCCAAAAATCCCCCAGATTCAATGTAATTGCCTCCCTGTGGTTTGTTAGAAAGTATGTGAGGAGATCTCGATACTTAGATCATGAGAGAAATAGCATTTCTATATGCTTTTGTCAACAACCTGGGTTAATTCTTAATCTTCTTCCCCAACCCATCCTGTAAGTTTACTAGCTGTGTTTGAAACACTTAACTAATGGATTTGTGTAAGGGACTGTAACACTGTGAATGATAACTATGGCAAGATCGCTTGGGAATCTGGCACCAGCCTGATCGTTATGCCAGGTAAGTTAATCCACTAATATTACACATGAATGTACTTGTGATTTGAGGATGCTTCCGTCTGCTTGTGTGTTGGAGAACTTTTGTCTTGTCATAGATTGATTGGAAAAATGGGGGGGGGAGTCTTGGTTTCCTCAAGATAGGATACAAGGGGAGGATGGGAAATGGAAATAAGGTTCTACTTCATCTTTCTGACAAGAGGGGTTTCCAAAAATGTTAGGATGAGAATTTTATGAATGTCCATCTAACATGGTCAAGCAGGCTGTGGTTAGTATAGATGGGAATTCTAGAATTTGTCCTCCTAAAGATTCTGGAGGGGAAACTGAGGCGATGTCAATGGTTATAAATGCACAGGTCTCGGAAAAGTTGGATCGTGATTAGAATTATGAAGGTTTGATGTCTATGGAGATTCTCAATCATCCAGATCATGGTTGTCCCAAAGGTGCTTTTCAAAAGGCAACTGGACTTCCTTGGTTTTTTCCTTGAAATTGTTTTACTTCTCATCCAAGAAGCATCCAAGAACCTGAAGGCAGAATAAGAAGCATCTTCTTGGATGAGAAGTGATTTAAAAAAAAAAAAAAACCCAAGAAAATCCAGCTGCCTTTTGAAAAGCACCGTTGGGACAATTACGAAGGTTGTCATCTCACACTTTGGAAGACTCGACTGGGGAAAGATGCCTTAAAAATATTCCAACAAATAATCTTGAATAGACTTATCTATCAAGAATGTCTTTTTCTGTCCAATTATTTTGATAGATATGGCTTCTTTAACCATACCTGTTGCATTAATCACAGTTGAGTTTGCCGAAGGTTGCAGAAGGTTCATCCATGTAAGTCTCTGAACAGGTCTACAAGATAAAATTTCTGTAATTCTAACATAGACTGGTAGTATATTTGTGACAGGGATCTGTTTCTGTAAAGTTGCAAACTGATTCTGACTTCTAAGCATTTCTTATAGAGATGGAATTTTGAGTGCAACAGTAGAAAGAAGAATGTTCCTGTGTATCTAAATTTTAAATAAAGGGGACTGAAGGCTAAACCATATGAAAAAAGGATGTAGGAATTGGATATGTTTAGTTTAATGAAAAGAAGGACTAGGAGTGATATGATTGCAGTGTCCAAAGGGCTGCCACAAAGAAGAGGTAGTCAACCTATTTTCCAAAGCACCAGAAGGCAGGATAAGATGCAACGGATGAAAACTAAACAAGGATAGAACCAACCTAGAATTAAGAGAAATTTCCTGACAGTTAGAACAATTAATCAGAGGAATGACTTGTCTCCAGAAGTTGTAGGTGCTCCAACACTGGAGGTTTTTAAGAAGAGACTGGACAACCACTTGTCTGAAATGGTATAGGGTTTCCTGCTTGAGCACGGGGTTGGACTAGAAGACCTCCAAGGTCCCTTCCAACTCTGTGATTCTGTTAAAAATGGAGGAGGTAACAGGAGGGCTAACATATCCTTACAATGGGTTGTGAATAAAGAATAGAATAACAGAGTTAGAAGGGACCAACCACCTGCTCAGGCAGGAAACCCTATACCATTTCAGACAAATGGTTGTCCAATCTCTTCTTAAGAACTTCCAGTGTTGGAGCATTCACTGCTTCTGGAGGCAGGTTGTTCCACTGGTTAATTGTTCTAACTGTCAGGAAGTTTCTCCTTAGTTCTAGGTTGCTTCTCTCCTTGATTAGTTTCCATCCATTGCTTCTTGTCCTGCTTTCAGGCGCTTTGGAGAATAGCTTGACTCCCACTTCTTTGTGGCCACCCCTGAGATATTGGAAGACTGCTATCATGTCACCCCTCGCCCTTCTCTTCATTAAACTAGACATACCCAATTCGAGCAACCGTCCTTTATATGTTTTAGCCTCCAGTCCCGTAAACATCTTTGTTGCTCTTCCCTGCACTCTTTCTAGAATCTCGATGTCTTTTATAATATCAACCCTTAAATTTCTTTAGATGTCAATTCAGCTGGGAACTAGGACAACCTCATGTGCCTGTCCCTTGAGGAGGGAAAGCCTACATCTCTAGGGCTTTCAGATTAGGGCTGCAAAAATCCAAATGAGCATTAGAAGGTGACAAGGTGTAGCAAACCTGTGGCTGTAGGGCCTATACAAATAGGCAGACATGTTTTTGCCAAGGCAGAAAGCACTGTGTATACCAGTAGTTTCAGTAAGGTCATCTTTGGAAGTGGGACCAGACTGGTTATCAAGCCAAGTAAGTTTTGGACCTTTATTTTTGCCATTCTGATCAGCACAAGAGGGTCTCTCCCTTGCTCATTCTCTCCCTCCGCATTTATATGCAGTCTTCAGCAATTATCAAAAACAATGCTTATTTCAGTGATTACTTTGACATTAAAAAGATGTGCATTTATGTGAAATCTTAATACAGAAAATATCATGCTTTTAAATTTTAATTAAATTAAATTATATAAAACCAGTTATTTTATTGGGAGAGACTTCGCCAATGCTCTGGGGATAGGTGCCATTTTCTCATGGGTCCTAAACTTCAACCTTCATATATGGAATAAGGTACTACATGGAAGCAAAGCAAAAGAATGGATGCTATAACTCAGTCTTCCCCAATTTGGGTGGGAACTATTGCAGTGGTTTTCCAACACATCTGGAGGACAACACTCCAGGACACTCATTATTTTATTCACAATGGACCCCCTTTAAATACCTTTTGTGGCCACAAACCATGGCCACAGACCCCCAAGACTTAACTCAAGATGTATAGAACAGAATAGAATAGAATAACAGAGTTGGAAGGGACCTTGGAGATCTTCTAGTCCAACCCGCTACTCAAGCAGAAAACCCTTCACCATTTCAGACAAATGATTGTCCAATCTCTTCTTAAAAACCTCCAATGTTGGAGTATTCACAGCTTCTGGAGGCAAGTTGTTCCACTGATTAACTGTTCTCACTGTCAGGAAATGTCTCCTTAATTCTAGGTTGCTTCTCTCTTTGGTTAGTTTCCATCCATTGCTTCTTGTCCTACCTTCAAGTGCTTTGGAGAATAGCTTGACTCCCTCTTCTTTGTGGCAGCCCCTGAGATATTGGAACACTGCTATCATGTCACCCCTAGTCCTTCTCTTCCAATACCCAATTCCAGCAACCATTCTTTATATTTAAATCATAAAATTTCTTCAAGCCTTTGTAGCCCCCAGGGTCCACGGACCACAGGTTGAGAACCACTGCTCTCAGAAATTAAAGTAGCATTTCGTTGTTGTTGTTATTGTTGTTAAGATTTCTGTATTGAGCGTCTATTAACAAATCAAAGCTATATTTAGAAAAACTAGCCTAAAAGTGGGACCTGACAATAGGAGGAAAACTATACATTGGACAGATAAAAATATTGGGAAGGTTGAGAAGATAATTATTGTCAAAGTGAATCATTGATGGATATGGGGTTTTTTGACCAAACCAAAAATAATTGTTATGAGTAGTAAGATCTCCCTTGAACTAATGGGTTTTTGTAAGGGATGGTAACATTGTGAGCAGCAATGCTTTCAAGATCATTTGGGGATCTGGCACAAGACTCATCATTAGGCCAAGTAAGTGGGTCCACCAATATTGCACATTAATGTACTTCCATTCTGCTTGAGGAATATTTGTGTTGGAGACCTTTTCAAATGTGGTGCCTATGTTTGAAGTAGTTATATTTCCTGATTTTGCCACTTACTGTATTTTGCTGGATGCCAGGAAGCTTTGTATCTTTTAATTCATCCTAATTAATACAAGATATTCAATGTATTTACAAATCAACAAACTGAACAAATCAGCTGATGGCCCTGTAAGTAAGAGTCTTAAAATGTCTTAGTAGAGTTTGGAAATTAAAGGATGGAAAGGCAGAATGGAATCATAACTCTGAAAAAGAAACAAGAACTCCAATAATATTTTATCCCTACAGGTGTTAAAATGATGCTTCAGTTTTCCAGCAGCTGCATTCTTTGATATTTTAATCCTAAAGTATAGAGGCTTATTTTTTCCCCAAAAGAAATTTGTAGTTGCTGATACAAATAAGAAAATAGGTTGAACTCTTCCACTTTTCCATCCATTTAATGCATTTAATGCATATAATCATTCTGTTCCAAGAGCCAAATTAAATTTTTGAAAAGGAGATTGAACAAATTTTCCTAATCTTGGCTTACAATATTTCATTTCGTACCTTTGAGAAAGAGTAGAGTAGAGTAGAGTAGAGTAGAGTAGAGTAGAATAGAATAGAATAGAATAGAATAGAATAGAATAGAATAGAATAGAATAGAATAGAATAGAATAGAATAGAATAGAATAGAATAGAATAGAATAGAATAGAATAATAGAGTTGGAAGAGACCTTGGAGGTCTTTTAGTCCAACCCCCTGCTCAGGCAGGAAACAGACAAATGGTTGTCCAAACTCTTTGTAAAAACTTCCAGCGTTGGAGCATTCACAACTTCTGGAGGCAAGTCATTCCACTGATTAATAGAATGTTGTAATTGCTGATACAAGCAGGAAGACATGTTTTTGTCAAGGCAGAAAGCACTGTGTTTAATGTTGGATACAGTAAGGTTTTCTTCGGAAGTGGGACTAGGCTGGTCATCATACCAAGTAAGTTTTTGTTCTTTATTTCTATTATTGTGGTCAGCACAAGAGATTGTTTTCTTTCATCATCATCTTCATCTCTCTCTCTCTCTCTCTCTCTCTCTCCCTCCCCCTCTCCCCTCTCTATCTTCCTCCCTCCCTCCCTCCTCTCTTTCTCTCTTCTTTCTCTCCTCTCTTCCCCCCTCCTCCTCTCTCCCTCCCTCTCTCTCTCCCCTATACCCATGCACACGCTTTGCAGAAAAATGATTTTGTTTGGAAACCCTGTGTAAATGCTTTTAAGTAATCAGTTCTGTTGATTCATGTCTGGGTTCACACAATCATATGTAGCCCAACTCAGGAAATAATTAAACAATTGCTCTATTTCCCAAATGTGCTAATTGTCTCAAAGATGCACCATATTAGAATTTATAATGAAGTTGTTTGGGCCCTGAATTTTTTAAAAAAAATATTAACTCATAGTTGCTGTTCCCATAAACAAAATATATGTGGTAACTAGGAGTTGACAGCATCTTAATGGCACATAATCAATCAACCAATAGATTTGTTTTCTAGGAATTTCAGCCTCCTGATCTTAAATAACTTGGACCTGGATGATTGAAAATGGTTATCATGACTTGGTTACATTGGAAAGAGAGGAGAGGAGAGGAGAGGAGAGGAGAGGAGAGGAGAGGGACCATGAACTTCTAGAAATTCTTAAATTGGAACAGAGATAAGACACCATTTTCCTATATAGTTTTACTCAAAATCTTACTCCCAACACCAATCTTGAAGTGCATCTTTTTTTCTGAAAGCAAGGAATAAATCTGCAAACTGTCCAAAGAGCCCCCAGCCTAGATGTAATAGCCTCATTGGGGTTTGTTGTAAGCTACATGAGGAAATCTACATGTAGATCTACTTAAATCAGGAGAGAAAATTAGCAATTCTGTATGCTTCCCCCCCCCCCCCGAATCTGGGTTTATTCCTTAGCTTCCTTCCCAACCCATTATATTAGTTTACTAGCTATGTTTGTAGCACTTACAAAAATGAATGGGTTTTTGTAAGGGACTGTGACACTGTGAATAATAACTATCAGATCACTTGGGGATCTGGTACCAGGCTGATCATTATACCAAGTATGTTGGTCTACTAATATTACACACTAGTGTACTTGCATGTACTTGAGGGTGCTTCTATCTGCTTGTGTGTGTTGGAGACCTTTTCATAATTTCATAAATCGATTGGAAAAATGAAGAAAAGATAATGGCTTCCACAAGATCTATTACAAGGGGAGAATGACAAATGCAAATAAAGTGTTGGATTTTGTACTAATTTACTTATGTTTTTTAGTTTATACAGTTTTTATTTTTTATGATTGTAAGCTGCCCAGAGTTAACTTGAGATATGATTGGGCGCCCTATAAATTTTACAAATAGATAAATAAAATTTTACTTCAGCTTTTTGCTAATGGTCCTTCCAGAATTGGAAATAATTGTACAAATTCTATTTGCTATTGGTGCTTCCCAAAAATGGAAAGAATTATATAAATTCCCATCTAACCATGATCAAGCAGGCTAGGTAGGAATTCTAGGATTTCTCCTCCTACAGATTCTTGAGGGGAAACTGAGGGGAAACCAATGGTTGTCACTGTCAAGTCCTTGGATTGTAGTTAAATTTATGGATATTGTGATCCCGTAACTTGGAGAGCACATTTGGGAAAGATGAATTAAGATATCTATCCATGTCTATTGCATTAATCTCAATTGGATTTGCACAAATGATAAAGCATAAAGGAAGTAATAGACTTCCCAGGACTGCTGAAATTCTTCCATAGTTCTGACATATGTGTTATTGGAACTTCATCATGACTTGTCATCAACATTGGCTTAAGTGATGACTTTCTGTAAAGATCCACTTTACTGTGATAAATGATGGCACATTCAGAGTTGTATTTGGAACTGGAACAGAACTGAAGGTTCATCCACGTAAGTTTCTGAAGAGATCTTCAAAAGATAAACACTCTATAATTCCAACATAAATTTGGGACAGAGATCTGTTCGTGTAGAATTCCAGGCTGTTTATGACTGCTTCTAAGCATTATAAAGTTTTGAGGACAACAGAAGTAGAAGGTCCTTAGGTATTTACATTTCTACTATGAAGGAGATAACATGGGGACCTGAGGGCTGAGAATTTCATTGTAAGGATGGAATGTGCACATTAGCATTAAATTTGTTTAGATGTCATTTCAGGTAGGAAGAGGACAATCTCATGTTTCTTTCCCTTGAGAAGAGAAAGACATCTCTGGAGCTTTCAGATTCAGGTTGCGAAACTCTGAATAATCATTAGATGATGATAGATTGTGTAGCAAACTTGTGACTGTATAAATTTTTGCATACTGGACCAGAGAATGCACATTACTTCATGGACTTTCATTAAGTTGTTAGAACAGAACAGAACAGAACAGAACAGAGCAACAGATTTGGAAGGGACCTTGGAGGTCTTCTGGTCCAACCCCCTGCTCAAGCTGGAGATCCTATAACCTTTCTCTAATCTCTTCTTAAAACTTTCAGTGTTGGAGCACCCACAACTTCTGGAGGCAAGCTGTTCCATTCTAACATTCTTAATTAATGTTCATTTAAGTAAACACAAAATGGAGAAAAGTCAAAACCAAATATTGGGAAGGTGGACATGTGAGTGGGCAGGTCATGAGAAGGGAATGAAAATTGGAAGCTTACTTGGAGTCACATCTAATTTAGTTCCAGTTCTGAAGCTAAGCTTATTCAAAATACAGCTAGCTCTACAATTGTTTTCCTTTTTTGATGAAAACTGCCCAAAGCAGTTTATGTCAAGGCAGAAAGCACTGTGTATACAGTGACAACTATAAGGTCATCTTTGGAAGTGGGACTAGGCTGGTTGTCATGCCAAGTAAGTTTTAGCCCTTTATTCCTGCCCATCTGGTCTACACAGGGGGGTCTTTTGTATTAATAATTGCTGTAAAGAAAATCTGAAAGTCCTTTTTTCTGTTTCTTTCCTTTCCTTTTTTTTTTTTTTTGCACTTTTGGCCTTTTGCTTGTTTTCTTTTTGGTTTTCATTCCTTCCTTTCCTTTATCTTTGTTCCTGTTAGTTTTTGTCTCCTTTAAAAAAATATTTAAATTCTAGTATATTTATAGGGGCTTTTCCTGAACAGATTTTCCACACATTTTCCTCTAACTTGTAGAATAGAAAAGGCAGAGAATGGATTTCACAATTAAGGAGAGTATTTGTAGCTCAGGGTTGAAAGGAAGGAGCCTTGGTGCTCTCTGAGGTTGGTTGTTTTCTTGCAGACATTTCATTATCCAGTGCTGATGATGTTACCTAGTTTGGGTAAAGTTTGAGTAAAGAAATGTCTGCAAGAAAACAACCAACCTCAGAGAGCACCAAGAACCCAGCAATGGATCCACACCTCTGAAGAAGAAACTAGAGCTGAAAGAAAAGTATTTTATAATGACAAATGTCCAAATGATGCTTCAGATTTCCACTAGCTGCATCATTTGAAACTAAACTGGGTGTTACTCAAGTAAACCTCAGCTTTTCATTCCCTTTATCCTGCTTTGTCAAAGTCCACCTTCTCAGTATTTGATCTTTGGCTTTTCCACAAGGAGCAGATGAAGCTGATGACTGCTTAATCCACAAAGTAACCTCCATTCCTAAAAAATATCTATTTCCCATCAGGTCAAATTTCGCTTCTATAGCCTTTTAGAGACTTGCTTTTTGCCCAGTATTGAGTGCATGATAAGAAAGATTCTCGAAATTCTAAATTATGGGAACTGAAGAGTGGGCTAGAGCTTTCAAAAGAGCCTACAGCCCAAACTAAAATATTTTACAGGGAGAGATGTCCAAATGATGCTTCAGGATTTCCAGGACTATAGCCTAAACTCTAGAGGTCTAGTTTTTCAAAAGGATGTTATAATTATGATGCAAATAGGAAGCCATGTTTTTGTCAAGACTGAAAGCACTGTGTCTTCCTTTGGTAACTCTAAAGTCATCTTTGGAGGTGGGACTAGGCTGGTCATAATTCCAAGTAAGTTTTAGCCTTTTTGTCTATGGAGATTCTCAGTCATCCAGGTCATGGTTGTTGCAAAGGTGCTTTTTCAAGAGGCACCTGGACTTATTTTGAAGACATTTTGCTTCTCATCCAAGAAGCTTCTTCAGCTCTGACTGGATGGTGGGGAATGGAAGGATTTATATTCCTTTCAGACAGCTGGTCATTTGCCTTCTTTTAGCGAGTCATTGAGGCCACTTGTAGGTTCATCTGTGTCCTCAAGGTCACCTGAGTGGTGCAAATGGGTGTAGAGCCTTCTTGGAACTGCTGAAAGGACTGTGTTGTAGACTGGAGATAGATGATGTCATATCCCTCTCCCTCTGTTGAGAGAGGACTGTTCAATTTTGATATAAATGGCCTCTTTGACCCCTCTTTTAGCCTTTTGTTTTGTTCTTATGATCCGCACAAGAGGGTCCTTTCCTTGCTCATCCCACATTATATGCAGTTTTCGGTGATTATCAAAATCACCCTGAATTTATACGCAGCCTTCACTGATTATAAAAAAAATTCTCAAAAGGTTGTCATGCACATTTTCCTAATCATGACTTGGTTTTTCAATATTTCATTTCATACCTTTATATTCAATATTTAATGCTTAGAATGTTTGGGGGTAGACCTCCTAGGACTGCCAAAAAGTAAACCACCCATAGCCATGACAAAAATATGATCTGAAGTCTCTTCAATGCTTCTCATCAAAGTTGGCTTAAGTGATGACTTTCTGTAAAGACCCAGATCACTGTGATAAATTATGGCACATCGAGAGTTGCATTTGGAACTGGAACAGAGTTGAAGGTTCATCCACGTGAGTTTCTGAGCAAAGATTAAACTCTCTGCAATTATAACAATACGTTTGTGATGAAAATCTGTTTTTATAGAGTTTCAGGCTGATTCTAACTCTGACTTTGAAGCATTTCTTAAATAAATGGAGTTTTGAGGGCAAGAGAAGTAAGAAGAACACTGGAAGTTTTTAAGAAGAGATTGGACAACCATTTGTCTGAAATGGTACAGGGTTTCCTACCTGAGCAGGGGGTTAACTAGAAGACCTCCATGGTCCCTTCCAATTATTCTATTCTATTCTATTCTATTCTATTCTATTCTATTCTATTCTATTCTATTCTATTCTATTCTATTCTATTCTATTCTATTCTATTCTATTCTATTCTATTCTATTCTATTCTATTCTATTCTATTCTATTCTATTCTATTCTATTCCCTTTTAACTATGAGGGAGTCCATAGGAGGACCTGAGGACTGAGAACTCCATTGTTACTGTGGGATGTGAATATAAGCCTTTAAATTTCTTTAGATGTCCTTTCAAGTGGGAATAGGACAACCTCATGTGTTTTCCCTTGGGAAGGGAAAGGCCACATTTCTCGAGCTATCAGACTGGGGTTGCAAAAATCTGAATGATGATTAGATGGGAACAGAATGTGTAGCAAATGTGTGCTTCTCTGGATTTTTGCATACTGTAGATCAGTGGCTGCAAATTATTCCCTGTATTTTCAATAAGTGCCTACATCATGTTCATTTAAGAACACACCAAATGGAGAAAAGGGAAAACCTTTCTGCTTCCTTTTTGTAAAGCCTTTCCTGATTGTGTAATCAGGTGCCTATGGGAAAGTGATATTTGGGCAAGGCACCAGGTTAATCATAATGTCAGGTATGTTAGACATTCTCGATACACTGGCTTCTTGTGAGCGTTACAGATGAGTAGGGTCTCAACTTCATTGCTCCGAAGTAAGACATTTGTCCCCCATTTTGGGGGGGAATGAATGTAATTTGGCTTTACATGTGCTACATTGTTTTAGAAATGGTGGCGCAGTGGCTAGAATGCAGAATTGCAGGCTTAACTATGCCGACTGCCAGCAGTTCGATCCTGACCGGCTAAAGGTTGACTCAGCCTTCCATCCTTCCGAGGTCGGTAAAATGAAGACCCAGATTGCTGGGGGCAAATATGCTGACTCTGAAAACCGCTTAGAGAGGGCTGTAAAGCACTGTGAAGCTGTATATAAGTCTAAGTGCTATTGGTATTGCTATTGTTTTAGAAATTTGATATTTTCTGCTCACTTCCCAAAGTTTTTTTTTTTAATAGGATGAATTACATATAAATTACAAGAGATAATGTTTCTTCTTTGGGAGAAAGAAAGCATAGAAATCTATGTCTGTGGAGATTCTCAGTCATCCAGGTCATGGTTGTCCGAAAGGCGCTTTTTCAAGAGGCAACTGGACTTTCTTGTTTTTCTTTGAAGATGTTTTGCTTCTCATCCAAGAAGCTTCTTCGGCTCTGACTAGATTCCCCACCATGTAGTCAAAGCTGAAGAAGAAGAAGCTTCTTGGACGAGAAGGGAAACGTCTTCAAAGAAAAACAAGAAAGCCCAGTTGCCTCCTGAAAAAGCACCTTTGGCATAGAAATCTATGCATTCTCCCTCCCTTCCTTCATGTACTGCTTCACCACGGTCATCCTCTGTGCCAAGAAATTTACAATCCTTGATTTCTCAATGGTTCTGAAATATTGAGGATATAAATAAGAGGACGTCCTGTTGCTTTTGATGTGCAACAATCCATCTAAAGTTAACGGCTCTGAACTGCTGAGAAATTTGGGATTTGAAATCCTCACAGCTAGAATTCACCAAGAAGATTGGGTGGATGTGAACTGGAGAAAAAGCCTTTCTCTGCCAAGTCAAACATTTCTGAGGGCATCTCCGCTACCTTTCTTTTCAATATTCTCTGCTTTGGGAAGTTTTTATCAAGAAAGGAAACACTATAGATCTTTAATAGTTTTAATAAGCTCAGCTTTGGAAGTGGAACTAAACTTGATGTGATTCTGAGTAAGTTCAGCTTCTCATTCCCTTTATCCTTCTCATGTCCTGTCCGATTTACATGGCCACCTTCCCAATATTTAGACTTTGGCTTTTCCACTTCAAGCAGATAAAGCCGATGACTGCTCAGTCCATAAAGCAACCTCCATTCCTAAAAGTCCTTTGTGCTCTGTCCATCAGATTTTGGATGTGCAATTTTTCCATGCTGGTTTGTCTTTTTTGAGAGTCACCCTTTGGACAATATTGACTGCAGGATAAGTAAGATTCTTGATGCTCTCTAAATTATGGAAATGTAAACTGCAGAGTGGGTTCACACTCCCAAAGAACCAACATCTGAAAGGAAAGTATTTTACAGGACTGCACGTCCAAATGATTCTTCAGATTTCCAGTAGCTGTAGACCTTGATATTTTAATGTTAAAGTGTAGAGATTTAGCTTTTCCAAAGGAAGTTATAATTGCTAATAGAACTAGGAAGGCATGTTTTTGCTAAGACAGAAAGCACTGTGTATAACAACTACAATAAGATCATCTTTGGAAGTGGGACTAAGCTGGTCGTAATGCCAAGTAAGTTTTATTTGTTTATTATTGCCCTTGTGGTCAACACAAGAGGGTCCTTTCCTTGTTCATCACAATCACAATTACTATCCATTAATTTTCTTGATGTGTGTGCATCTGCCTAGGTATTCATATAATCATGCACATATGACATAAAAACACATACACGTGATAAACTGAGAAAAGGTAAACAATAAGCAGTCAAGATGCCAACAGGTGACGATTGTATTTAGCTTAAATGTGCTTGATTTAGGCATTTATCTCACAACACTGAGAGTGAATCGCATTAAGTAAGTGATATAGAAATGGGCCGATGGAAAAATTATACATTCTACTTTCAAGGACTGAGTTTATCTATAAACTCTTGTAATTTTTGTTATCAGCTGGAGAATATGGTGAGAAAGTTTGGGAATACCATGACATGTTTTGGGGATCTTGGCATTTTTATCCAGTCCTTGTCATGTTAGTCATTTAATATCAGCTACTGTATTGTACCTTTCTCAGATTTGTCAGACGCTCTGATTCTATATTTTAGATTAGTTTTAACAAACAAGAATGAAACATTTAGCATATTTTTCTATGTATGTATGTATGTATGTATGTATGTATGTATGTATGTATGTATGTATGTATGTATGTATCTCTCCTCCTTGGATTTTTGGATGTTCTGGTTATTTGGAAAGTATTTTCTTTTCTTCTTTCTTTCTGCTAGTTAATGTCCTCCATAAAGTTATTTATATTTCAGGAGAGAGGGAATTTTGGAGTATCTGAGGAAAAGAGTAGATTGCAATCTTCCATTCTGTCCTAAAGGTGCTTTTCCAAAAGGCAACTGGACTTTCTTGGTTTTTTTCCTTGAAAATGTTTTGCTTCTCATCCAAGAAGTTTCTTCGGTTCTTTAGAGAACTGAAGAAGCTTCTTGGATGAGAAGCAAAATGTTTTCAAGAAAAAACCAAGAAAGTTTAATTGCCTTTTGGAAAAGCAGCTTCGGGACAACCATGACCTGAATGACTGAGAATCTCCATGGACAATCTTCCATTCTCTCTTTGAATGCATTCAAACTAAATAACCCAAACATTTTGTTCCAAAACCCAAATTAAATCTCCTAAAAGATGATATCTGTATCCATAGGAAAATATCAGAATAGGATTTGGGAATCTTGGCGTTTCTGTCTGGTCCTTGCCATATTTCAATTTTTTTTTTTAATTTTCTTTCCATTTCTTTTTGGAGATAGCGATAAGGTGAGTAAGTTTTTTAAGTTTTATTTGGCATGCAGTATTTCATGCCCTTGTGAACAAAGTTCTAATTCCTGATACAAATAGGCATGTTCTTGTTGAGGCAGAAAGCACTGTGTCTAACAGTGGCTTCAGGTTGTCCTTTGGAAGTGGGACTAGGCTGGTTGTCATGCCAAGTAAGTTATTTTTTTCCCCATTGTATCAGCCCTTTTGCACTTATAATTGTTGAAAAGAAAATTTGAATCTCATTCTGTTTCTTTTCATTCTCTTTTTTTCCTTGCAGTTTTGGCCTTTGTTTATTTTCTTTATTATTTTCTTTCCTTCCTTCCCAGAGTCTGAAAATAACAGAATAACAAAATAACAGAATAACAGAATTGAAAGGGACCTTGGAGGTCTTCTAGTCCAACCCCCTGCTCAGGCAGGAAACCCTATACCATTTCAGCTAAATGTTGTCCAGTCTCTTCTTAAAAACTTTGGGTTTTGGAACATTCACAACGTCTCGAGGCAAGTTGTTCCACTGATTAATTGTTCTGTCATGAAATTTTTTTCTTAGTTCTAGGTTGCTTCTCTCCTTGATTAGTTTCCATCCATTGCTTCTTGTCCTGCCTTCAGGTGCTTTGGAGAATAGCTTGACTCCCTCTTCTTTGTGGCAACCCCTGAGATATTGGAAGACTGCTATCATGTCACTCCTCGTCCTTCTCTTCATTGAACTAGACATACCCAATTCCAGCAACCGTTCTTTAAATGTTTTAGCCTTGAGTCACCTAATCATCTTTGTTGCTTTTCTCTGCACTCATATATATCATATATATCAAATACTCTAAGTTATAGCATAGAAATGTCAGAGAGTGGATTCACAGCTTTGGAGAATGAAACTAGACCAAAAGAAAAGTATTTTTATTTTATGTCATTTTCCTTGACATTTTTATCATAAAATCTAGAGATTTATCTTTTCAAAAAGAAGCTATAAATGCTGATAGAAATAGGAAATCAGGTAAATGTCAAGGCAGAAATCACTGTGTATAATGATGGCTATAGTAAAATCATCTTTGGAAGTGGGACTAGGCTGGTCATAATTACAAGTAAGTTATTGTTCCCATTTGCTGTAAAGAAAATCTGAAATTCCTTTCTGTTTCTTTCCATTCTTTCTTTTTGCCTTTTTGGTTTTTCCTTCCTTCCTTCCTTCCTTCCTTCCTTCCTTCCTTCCTTCCTTCCTTCCTTCCTTCCTTCCTTCCTTCCTTCCTTCCTTCCTTCCTTCCTTCTTTCCTTCCTTTACGTTTCTTTACATAGTTTTGGCTAGTTTTTATTGTGTTTTGAAAAAAATAATAATAAAACTTATATATGTAATGTATGAAGAAGGTGGTGGCCACTTCTTATGAGTAACCTTGAAGTTGGGCAAATTGTCATGTTTTTGTGACTTGCAAACCCAACCAGATAAGCTGGGAAAGCATTGGGGGTGCCTTGCATCATCCTTGAATTGTCATTTTGCAAAGCACTTTCTCTAGACGGGGACAGTCCCAGCTGTATCTCTGTAGAACTTTATGCTCAAGGAAAGACCACTGTGCAAATTACAGAACTAAGCTTAGTTTTAGGTGTGGGATAAAGCTTTAGATCTTGCCCGAGTAATGTGTTCTACGCATTTCCCTATCCACTTATTCATGCTTAATGCATTTCTATCCAGTGGCAAACTCTCAATGCATTGCTCCTATTTCCCAGTTATTCCTCAGCTTTGGAAGATTTAAGGCTAAGAATTCAGGGCAGTTTCAAATGTAAAAAGATGGGAAACATCAGAAATCATTGTCCTGAAATGTCTTTTCTATTCTATTCTTTTTATATAACATGAAAGAAAAAGAGAAAGAGGGGAAAAGAGAGAGAAAAAGAAAGAAAAAGAGAGAAAGAGAGAGAGAGAGAGAGAGAGAGAGAGAGAAAGAAAGAAAGAAAGAAAGAAAGAAAGAAAGAAAGAAAGAAAGAAAGAAAGAAAGAAAGAAAGAAAGAAAGAAAGAAAGAAAGAAAGAAAGAAAGAAAGAAAGAAAGAAAGAAAGAAAGAAAGAAAGAAAGAAAGAAAGAAAGAAAGAAAGAAAGAAAGAAAGAAAGAAAGAAAGAAAGAAAGAAAGAAAGAAAGAAATTCTATCAGCTGTCCAAATGTAGACTAATAAGAGATCAAGAATTCCTTTATACTGATAATCTAGGGGGTTTTCCACCACTTTCAGACTATTTGATAAATAGACAGCAGCAAGTTAACCTGGTCATTGTCTGTTTATTCACAAGTAAAGGGTTCTGAATGCAGTGGGGCTTACTTACAAATAAATGAACATACAATTGCAGGATGCCATGAAGTCTTGATTCTTTGAATGAAGCTGTGATTTAATATTTTTATGGGGGCCTTTTCTGAACTGATAAATTGATGGCACAGTAAGGAAGAGCCAGGAAATATTTGAAGAGTCTGGAAATTATGGAACGAAAAGGGCAGCGTGGATTCACATTTCTGAATAAGAAACTAAAGCCCAAAGAAAAGTATTTTATAGGCATAAGTGCCCAAATGATGCTTCAGATTTCCACAATCCTTGGCATTGTATTCCTAAAGTCTAGACTAGAGACTTAGCTTTTCAAAAGGAAAGCATAATTCTGATGCAAATAGGCAGGGATGTTTTTGTCAAGACAGAAAGCACAGTGTCTAACGTTGGCAACAATAAGGTGATCTTTGGAAGCGGGACTAGGCTGGTCGTAACGTCAAGTAAGTTTTATCCCTTTATTTTTGCCACTGTGGTTAACACAACATGGTCTTTTCCTAATACTGATTTTCCTGTTTTGTGTCTATATGTCCAGGTATTTGTGCAATTACACACATATGACATAAAACACATACATATGATAAATAAGCTGAGAAAAGATAACCAGTAAGGAATGAACATCCAAGATATTAAAAAGTGACAACTGCACTACGCTTAAATATGCAGAAAATGTACACACTGATCTCACAAAATTGAGAGTGAATACCATTAAATGACTGATATGGAAACGGAGCCATGGAAATATTATAAAGTCTACTTTCAAGGGTTAAATCCATCTATAATACTGCGTAATTTCTGTTATCAGCCAGAAGAATATCATGACAAGGTTTGAGAATCTTGGCATTTCTGTCCAGTCTTTGCCATATTTACATAATTACAAGGGATAGTGCTCAATATTTTCATCCTAAAGTCTAGAGATTTAGCTTTTCGAAAGGAAGTTATAATTGCTTATACAAATAGGAGGATATGTTTTCTATGGAGATTCTCAATCATCCAGGTCATGGTGGTGCCTTTCAAAAGGCAACTGGATTTCCTTGGGTTTTTTTCCTTGAAAACATTTTGCTTCTCATCCAAGAAGCATTCAAGAACCTGAAGGCAGGATAACAAGATTCTTTTTAAATGAGAAGTGAAATGTTTTCAAGAAAAAAAAAACTAAGAAAGTCCACTTGCCTTTTAAAAAGCACTGTTGGGAGGAGGACATGTTATTGTCAAGGCAGGAAGCACTGTGTCTAGCACTGGATACAATAAGATGATCTTCGGAAGTGGCACTAGGCTGGTCGTAATGCCAAGTAAGTTTCATCCCTTCATTCCTCCTATTGTAGTCAGTTCAAGAGGGTTCTTTCTTTGTTCATCCCATCCCACCTCCCATATTATGAAATTTAGTGGCATCTGGAGGACCATATTTGAAAACAAAATCCAGATTCAATTCTGGTTTTTCCAATTCCAGTTGAGGAAAATCCTTCCTTCCTTCCTTTGCCTTCCTTCCTTCCTTCCTTCAGTCCTATCATCACTTCCTTCCTTCCTTCCTTCCTTCCAAATCACTACTTGTTATCCACATAGTTTACACAACTTCTGAATTTATAACCTGGCAAATAATCAAGAATAAAAATGTTATGTAATCCCTAAAGAAGGTGATTCCCCATATTATATCTTCTTATGAGTAACCTTGAAGTTGGGCAAATTGTCATGTTTTTGTGACTTGCAAACCCAACCAGATAAGCTGGGAAAGCATTGGGGGTGCCTTGCATCATCCTTGAATTGTCATTTTGCAAAGCACTTTCTCTAGACGGGGACAGTCCCAGCTGTATCTCTGTAGAACTTTATGCTCAAGGAAAGACCACTGTGCAAATTACAGAACTAAGCTTAGTTTTAGGTGTGGGATAAAGCTTTAGATCTTGCCCGAGTAATGTGTTCTACGCATTTCCCTATCCACTTATTCATGCTTAATGCATTTCTATCCAGTGGCAAACTCTCAATGCATTGCTCCTATTTCCCAGTTATTCCTCAGCTTTGGAAGATTTAAGGCTAAGAATTCAGGGCAGTTTCAAATGTAAAAAGATGGGAAACATCAGAAATCATTGTCCTGAAATGTCTTTTCTATTCTATTCTTTTTATATAACATGAAAGAAAAAGAGAAAGAGGGGAAAAGAGAGAGAAAAAGAAAGAAAAAGAGAGAAAGAGAGAGAGAGAGAGAGAGAGAGAGAGAGAAAGAAAGAAAGAAAGAAAGAAAGAAAGAAAGAAAGAAAGAAAGAAAGAAAGAAAGAAAGAAAGAAAGAAAGAAAGAAAGAAAGAAAGAAAGAAAGAAAGAAAGAAAGAAAGAAATTCTATCAGCTGTCCAAATGTAGACTAATAAGAGATCAAGAATTCCTTTATACTGATAATCTAGGGGGTTTTCCACCACTTTCAGACTATTTGATAAATAGACAGCAGCAAGTTAACCTGGTCATTGTCTGTTTATTCACAAGTAAAGGGTTCTGAATGCAGTGGGGCTTACTTACAAATAAATGAACATACAATTGCAGGATGCCATGAAGTCTTGATTCTTTGAATGAAGCTGTGATTTAATATTTTTATGGGGGCCTTTTCTGAACTGATAAATTGATGGCACAGTAAGGAAGAGCCAGGAAATATTTGAAGAGTCTGGAAATTATGGAACGAAAAGGGCAGCGTGGATTCACATTTCTGAATAAGAAACTAAAGCCCAAAGAAAAGTATTTTATAGGCATAAGTGCCCAAATGATGCTTCAGATTTCCACAATCCTTGGCATTGTATTCCTAAAGTCTAGACTAGAGACTTAGCTTTTCAAAAGGAAAGCATAATTCTGATGCAAATAGGCAGGGATGTTTTTGTCAAGACAGAAAGCACAGTGTCTAACGTTGGCAACAATAAGGTGATCTTTGGAAGCGGGACTAGGCTGGTCGTAACGTCAAGTAAGTTTTATCCCTTTATTTTTGCCACTGTGGTTAACACAACATGGTCTTTTCCTAATACTGATTTTCCTGTTTTGTGTCTATATGTCCAGGTATTTGTGCAATTACACACATATGACATAAAACACATACATATGATAAATAAGCTGAGAAAAGATAACCAGTAAGGAATGAACATCCAAGATATTAAAAAGTGACAACTGCACTACGCTTAAATATGCAGAAAATGTACACACTGATCTCACAAAATTGAGAGTGAATACCATTAAATGACTGATATGGAAACGGAGCCATGGAAATATTATAAAGTCTACTTTCAAGGGTTAAATCCATCTATAATACTGCGTAATTTCTGTTATCAGCCAGAAGAATATCATGACAAGGTTTGAGAATCTTGGCATTTCTGTCCAGTCTTTGCCATATTTACATAATTACAAGGGATAGTGCTCAATATTTTCATCCTAAAGTCTAGAGATTTAGCTTTTCGAAAGGAAGTTATAATTGCTTATACAAATAGGAGGATATGTTTTCTATGGAGATTCTCAATCATCCAGGTCATGGTGGTGCCTTTCAAAAGGCAACTGGATTTCCTTGGGTTTTTTTCCTTGAAAACATTTTGCTTCTCATCCAAGAAGCATTCAAGAACCTGAAGGCAGGATAACAAGATTCTTTTTAAATGAGAAGTGAAATGTTTTCAAGAAAAAAAAAACTAAGAAAGTCCACTTGCCTTTTAAAAAGCACTGTTGGGAGGAGGACATGTTATTGTCAAGGCAGGAAGCACTGTGTCTAGCACTGGATACAATAAGATGATCTTCGGAAGTGGCACTAGGCTGGTCGTAATGCCAAGTAAGTTTCATCCCTTCATTCCTCCTATTGTAGTCAGTTCAAGAGGGTTCTTTCTTTGTTCATCCCATCCCACCTCCCATATTATGAAATTTAGTGGCATCTGGAGGACCATATTTGAAAACAAAATCCAGATTCAATTCTGGTGTCCAATTCCAGTTGAGGAAAAATGACTTTGATTTTAAAGGTTGGCAGTTCCATATCAACACTCTTGAGAAATCAAATACTATTGATCCATGTGTGAGTTTACACAACTTCTGAATTATAACCTGGCAAATAATCAAGCAATTGTTCTAATCCCTAATATGCTAGATTCCCAGTAGATAAATTATATTATATCTTTATAAGTTGTTGGGGTGTGAAGATGATATAAATTTATAGTTGTTCTCCCATTGGGGAAATTCTTTATACACTGTCCCTGTGTGTCTCTCACCTGGTTGATTGTTAATGAAATGAATTTCTGGGTTGAAAAACCTAGCAAACTCTCTCTCTCTCTCTCTCTCTCTTGTTCTTCTGTCTTTTCAAGGTTTGGATAGAAGTGAGGATTTTCTACCCTATGTATTTATTAATAAATCTATTCTTTTATTCCAACACAATGAAGGCCTGTTAGAATTCATTGGTAGATAATTTCATACTTTTCATCCAATACAACTTTATTAGCTTAGAATTAGCTATCAGATTGGGATATCCAGAGACCTTACAATTTTCCCTCTGATTTGATAATCCATCCAACCATTACATTCCATCTGCATTCACTGCCTTTCTTGGGTCTGGGAAGTTTTTGACAAGGCTGAAAACACTGTGGGACAATAGTGGCTGGAAGCAAACATTTGGAAGTGGGACTAGACTAGTTGTGACACCAAGTAAGCCTCTCTCTCTCCTTAATAACTAAATTAATTTATTTCACAAATGTAATAAAATATTTTTGTTTTTCTTCATACTCCAGCAATCTGGGCCAAATTTGGTCTGGCTCTGTTCAGGGCAGATACATTGGGATGGAGGGAATAGCCAAGACGTTGTTAGTTTATAAAGCATTGGTTTCTTTTGTGAATCAACAGATTCTTGGGAGCAGGCTAAAGTTTTTTCCCTTCCCTTCCCTTCCTTCTCATTCCCATCTCCTCCTTCCTCCCTCCCTCCCTCCCTCCCCTCTTTTTTCCCTTCCCTTCCCTTCCCTTCCTTCTCATTCCCATCTCCTTCTCTTTTTAATTTTGGACCCAAGAATAAAAGTGATAGATTCAACAGTTCGTAGCCATCAGTCAACATTAGAGCAACTTTCATGTAATAGTCTTTTCTTATTTGTTTGCTGTATTTATCTGCCATCATGTTCCATAAGACTCCAGAACTAACTTTAGTTGCCTTCTATGCGTACTGCTCAGTCAACATCTATTTGTATTTTTTTCCTTCCATTCAATTGAGTCTGAATCTTGGAGAAAAGAGACAAATCCCTTTACTTTTTCAGAAGTGGCTTGCCATTGTCTCCTTCCTAGGGCTGAGAGAAAGTGATTGGCCCAAGGTCCCCCAGTTGGTTTGGTGCCCAAGGCAGGACTAGAATTCACAGTCTCCTGATTTCTAACCTGATGCCTTAACCGTTACTCCATACTGGCTCTCACCTGTACTACGGATGACCACAAATAAACTTATTACCACTTAGAGGTATGGATACCAGTAGCCTGGTAGGTATTATATAAAGATTCTTAGAATTCAGAAGTCATGTGGGATTCATTTTAACCCTTTTTATTCTTAATTGATCCTTTTAAAATATCAGGAGTGAAAGATAAATCTGTTCTAGAGGTTTTTGTAGGCCTTGGAATCACTGTGCCTCTCAGTATAAAGTAATATTTGGTAAAGGAACCCTTTTAATGGTGAAACCATGTAAGTATCATGCCTTATTTTGCTAGTAATAATAGTGGACAGAAAAGCCATGGAATGACTTGTTATTCAGAGAAAATAAGAGGAGCAGTTCTTATGGGAACTATTATTATAACTATTATTATCCTATGAGCCTAAATAAATTTTGTTTCCATGACTATTTGGATGCTGCAACAGTTGTAAATTTAAAAAAATGGTCATAAGTCATTTTTTTCAGTGTCATTGTAACTTTGAAAGATCACTAAATGAACTGTTGTATGTCGAGGATTGCTGTATATTAACCAGATCCAATTCTTCATAGTTATTTTTAAAAGTTAGGTTCAACAAAATTGTAATGCTCATTCTATTGATGTGGGGGCCTATTAGAGGATAACGTTTTGGCTTTAGATAAGCAGATTTGCTTGATTATATCTGAAGTAAAATGGTGTCCCTTAAGTCAAATTTGATCCCTGGTGGCTATGTGGGACTGCCATTGACTTCTTCCATTGTGCTTTTGGTGTTTTCAGCCTTGCTTATAGCCCTGGGATGGTTATAGATTTGAACTTTGAGACTATATGCAGTAATGAAATGCCCACAGACACATACAATACCCATGGAGTATCTGTACACTTTTTGTATGTGTGTTTGAATAAGTGTTGACTCCTGGTGAAATGCTCACAGACACATACAATACTCAGGGAGTATATGTACACTTTTTGTATGTGTGTTTGAATAAGTGTTGACTCCTGGTGACTGCCTGGATAAGCCTTTGCAGTTTTCTTGGTAAGATTTTAGAAATGGTTTGCCATTGCCTGTTTCCAAGGGCTGAAAGAGAGGGACTTGCCCAAGATCACCGAGCTGGCTTTCATGTCCAATGAAAGTTCAGTTCAGTTCAGTTCAAACAGTTCAGAACTAGAACTGTGGGGTCCTTGATGCTCTTTAAACTTGGTTGTTTTCTTGCAGATGTTTCATTGCCCAACTAGATAACATCTTCAGTGCGCTGAAGTGAATGTCTGCAAGAAAATAAACAAGCTCAGAGAGCACCAAGGACCCCTCATTTCAACCCTGAGCTACAAATATTCTCTTTATCAGAACTAAAATTCAGAGTCTTCCTGTTTTTAGACTGGTGCTTTAACCATTAGACAGCTGGCTCTCCTCTGTAAACCTACAAACCTCTTCCTAAAGGTTGCCATTTTGTAAAGGATGGTTTCATAGTGTTCCACTGGTAGTGGATGGAGTAAATTTAAATTTGGAAGTGGAACCAAACTAGTAGTTCACCCTGGTAAGTCCACATTTTTATACATGCCGTATTTAAGGAATACATTTCAGAACCCCCTGAGGAAATCATGGTTTCATAAATTCTATCTTTTACCTGTATTAATAATGGATATAAGCTTAACAAAGAAAGATTCAACCTAGAACTAAGGAGGAAATTCTTATCAGTGAGAACAATTAATCAGTGGAACGGCTTGCCTCCAGAAGTTATAGGCGATCCATCACTGGAGGTTTTTAAGAAGAGATTGGACAGTCATTTTCCAATGGAATAGGGTCTTCTGTTTGAGCAGGGGGTTGGACTAGAAGATCTCCATGGTCCCTTCCAGCTCTGTTATTATATATTTCTGTAATTATAGGTAATTTTACCTTTTATGAATTTAAATTGCTTAAGTATTACTCTCACGCTAAAGCACATTTAAGAGCAACCATATCTTCTGCCACATCAGCCAAGAGATACATGGAGCCTGGGGAAAACAAAATGCTCTGTAGATGATAGATTCATGCACAAATTGAGGTGCCTTCTGACCAGATACCTGTCCACCTTTCCTTTTTATCACATGTTACCCAACTTGTTCTTTTATTAATTGCTAATTACAGGGTTAAATGTGTCTTGTTGCAGGACAGTTAATATTCTTCTATTTGGTGCCCTTCTGCTAATCCTTGTCTGACTTCAAAGGTGACTTCTCTCCTTGATTAGTTTCCATCCGTTGCTTCTTGTCCTGCCTTCACGTGCTTTGGAGACTAGCTTGACTCCCTCTTCTTTGTGACAGCCCCTGAGATATTGGGACACTGCTATCATGTCCCCTAGTCCTTCTCTTTATTAAACTAGACATACCCAATTCCAGCATCTGTTCTTTATATGTTTTAGCCTCCAGTCCCCTGATCATCTTTGTTGCTCTTCTCTGCACTCTTTCTAGAGAGTTGACCCCCCCTCTTCTGTGGCAGCCCCTTAGATATTGGAACACTGCTATCATACATAATAATATTCCTTTCTTTTACATTAAAAATTACTAGTGACTTTTGAAATTACATTGAGAGTATCTTCAAGCTCCTTGGGGGCCATCAAAAGCTTTAGATTAGAGACTTCCAAACTTATTATTGCAGCAAGCATATTTATTGAGTAAAAATAAGCAAAATGATATTTGAAAATTTGAAGGGCAATATTGTAACACAAATGGCAAACTTTTAGTATGAAAATATATGATCAGTTGAGGGGAAGACCAAAAGATGTTCTGGAGCTCTTCCTACAGGTTGTCATTTTGTAAAGGAAGGTGTCATAGTGCTACACAAGTGGATGGAATATTAAATTTGGAAGTGGCACCAAACTAGTAGTTCACCCTGGTAAGTCGACATTTTATGCATGCCATATTTAAGGAATAAATCTAAGAAGCTCTCTAATGAAATTGTGCTTTCATTAATCCTATTGTTTATTTGAGAACATTACTATAATTACTTTTATCCTACAGCACACAAACTGATAATGTCTCTTTAGGGTTACGTTGATTCTCAAATAGCTCCATTAAAACAGCTCTACACTCATAAAATAATCCTCAACTTGGTATTCTGCAATTTAAAATAACATATTCTACCATTTTATCAGAAAAACGCTATGTTACTGATAAAATGAAAGCTCTAATCAGGGACGGTTTATTCAAGACACATCCCCAAAGACCAGTAATTTGGGGAAATAAATCGTTAAGTTGCATTAATATATTTTCAAAAAAGCAGATAAGAGGAATATTATAGTATAATGTGTAATGTCCAGTCTGGGAAAAAAAAGAACAAAACTCTTAGAATTCTGAGTCGATTTATGTATTGTCAGAAATGACAGAAAATGGATTCAGAAATGTATTTTCTGAATCAGAGTAATTAGATGGGTCTAATGGGAGAAGCAAAGGCGTTGATTTTTTTTAAAACACTTGATGAAAACTGGACTAAAAGCTAGATGTGATAGCTAAACAGAGTCTCTCCCACTCTAAATTCAGGTGTTGCACATAATCAACATAAGAACATATATTTAATACTTGGCAATATTTGGGAATTTACAGAAAACATAGATAAAAAAAAGAGAATCTCTTCTGTCAAGCAAGTTAAACATGTCCTCTCTTTTTTTTAAAAAAAAAAGAGGGATAAAAATAATTGAAGATTTAGAGGAAGCAACATCTATGGGAGGTGGAAGTGATTTAGCATTGTAACAAAGATAAGATTTAGGATTTACGGATCCCAGTACATAAACGGATCAGTTAAAGAAAGCCATTTTGTAAAGATATTTCTCATAGTGCTACAGTACTTGGGCAAAACTCACTTTGGAAGTGGGACCACACTTGTTGTCATCCCTGGTAAGCTGAACATTTTTGAATGTGCTTCTTTTGGGAAAAATTGGGACTTCTTGGTGGTTTTCTTGGTGCCCTCTGAGTTTGGTGGTTTTCTTGCAGTCATTACATTACCGAACTAGGTAACATCATCAGTGCTAGAAGAGAGTGGGGTTTGCTCTGATAATTTTGTATATACTTGTGGCTTGCCCTGTCAGTGTTGGTGGGAGTGTGAAGGACTTTCCATGGTGAAGGATTCTGTCAGACAATAAGCAGGGCTGCCATGTTGTAAAGGCCCTCCTCATAGTGTTCAGCAAATTACTTGGAGTTTTCAGTTTGGCAGTGGAACCACACTTAAAATTCTTCCTGGTAAGATTTCTTTCTTTCTTTCTTTCTTTCTTTCTTTCTTTCTTTCTTTCTTTCTTTCTTTCTTTCTTTCTTTCTTTCTTTCTTTCTTTCTTTCTTTCTTTCTTTCTTTCTTTCTTTCTTTCTCTTTCTTTCTTTCTTCTTTTTCTTTCTTTCTTTCTTTCTTTCTTTTCTTTCTTTCTTTCTTCTTTCTTTTCTCTCTCTCCTTTCTTTCTTTTTCTTTTTCTTTTTCTTTTTTCTTTCTCTCTCTCTTTTTCTTTCTTTCTTTCTTTCTTTCTTTCTTTCTTTCTTTCTTTCTTTCTTTCTTTCTTTCTTTCTTTTCTTTCTTTCTCAGCTGTGCAATTTCACAGACAACTGCATTTGCGAAAATTCCACTTTGGCCCATTCTACACTTTTCCTATTGTATATATCTAGGTTACATTCATTTTTGGTAGGGGGATAATTTCACTACTTTTACATGCTGACAATGTGGTGATTGATTTCAAACCTTCAAACATTGGGTTTTGTGTAGTATGATATTATCATATTTGTTGGGCCTCAACTCTAGAATTTTTACACAGTGTGGACAAAGCCTGTGGAGAGCTAGATGATTGAATGGAGAAGAATTCTATATTATGATAGGTATCCAGGAGCTGGGTTCATACCAATACAGTTTTTATCTAAATTAACACTGGGGCCATGTTGTTCTTCCTCCAGATCCCACCAATTCAGTAACTTTAGGGGTATTCCTGGTAGGTTTTCAGAAATTTCCAGAATTCAGATGCCATAACCCTAAGAATGGAACATTTTGCACTTAGTTATATTGTTAAGTCATATCCAGTTACACAGTGTAATGCATATAGACTTTACAATTCAGGATCTCACTGGAACTTCTTCCTTCTTGTCTTGCCCTCAGGTGCTCTAGAGCAGGGGTAGGCAACCTTGGCTCTTTTATAACTCGTGAACTTCAACTCCCAGAATTCCTGAGCCAGCCATGCTGGCTCAGGAATTCTGGGAATTGAAGTCCACGAGTCATAAAAGAGCCAAGATTGCCTACCCCTGCCCTAGAGAATAGATTGACCCCCTCCTCTCTGTGAGAGTTACTCAAATATTGGAAAACTGCTACATTTGAGAGGCTGTCACAGAGAGGAAGGGTTCAACCCAGTGGTGGGATTCAGCCAGTTTGCACCAGTTCGGCAGAACCGGTAGTTAATTTTTTGTTACCCAGGCCCAGAATGGACTTCCGGAAGCGGCATCCACACAGAGAACCGGTTGTTCACATATTTGAATCCCACCACTAGTTCAACCTATTCTCCAAACACCTGAGGGCAAGACAAGGCTGGAAAATTTCCTGTCAGTGAAAACAATTAATCAGTGGAACAGCTTGCCTTCAGAAGTTGTGGTTCTCCATCACTGGAGGTTTTTAAGAAGAGATTGGAGAGCCATTTGTCCAGAATGGTATAGGTTCTCCTACTTGAGCAGGAGCTTGGACTAGAAGACCACCAAGGTCCCTTCCAACTCTGTTATTCTGTAACCCTGGTATCCTTGGATTTGATCTTTTTGTAGAGTGAATGCAGATTTGGGTCCAAACTTCATGCATATTTCTTTAAGGTCATTACTCTTCAATTAATTCACTAAATGAAGACAACAGCAGGAAATGCAGCAAGACAAGCTATTGCAAGTTCTTAGTCATAAAATGATAGCATCGGATGAAAGCCCACAGGGAGGGAGGTGTAAGCTTTGCGGGTTCTTCTCTGAAATTAGTTTTGAAAAGTTTTGCAAGCGCTTGAAGAAGTTATTAGCTTGTATTGCAAAGCAAAAAAAAAATGCACAAGTCAATAGAGGATGTATGTTGAGTTTTTGTGCCTGTGTTTTGTATTTGAACTGTGGATTTGTGCATGGCTATTCAATGTAAGGGATCAAAATGTGGCTTTGTGGCCTTATGTTGGGACACAGAGGCCCATACAACTTTTGGGGCTAGCTGGCCCCATGACAACCTCTCCCCTGCGGCCTGTATTAACAACTACTAACCCTCCCCATCTTGGAATTTTTCACTTTTTGAAATTTCATAATGTAAATTTGTAATTTTAAAATGTTCAATCTCACATTAATTCTGACTTTGATGTTAATTTTAATAATTGTACTGTACACAGTCCAAAGCCCCTCTCTGAGGGAGATGGGTGGTTAAGAAATAAGAAATTTAAACAAACAAATAAATAAATTTTCCCCAAGGCTCCCTTTTGGCCAGGACAATGAAAGAATGACAAAGAGTCAGAATTTGAACAGTTTTAACAAAAGAAAGAAGTGGGGGGAAGACAGAATTTATGCTATTGAGTTTCACAACAGTTGATGTCTCAGGAGGCTGATATAAATGGCAAGAATAGTTTAAAAGCTAAAGAAGGAAAAACGAAAACATTTATTGGGATTTCAAGTATAGACATGTCTGAAAGATGGATCCTTGCTAAACTCATTAGGAAACTCCTTAAATTCCAAAACTGGATGCAATATTCCAGATGTGGTCTTACTAAGGCTTTATAAAGTGGTACTAATACTTCATGTGATTTTGAGTCTATGCCTTTTTGATACAAGCAAGGATTGTATTAGCTTTTTTGGCTGCTGCTGCACACTGCTAGCTCATGTTTAAGTGATCATCCACTAGGACTCCAAGGTCCCTTTCACAGTTACTATTTTTGAGCCAGGTTTCACCTAATCTGTACTTGTACCTTTGATTTTTCCTCCCCAGGTGTAAAACCTTGCTTTTCTCTACATTAAGCATAATTTTGTTGGATAGGGCCCATTGTTCAAGTCTGTCAAGATCTTTTTGGATTCTGAGCTTGTCTTCTGGGTGTTGGCTATTCCTGCCAGCTTAGTGTTATTATTTAATTAATCTTTAGACTAGCAGATAACCAAGCTTAAAATTACAGATGTTTCCATAACTTCATTGCCTCTTATGATAGAGTACAATGTGAAGTAGAACTAATAGATGAGAAGGCACAGTATACCCTTTATTGGTGTGATGTAACTTTTTACAGCTAGTCCTCGACTTATGACAGTTGGGATCGGAATTTCTTCTGTAAGTGAGGCAGTTGTTAAGTGAGTCATGCTCTGATTTTATGTCCATTTTAGCTGCGGTTGTGAAGTGAATCACTGTAATTGTTAAATAAATCCTCCAGTTGGTTAGTGAATACAGCTTCTTCCACTAACTTTACTTGTCGGAAGTCCAGCTGGGAAGGTCACAAATGACAACCATTGTAAATTCATGATGGTTGCTCAGCACCTGAATTGTGATCACATGACTCTGTTAATGCTGAAGCCATTGTAAGTGGGAGGACCGGTTGTAAATTACATTTTTTCAGTGCCAATCCAATGGTTGCTAAATGAACGGTTATAAATCTAGGACGACGTGTATGTGTTTTCCAAGATTTTCAGATCTCAGCTCATGTTTCTGAGCAATGTCTGTTTTTTTATTGTAGATCTGTCTGATTCAGAACCTTCTGTCTACCAGCTGAGGTCCAAAAATGAACAAAGCAATGTGGCCGCTTGCCTCATTACTGATTATTCACCTAATCCCATTGACGTGAAGATTAATAGAAATTCAGAACCTGCACCAGCCAGTGGCTCTGCTGTGGTCGTAAAAGACGGCAACAATAAAGAATCAACCAGCCTTGGGGTTGTCATTTGGGACAACAATGATGACCAATTTCATTGCTCTGCTACTTACAAAGGCACCCCCTACGAAGCTGAAAAACAAGGTAAATCAATGAAAATATTGGTGTTTGACAAAAACATTCCAGATTCCAGAAATCTGTCTTTTTTTATCATAATCAGAATCATTAATGATTTTGTTGCTGTTATTGTTGCTATAGGGGATGATACCTGTTCAAAAAATACACCATCCGGCACTCCAGCTTTTGAAACAGGTATGTCCACTGTGGGTAAGAGCTCATATTGAAATAACAGAGTTGGAAGGGTGTCAGGGAATTGCGCAGCAACTGTTCCACAAGAAGTCAGAAACACTGACACAAACTTGTAACTTTATATAAATAAATAGATTTTACATTCAAATGGACAGCCATCAAGATAGTCAGGAAAATCATGAGGTAAATTCAAACAGCAGTCAAGATAGTCAGGAATATCATGAGGTAAATTCAAACAGCAGTCAAGATAGTCAGGAATATCATGAGGTAAATTCAAACAGCAGTCAAGATAGTCAGGAATATCATGAGGTAAATTTAAACAGCAGTCAAGATAGTTAGGAAAATCATGAGGTAAATTCAAACAGCAGACAGAGCTCACAGAAGAAAAGGTGGGGGAAAAGGGAAACTCCCCCTTTATACCCCACAGCAACCAATCATAGCATAGATAGCCTCATGCATGAGTCAACACTCTCCAACCAATCAACTACAACTGTGTGTTCTGGCCCATTGTACCCTTAACTGTTCCAGCCACTAAATTTAATATCCTAACATAAGGGAACTTGGAGGTCTTCAAGTCCAACCCCCTGCTCGAACAGGAGACCCTATACCAATATAGGTATATGAATGAGATATATCAATTAGAAGTTGAAATAAAAACAAGAGTGTTGTGTTAAGTCTTCAGTAGGGCTTGGGGGAATCTCACAAAAGTCAAGATGGTTTAACTGTGAATGCCAGACCTAAGTCCCGCCTCTTATTTACTATATGTGGCAGGCCCAACGCACACAAAAAAGACCAAGGTTTAAGTTGTGTATGGCTGACATTGCGATTTTATTTTAACCCACACTCCTCCACTGCTGAATCATTTTTTGAACATTCAAGTACATCCTTACTTGAGGGGTCCTTGGTGCTCTCTGAGCTTGCTTGTTTTCTTGCAGAGGTTTCATTACCCTCACTAGGTAACATCATCAGTGTTGAGATGTTTTGAGAAAGAGAGATATAAGAGCCTTGAGCGCCTCCGGTCTTACATGTTCAGTAGACTTGGTCCTATGGGGTCCTTATAGAACCCATAATGGAGGAGGGAAGCCAAAACATGAAAGATCTTTGTCTATTCTGCTGTTCCTGGTCAATTCTGCTTGCCCCCAACCTTTGCTCCTTCCTCACATCAGGAAGGTTGGAGTACATGGCATAAGTAGAGACCCCTAAAGCTTTGACAGATTCTGAAACCAGCTCTCAACTTGGTGGGACCTACACCTGTTAACATACTTCCCCACCCCTGGCTAGACCAACCAATATTTTTTGAACTTCATCTCCCAGAATTCCTGACCCAGCCATGCTAGCTCAGGAATTCTGGGAGTTGAAGTTCACAGATCCTAAAAGGGCCATAGTTCCCCATCCCTGGTCTAGCAAACATCATAAGCAACCAATCTCAACGGTCACTAGGAAATCTTGATATTTATTTATTTTCTTCTTTTTCTTCAGACGAAAGGTTGAATCTTCTCTCTCTCACTGTATTGGGACTGAGAATAATATTTTTCAAGAGTGTTGCTCTCAACTTGATACTCACCTACTGGGCATGGTCAAGATGAGGTAAGCAGATTCTTTTAGGACAGGGGACCGATCCACTTAATGTCAATGGTTTCGATTTTGGCAACTTAGCCTGGAAGCTTGTCTTATTACAACTGTACCCAGAGAACTCAGTACAGGTAGTCCTCGACTTACAACAATTCATTTAGTGACCATTCAAAGTTACAACAGCACTAGAAAAAGTGACTTATGATCGCTTTTCACACATACAACTGTTGCAGCCTCATGATCACGTGATCAAAATTCAGACGTTTGGCAACTGACTCATGTTTATGACAGTCAGAGTGTCCCAGAGTCATGTAATCACCTTTTGCAACCTTCTGACAAGCAAAGTCAATGGGGAAATCAATGCTACTAACTTGACAACTGCAGTGAATCACTTAAAATGTGGCGAGAGGTTGTAAAATGGGGCAAAATTCACTTAACAAATGTCTCACCTAGCAACAGAAATTTTGGGCTCAATTGTGGTCAAGTCCAGGAACTACCTGTAAAGCATGACTTGAATGTGCTCTGGGTTGAACTCTTTAATTTTCAATTCACAAATGTCTCTTGATTTGCTTTTCCATCTTGTGAGTACAAAACTTTTGGATCCAACTTCCTTAGCAAAAACACTGCTTTAAACTGGGAGAAAGGGCAATTTCTAACCCCAACTCCCACAGGTACAATGTTTTCATCCAATTCTCAGGCAGGGTGCACATAGCAAAATCATGAATGCACTCATACATTCAACCATCTCAGTGTTTTTTCTCTTTGTGTATGTGTGCATGCAGTGTTTTGATAAAATAATTCGAAGGGAGGGATTGTGAATGCACAGGGAGAAAAAAGCTTCACCACCTCTGGGAGATATTTTCCTGATCTGAATGTCTTTTCAGAAGGAAAGCTTCTTATCATTTAGTACATATGCTGAAGAATGAAACAACTTCTACAAAGCTCTCAATCTCTTCCTGGGTAATTCACCTAAGAGTTTCTTTAGATGTTCACATTTTTTACTTACATCAACCCTTTCCAACATGGTCAGTAATAATGGGAAAAACAATCCAAAGTTATTTATTTAAGAAAACCTATATGGCTGCCTATGGAGATTCTCAGTTATCCAGGTCATGGTTGTCTCAAAGGTGCTTTTTCATGAGGCAATTGGACTTTCTTGTTTTTCTTTGAAGACGTTTCACTTCTCGTCCAAGAAGCTTCTTCAGCTATGAAGAAGAGCTGAAGAAGCTTCTTGGATGAGAAGCGAAATGTCTTCAAAGAAAAATAAGAAAGTCCAGTTGCCTCGTGAAAAAGCACCTTTGGGACTATATGCAGTGGTGGAATTCAGTCAGTTTGCACCACTTCGGCAGAACTGGTAGCTAATTTTTTGTTGCCCAGGCCCAGAATGGACTTCCGGAATGGCATCCACACAGAGAACCAGTTGTTCACATATTTGAATCCTACCACTGACTATACGGCCACCCAGCTCACTCACTATGTCTTTGGGCAGCTTACCAGGATAAAAATCCAATATAAAAATAATTTTAAAAATCGCCCACCCACCCTGGCAACAACAATCAAATGAGCCATTAAATTAAATGCAATTTCATGATATAAACCAAGTCTAAATTTCAAGGCATATTGCCAATCTTTAAATGTTTGAAAATGGTCTGTGTTTGGGACAAGGGGTATCATTCTAATTCTCTCAGATAACCAGAATTGTCTCTTCCTTTTTGTGTATAGGAAGGAGAGAAAAATGGGGAAACATAACTGGGATGTTGTGGAAGAATCATCTAAGGATTTCAAGATTTAACTGGACAGAATCATGCTACAAGCTTTCCTGGTTGCCTTCTCAACTTTTTAAAGAAAATGGCTTCACTTTTCAATGTTTCATGGTACAGCTTTTAAAAACATCTAGGCAGCTTATCAACCCAAATTCTTGCATTGTTCCAAATGTATTATACCGTCTTCTGAATATTATCTGTCAAAACATTTATAGTGTAATAAAGATGCATATTTGAATGTCTGCGTGTATGGCTCATGTTTTATTATGCAGGATCATTGTTACTTCTTCCCCCTTCATCAATAACAAATAAACTCAAAATGGCTTACAAAGATAATGGAATAACAGAATTGGAAGGAACCTTGGAGGTCTTCTAGTCCAACTCTCTGCTCAAGCAGGAGACCCTATCATTTCAGACAAATGGCTGTCCAATCTCTTCTTAAAAACCTCCAGTGTTGGGGCACCCACGTCTGGAGACAAGTCACTGATTAATCAGTAATAATATATTATAAGTCTATAATATTCCATAATGTGGTTTACCTTATTTAAAAGAGAGAGCCCAGCCTTTATGTTCCTGTGTGCCAACCCACTTATATTGTCTTTGTCTTGATGTTCTTCCTTGAAAACAAAGCCAGAATGTTAGAACTCACACTTTTAAAAGTATAAACTTAGGGCAAGCTTCTTAGAGCTCTTGCGTGCCATAGAATTTTATTTCAGCTTTTCATCTGTGCATCTAAGCACTAGCTTTGCTTTTACAAGAATTACATGCTGGATAAGAAATGTTGGCCTCCTGATCTTATTGAGTTCACCATCTTTTTTTTAAAAAAATTAAAGTTCATGTGTTTTTGAACATCTGAAAAGAGGTAAAAGTTACAAAGGCAATTTTTGTAATACTAACACTTAAAAGTATTCTGGGGTTAAAGCAACAGAGAAGGCCCAGAACAGGATCACAGAGTCTGAGAAAAAAATCAGATTTGAAGACTATGCCAATCCTGTTCTATCATTTGGACCAATGAGCAAAATCAGTATCAATTGTTCACGGTGCTGATGTCATAGTGTTATATATTTGAACAAAAAGTGCTGGAAGCCAGAAGTTACTTAAAAAAATAACAATAATTCCCAACTCCCAACGCCTAGTCAACTGGGTTTAGTCACCAATGAAGCTACACTACTGACTCCCCCTTTATACCCCACAGCAACCAATCATAGCATAGATAGCCTCATGCATGAGTCAACACTCTCCAACCAATCAACTACAACTGTGTGTTCTGGCCCATTGTACCCTTAACTGTTCCAGCCACTAAATTTAATATCCTAACATAAGGGAACTTGGAGGTCTTCAAGTCCAACCCCCTGCTCGAACAGGAGACCCTATACCAATATAGGTATATGAATGAGATATATCAATTAGAAGTTGAAATAAAAACAAGAGTGTTGTGTTAAGTCTTCAGTAGGGCTTGGGGGAATCTCACAAAAGTCAAGATGGTTTAACTGTGAATGCCAGACCTAAGTCCCGCCTCTTATTTACTATATGTGGCAGGCCCAACGCACACAAAAAAGACCAAGGTTTAAGTTGTGTATGGCTGACATTGCGATTTTATTTTAACCCACACTCCTCCACTGCTGAATCATTTTTTGAACATTCAAGTACATCCTTACTTGAGGGGTCCTTGGTGCTCTCTGAGCTTGCTTGTTTTCTTGCAGAGGTTTCATTACCCTCACTAGGTAACATCATCAGTGTTGAGATGTTTTGAGAAAGAGAGATATAAGAGCCTTGAGCGCCTCCGGTCTTACATGTTCAGTAGACTTGGTCCTATGGGGTCCTTATAGAACCCATAATGGAGGAGGGAAGCCAAAACATGAAAGATCTTTGTCTATTCTGCTGTTCCTGGTCAATTCTGCTTGCCCCCAACCTTTGCTCCTTCCTCACATCAGGAAGGTTGGAGTACATGGCATAAGTAGAGACCCCTAAAGCTTTGACAGATTCTGAAACCAGCTCTCAACTTGGTGGGACCTACACCTGTTAACATACTTCCCCACCCCTGGCTAGACCAACCAATATTTTTTGAACTTCATCTCCCAGAATTCCTGACCCAGCCATGCTAGCTCAGGAATTCTGGGAGTTGAAGTTCACAGATCCTAAAAGGGCCATAGTTCCCCATCCCTGGTCTAGCAAACATCATAAGCAACCAATCTCAACGGTCACTAGGAAATCTTGATATTTATTTATTTTCTTCTTTTTCTTCAGACGAAAGGTTGAATCTTCTCTCTCTCACTGTATTGGGACTGAGAATAATATTTTTCAAGAGTGTTGCTCTCAACTTGATACTCACCTACTGGGCATGGTCAAGATGAGGTAAGCAGATTCTTTTAGGACAGGGGACCGATCCACTTAATGTCAATGGTTTCGATTTTGGCAACTTAGCCTGGAAGCTTGTCTTATTACAACTGTACCCAGAGAACTCAGTACAGGTAGTCCTCGACTTACAACAATTCATTTAGTGACCATTCAAAGTTACAACAGCACTAGAAAAAGTGACTTATGATCGCTTTTCACACATACAACTGTTGCAGCCTCATGATCACGTGATCAAAATTCAGACGTTTGGCAACTGACTCATGTTTATGACAGTCAGAGTGTCCCAGAGTCATGTAATCACCTTTTGCAACCTTCTGACAAGCAAAGTCAATGGGGAAATCAATGCTACTAACTTGACAACTGCAGTGAATCACTTAAAATGTGGCGAGAGGTTGTAAAATGGGGCAAAATTCACTTAACAAATGTCTCACCTAGCAACAGAAATTTTGGGCTCAATTGTGGTCAAGTCCAGGAACTACCTGTAAAGCATGACTTGAATGTGCTCTGGGTTGAACTCTTTAATTTTCAATTCACAAATGTCTCTTGATTTGCTTTTCCATCTTGTGAGTACAAAACTTTTGGATCCAACTTCCTTAGCAAAAACACTGCTTTAAACTGGGAGAAAGGGCAATTTCTAACCCCAACTCCCACAGGTACAATGTTTTCATCCAATTCTCAGGCAGGGTGCACATAGCAAAATCATGAATGCACTCATACATTCAACCATCTCAGTGTTTTTTCTCTTTGTGTATGTGTGCATGCAGTGTTTTGATAAAATAATTCGAAGGGAGGGATTGTGAATGCACAGGGAGAAAAAAGCTTCACCACCTCTGGGAGATATTTTCCTGATCTGAATGTCTTTTCAGAAGGAAAGCTTCTTATCATTTAGTACATATGCTGAAGAATGAAACAACTTCTACAAAGCTCTCAATCTCTTCCTGGGTAATTCACCTAAGAGTTTCTTTAGATGTTCACATTTTTTACTTACATCAACCCTTTCCAACATGGTCAGTAATAATGGGAAAAACAATCCAAAGTTATTTATTTAAGAAAACCTATATGGCTGCCTATGGAGATTCTCAGTTATCCAGGTCATGGTTGTCTCAAAGGTGCTTTTTCATGAGGCAATTGGACTTTCTTGTTTTTCTTTGAAGACGTTTCACTTCTCGTCCAAGAAGCTTCTTCAGCTATGAAGAAGAGCTGAAGAAGCTTCTTGGATGAGAAGCGAAATGTCTTCAAAGAAAAATAAGAAAGTCCAGTTGCCTCGTGAAAAAGCACCTTTGGGACTATATGCAGTGGTGGAATTCAGTCAGTTTGCACCACTTCGGCAGAACTGGTAGCTAATTTTTTGTTGCCCAGGCCCAGAATGGACTTCCGGAATGGCATCCACACAGAGAACCAGTTGTTCACATATTTGAATCCTACCACTGACTATACGGCCACCCAGCTCACTCACTATGTCTTTGGGCAGCTTACCAGGATAAAAATCCAATATAAAAATAATTTTAAAAATCGCCCACCCACCCTGGCAACAACAATCAAATGAGCCATTAAATTAAATGCAATTTCATGATATAAACCAAGTCTAAATTTCAAGGCATATTGCCAATCTTTAAATGTTTGAAAATGGTCTGTGTTTGGGACAAGGGGTATCATTCTAATTCTCTCAGATAACCAGAATTGTCTCTTCCTTTTTGTGTATAGGAAGGAGAGAAAAATGGGGAAACATAACTGGGATGTTGTGGAAGAATCATCTAAGGATTTCAAGATTTAACTGGACAGAATCATGCTACAAGCTTTCCTGGTTGCCTTCTCAACTTTTTAAAGAAAATGGCTTCACTTTTCAATGTTTCATGGTACAGCTTTTAAAAACATCTAGGCAGCTTATCAACCCAAATTCTTGCATTGTTCCAAATGTATTATACCGTCTTCTGAATATTATCTGTCAAAACATTTATAGTGTAATAAAGATGCATATTTGAATGTCTGCGTGTATGGCTCATGTTTTATTATGCAGGATCATTGTTACTTCTTCCCCCTTCATCAATAACAAATAAACTCAAAATGGCTTACAAAGATAATGGAATAACAGAATTGGAAGGAACCTTGGAGGTCTTCTAGTCCAACTCTCTGCTCAAGCAGGAGACCCTATCATTTCAGACAAATGGCTGTCCAATCTCTTCTTAAAAACCTCCAGTGTTGGGGCACCCACGTCTGGAGACAAGTCACTGATTAATCAGTAATAATATATTATAAGTCTATAATATTCCATAATGTGGTTTACCTTATTTAAAAGAGAGAGCCCAGCCTTTATGTTCCTGTGTGCCAACCCACTTATATTGTCTTTGTCTTGATGTTCTTCCTTGAAAACAAAGCCAGAATGTTAGAACTCACACTTTTAAAAGTATAAACTTAGGGCAAGCTTCTTAGAGCTCTTGCGTGCCATAGAATTTTATTTCAGCTTTTCATCTGTGCATCTAAGCACTAGCTTTGCTTTTACAAGAATTACATGCTGGATAAGAAATGTTGGCCTCCTGATCTTATTGAGTTCACCATCTTTTTTTAAAAAAAATTAAAGTTCATGTGTTTTTGAACATCTGAAAAGAGGTAAAAGTTACAAAGGCAATTTTTGTAATACTAACACTTAAAAGTATTCTGGGGTTAAAGCAACAGAGAAGGCCCAGAACAGGATCACAGAGTCTGAGAAAAAAATCAGATTTGAAGACTATGCCAATCCTGTTCTATCATTTGGACCAATGAGCAAAATCAGTATCAATTGTTCACGGTGCTGATGTCATAGTGTTATATATTTGAACAAAAAGTGCTGGAAGCCAGAAGTTACTTAAAAAAATAACAATAATTCCCAACTCCCAACGCCTAGTCAACTGGGTTTAGTCACCAATGAAGCTACACTACTGACTCCAAAGGTTTAAAAGTTGTATCACTTGATACTGAAACAACTATCACAGCAGTTATGATCAACCAGGTCTTTTACATTCTTTTGTAGAAACCCTGTGTGACTTGACTTCTTGTGTTAGTTTTGCAATCTTGGTATTAAACCAGATTAAATAGGTGGGAGAGATTCTAGAAAATCTACTCAGGTCTGAATCATATAAAATTTCCATTGACTACAGAGAAGTTTCAGTAAAAGCAGAAAACGAACATAATTATAGTTTTGTTTTCCCAGAACAAACCACCATATTCAAGCTGAGCATAGCAGGAAGTGAGGAAGAACTAGTTTGCTATCTAGTCTTTTACATCTAAGGAAGCTTCTTCAACTTAAGTCTTTAAATCAGTTGAATCTAAATCTGTTGCTAATTAGGATTTGGAGGAACTTTTATTTCATTTCATTTTTATCCCACCTTTGTTATTTTTACAAATAAGGCGGCGAAAATATCCAACACACCTTCTTCCTCCCATTTTCCCCACAACAGCCCTGTGAGGTGTGTTGAGTTGAGAGAGAGTCACTGGCCCAAAGTCACCCAGCTGACTTTTATGTCTAAGGTGGGATGAGAACTCAGTCTCCTGGTGATCAGCCCAAGTCACCCGGCTGGTTTTCATGGCTAAGGCAGGACTAGAACTCAGTTTCCTATTGATTGGTCCAAGGTCACCCAAGAAGCTTTCATGGCTAAGGCAAGACTTGAACTTTCAGTTTTCTAGTGGTTGGTCCAAAGTCACCTAGCTGACTTTCATGCATAAGTGGGACTAGAAGTCACAGTCTCTTAGGTGGTTGGCTCAAGGCTTTCATGGCTAAAGCAGGACTTGAACTCAAGGTCTCCTGCTTTCTAGCCTGGGGCCTTTCACCACTAGACCAAACTGGTTCTCCAAATTAGCTAGGAATTATGCTGGCTGAATTCTCCCATATTGAGAAGACAGTGAATTGAGAAAGGCTGATTTAACAAAGCTATCTTCTTTATTTTTTTTTTGTAAGACCCACAGAGTTAAATGTATCTTATTTCTCAACTATTTTAGTGTACCATATATAACTTTATAATTATTCTTTCCTTAAGGAATATTAAATCACCCATTGTAGGGAAAGGGTATAGATGAGTGTTTCTTATGAGAAATAAGGATCTGTGGCCTTCCAGATTCAGGGGAAACAATCATGGGAAACAGTAACTCCATTTTATTCTGAATTAGTTATAGCTCCTCTGACATACTGGGAGGGATCCTAGCTGCCTCTTTTTATGAAGCTATAGACACTGAAAATGGCCAATATTATGAAAAAAGTGAAATCGTTTAGATTGAAAACCATCAGAAGAGAAATCATACACTGCAAGATAAATCTGGGTGGAATTGTTTAAGAATGGAAGAAATGGATCAGCAGGAATGGTGGGATTCACATACCTGGGTGTCTTTAGTCAGATATTGGACAGCCATTTGTTAAAAATAATCTATTATTTGATATTGGGCCAAGGTCTGATTTTAAGAACTGTGCAGGACCAATAATGCTATGATAGTATATGTCATTAGTTACTCTCACAACTGTGCAATAAAAATTCATTCATTCATGCATTCATTTATATTCTGCCTCTATTTGGATAAGTATACAGTTCCAGCAGCCTTTAATAATAGGCACATTAAAAATCCTGGATGGAACCACCCCAGATGAGTTAGGGGACATAGTCTCAAAGGTGCTTTTTCAAAAGGCAACTAGACTTTCTTTGTTTTTCCTTGAGGACGTTTCACTTCTCATCCAAGAAGCTTCTTCAGTTTCGAATGAATGATGGGAGAAAGGAAGGATTTATGTTCCTTGCAGTCATCTGGTCATTAGCACTCCGAGTCGTTGAGGCCACTTGGAGGTTGATCAGTGCCCTCAGGGTCACCTGAATAGTGCAAATGGGCATGGAGCCTTCTTGGAAGTGCTGAAAGGACTGTGTTGTAAATAGGAGATAGGTGATGTTGTATCCTTCCCCCTCTGTTAACAGAGGACTGTTCAATTTTAATGCAGATGGCCTCTTTGATTCCTCTTTCAAACTAGCAGTCTTCTCTATCGAGAATATGGACTTTGCTGTCTTCAAAAGATTTCCCTTTGCTTTGGATCAGAGAACGCAAGCAATTTCTCAGAAATACGCATTCAAGTTGATGGATTTTAAAAAGTCAACAGACATAAAAGTTTGTGGAGTTTTTTATTAGGGCATGTTAAAAAAGAGGAGCTGGACCCAGCAACATTTCAAGGGCAAAAAGATTCCCCGTTTGAACTGTCTCATTTCTGGGTGCTAAAAATTAGAAATCATCTTACAGCAGTTGTTTCAAAGGTGGCATTACTTCCCTTACAAAAACAATCCTTCATTTTTTCCAGATAGCACAATGGATAACTTTAAATTTAAGTAATTATTTATTTAAAACAGTGAGATAGCTGCCCATCTTTCAACCAACTCTGGGAACTTCCCAATCTAATTAAAAAAATAAAAAATAAAATCATTTTAAAAACTATAAAATTCAACCAGTCAAAACATAAAAGATTACAGCAACAAAAACCTGGTGCCAGTCCGTGCTAACGTGCCGATACCTAATCTTCTCCAATTATCTAATTAAAGCATGCCTTAAAGCAATCTTCTCCAATTACTTAATTTAAAGCATGCATTAGGATGAGTTAAAACTCATCTCTGAAGACAACTGGATTTGCTCTTTGTAACAGGAATTAAGAGAAGAACTTCTATTGAATAAACTTGGGGTAATTGGGTTAGGTTTTACTGTTCAAAGTAAAACAAAGCATTTTTCTGATATTTTAAATTTGAGGGACTATTTTTAACATCCTCCAGGTGTTATTTCAACCTTCATCTCGGCCACAATTTACATTTTAAGTTTTAAAAATATCTTCCCTGCAGTTTACCCCTGGCCCAGCTAGTTAGCAAAAGGAAATAAACAAAAGCAGGAAATGGAAAAAGGGGCAGGTCTTAAAATGGGTCAAAACCAACGTACCTGAGTCTTCCATGACGTCAGGAGCGGCGAAGTTGATCTGGGCCATCTTTTGAAGCTCTTCCCGCAGAGACCGCTTCCTCTAGAAAAAGTTGTTTTGCAAAATTGAACAAAGAGCCGGCACGTGGCAGAGCTCGGGCGGAAAACCGGAATGGGGAGAACGTTACACCTCAAGTTGAGATCCTTTTGAGTCAAGGTGAAAACCCACAACACTGCTAGATACACAGGTGCAAAAGGGGAGAGGTGCAGCTAAGTATACCACTAGTAAAAAGACCTGCAAAGACTAAGAATAACTTCGTGGTTGTTCCATTTGTGGGCAACTTAGAACAAAAAAAAACTGGGGCAAAGACCTTGTGCACCCCTTTGAGGAGGATCTAGTTTGCAAAAATCAGCCAATTAATTTTATTTCTGTTACCGGAATATGTTAGTTTTTTTCCTGCCCAGGTAGCAAGGATCCAATGATTTCTGGGGGTAGATCCCAAAACATGTCGTTGGAGTGAAAAGCATTTGATGGTGTTAAGAACTTAAGGGAAAAAAGATCTGGGTGGCTTTATGGACCTTGTAGTGGTCAATACAACATTAGCAGCCCAGACTCCTACAGCCATTTCACATACACTGCACAAAATTCTTGACACCATTAAGCATACTGGAACTTAACACACTATGTGAATCCTGTAACTACAGCTTAAGAACCAGGGTTTATCACTTAACATAGACTGAAAAATTAATTAACTGTGGCAGGTTAAATAAGCCATAGCACATTGCCATGCCTATGGGGGGTAGGGGTGGCATATAAATTTAATAAATAAACTCTGCCTTTTCTCCAACTTCTGGAAAGCCGCTGAGGATCAGGTTAAGATTTGACCTGGAATAGGATATGCTTAAATTACAAGCAGGGTCCTGAATTTTCCATCCATTTGTTCTCAATTAGTGGAATATAAATTAAGCCACCTCTGGCCGTCCTTTCTTCCAGATGTTATTCACTGCCAAGCACAAGCAACGCAATGGAGTTGTAATTCAGCAACGCTAGGAAACTCATAGCTTCTCATTCTAGAAAGATTAAAAACCTCTATTTTTAAGAGACACCTAAAAGGCTAAACTGGCACATCTAGGAGTGGCATGGAGATGTGTTATCATATGAATCTACTTCTATATCACGGATCTTCAAACATGGCCCTTTTATGACTTGTGGACTTCAACTCCCAGCCAGGCACACTGGCTGAGGAATTCTGGGAGTTGAAGTCCACAAGTCATAAAAGGGCCAAGTTTGAAGACCCCTGTTCTATATGTACCAGTGTTTTTTTAATCTTGGCAGCCTGAAGATGTGTGGACTTCAATTCCCAGAATTTCCCAGCCAAAAATTAATGTCCACACATTTTCAAGGTACCAAAGTTGAGAAACACTTTCAAAACATCCAGGCAGGAACAAACATTAAAATATGAATCTTTTGCTTTCGAAGTAAAAATTACATTATTTGAGACTATGTAGCAAAAGGGTAACTCCCATCATTCCTGTTGACCGACTACACTGGGCAACTTAAAAGCAAATGGGACCCGTCTTTTTGTATAATTTAGACCAGGGGTGTCAAACTGCCGGTCCGCGGGCTGGACGCATCACGCAGAAGCCGCACCCACCCCATTGCCGGCAATGGCAAAACAGTCCCGATACATTACGCAATGTCACGTGAGGTCACGAGTTTGACATGTCTTGATTTAGACTGCCCCTTAATTCACGCCTAAAGGCCTCTGGTTTCACACAAAAACAATATCCGAGTGGAAACCACTATCAGGTCACATATTTCGCAGCCTAGTGATGGATGTGAATATCTGAGGTGGTACAAATATATGGATATCTTAGATACCACGAGTCTGTCAAAAAAGGTTTCTCGAAATCTGATAAATCTCAGATCAAAAGCTTGCAATATGTCAGAGAAGAGTTATTTTAACATGACTTGGCAGCACATATAATCAGTCCATTCTTATGAAGACTACTGTGCAACCTCCTAGAAATTTAAAGTAGCTTGAAGTTCCCTAGATGTGAGATTTGGCTGCATTTTTAAAATACTTAGCTTTGCACAATGATGTCAAGGCTAAATTCATTTTAAGACTATGAGCAAAAGTAGAGCTGTGTTGCTTTCTGCAAACTTACAGAGAAACTGTGCTGCTCTTGATACAACTGAATAACTTAGCAATCATTTAGTCCCATGTAATGTAATCAAGAAGAAAGAAGTTTGACGATGTAGTTGTTCTAAACAAACATCAGATGGCAGCAAACTAAAGGAAAAAGTGATGAAATGTTAGCATTGTCAACATTGTTTTTAGAACCATGTCCAACTTCTAGGCAACTGGAACAAAGCATACAACAGATTGGGGAAAAAATAAATCCTCATTCAGTTGGCTGCAGAGTGAAGGCACCCAGGCAACTATCTGAAATATCCTTAATAAATCTGAAGATACAGTAGCGTCGTCCATTTAAACCCTGCGAACACTGACGTGGTTTTTCTAACTTTGTTGAGATCTAAACACATAAGAGAAGAAGTAACAAAAGTGAATTTATTGAGACATGAAAGGCAACAGCCAATTCCTTCAATCATTTTGATCCTCAGACTATTTCTCGTTAGGAAGCAAACTGGAGTCTGGGATGTTGTCCAATAGAGGCCAGTCTTCAGCAAAAAGGAGAAGTCCAGGACAGTCTACAAGAGAAAATGAAGGTACAATTGCTTTTAAAGAGTGGGTATTTTGTTAGCTGTAGCAACACTACTTCTGTGCATTTGTTGCAAATTCAACCACATATTAATCTTCCTAGGCTCATGATCATGCAATGTATCCACTCCCCTTCTCTCCAGACTACATATAGAACATTTTGTAGCTTCCCACTCACAGCCATCAACTTCAAATTTCACGCTTTATATGAAAGCAGTGACTGACACCATCAATTCAATGTGCTGGACTTTAGTTTGGAAATGCCACACAAGGCACGAACTCATAGTATGTCCCACATAAGGCCAGATGCATTATTTGCTTGAGGATAAGTAACAGAGAAAAGACAAATTAAGAAGAGCAAACTTAATCACAATCTCTGTGTGCTAATTACATGTACTATTATACTCAGTATCAAGCAATCAATCTTATTACAGATCTATCTATCTGTCTGTCTGTCGTCGCTCCGCTGAGATGGGGAGCATAAAACCTTGGTAAATAAAAATGTCTGTCTATCCATCCATTTATCTCAGAAAACAGTAACTGACAATCCAAACATGTGACAGATCTGTTATTACTCAATCAACCACCTCAATTGTGCTGATCCCCTACTGTGGGCCCAAGCCAACTGGCACATAGGTACAAGGTTATTTGCAACATGCCAACATTGTTTCTCAACCCTGACAAGATGTATGAACTTCAAGTCCCAGAATTCCATAGTCAGTCAGGGGGAAATGTTGAAATCCACACAACTTAAATTTGCTAAGGTTGAGAAGCATTCTACATTCTCTGTCAATGAAGCCAAGGTCGATGTTTCATGTAGCATTGCCTGTGGTAACAGCCCCTTGTTTGGAGGGTAGCTTCAATCTGGATGATTTTAGAACTTCTAGTATCAGCATGCAGATCTAAATTTTGGGGAAGACTAATAGGCTCCCAGGGAATGTGATAAAAGACCAATATATGGAAAGCGTTTAAAGAGTATTATTCTGCATGGTGTCTGTGGTACAGAGAATACTTCAACTAAAATACACCATTTAAAAATAACATGAACACTAAAAGAAGGAACACAGAAAAACATGTGTTGTTGGGTGGTCTTGACTCCACCACCACCACCCAGCATCTGAAATCTCATTTAAAAAAGCTACTGATAATTAAAGAGCATATGAAATGCTGTATCTCCTACAAAATTTTCAGCTGGAACTGATCTAAGCATGACATTTTTGCAAAATGTCCCTCCTTCAGCACAAAACTGCCAATTCAAACATGAGATGGGTTGTTTATTTGAGGGGTGGATGGGAAGGGGAGAATTGGTGGCAGTTGCTCTGCATTCGAAACATTTCCAGGTTACTGTGTGTGGCAGGTTTCCCACTTTTAAGAGAGCAACAATTTGCTACCCAAAAAGGGACATTTCACAAAATTGCCTCCTAAAACATTTTTGTAACCTCTTATTTTCTACAAGCAAATCTTCCTCTTCTGAAAAAATATCCCCCCGTGCCAAAAAGGTGTACAGACCTCCTTCATCAGCCTACAAAATTGACAACGACGAGATGTAGGATTGTACTAGCAAAGAGAAAGTCTGCAAAGGCCCGTTCTGGTGAGATTCCTTGAAATTCTCCCTTGTTCTGTGGGTTGATTTGAATCCTCAAGCAAACTAAAGAGGAAAAAAAAAAGGGGGGGGCAAACACGCTGTTTTAATGGAACACTGGAGGAAAAATATCACAAGAGGAATTGTAGGAAAAAGAACCTATTGTTTTTACAGAAACTGCAAGAAGACATGCTAGCCTGTGAAGAAAATACATTGTATATATTTCTAATCTTATGAGCTTGGCTGAAGTTTGGAAACTGTATGTAGGAGCTAGGATCAGAGGCCTTGCTATACTAAAAAAAAAAAACGGTCTTAACCAGAATTTGCTGATATGATAGTTACTCCAGAGATAACCCCTAGGACAGGGGTCTTCAAACTTGGCCCTTTTATGACTTGTGGACTTCAACTCCCAGAATTCCTCAGCCAGCATGCCTGGCTGAGGAATTCTGGGAGTTGAAGTCCACAAGTCATAAAAGGGCCAAGTTTGAAGACCCCTGCCCTAGGAACTAGTAGCCATAAAAGGTAATTTGAAATAAGGGCAGGGGGCAATAGAATTTGAGGAATGGGAGATGTAACTAGAGGCGGAGAATAATGTATCCACTTTAGGTGCTTCAGATAGGTTGTGACGGCCTGACTACTAAGCCAATGAGCAAAACGTGGGAGGTAAATTTGCAAGGGCAATAGGGAATCCCACAGAATGAATGAGAAATGGTCTCATTTCTCATTCATAACCTTAAATTGGCTTTAGCATTGCAAGAATGCAATGCTAAAGCCAATGCAACCTGCAAGAAAGATACAGTAACCAATCTAATAAGGGCTTTGTCATATCATGATACAAATTTAATTACACTGTGCAGGTTGCCCTCGACTTACAACCATTCATTCGAAGTTACAAAAAAATGATTTGTGTGTGGATTTTCACACAACTGTTGCAGCATCCTTATCATGACCCGATCAAAATTCAGGTGCTTGGCAACTGGCATATATTTGTGACAGCTGTAGTGTCCCATGTTCAGTTGACCACCATTTGTAATCTTCCCAGCCAGTTCCCAATAAACAAAAATCAATAGGGGAAGCTAGAGTCACTTAATGACCAAATGATTCACCTAACAATTGGAGTGACTGACTTAATAACTGTGGTAAGAAAGATCATATAAATGGGACAAAACTCACCTAACAAATGTCTTGCTTGGCAATGGAAAATATGGGGCTCAATTGTGGTCGTAAGTCGAGGACTACATGTACTTCCAAGTATTTTCAAGACTTTGTATATTCTCAGATTTCAAATTAAAATCTCTCTAGTGAGGTTCTCAAATATAGCTCATACCATTGCCATGGCAAGCACAAAACCTCACCCCCTCATGGAGCCTTTTTCTGGAGGTTGCCACGGCGAGATAAAGATACTCGCCCCCTCCTTCCAGTCGCTAATGGGGGGGGAGGCTGGGGGTTCGCAGTTACCATGGCAACGCCAGAGCTTCAACCAGCTGCGATGGTTGAAATCAACGGGTTGCCATGGGGACAGTCGCGCCTGCGCAAAACACACTGGCCCTCCCCGACCCGGTCAGAAAGCGCCTCACCGCCCAGGATGAAGCTGCCCACGGCCGAGATGAAGCCAGAGAGGAAGGAGTTGAAGGGGAAGGTGCCGACGCCGAGGCAGTAGCCGAATTGCAAGGCCCCCGTTAGCATGACGTAGAGCAGATAGGCGTCCAGCACCTTCAGGCGGCTCGGCGTCCCGCTGCTGTACTCGGCTAGAAACCGTCTCACCACGGAGGTCACCGAGCTGGCCCCGGAGCCGGACGACCCAGATGCCGAACCAGACATAGCGACGGCGGTTACGCTGCCCAGATTTCGCTTGCTTGAGTGGCCGGAAGCGAGCTAAAGCTTCCGGGGTCGCTTTGGGACACGCGCATGCGTAGCATAGAAGCCGCGGCTCTCTCAACGTCAACACAGTGTGGGCAGACTGGTACGCATGCGTAATACGTCAACCTTTGGCTGTTGACGCATGCGTGGGATAGTCTGATGAGCCGAGAAACGGTTGGCTAGGAATCGCTTTCTACGCATGTGTGGTACAGTCATCATTGCGCGTGCGCTTTTGGTTCTGTCCCTGGAGTAACAATGAATTTATGCTCAGTGGGTGTGTGTGCTTTAAAAAAAGTTAAAAAACAACATTTTCATGCATTTGGATTTAAAGTCTCCAGCTAAAAGGGTGGTGGTGGGGGGATAAATTCTTCCAGGAGTTATAATGCAAAAATATGTGTAAAAAAATAATTTAAAAAACCATTGGCAATATACTTTATAAAAGCATGAAGTAGCATTAACTACATGTTTATGGAAACTCTCATGGTTGTCCCAAAGGTGCTTTTTGCAAAAGGAAACTGGACTTTGTTTTTCCTTGAAGACCTTTCTCTTCTTATCCAAAAAGTTTTTTTCAGTACGGAACTGAAGAAGCTTCTTGGATGAGAAACGAAACGTCTTCAAGGAAAAATTTTAAGTCCAATTGCCTTTTGGAAAAAAAAAAAAAAGCATGTTTGGGACAGCATTAACTATGTTCAGCCTGTAGGTAATGAAAGGCATAGTCCATAGGGCAGCCTGGTACTTGCAAGGTTTTGCAAGTTTGCTGCCATCTAGTCGTCCAGACATTGCAGCCCAGACCTGTAATGCATCTATTAGTTTAGTCCTAGCCTCTGCACCTCTGCTGAATTGAAGTACGCCTCGTACTCTGCGAGAGCTCAGAAACAGTGCAGTAAGTGGGGGGCAGGGAAGAAAAAGAGAGCCCATCATCTGCTTGGGAAAGCCTGCTTCTTGTCCCAAAATAGTTTTTTCAGGAGGCAACTGGACTTTGTTTTTCTTTGAAGACATTTCACTTCTCATCCAAGAAGCTTCTTCAGCTAGGGCTGAATAGTGGGGAATGGAAGGATTTATACTCCTTGCAGACAGCTAATCATTTGCCTTCTTTTAGTCATTGAGACCATTTGGAGGTTGACCTGTGTCCTCAGGGTCACCTGAGCAGTGCAAATGTGTGTGGAGCCTTCTTGGCTGCAGGATGTTTTTCTGCCCCATGTCCCTTCACTGTTGAAGACGGGCACAGGCTGTTGGGGATGAGTTTGTGTTTTCTTCATCTCAAACTGAAGCGCAAATAGTTCCTGTAGTCTGCAATGTTTTCTGGAAATCCGTTCATCCTCCCTCACCATTCAAAGGGTGTTCATCCCAAAGTGCATCGCTAAATGTCTCTGGAGATTCTCAGTCATCCAGGTCATGGTTGTCCCCAGAGCTGAAGAAGCTTCTTGGATGAGAAGCGAAACGTCTTCAAAGAAAAACAAAGTCCAGTTGCCTCCTGAAAAAAGCACCTTGGGACAACCATGACCTGGATGACTGAGAATCTCCATCGACATTGAACCTGCCTCTTGCGCACACGTAAAGATCGAGCCGCTTCTCCCTTGCAGAGGACACAGGAATCGCTCCCTTTCAGGGGGGGCGAGCTTGGCTGCAATAGCATCTGTCCCCAGCTGGGCCAATCCCCGTCCCCTCCCGTCAATCAAGCCACCCAGGCTCCACCCCCTCTTTGTGATGCCTCCCCCTACTGCCCACCCGCTTTCCTCCTCCCTCGCACTGATCGCCCCCCCAGGCAGGAGGGAGCACCAGGGAGGGCTGCCGCGCTCTCTTTTGGAGCTTCCCTCCCGCCCCCGCCCTTCCCTCCATTCAAAGCCCAGCAGGAGCGTTCCACAACCGCCCCTTTTCCCCCATCCACCCCATTCATAAAATGCAAGCCCCGCCCCGCCCCTGCCAGAAACTGGGCACACCCCCGTTCTGAACGACCCCGCCTTCCCGCCCAGCTGTTGCAATGCGTTCCTTCTTGAGGAGCCATGGAGGAAGACCTTGAGCCGTCGTAAGTCTGGGCCGGGTTTCCGGGCGGGTGAGTGGGTGGAAGAACCTGACGTGGGGCTGCCCCGCCTTTCTGGGGTTTCCTGGGGAGGGGTCTTCCCCAAAGTGGGAGGGGGAGGAAGCATCAGATCGCTTGCAACGTCTGGAGGGCCCTTCTCCCATCAGAAGTAGGGCTGATGGAAGGAGAAAGCAGGGTAAATGATTGTTGCTTAGGCCCCGGGTTGTGTAATTGTGTGTTTGAGGTGGTGGCTGGTGGGCATGGATTTATTCTATTTGTTTCTTTGATGATTGTCATTGTCAGCGTTTGGCTCAGCAAGGCTCTCTTGGCATTTTACATTTGCCTTATCTGATGCCATCTAATGCCTTCGCTTCCTTCCTAACTGGCACAGTTTGTTCTGGCTCTCGATTGTTGTGCGGTGTGTTCTGCTTCCGTGCTCGCCGGTGTTAAATCCTGAGTCATGGTTACAAAACTATCCCGAGCAGCTGACAAACTCCCCAGCCGGCAAGAATAGCTGAGCAAAGCTGCTGCAATAGGAGGGCGAATTCTAATAATAACGGTGGTGGAAAGAAAAAAAAAAAGGCAGAAAACAAACCGTAACAGCCTTAATTAGTCTTTGGGAGTGGGCAGCTATTAAAACATGTAAATGATGATGGGGATAAAGTGATAGAAAATGAAGAAGCGAAAGTGCTCTGGGACTCCAAAATTCAAACTGACAAATACCTGTTGCATAACATGCTAGGCTTAAAAATTGTTGATAAGAAAGACCAAAAAAAAAGTCTGGATAGTGGACCTGACAGTGCCTGGAGACAGCAGAATAAAAGAGAAAGAACTGGAGAAAATAACACAATATAAAGACCTGCTAATAGAAGTAGTAAGATTTGTGGCAAAAGAAAGCAGGCTAAAAGAATGAAAGGGAGCTGGTTTGGTTTAGTGGTTAAGGCACCAGAAAAGAAAACCAGGAGACGGTGAGTTCGAGTCCTGCCTTAGGCATGAAAACCAGCTGGGTGACTTTGGGACACTCATTCTCAGCCCAACCCACCTCATAGTATTGTTATTATAGGGAAAATAAGAGGAGGAAGGAGTATCGGCTATGTTCACCATCTTGAGTAATTTATAAAGTAATGAGGAGGGAAAAAAATACTCTTAAAAATACTTTAAAAAGATAGTACCACTAGTAATAAGCCCCTTGGATACAATCCTAAAAGATCTGGAACATCACTTGAATACTGTGGGCATTGACATAAGCATCAGCCAATTGCAAAAGGCAGCTTTACTTGGAACAACTTACAGCCTGTGAGAATACAGAATAACAAAGCTGGAAGGGACAGTTCAGCCCCCTGTTAAAAGCAAGGGACCCTATAGCATTTCAGATAAATGGTTGTCCAATCTCTTCTTAAAAACCTCCAGTGTTGGAGAACCCACAGCTTCAGGAGACAAGTTATTCCACTGATTAATTGTTCTAAGTATTAATACCTTTAATATTATCAAACAACATTAGCCTAAGCCAGGTCCTTCGGAAGGACTCGATAGCATAATAAAATGCCAAATCCAGTCTAAGCAACTGGCTGGCTGTGTGTGACCAATTATAATTATAATAATTGTTAGTTATTATTATGGGTGTCAAACTCCCAGGCCTTTTTGAATTGGGGAAGATTTCCCTGGAGGCTCTGAGACTTGATAAAGAAGATCAAATATGGTTTGTTCAAAGAATGTTTGTAATCTCCCATATTTGATTTCTCAGCCATAATGCTGGGTGTTAAAGTTTGGGGATTAAGCTTGCCTTTGTCAGTACAAGCAGGCTGGGAAGAAGGCAGATTGAAATGCAGCCGACCTTATCCTCTGCCAGCTTCTAGATAATGCCAAGAAGAGGCCTTGCACTGGGGACTAGCATGGACAAAATAAAACACCACAAAAGCGTGGCCAAAACAGTTTAAAGGCAAAGAAAGGAGGGCAGGCAGCTTGGATCTGGGTCCTTGGGTTTCAATAAATGAGATTAAGCACTGCCCTACAAATAATTTTCTGTTGCTAGGATTTCCGTGATTCTTCTTCGCACGGAGAAAGTGACTTTTCTCCCTGGTTAAATAAAAATAAAATTCAGGAAGAATCCTTTAGAGTCTGCTAGTTCCTCCGCCCAAGCCTTAGGCAAACCGGCTGGCATTTGTGAAGCCCAGGCCAGTTTCATTTCTAAGGGAAAAAGGCAGGGAGTCAAAGCCAAACTGGGAAGTCATGTAGCTCTTTCAAGGCCAGTTTGACGGCTGGGGACTTGCCGTACGCTGTGAAAGGGAGAAAATCCTCCATGTATGCTCAGAGGCCTTTGCAGTGTTGTGTGTTGTTTTAAAACCTCGCAGGGTTGTTGTGGGGAAAATAGGAGGAAGGTAGGTTTCATACGTTTGCCACCTTGAGTTATTTGTAAAAATAAAAGTGGGATACAAATACTGTATCAAATACTGCAGTCAATTTTGGTCACCATATCATAAAAAAAAGATGTTGAGAGTTTGGAAAAAATTCAGAGAAGAGCAACTAAGATGATCAAAGGCCTGGAGACCAAAATGTACGAAGAATGGCTGCAGGACTTGGGTTTGGCTAGTCTAAAGAAAAGAAGAAACAGGGGAGACATGATAGCAGTGTTCCAGTATCTGAGGGGCTGCCACAAGGCAGAGGGGGTCAGGTTGTTCACCAGAGCACCAGAGGGAAGGACGAGAAACAATGGTTGGAAACTGATCAAAGAGAGAAGCAACCTGGAATTAAGGAGAAACTTCCTGACAGCGAGGACAATCAACCAGTGGAACAGCTTACCCCCAGAAATCGTGGGCGCTCCATCACTGGAAATCTTTAAGAAGAGACTGGATAAATCACCTGTCTGAGACAGTATAGGTTCTCTTGCTTGAGCAGGAGGCTGGACTAGAAGACCTCCAAGGTCCCTTCCATTCTATTCTATTCTATTCTATTCTATTCTATTCTATTCTATTCTATTCTATTCTATTCTATTCTATTCTATTCTATTCTATTCTATTCTATTCTGGAATTTCAGGAATTGGGTATGTCTAGTGTAATGAAAAGAAGGATAGGGGGTGATATGATAGCAGTGTTCCAAATTTGAGGGGTTGCTACAAAGAAGAGAGGGTCAACCTATTCTCCAAAGTACCAGAAGGCAGGACAAGAAGCAATGGATGGAAACTAATCAAGGAGAGAAGTAACCTAGAACTAAGGAGAAATTTCTTGACAGTGAGAACAATTGATCAGTGGAATGACTTGCCTTCAGAAGTTGTGGGTGCTCCATCACTGGAGACTTTTAACAAAAGATCGGACAATCATGGTATAAGGTTTCCTGCTTGAACAGGGGGCTAACTAGAAGACCTCCAAGGTCCCTTCCAACTCTGTTATTCAATAATAATAATAATAATAATAATATAATAATAATAACAACAACAACAACAACAACAACAACAACAACAACTGTGAGTGCAGCAAAATCGCACAAACTGATTACAAAGCTAGACATGACCGAGTTTCTAAATTAATCCACTGGGCATTGTGTAAAAAATACGACTTGCCTGTGTCCGAAAAGTCGTGGGAACATAGGGTGGAAAAATTGTTGAGAATGAGAGGCTGAAGATCTTGTGGGACTTTCAAATACAGACAGATCGCCACTTGGAACATAATACGCCGGATATCGCAGTTGTAGAGAACCGAAGCGTACAGCTGATTGATATCACTGTACCAGGAGATGCCAGAGTCAAAGAAAAAGAACTGAAAAAAATTACAAAATATCGCGACCTGGCCATCGAAACTGCGCGATTATGGATGAAACGTGTAACAGTGGTACCCATTGTCATCAGGGCATTGGGAACTATGTCCAAAAACTTTGCAAAATACATCAAGAAACTGCAGCTTCCTGCAATAACTCCAACAATGTTACAAAAAACTGCGCTACTCGGAACATCTTATATTTTAAGGAGGTACCTGGTTGACACCTAGGATGCTGGTAGCAACCCGTGTCAACCATCAGCGCCAGCCAACTTGAATGTTCAGTTGACTGAGATTCATGTCTAATGAATAAAAGATAATAATAATTAAATAATAATAATAATAATAATAATAATAATAATAATAATAATAATAATAATAATAATAATAATAATAATAATAATAATAATAATAATAATAATAATAATAATAATAATAATAATAATAAAATAAAAAAATAATATACTCTCGTTAGCTCCAAGGCATTTTGGAGCTGCTTTGGATCAGAGAACAAGATATGTAAGGTAATCTCATACTGGATAAAAAGGGAGCTTTTATATTCAGGTGTGTTAATAAATAATAAACTTCTGGAAATGGTATGGGGAATTAGAAGAGAGGGATTAAGGGTTGACTTTCTGCAGTTGGGTCCCTAGAAAGATGATGTAAAAGGATCTTCTCTGTGTTCACATTGACCCTTAACTCCAAGGACAAGGGACTCGGAAGTGATTCAACAGAAATTTAAATCAGTAATTCAGCTTTCAGTTTGGCCCCAGGCATGGATTTGTAACACTATAGCCTTGTTTTCTTGCTGGCTGGCTGGCTTTTTTTTTTTTTGGGTGCATGCTTGGATTGATTTTGGAAGTGAGAAGGGGAGCCACTTCCCTTGTTTTAATGTAATCTTTTTCCTAGTCTGTGATAGGCAAAGGAGACCCCAAAGGTGCTTTGTCAGCAGGCAACTGGACTTTCTTGTTTTTCTTTGAAGGCTTTAGCTTCTCATCCAGATTTGCTTAATGACTGGGCGACTCACTTAACTGCAATGATTATCTGAAGAATTGCTTCAAGAAAGATCATAAAATTGAGTGTAATTCACTTAACAAATGCTGGTCTCAGTTGTGGACGTTGAGTGTTCAAATGCACTGGTTAATTGCTTCTTTTTAAAAATAGTGAACTTCCTTCTTTCCTTCCATCCATCACTCCTTCCTTCTATCCATCCAACTTTCTCTCTGATCCTCCCTCCCTTCATTCCCTGTAATCCTTCCTTCCTACTTTCCTTCCTTCCCTCCCTCCTATCTCCTCCCTTCTCTTCATTCCCATCTCCTCCCCCTCCCTCCCTCCCTCCCTCCCCTCCCTCCCTCCCTCCTCCCCTCCCTTCTCCTCCTCCTCCCTTCCTTCCTTCCTTCCTTCTTCCTTCCTCCTTACCTCCTTCCTCCTTCCTTCCTTCCTCCTTCCTTCCTTCCTTTCCTTTTCCTCCCTCCCTCCCTCCCTCCCTCCCTCCCTGTTGAACTCAGCATTCAAAGTTTCAACAGGGTGCATGTCCGAACTGAGCATTCACTTCATTTGTATGCCTGCCACCCTGAAAGCCGCAGGAACAGCTTGTCCTTTATTGTAGCATAAGTCTTTCATTGTTTTCCTTTTCCCCCCCGCTGCAAACTGGATAGAAAGAACAGGCGAGAGATAAAGAAGGAAGACTGTTGCACACATCTTGCCACACTTGTGTCTCTGCGTGGAAGACCCCCTTTCTGACCGATTGGCTGACTTTTGCAGAGGTTTGCATCTGTGTGCAGGTGTGCATGCATTATCCACCCGCCAGTGCAGTTCCTGGATTCAGCTGGGGAAGGAAGGAGACAACATTCACCATCTCTGCCCTGAGTAATGGTGCCACTTTGGGACTCATATAATGGATTGTAGTTTTCTTTTTTTCTTTTTAAGATCTTGTAATCCCCTGCTTTGGGGTGAGCATTTACTGGGCGGATGCCCTTCCTGATGCCTACGTGGAGTTCCCAGCAGATATTTTCTCTTTGCGCCCTGATAGAGAAACATCTGTCACTGTCTAGGATTGAACTCTCAACCTTCCAAGTGGAAGGCCAGCGTCTTCACCCCTAGGCCACTACAGCCGCTCATATAATGGATTGTGGTGTCCTCTTCAGAATGAAGCCTCAGGCTGAGAGACTTTGATTCAGATCTCTCTGCCTCGAAGCTCACTACAAGTAGGCCTTGACTTACGACTGAAATTTGAGCCAGGAATTTCAGTCATAAGTCACAGCAGTCATTAAGTGGGTCACCACCTGGTTTTGCGACTTTCCCCCCCGCCTGTAGTCGTTATGCAAACACTGCAGTCATGAAGCGAACTCTGCAGTCGTTACACAAACACCACAGTTGTTAAGCAAACCCATTTTCTTCAATGGAAGATTTTTTTTGCCAGAAGTTAATGCCGGAAACCGGTAAAAAGAAATGCCGAAATTGCGGTCACGTGACCATAAGACATGCCAATGGCCATAAATGTGAGTCAGTTGCAGAGCGCCCAAAATGTGATTACATGACTGTGTGTGTGTGTGTGTTCGTCACTGTCAGAACTCCAGAACCAGCTCTTAATTAACTTTGAGGAGATCCGTTGTAACTTGGAACAGTCACTAAGTGAACGGTTATTAAGGGAGGACTATCTGTAACTGTAGTTAAACTTCCTTTCACCAAAATGGTGAAAGTCGATAACATTCAGGCTATAGAATGAAGTGTGGAATAAATAATGTTGGTTATGACGTGGACATTTCAAAGCCAGAGAGGACTTTGATGGATTATCATTGTTTTTCAAGGATGGTAGCTTAGTGTTCTGTTTTCTTGGATTATGGTTAAGGTTTTACACTAAGCCTGAGAAAATCTGGCCTCAGATTCCAAGTTTACATATTTTACTGGATGACTATAAGTAGAAGAATTTATCTATGGGGTTATAAGACAATCTTGACAAGTCTAGAAGCAAGGGTATATCAATACAGCCAATAATAAAGGAAAACAATGCATTGTCTTTCTATAATCAAAAGGGAGACTTGATGAAAGATCATTAAATTTATTTATCTCCTGCTTTTACTTTGTACAACTCAAAGTATCATACATAATGCGCCTAGGGCCTTCTGGGTGAGACTAAGAAAAAAATCACCCAAAAAGGGATTTTGCCAAAATGGCCCAAAGCCTTCCAAGCTGATTTTCATACTTAAGAGAAAACTAGAATTCTATGTTTCTAGTTCAGCACCTTCTAGCTACTGTATCACTCTGCTCTCAGGTCTAAATCCCCTAATTAAATGAATTAAATTAAATTCTCAATGAATGTAGAGATGTCCAGAGTTACTTATCAAGCATTTCCCAATAACTCACAGAAAGCATTATTTGCTTGGAAGTGACCCAGCCTCTGTAAGATTAAAGCTTCAAGGAACGTGATCCTTCAAAGAAAGCCTACTGCCTTTTTTCCTTCTTGAAAAACTCATTGGCACCAGAATCTGTTAATTGGTGAAATTCCATGGACAGTCTACTACCTATGCAGTTCCAAAAAGTGACATGGAGTAAAATGTATGACATTAATTTCTGTCTATGAAAATGGGAACATTTTCTTCATTTATCTGTCAAAATAAAGTAGACTTCCTTCCTTCCTTCCTTCCTTCCTTCCTTCCTTCCTTCCTTCCTTCCTTCCTTCCTTCCTTCCTTCCTTCCTTCCTTCCTTCCTTCCTTCCTTCCTTCCTTCCCATGGTTTCCCTATTTAGCTCTTTCCCTTACTCCTGCCTTCATTCTTGGGGTCAACTAAGGTTTTTCTTAGATTAGATAGAACTACAAAGGTTTCATTTAGGTTCAGTGAAATCAGGGCTTAAGTTAAATACATGTCTCTCAGTTGGAATTAAGTGTGATGAACATAAACTAGATCCACCTTTTCTATTTGCCCTAAAATAAAATTGAAATATATATGGACATTTACAGGTTTTGGTTTAGTTGCTAGTTTGGGGTTGATGTAAGTTTCATCTTTTAGCCTTTAAAACACCCTTCCTTCCTTCCTTCCTTCCTTCCTTCCTTCCTTCCTTCCTTCCTTCCTTCCTTCCTTCCTTCCTTCCTTCCTTCCTTCCTTCCCTCCCTTCCTCCCTCCCTTCCTCCCTCCCTTCCTTCCTTCCTTTCTCCCTCCCTTCCTCCTTCCTTCCTTCCTTCCTCCCTCCCTCCTTCCCTCTGTCCTGTCCTGTCCTATCCTATTAACAAATAAAAGAGCTAACCAACACACCTTCCTCCTATTTTCCCCACAACAACCCTGTGAGGTGAGTTGGGCTGAAAGAGAGTCACTGGCCCAAAGTCACTCAGCTGGCTTTCATGACTAAGGCAGGACTAGAACTCACCGTGTAATCATTTAATAACAAAGTTGGAATTGCAAGTATTTGAAGAACACCGAGTTGGGAAATGTCTATGGAGACATTCTCGGTCATCCAGGACATTATCGCCCCAAAAGTGCTTTTTCAAGAGGCAACTGGATTTTCTTGGTTTTTTTTTTTCTTTGAAGACGTTTCACTTTGCTCTGAGCTGAAGAAGCTTCTTGGATGAGAAGTGAAATGTCTTCAAAGAAAAACAAGACAGTCCAGTTGTCTCCTGACAACTGGGGACAACCGAGTTGGGAAGATTCATTTAGCCTCTTTATTGAATTGTAATTATTCTCATTCTTTGCTTCCCAATCTGGAGACAGCATAAACTTTTGGATATGACAATGTTGTGAGAGCAGGTTGTTGAAAAGAGCCCTCTTTTGCCGTTTGGACCAAGGACTGTTTAGCTGTCTCGTTTCCTTTCTCCATGTTTGCTAGATAGTTCTAATCATGTTCTCCTCGTGGTCTCCTGTTCTTCCTGTAGGTCCCAAGGCTGGCTAGGTGGTTGGTTGCCAGCCTGGCGGCCCACATCTATGTCTCACCTCAAGAACGTGGAAGCTCGGATCCTGCAGTGTAAGAATGATTTGTCTGTTCATTTTGGGTGGGGGGTTTCTATCCCCTTGTCAAGAGTCACCAAGGAGGTCCCTTCGTAGGCAGCACCTATGAGAAGTGCTGGCTGCCCCACCTCTATGGAGGTTTTCCCTTGTTGCTAATCATTGCTCATAATATACCTAGTCCTCGAACTTACAACCACAGTTGGAAACCAGAATTCCCATCGCTAAGCAAGAAGGTTGTCAAGTGAGTCCCAAAGGTGCTTTTTCAGGAGGCAACTGGACGTTCCCCGTTTTTCTTTGAAGACGTTTCGCTTCTCATCCAAGAAGCTCCTTCTGCTCTGACTGGATGGTGGGGAATGGAAGGATTGATACTCCTTGCAGACAGCTGGTCATTTGCCTTCTTTTTAGAGAGTCGTTGAGGCCACTTGGAGTTTTATCTGTGTCCTCAGGGTCACCTGAGCGGTGCAAATGGGTGTGGAGCCTTCTTGGCTGCAGGAAGTTTTCTGCCCTGTGCCCCTTCATGGTTGAAGGCAGGCGCAGGCTGTTGGGGATGTGTCCATGTTGTCTGCATCTCAGATTGAAGCGCAAATGGTTCCTGTAGTCTGCAATGTTTTTTGGAAATCCAGTTCATACTCCCGCACCATTCGAAAGGTGTTCATCCCCAAGTGCATAGCTAAAAGTCTGTGGAGATTCTCAGTCATCCAGGTCATGGTTGTCCCAAAGGTGCTTCTTCAGGAGGCAACTGGACTTTCTTTGTTTTTCCTTGAAGACATTTCGTTTCCCATCCAAGAAGCTTCTTCAACTCTGACTGGATGGTGGGGAATGGAAGGATTTGGAAGGATTTACCACCATCCAGTCAGAACTGAAGAAGCTTCTTGGATGAGAAGCGAAATGTCTTCAAGGAAAAAGAAAAAAAGTCCGGTTGTCTCCTGAAGAAGCACCTTTGGGACAACCATGATCTGGATGATTGAGAATCTTCATCCTGGTCATTAAGCGAATCCAAGCTTCCTCCACTGAATTTGTTTGTTGGGAGGGTTGCAAATGGCGATCACATCCAACTGTTGTAATTACATGCTGGATTTCAAGCGGCCAAATCTTGATTAAATGACTGTAGGGATACTGCAATGGTCATAAGTGTGAGGACCGGTCATAAGTGTGAGGACAGGTCATAAGATAGGTTTTTTTAACTGCTTTTGTATCTTTGAATGGTCACTAAACAAAGAGTTGTTAGTTGAGGACTTTCCATAGTGGTCACTAGGTTTAATTCATAACGTCTTTAAATGATCCTTGTGGATTGTTACACTCACGATCAATTTACGGCTGCCTAAGGTTGTGTGTGGATATGTTTTGTAAAGAAGGTGGAACATTTTTCCTTTGTTTTCTAACACTCCAGCTGCTTGTGAAGACAGATCTTCTGTTCTTGAGTGGCAGAAAGAAGGCAGTGGGAGAATCCCCTCGAAAAGTTTTAATCCTAACAAAAGCTTTTGAAATGCAGCAACCTGACGTGGCCTTAGAAGCTGGCTGAACACCTTCCCATGTGTGTTTAAGTTAGCCCAACTCCCCAACACGGTGCCTGCATTTTAGATTTAAAAATAACCACAGATTAAACAACAACAACAACAAAAACTTGCATGAGCCAACAGAATAAAAATCTGAGGCATGCTTGTGGCAAATTTGCTTGAAGACCTTGCATTTTACCTCTCTCCAATTCTAATTCAGAAGTTTTGGGCAGTTTGGATGCTCTAACGCTTGCTGTTGTGTGGAGCCGGTATAAAAACATCCCTTTTCCTGAATCTGGCTTAGCAAGGATGGCAGTCTTTGGAGGGCAAGGACCTTAACAAAATTTATAATAGAATAACAGAGTTGGAAGGGACCTTGGAGGTCTTCTTGTCCAACCCCCTGCTCAAGCAGGAGACCCTATACCATTTCAAACAAGTGGTTGTCCAATCTCTTCTTGAAAACCTCCAGTGATGGAGATCCACAATTTCTGGAGGCAAGTTGTTCCGCTGATTAATTGTTCGCACTGTCAGGAAATTCCTCCTTAGTTCTAGGTTGCTTCTCTGCTTGATCAGTTTCCATCCGTTGCTTCTTGTCCTGCCCTCAGGGGCTTTAAAGAGAATAGGTTGATCCACTCTTTTTTGTGGCAGCCCTTCAGATACAGGTAATTCTCGACTTACCAACAGTTCATTTAGTGACTGTTCGAATTTACAACGGCAAAAATAAAACTTACGACCACTTTTCGCACTTATGACCGTTGCTGCATCCCCATGGTCACGTCATCCGAATTCGGATGCTTGGCAACTGACAACGTATTTATGACGGTTGCTGTGTCCTGGGATCATCATACGTTCCCCTTTTGTGACCTTCTGACAAGCAAAGTCAATGGGGAAGCCAGATTCAGTTAGCAACCGTCTTACTAACTTAATAACTGCGGCGATTCACTTAACAACTGTGGCAAGAGAGGTCGTAAAATGGGGCAAAACTCACTTAGCAACTGTCTCGCTTAGCAACAGAATTTTCGGGCTCCCTTGTACGTTGAGGGCTACCTGTATTGTATTAGGTCACCCCCCCCCCCAGTCCTGGATCTTGTTCTCTACCGGATCGCTCCCGTTCCTTTGTGCTTCCAAGCAGGCTGGAACCACTGGATTTCGAGATGGTTTGGCCCCTACGCACTAAACCCCTTGCTTCTCCTGCCTTTTCCCCAGGCCTCCAGAACCGATTCGTGGCCCGCTACGTGCCTCTCCCGAACCAGGCCAAAATCTGGACCATCTCGCTGTCGCCACAATGGGGCAAGGGTCGTACCCCTTTGGTGATGGTGCACGGCTTTGGGGGCGGCATCGGGCTTTGGATCCTCAACCTGGACTCGCTGAGCCACCGCCGTCCCCTACACGCCTTTGACCTCCTGGGTTTCGGGCGCAGCTCCCGGCCCCCGTTTCCCCATGACGCCCAAGGGGCCGAGGAAGCGTTTGTGAGCTCCATCGAGGCCTGGCGCGAGGAGATGGGCATTCCCAACATGATCTTGCTTGGCCACAGCTTGGGCGGGTTCCTGGCAGCCTCGTACAGCTTGCAGTACCCGGAGAGGTAAGCCTACCCCTCTACCTGGTTCACAGGTAACCACCTTCCTATAGGTTCAATCACTTCCCCCCCTTGGACTTTCTCATCTAGTGAGCTATCTGGGACCCCAAGTGCTTTTTCTAAGTCAAGATAAACAGAGTGTGACCTGTGACTTCTGTGTACGTGTGCATGTGCATGTGTGCATTGTTGCACACATGCAAATGGTTTGCTAAGATCCTTTTTGCATCTTAGGTTGAGTGGATCTAAAAGGTGGGCCTGTTTTTGCTTCTTAAAGAGCCAGTTTAGTCTAGTGGTTAAGGCAGGAAACAGTGAGTTCAAGTCCCGTCTTAGCCATAAAAGCCAGCTAGGTGACTTTGGGCCAATCACCAGGGGACCGTGAGTTCTAGTCCTGCCTTAGGTATGAAAGCCGGCTGGGTGACTTTGGTCCAATCCCCAGGAGACTGTGAGTTCTAGTCCTGCCTTAGGTATGAAAGCCAGCTGGGTGACTTTGAGCCAATCCCTAGGAGACAGTGAGTTCTAGTCCTGCCTGAGGTATGAAAGCCAGCTAGGTGACTTTGAGCCAATCCCCAGGAGACAGTGAGTTCTAATCCTGCCTTAGGCATGAAAGCCAGCTGGATGACTTTGGGCCAGTCACTCTCTCTCAGCCCAACCCACCTCACAGGGTTGTTGTTGTGGGGAAAATAAGAGGAGGAAGGTGTGTTGGTTATGTTCGCCACCTTGAGTTATTTGTAGAAATAATAAAGGCAGGATACAAATAAATAAAATAAAGAGGATGCTACAGTCCTTGCAGCTTTTGATGCCGTCTATTTCATCCCTTACATTTCTTGTCTGCCAGGACTGTGGTCCTCCCCAGTTTTAATTGTGTGGCCCTCCTCACACTGTGCCAACCTCTGGCTGATGGCAGTTGTGTTTCCTCCAGGAGAGGCATCATTTGTAGGAAAGTTGTGGTCTTGTGAGGCAATTGCCAGGCATCAAGACTGACTTGAAGATGCAAAAAGGGGAAGAAAAAAAAACAAGAAAAAAACAACATTTTGTATGGTTCACCTATCAGAGCCGAATGAAAGATGATGCTAAGCAATTCAGAAATCTTCCCCAAACTTTCTTTGTTTAGCAATCTTAATATAGAACATTTGTTGCTCCTCTTAGATAATTAAATCTGAAAGCCATGCACATTCAAAAAGTTTGCTCCCCCAAATGCCAAGATTTCATAAAAAAATAAAAAGGCAGGGGGCCATTTAAAGGTTTGCTTGTTTGTTCAAAACATTTTCTCCCATTCTTTGCCCCCCCCCCCAAAAAAAAAAATCACTCCTGGAATAGTGCATGAGTTTCCATAGACTCAGTGCTAGCAAGATAGCCCCCGTTGGCTGGTTTAAATTTCTAAAAGAAGCAACACGCAAGGAAAAAATATGTGGGGAGGGAAGAGGAAAGTGGCAAGTAGTATTTTTTTAGAAGTGAAAGAAAGTCATTCTTATTATGATCAGCTGGTGATATTTCAGAGAACAAAAGAGCTTGATTTTATTGCAGCGTGATTTTCTCTTTTATTCTACATCCTCCCGTATTGGTTTACCGGACTAACGTTGATCATACTCAGCTTGATCATGTGTCTTTGCATTTTACTCCCTTTTTGACCCAGGGTGAAACATCTAATCCTGGTGGATCCTTGGGGCTTCCCCACACGGCCATCTGATCCAGCTCAGGTCCGAACTGCTCCAACTTGGATCAAGGCTGTAGCGACCGTGTTGGGACGGTCCAACCCTCTGGCTGTCCTCCGAGTTGCAGGACCTTGGGGTGAGTGAAGTTGGCCAGAAGGTTTTCAATCAAACTTGGCAAGTTTGCTTCTCCTCCAAGAGGCTTCTTCAGCTCTGACTGGATGGTGGGGAATGGAAGGATTTATACTCCTTTCCAGCCAGCTGCTCATTTGCCTTCTTTTAGAGAGTCGTTGAGGCCACTTGGAGTTTTGTCTGTGTCCTCAGGGTCACCTGAGTGGAGCCTTCTTGGCTGCAGGATGTTTTCTGCCCTGGGTCCCTTCACGGTTGAAGACAGGCGCAGGCTATTGGGGATGAGTCTTGTGTTGTCTGCATCTCAGATTGAAGCGCAAATGGTTCCTGTAGTCTGCAATGTTTTCTGGAAATCCGTTCATCCTCCCGCACCATTCGAAGGGTGTTCATCCCAAAGTGCATAGCTAAAAGTCTACGGAGATTCTCAGTCATCCAGGTGGTGGTTGTCCCAAAGGTGCTTTTTTCAGGAGGCAACTGAACTTTCTTGTTTTTCTTTGAAGACGTTTCGCTTCTCCTCCAAGAGGCTTCTTCAGCTCTGACTGGATGGCGGGGAATGGAAGGATTTATATTCCTTGCAGGAATATGAACGGATTTCCAGAAAACATTGCAGGCTACAGGGACAGGGCAAAATATCCCGCAGCCAGAAGGCTCCACACACATTTGCCCTATTCCGGTGACCCTGAGGACACAGATAATCCTCCAGAGGACCCCAACGGCCCTCTAAAAGAAGGCAAATGACCAGCTGTCTGCAAGGAATGGAGAAGGGTGCAGGTGTGAGATAGCGTTTCATCTCGTATGTCTTCTGAATTTGTGCCTGGATATCAATGTTCCTTCCTCTTCTTTCACACATCCACAATATCTTCTTGGTATGGATGTCCCAAAGTTGCTTTTTCAGGAAGCAACTGGACTTGCTTGTTTTTCTTTGAAGACGTTTCGCTTCTCATTCAAGAAGCTTCTTCGGCTCTGACTGGATGGTGGGGAATGGAAGGATTTATACTCCTTGCAGGCAGCTGGTCCTTTGCCTTCTTTTAGATCAGGGGTGTCACGTGCAGGCCACACCCACCCCAGCTCCACAGAGGCAAAAAAGCCGCGATACGTCACAATACATCACGTGACGCGATTGAGTTTGACACCTGTGTTGAGTTTGACACCTTGGAGATTTTTCTGTGTCCTCAAGGTCACCGAGTAGTGCAAATGGGTGTGGAGTCTTTTTGGAACTGCTGAAAGGACTGTGTTGTAGACTGGAGATAGATGATGTCGGATCCCTCCCCTCTGTTGAGAGAGGGCTGTTCATTTTTTACTTTTATGGCCTCTTTGACCCCTCTTTCAAACCAGCCATCCTCTCTGTCCAAAATGTGGACTTTGCTGTCTTCAAAAGAGTAGCCTTTGTCTTTTAAATGCAGAGGACTGCTGAATCTCGCCCTGATGGGTTGGTTATCCTAGGTTGTGCCATGCGTTTAAGATGTGTTTAGAGTATCTAACTTTTTCTCTAGGTCCTGGGCTGGTCCAGCGGTTCCGTCCAGATTTTAAGCAGAAATTTGCCAATTTTTTTGATGACGATACCATCTCTGAATACATCTATCACTGCAATGCCCAGACACCGAGGTGAGGAAGCCCTCCAGCCCACCGACGTGACATTCTGATTAGCTGTGGCCCCAGTAGGAAGCATCCTGTCTGAGCTGGGACCACAGAGACCTGGACAGATCCCAGTCTGATAGTTCAGGACTGGCTGCAAAGATAACTGGCATTGGTGATGGTGATAAGCCAGTGAAACATTAGTACAGGTAGTCCTTGACCTTTCAAAGTTACAACCTGGAATTGAAGTTCTGGAGGTTTTTTCCCCTCCTCCTCGTGGGTCACCAAAGCTCACACTGAGCACTTGGAAACACAATGAATGTGTGTATGACCATTTGCAGTGTCCTGCGGTCATGTGACTGTGTTTTATGATGGTTTTGCCCAAACCCATCGCTTCCAGTTTTCGGCAAAACACACCCACGGAAAATCACTCTACAACCTTTAACAACAAAAAGTGTTGTAAATTTGGACTGGTCATGTGACCGAACGTTTTATGACCTTTATGACATGCAAGCAAGCATAATGGGCAGGTTCCATGATGGTCGTAACTTGGGGACTACCTATAAGAAATGCAGGGAAAGTGGCATTCTCCATGGCTCCGTTGAGTGGACTTTGGATGCGGTGGGCAATATTCAGGCTTCACAAATATAGTAATTGCAGGTCAGGCCAGTTAGTATAAACATCATAGAATCCTAGGGCTGGAAGGGACCTTGGAGGTCTTCTAGTCCAACCCCCTACTCAAGTGAGGAGTCTTTATATCATCCCGGACTAATGGTTGTCCAATCTTTTCTTGAAAACCTCCAGGAGGCAAAACCATGTAATTATGTCCTTTCTTCTTGCTCCGCATCAGTGGGGAGGCAGCATTCAAGGCCATGACCGAATCCCTAGGATGGGCCCGCCGTCCCATGTTGGAACGCATCCACATGATCCGGCGTGACTTGCCCATCACCCTCATCTATGGAGCCAATTCCTGGATCGATACCAGCACCGGGGAGAAGGTCAGGGACCTACGACCAGGGTGCTACGTTAATGACATGGTAAGACATTGGCCCAGAGAACGGGGCTTCTGCAAACATGGAGATCAAGCACAGGGTGTGTTCTCTCTTTCTCTCTCTCCCTCTCAATCTCCCTCCCTCCCTCTCTCTCTCTTTTGCTCTCTCTTCCTCTTTCTCTCTGTCTTTCTCTTTCTCCCTCTCTCTCTCTCTCTCTCCCTCTCTCTCTCTCTCTATCTCTCTCTCTCTCCCTTTCTCTTTCTCTCATTCTCTCTCTCTCTCTCTCTCTCGGTGTCTGTCTCTCTCTCTCTCTCTCAGTGTCTTGTCTTTCTCTCTCTCTCTTTCTCTCTCCTTCTCTGTCTTTCTCTCTCTCTCTTTGTAGTCCTCGATTTACATCCATTTGTTCAATGACCATTCAAAGTTACAACGGCACTGAAAAAAGCAGCTTAGTACTGTTTTTCAAACTTAACGACTGTTGCAGCATCCCCACGGCCACAAGATGGAAACTCAGCCACTTGGCAGCTGGCCAGTATTTATGACAGAATTGCGGTGTCCCGGGGTCACACGATCCCTTTTGGTGACTTTCTGACGAGCAAAGTCAACGGGAAGCCAGATTCACTGAACAACTGTGTTACTAACTTAACAACAGCAGTGATGCACTTAACAGCTGTGGCAGGAAAGGTTGTAAAATGGGGCAAAGCTCACTTAACAACTGTTCTTGTTAAGTGATTCACTGCAGTTGTTAAGTCACTAATAAGGTTGTGAAGTGAATCTGGCTTCCCCATTGACTTTGCTTGGCAGAAGGTCGCAAAAGGGGATCGTATGACCCTGGGACACTGCGACCGTCATAAATACGAGTCACTTGCCAAGCGTCTGAATTTTGATCACGTGATCATGAGGATGCTGCAACGGTCGTACATGTGAAAAATGTCATAAGTCACTTTTTTTCCAGTGGTGGTGTTAACAGGTCACTAAATGACCTGTTGTAAATCAAGTACTTCCTGTAGATGTTCAGCAGTCCTGCAAGCTTTGTAAGCAAAATTAGAGCTGTGGCTAGACTCTATAGGTAATCATCAAATTACGACCGGTCACTTAGCTTACGGTCACTCCCTGTGGTACTTATAATCCAGTTCTGATGGCAGCCGCCCCCCTCTCCCGATCATGTGACCTCATGTCAGGCCCTTGGCAATCCGCCTGCATTAAAATGGCTGTTTGCAGTGTCCTGCACTAGAATAACACTGATGATATTACCTAGTTTGGTAATGAAACGTCTGCAAGAAAAACAGCAAGCTCAGAACGCCAAAGACCCCCTCATTTCAATCCTGAGCTACAAATATTCCCTTTTATTGTCCCCCCCCCCAAAAAAAAAAAAAAAAATGTCTGCAATCTAGATTTAGGTTTTTCTTTTTTCTGGTGTTTCTATCGAAATGCAATGTGAATGTGCCACGCCTATATCCCTAGCTGAGCTGGATGGCTCTTCCCCTTTTCTCCTGCTCCTCTAGGCCATCCCTGGAGCCTCCCACCACGTCTACGCTGACCAACCCAGGGCCTTCAACGCTGCAGTGGAACAAATCTGCAACGCCGTGGACTGACCGCCGAAGCTGGAGTGGAACAGTAGCTTCTATCCTTGCCACCTTATCGCTCAGCTGCGGGGGAGACGAAGAAGGCACACGCCACTTTCCGTGCCCCCGGGGAGCCGAAACTGAAATCCCTGTGGATCTGACTGCAGATGGATCTCCGGGGATCTCTGCTGTCCAGCCTGCACTCCCTCCCGCCCTCCCTCTTGATTTCCCCTAGAAACATCTTTCTACTTAAAGGTTGCAGACCTCCTGTTTTGGGTTAATCCAAGTCTAACTATTCTATTTTTTTTCCCCTGAGAATGTTTTGTTCTTGGTTTGATTTACACCACATGCAACACTGGTTCCTCGTGTTGTCAGTTCCAACTACAATCCCTGCTCCAATTTTATTCCTCCTCCTCCTCCTCCTCCTCACTTCCTCCTCCTCCTCCTCCTCCTCCTCCTCCTCCTCCTCCTCCTCCTCCTCATTGCCCTTCATCCTACTACCTGTTGGAGATCCCGCTCCCTACCTTTGTGTATTTCAAAGGCATTACCTATTGTCAGTTTCTGCCGGAAAGCTATTTTGAATCTCTATGAGGACCCTGTTAGATGATGCTAGAGTTCTTCTCTTTGATACCTGGTGCCTTTGGGGATAAACTGCTAGTTGCAGAATTTATATATATATATATTTTTCGGAAAAGAGATGCTATTATTAATTCAATGCAGCGGAGACGTCTCTGTCAATGAAGCTTCAGGAAATGCACAAAACCCTTTAGGTGGTCTTCAGAAGCATCGTCCTAGGTGATTGCTGGAAATGGAGGACGATGCTCTGTAATTTTGAGGAGATGTCCTAAAATTAGATATATTTCAGAGAGACAGTGAGAAAGAGATTGAGATGTCAACTCCTAACCTCCTCCTCATGCACGATGTGGCCATACCTATTTCCCACATTATACCTCCTAATCTGAAAAAGTCCTAACTTAAATCTAAGAAGGGGCCAAGGACCGTGTGTAAATTCTCTTTGGAATGTGCAAACTGTGTAGAATTTAAATGGCTTTGACCTTGGAGTATTTAGTTTGAGCCTCCAAACACTCATTTTGCCCTTGAAAGGGTTCTCAACTCTTCAGGGCTGTTGTTTTGCACTTGGTGAAGAACATCTTTTGAGCTCAACTCATTTCCAAAATATTTGGGAGAACCTGAGCCCTATCTGACCCCCCTAAGCCTATGAAAAGTTTTTCTTCTCCATAAGATACATAATTCTGTTCCCCTGGGAAGCGTGAGTCACATCCAAGCTTGATGGGAGAACTTTTTCAGAATGGTGAGTGTGATACTACTGGAAAAGTGATGTTGCAGAACTAATATGATTTAATGGTGTGGAGCAGAAACCTATTAAATCCAGAATGGATGGTAAAGTTTGAAAGAAGGGGGTGGATTTAAAGGGAATTCCTCACTTTTAGGACCTCAAGATCATCAGCCATGGCTTCAAGATGATCTGTCCTTCTAAAACCAGGGGAGAATCTGGATCAGAAAGCGATTTAAGGGTCCTGCTTCAAATAGAAGATATTTGAGAGTTATACTTAGGCTCTATTACTTGACCCTCAACCTTGTTTGTGCATTTGTGGTTATAAATGTATCTTAACATGAGGAACATCTGGCTGATCTCGTCTGGGTTTGGCAGCTGAATGGGGTCCAGGCTAAGTAGCACTTGAATGAGGAACTACCAGGGAATTTTAAAGATAAAAACATGACAGTTGGCTAATGAGAAGTTTGACTTGAAGGTTTACCTGGAACTGTTGCTCTAGTTATAAAAGGGGGTTCTTGCTGGACTTGAATTCCACCACCAAACCACGAGCCTTTTGGCCCTCATCATCTATGTGTGAAAAGGTGGCTCTTGCTATTCAACAGAAGTAAAAGTGAGTTCTCTTTTTGGGAGACAGATGGAGGAGAAAGAAGCTGGTCAGAATCTGATCTGCGGTGGTCTATGGAAGCTTCCTAGAAAACAATTTAAGAGCAGACTCCATACCTCTCGTGAAATCCACCCTACCTCCCAAACCAGCTGCTCTTTCCTAACTGGGCTGGATGTCCCTGGTGGCTGGGGAATATGGGTGTTGGACTCTTTAACACCAACATGGAGGCTTGGCCAAATTGAAAAAGGTCCCACTATTGTTGTGGGAGAAAGAAAGCCTTCTTTTTCAACTTGATTTACTTCTCTTTTGTGCTCCTGTTAAAAGTTGCCTGTTGGGATTCACGAATCCCTGCTCCCCTGCTGCATGAAGGCTTAATGGAGATAGGGGCAAAAAAAGTTTGGTATCTAGGCAGTTCTTGGAGCTGAGGTTATTTGGAAAAAGAAGCCAATTGATTGGCTTCTGGAACACTATTAACACAATTTCTAATACTGGGCATAGGAGACAGTCTGAATCGCACCTAACTGACTTCCCAGCAGTGCCATCTATGGAATTACCCTTTGTTTGTACTAATTTTGTATGTTTATTAAAATAAAATTATTGCTTAAAAAACACTTGGGGAATAGTCTGTGTCTTTGTAAAGCTTGGTGAGCTTTCTTTTCTGCTTTGGATATGATGTCCCATTCTTCTTCTTTAATATTTCTCAACCTTAGCAGCTTTAAGTTGTACAGAATAATAGAGTTGGAAGGGACCTTGGAGGTCTTCTAGTCCAACCCCTTGCTCAAGCAGGAGACCCTATACCATTTCAGATAAGTGGCTGTTCAGTCTCTTCTTAAAAACTTCCAGTGTATTGGAGGACCCATAACGTCTGGAAGCAAGTTGTTGCACTGATTAAGGGTTATAACTGCCAGGAAACTTCTCAGTTACACATAGGAGATATTTTTTTCTCTCCATCCTGTGATACTTTTTCACAAAATGCACTTAGCAGATGATTAATTCCAAGGCAACAATATCCCTCTTTACAATCAGTTAAATAAACTCACAAATTCTGAAGGCAAGCCGTTCCACTGGTTAATTGTTCTCACTGTTAGGAAATTTCTCCTTAGTTCTAGGTTGCTTCTCTCCTTGATTAGTTTCCATCTGTTGTTTTGTGGTGCTTTGGGAAATAGGTTGACCCCCTCTTTTTTGTAGTGGCCCCTCAAATATTGGAAGATTGCTATCGTGTCCTAGTCCTTTTCACTAGACTAGCGATACCCAATTCCTGCAACCGTTCTTCATATGTTCTAGCTTCTAAGCCCCTAATCTTTGTTGCTCTTCTCAACATACATGGCTGGCTGGGGGATTCTGGGAGATGAAATCCACACATCTCCAAGTTGCCAAGGTTGGGAAACATTGCTCAAGAGGATCCAGCTAGAATATAAAGTAGCCACTCTGAAGGCTTTATAACCTTGCTGCTATTGTTTTTGGCAGTTCTACATATATATATTTTTGGGTAAAGTTTTTATTGATTTTTTTTTCATACAATTCAATAGTATTTATTCAACAAACGTGTTGTCTGAGTTTATCATTCACTAATACAAATTTAATTCCTAATCCTTTATTCTTTTCTTCAGCCATTGATAAAATAAGTCCCAAGTTTGAAAATATTCTGTTTCTTCTTTTTCCAACCTCACAGTAACTCTGTCCATTTCAGCACATTATTTCTTCCCGTTTCTACACATTTTTAATTCACGACTGCCACCCACTGTCCAGCTTGTGACATGAAATCTTTAGTTCTTTGAGATGATGCACAGCAAAGATGATTAAGCTGTTGGATCAGTTGAGATTCCCCCTCAGCTTCAGAAATTCAGGTGACTTCAGCCCCAAAATTTTTAGTCCTACCAATTCACAGGGCTGTTGTATAAGAAAATGAGGAGGTATGAATGCCTTGAACTTTTGGTAAAAAGCTGGAATAAAACTCTAAAACAAGGGCTGAGGTGGGTGGTCCATTTTGGAAAATAACAGAACGGGCTGGGCTTTAAATCGACTTTAACTGGCCTGGTTGTTTGGTTTTTGTTGCCCTGAAACATTCATTTGCCACAGTATATTTTAGCAAAATTCATATGGCTGGTTTGAACACTTGAGTGTGAGAATTAAAACATAGCTGTAAGAAAGGCGTAGACCTACCTCAGCAGCTAGGGGAGAAAATGTTTCTCAGACTTGGAGTTGTTTAAATGTGATCTTAGAATTTTATTTTATACATGAATGTCCTCTTCTTGGTCTTGGGGATTTGCTATTCCCCCCCCTTTTTTTAAAAAAAATTAAGCATGAATAAGAGAGGATTAACATTTATTTACTTGTTGATTTTTAGTTTTTCAATTTTTTATCCCTCCTTTATTATTTTATTTGTAACACAAGGTAGTAAACACACCTACTGTTTTTCCTCTTCCTATTTTCCCCATAACAACAATCCTGTGAGGTGTGCTGGGCTGAGAGAGAGTGACTGGCTGCAAACTTTTGCCTTGCAAAATTCAAAATTCCTAGGTCTCAGTCTTAATTATCAATTAGATTCAGGGGTCTTGAAATCTGGATTAGCAAACTCCACTGCACCATTCACAGAATATGGGGGCATCAAGCAAAAATATTGGGGATGAACACAATTGCTTGGTTCACATGATACACTGCCCAGTTAAACCACAATAAAATATGATTGGAAGAAATGAAAGCCATATTGGCTGAGGTTTCATGACACCCCTGAAGCTGCAGATGGTCTCATGGGGTTTAGAAGTTGGTGGTGCCTATCTGATCTTCATTAATCTTAATTTAGTGGATGGGAGACCAATAGACAATCTCAGTAGGCTAGTCAGGGAAATGAAAGGATTAAAGGCAATGCTGTAGTACGAAGAGTATTGAGAACTAGATGCTTGCATGAAAAATGGACATTTTATAAATCACTCAAGATGATGAGATGCCGAACAGTCCTTTGTCCTCCTGTTTTCCCCAAGACAACCATCCTGTGAGGTGGGTTGGTTTAGAGAGAGTAACTGTCCTCAAATCACCAGCTGGCTTTCATGGCTAAGGAGGGACTAGAACTCACCAACTCCTAGTGATTGGCTCAAAGTTACCCAGTTAGCTCTCATACCTAAGGTGGGACTAGAACTCATGATTGCCTTGTGATTAGTCCAAAATCACCTAGACAGTTTTCACGCCTAAAGTGGGACTAGAATGCCCAGTCTCCTGGTTTTTTCCCAGTGCCTTAACCACTAGACCAGAGGTAGGCAACCTTGGCTCTTTTATGACTCGTGGACTTCAACTCCCAGAATTCCTGAGCCAGCCGTGCTGAGGGGAAAGGGAGAGGTTTCCAAGCTGAGCCATGCTGGCTCAGGAATTCTGGGAGTTGAAGTCCACGAGTTATAAAAGAGCCAAGGTTGCCTACCTCTGCGCTAGACCAAACTGGATCTTTAGTATTAAATATTAATTTAACATTAATGCATATTTGCTTAGTTTAGAAAACTTTTTTTTCTGGGGAAGGATAGGCCTTAGTATGAACTGAATGAATGAGTTTCGACTTGTGGTTTACATCCCAATTAGAAGTCATCTAATTGGAACACAACATAAATAACTTTCAGTTTTAAATCAGCGCATCCCCTCTTGAGCAGCCTGAGTAGACTTCAATTCCCAGAATTCTCAGCAATCTCTGTGCTGCCTGGGGAACTCTGGGAGCTGAAGTCCAGACACCTCTAGAATTTACGAAGATTGAGAAACGTTGACAGTAAATAATAAATATAATAAATATTTGTCTTCAGCCATATAAATGTCTTTTATGAGGAAATAAGTGGGGTTTTTTTCCCCTTCTTTCTTTCATGAGGAGACCCAGGCTGTTCAACCACTCAGTTGCTGGGACCGACTCTACCAAAGGTTACAAATGTTTAAGGTAGACTGCTGAGGCCACCTGAGGCTCCATCACCACACGAAGTCCACAAGTATTGCAGTGGTCCCCTTTTCCACACCTTGTTTCTGAACCCCAATTTGTGACCTGCTAGAAGTGAAAGGATTCCAGTATCTGGATCACGCGAGGTCACTGAATTTGCTTCATTGTGATCCAGTTGAAATGCAAATTACGCAAGTAGTTTATAGCTTGACTTCCCACACACACCCCACTCCGTTTTAGGGGAGGGGGGGATCTCCCCAGCAAATGAAGGCATCAGCAAGGGAGGGAGGGAGGGAAGGTGGGTGGGTTTCCCTTTCACCTTATTTCCCTTTTTTTTTTTCATTATGAGGTCAGACTGAGAGGGGTTGAAGGCCATCCTCAAAGGCAGGGCCAGCTGAGTTTTCATCTATTACTCCAGGAAAAGCCCTGCACAGGCCTTGGCCCAGGCAGCCCTTGGGGCTAATGGGGAGCATTCCTTCCCAAGTGGGGCTCAGCCAGGCTGCCTCCTGCACCCCCAGAAGGCAAGAGAAACACCCCGAAGTGCTGGATTGCTGCTGGCCGAGGATCTGTTGCATTGTAAGTGGTGGGGAGGGCGAACAAGATCAGTCTTCCAGTTCTAGGAGAAATGTGTTTGTTTGTTTTTCAGAAGAGGTTGATCTGCGGAACTCACTGCCCCAGGATTGGGGGGCAGAGAGGAGTTACACAGCTCTTTATCTTTGTGAATTCTGATACTTTACTTATTTCTTTATTATTATTTTTTACAAATAACTCAAAGTGGCGAACGTAGCCAGCGCACCTTCTTCCTCCTGTTTTCCCCATAACAACAACCCAGTGAAGTAGGTTGGGCTGAGAGAGAGGGGCAGGTCCAAAGTCACCCAGCTGGCTTTCGTAGCTAAGGCAGGACTTGAATTCACAGTCTCCTGCTTTCTAGCCTGGTGTCATAAACAGTAGATCGGACTGCTCTCACAAACTCATTTTGGTGCTCCTGTAGCTTTAAGAAGAAAGTCTTTTCTCATTTCCCTTTATTTTACTTATTCCTGGCCATCTTGGGATCTATAAAAGGACCCCTTTCCTTCTGTATTTTCTTCCTTCTTGTTCCTCCCCCCCTTGAATTTCCAAGTTATTCCAAGGTTATTTGAAGTTACCTTTAGCGTGACTGAATCTTTCTCCCACTAGCCAACAGATTAAATCTCTTGAATGGAGCTGAACTGGTAACTATAAATACATGTTGTTTGAAAGTCAGAACAGAATTGAACAGAATAATGGAAGTGATCTTTGAGGTCTTCTAGTCCAACCTCCTGCTCAAGCAGGAGATCCTATGCCATTTTAGTAAATGGTTATCCAATCTCATCTTAAAAACCTCCATTGATGGAACACCCACAACTTCTAAAAACAAGCCATTTAATAGAATAGAACAGAACAGAACAGAACATAATGGAACAGAATGGAACAGAACAGAACAGAACGGAATAGAGTAACAGAGTTGGAAGGGACCTTAGAGATCTTCTAGTCTAACCCCCTGCTCAGGAAACCCTATACCATTTCAGACCAATGGCTGTCCAGTCTCTTCTTTAAAACTTCCAGTGTTGGAGCATTCACAGCTTCTGGAGGCAGGTTGTTCCACTGATTAATTGTTCTAACTGTCAGGAAATTTCTCCTTAGTTCTAGGTTGTTTCTCTCCTTGATTAGTTTCCATCCATTGCTTCTTGTCCTGCCCTTGATCTCACTGTTCTCACTGTTAGTACATTTCTCCTTAGTTCTGTGTTGCTTCTCTCCTTGATTAGTCTCCATCCAGTTCACACTCAGTTTCCCACTTAGTCTTCCAGTTCACACTCAGGACTTTTCTTAAATGATGCTGTTTTAATTGGTCCCATAAACCCTTAAATCTAGCTCTCCAGTTCTCAGTCACTTTTGATGTCTCAATCTGAACAAGCTATTCCCTCTGTCATTACTTCTAAGATTTCTAAGTGCTCAAGCAGGAGACCCTATACCAGGAGTCTTCAAACTTGGCCCTTTTATGACTTGTGGACCAACTCCCAGAATTCCTCAGCCAGGCACACTGACTGAGGAATTCTGGGAGTTGAAGTCCACAAGTCATAAAAGGGCCAAGTTTGAAGACCCCTGCCCTATACCTTTCAGACATGTGGCTGTCCAGTCTTTTCTTAAAAATGTTCAGTGATAAAGCATCCACAATTTCTGAAGGCAAGCTGTTCCATTGGTTAATTGTTCTCACTGTTAGGAAGTTTCTTAATTCCAGGTTGCTTCTCTCCTTGATTAGTTTCCATCCATTGTTTCTTGTCTTGCCTTCTGGTGCTTTTGAAAATAAGTTGACCCTCTCTTCTTTGTGGCAACCCCTCAAATATTGGAATACTGCTATCATGTCACCCCTAGTCCTTCTTTTCTCCATACCCAATTCCTGCAACCATTCTTCATATGTTTTTGTCTCCTGGCCTTTAACCATCTTTGTTGCTCTTCTTTGCACTTTTTCCAAAGTTTCAACATCTTTTTTGTAATGTGGTGACCAAAACTGGATGCAATATTCCAGATGTGGTCTTACTCAGGATTTATAAAGTGGTATTAATACTCAACATGAGTTTGATTCTATGCCTCTGTTTATACAACCAAGGATTGTATTAGCTTTTTTGGATGCTGCCCCACACTGCTGATTCATGTTTAAGTGATCGTCCACTAGGACTCCAAGGTCCCTCTCACAGTTACCGTTTTTGAGTCAGATTTCGCCTATTCTGTACTTATACTTTTGATTTTTCCTGCCCAGGTGTAAAACCTTCCTTTTCTCCACATTAAATATAATTTTGTTGGTTAGGACCCATTGTTCAAGTCTGTCAAGATCTTTTTGGATTATGAGCTTTTCTTCTGAGGTGTTGGCTATTCCTGCCAGCTTAGCGTTATCTGCAAATTTGATGAGTTCTCCTTCTATTCCCTCATCTAAGTCATTTATGAAGATATTGAAGAGTACGGCACCTAAGAAAGAACCTTGTAGTACCCCACTGCTTACTTCCCTCAATGTAGATGTAGTACCACTAAGGACTACTCGTTGAGTACGGTTTGTCACCAAGGGTCCTTGGTGGTCTCTGAGGTTGGTGGTTTTCTTGCAGATTTCATTACCCAACTTGGGTAATGATGATATTACCTACTTGGGTAATGAAACATCTGGAAGAAAACAACCAAGCTCAGAGTACCAACAACCCCATGCTTTTGTATTGTTGCCAAGAAAACTACAGATTTTCTGTGGAATTCTCAAAGAATTGTGTGTGATTTGAAGGACAAAATAGAAGAGAGTGCAGTGTGTATCAGTGTGTATGACTTTCTGTGTGTCATTGAGAGGGACTTTTATTTTGGTTAATTCTTCCTTCCAGCAAAATTTGATAATCCTTGATTAAGATGTAATAAGAGAAATGCTTGTAGGATTTGATTATTTGGTTATATAATGGGATGTGGGAATCACCTGAAGACATGAGTGGGGTGGAAGAGAGGCTAGCCACAATCAGATAAGAGAGGGCATAGCCCACAGTTGTACAACATGCACAGAAAGAAACTCAGAAACTGAGTTTCTGGAAGTTTTTAAGAAGAGACTGGACAACCATTTGTCTGAAATGGTATAGGGTTTCCTGCCTGAGCAGGGGATTGAACTAGAAGACCTCCAAGGTCCCTTCCAACTCTGTTATTCTACTCCACTCCACTCCACTCGATTCCCCATTCCATATTCCATTCCATTCCAGTAAAGAGACATGGGAGATTTGTACGTGCAAATTTTCAGATGTGCAAGTCACTCTTCCAAGATAGACCAGACAGAAAACATAACCAACTGAGCTAGCTATACTTTTCTTAAGGCTACATTAACAGAATCTTGAATGTCTGAACATACAAAGTTCCCGCCGTTTCTTTTTACAGTCTGAGAAATTAGGGAAGCTTCATTCTGAATTTCTTTCTCAGTCCATTATGCAGTTGTGGGCTATGCCTTCTCTTATCTCATCATTCAAGCATTCCATATCTGTGGTGTGGTCAAGTCAACAGGGGGTGGAGTTGTGGTGGCATGGCAGCACTTTTTTTTTTCCCCTGGCATGTGAATCTTTTTGATCAAGGCTCCCACTTGCTATTGCATTACAGGGGCAAGTAAGAAGCTGGAAGGAGAATTTCCGTTATCGGAATCTGCGTCTTTCGGGAGCCACGCTCCGTAAGCTGGAATCTGCCCTCTTAGAGCTGACCCCACAAGACTTCCAGAACACTTACGAATGGGAGAAATTTCAACTCTGGCTCCAGGAAGTCATGTTCGCAGAATGGTGGCTGGACCAATTCTCCAGAGACATCAAACGTCGGTGGAAAAATATGACGATGTTCTGAGTGTCCTTGGGGTGAGGGAAGTCTAATTTGGGGTAATGTGGTAAATTGTGCGTTTTTGCTGGACAATAAAGAACTGAGTGCTAAGATGTAGTGGCAGGCGAGTTTCATTCCATTTCTTTCTTTCTTTCTTTCTTTCTTTCTTTCTTTCTTTCTTTCTTTCTTTCTTTCTTTCTTTCTTTCTTTCTTTCTTTCTCTCTCTCTCTCCCTTCTTTCTTTCTTTCTTTCTTTCTTTCTTTCTTTCTTTCTTTCTTTCTTTCTTTCTTTCTTTCTTTCTTTCTTTCTTTCTTTCTTTCTTTCTTTCTTTCTTTCTTTCTTTCTTTCCTTCCTTCCTTCCTTCCTTCCTTCCTTCCTTCCTTCCTTCCTTCAAAAGACGTTTTGTGAAGTCTTTAGGCACAGGAGAACCCAAGAGTTTGTAAAATATGGTTCAGTTGTGTTGCTTTTGAGTTGTGCCCTGTGGAACCAAGTGGTGGAACTTGCTTCAGAATGGTGCAATGATCATTCTGCCATTTTGATGAACACAGTGCTCATCTTGTCATTTTCACCAAAGAGGTGTCAAATATGATTTACCTTCTTTTTCCCCTTATGTTCATGTGATCACAATTTGGGTGCGTGGCAACTGGCTGACCTTTATGACCAATCGCAATGTCCTGCAGTCACATGATCACAATTTGTGACTTTATTTTGCCTGTTTCCAGCAAAACCGCCCATTTGGAAGAATGAGTTCACACTTATATTGCGGTGTTTGCTTAATGATCATGAATTCATTTAACAACAGTCATAAAAATGGCCATTAAACTGGGTCCCACTCAGTTTATGGCCATAATGACTTACAACTGCTTCTATAAAGAAATCCCAGGGCTTTGCTGCCATCTAGGGGTGAACCCTAGTAGGTTTCCAAGTAAGGAAACCCAGATTGTGGGTTCATATTGGACAACCCCTCAGCTATGTGTTAAATACATACAATATTTTCACTCATCTCTGCTGCTTCACTGAGTTACAAGAAAAGTAGGATTTCCGTTCTTTCTGAAATTATTAATTTCAGAATACATAATGGCACGATCTACATATTGTCAGCTGAAAAAGTCTTTGAGGTTCAAATAGATACCTACAGAATTAGAATCTTGACTTCAGGGCCAAGTTCTGTCAAAAGGAAAAAGAAAAAGAAAAAGAAAAAGAGAAAGAGAAAGAAAGAAAGAAAGAAAAAGAAAGAAAGAAAGAAAGAAAGAAAGAAAGAAAGAAAGAAAGAAAGAAAGAAAGAAAGAAAGAAAGAAAGAAAGAAAGAAAGAAAGAAAGAAGAAAGAAAGAAAGAAGAAGCAAGTTTTAACCTTGGCTTAGAACTTGCTTTTCCAAAGACAGAAACAGAAGAAGAGAGAAAGTGAGAAAGAAAGGGAGAAAGGAGGGAAGGAAGAAAAGAAGGAAAGAAAGAAAGAGAGAGAAAGAAAGAAAGAAAGAAAGAAAGAAAGAAAGAAAGAAAGAAAGAAAGAAAGAAAGAAAGAAAGAAAGAAAGAAAGAAAGAAAGAAAGAAAGAAAGAGAAAGGGAAAGAAAAGAGGGTGTTTATGATGTGATTGTGCATTGCTGCAGTCATCTTGACTTTTGAGGCCTATCCCAGTGAACCCCCCAGCTTAGCTATCACACTCCTAGGTCTCAAATCAGGATTCTGCTCCACCAAGAGCGATGTGAATTAGGAAGCACTAAAATATTTCTGAACATCAAGATGGGTTGACCTGAAGGTTACTGATCTCATGGTCTCCTTGGTGGCAGTTTCATGAGGTCACAATGGCATCATCCCACCACACCTCCTCAGCTGCGGTGGAGACTAGCAGCCTGGGTTAACAGAGGAGAAAGAGGGGAGAAGGGCATCTCCCATCAAGGGGCGGTAAGCCCCCCTGGAATGGGGAACTGGATCTCTGGAAGGAAGTCAGAGGCAATGGAGGATGAAGAACTCAAACCAGAAGAACAGACGAAGGGATCTCAAGCTCCAGGACGACTGAAATTCTTCCGGAGAGGCCAGTGGGCAGTGAGTATCAGTGAGAATTGGGGGGAACTTATTCATTTCTGGATCTTGCAAGAAGAAAGACCGATCTTGAAGAGATAGGACTGTTTTAACAGAAAACTTCCCCTGTTTATTCATTGGCCCAGTAAGGCTTTAGATGAGGCTGGTTTCAGATGTCTCCTCCAAACTGACTCCACCAGGCTCCACCACGGGTCACCTCCACAAAACCTCGGTCTTCTAATTAGAATCAGAAAACATGGAAGTGGGATGGGATCTGCTAGCTCATCTGATCCAACCTCTTGCTTTGTTCCAAAATCCACTAATCCAATCCTGGCCAGCCATCTCACCTCTGAACACCTCCTTGGAGGAAGAGTCCACCACTACTGTAGCCAAGTGTGTTTATCATGTTTTGCATTTGTACATTGCTCAGAGTTCTTTGGGACAGAGGCAATCAAATAAATAATTACTAAGTGGCCATAAAGTAAATGGAACTAAACGTTTCCTCTTGTTCTGCCCTTGTTTATGAAATTTGTTGGTTTAAGTTCCTTAGTGGCATGTTCCTCACAATTTTCCTTTCTAGTATGATATCCTATTTTGGTTACTTCTCCTTGCACAAGTAGGAAGAGAGATTCAAGGAAGACCAGGTTACCATGACATTCTTCTTCCTCTTCCTTTTCTCCTCCTCTTCCTCCTCCCCCTCCTACCTTCCTCCTTCCTCCTCTTCCTCCTCCTCCTCCTCTTCCTCCACCTCCTCTTCCTCTTCCATCTCTTCCTCCTCCTTCTTTTCCTCCTCCTTTTCCTCCTCCTCTTCCTCCCATCCTCCTTTTCATCCCCTTCTTCTCTTCCTCCTCCCTCCCCTCCTCCTCTTCCTCTTCCATCTCTTCCTCCTCCTCCTCCTTTTCTCCTCCTCTTCATCCCCCTCCTCTTTGTCCCCCATTCTCTTACTCCTCCTCCTTCTCCTCCTCCTCTTCCTCCTTCTCTTCTTCCTTCCCCTCTTTCCTTCCCCCTCTTCCTCCATCTCCTCCGCCTTCCTTTCCTCCATCTCCTCTTCGTCCCCTCCTCCTCTTCCTCCTCCATCTCTTCCTCCTTCTTCTTTCCCCCCTGCTCCTCCCCTCCTCCTGCTCCTCTTCCTCCTCCATATCCTCCTCCTCTTTTTCCTCTTCCACTTCCTCTTCCTCCCTTCCTCTTCCTCCTCTATTTCTTCCTCCTCCTTTTTCCCCTCCTCCTCTCCCTCCTTCCCTCCTCTCTTCTTCCCCTTCCTCCTTTTCCATCTCCTTCCTCCTCCTCCTCCTCCTCCTTCTCCTCCTCCTCCTCCTCCTCCTCCTCCTCCTCCTCCTCCTCCTCCTCCTCGCCTCCTCCTCCTCCTCCTCCTCCTCCTCCTCCTCCTCCTCCTCTCTAATCTTCCAAGACTGGTGCTAGAATAAGAAGAAATCTGCACTACAAGCAGAGCAGCTTACAAAGGATCCTATGACTGACACAAAACCCACAAATGTATGGGATTCCAGGAGACTTTTCTTACAGATTTAGAACAGAAGTGGAAGATTTTTGACTTTTCCCTAAGAAATAGAGCTATATTCTTCCACTTCCATTGAAACACCAATCTAATTCCCCCAGTTCAAACTGAGGTTAGAAGAACTCACCCAACGTGAACTTAGCAAGTGGGGATACTTAACTGGTGGGCCTCCAAAACATTCTTCCCTTCTGTCTTTGTGTTCCAGTCCAAAGAGACACCACTTACCTCCAGGGAGATACTGTACCAAGATTTGGACCCCATTCCAAAGGAGGTGCCATCAGCCTGGGGCCAGAGAGGGGCAAGACTACGTCGGGCTGCCCAGAGATCTTGTCCACCTTTGTCTTCTTGGACATTGTGGATTTCTGGAGATGGAGGAGAACGGGAAGAAAACCACCGTTACCATCGCCTGATGGGAACTCTGGTTTCATCCATGGTGGCAGAAGAAGACCTCCCTCCTCCTACATGGTACGTGGTTCCAAGGGACCATCGCAGGGGTCCCCCTCCCCCTCCCCCTCTCCGATATGTGGCTGATGGCGAGATCAGGGAACAAGGGAACACATTGCCCTACCTCAGCCTTAACCAGGGAGAATAAAATGAAACATCTGGCAAGCGCATCTCAATTGGTGTGTGGTCCAACATTTTCTCATTCAGCTCAGTTGAGGAATGTGTTGTGCGACTGGGGAGGGGTTGTTGTTTTGAGAAGTGGCTCCTTCAAGATTTAGGGATCCGCTTGATGCAATTGATTGGTTACAGCTCAACCAATCTTCTTCCCAGCCAAAGGTCTCTGTGGTTCGGATGCTGCTGAATGACACCTCCCAGGAATTCCAGATGTTGGGAATGGTAGAGTAACAAAAATCTGGAGAGCTCCAGGCTCTTCAAATTTTGCATTTCAAATTTTGAAGATTTTCCCAGCAGTACAATATGTGGAGACTCCAAAAATGGAAATGCTGTCTTTGCAGTGTGAACTCTGCATAGATGTTTGCAGGGTCTGGTAAAAAATGTTGTGATGAGGATGCAATCAAACACACCTCAAAAGAGGCAGAGCTTTAAATGCACCACTGTGGCCACCACCTGGACTTTTTGGATGATCCTTGAAAACATAATTTTCCTACCAGGTGTAAACCATAGTGCATTCCTAGAAAGGCAGCTTTTATATGTTCTTTCTTCCTCCCCTCCGTCCCTCCCTCCCTCCCTCCTTCTCATTCACACCTTCCTTCCTTCCTTCCTTCCTTCCTTCCTTCCTTCCTTCCTTCCTCCCTTCCTCCTCCCTCCCTCCCTCCCTCCCTCCCTCCCTCTCCCTCCTTCCCTCCCTCCTCCTCCTCCTTCCTTCCTTCCTTCCTTCCTTCCTTCCTTCCTTCCTTCCTTCCTCCCTCCCTCCCTCCCTCCCTCCCTCCCTTCTTATACTTATATATCCAAGCAACTCTGCATAGACTTCCAGAATTTCCTATATTCAGTAAATTAGTAAATGTGCATGAAATCTTTTTATTTCTGACAAGACTATGACCTTTCTTGTTTTCCCACTTGGCCTGGCATTTAGTTTGATCTTGAGGCACATTTTTAATTGCATTTGAAAAAGGAATAACAAGGATTGCTGGGAGAGCAGAAAGACCAACTTTTAATTCAGAAAATAAATTGCTAATTGCAGTGAACCATAGAAGACTTTGAGCACCACCTCCAAGAAGGAAATCAACATACAGTGTAAAGGCAGAATATTAACAAGAGAGAGAGAAATAAAAATAAAACTGTTAAAAGTGTTTATCTCCCCCTCACCCCAATCATCCCTTGCCATTCTTCCAACTTGGTTCAGAAATGATGAAAAATCAACATTTCTCATGAATCCACTCTGGGGAATTTTCATCACGCCTGGGCATTAGCTCTAATTGTGTTAATAAATTTGTAACTTTATTTTTTTATATATATATATAAAGTTCCCTGCAAAGGTTAATTGGACAACTTGGTTGTTTTCTTGAGGGAAGAAGGAATCTGGGGATACGTTTTCCCTCTCTTATTAATTACTTTCTGAAAAGAAAGATGGTTGGGTTTGATGAAATGTATTTGGAGAAAAAACAAAACCTCACATTGCTCAAGATTCATTCTGGTTCACAATTTTTTTTCCCTAACCTCCAGTTCCTTCTTTTGTGTGTCCACATTACTTTGGAATTTCACCTTTAAAAAGGGGAAGAAATATGTACCTTTTTGCATACATTTCTTATAATGTATAAACAGGGTTAAGTAGCATAGGTAGTCCTCACTTAATGACTAGTCGCTTGATGACCGTTGGAAGTTACAACAGCCTGGAAAAAAGTTGCTTTATGGCCTGTAAAGCATTTGTGACCATTGTGAAATGTTGCATTGCAAACACACATACACACACCCCATGATCACATAAGCTAGGAAATGAACATGTTCCCAGCATCACTTCCCTCTCTCTGCTGTGTTAATTAGCCAGCTTCTAGTGCAGCCATTCAAGAAGGGCTTTCTCCTCATGCGTAATCTGGCTGACCTTCTCTGCTCCTGCTTTTTCTCTGTCCTATGTGTTCTTGGATCAGGTGCAGCAGGCAGTTCCTCTTCCTCATCACTGATTGGCTGCAGCTGCATGCTTTCCCCACCTGAAGCCTCAGGGCTGTCCTGCTGAAGCTGTGCTTCAGCCAAATCCCTCTTAGACAGCTGCTTGGAGCCATTGCCCAACTGCCCTCCAGATGTGCCTGGAAATGGTTCATCTTCCTCTGAGCTGACCTCTGAAAAGATAACTGGGGAAATGTCCAGGGGAGACATCACATAAGATAACCTTTATTGTCACTTTTTTTCTGTGAACACACTAGCACACATTAAAAAAATAAAATTTTGATGCCCGCTCCCAAAAGAATATACAGTATATATAGAATAGAATAGAATAGAATAGAATAGAATAACAGAGTTGGAAGGACCTTAGAGATCATCTAGTCCAACCCCCTGCTCAGGCAGGAAGCCCTATACTATTTCAGACAAATGGTTGTCCAATCTCTTCTTTAAAAGTTCCAGTGTTGGAGCATTCACAACTTCTGGAAGCAGGTTGTTTCACTGATTGATTGTTTTAACTGTCAGGAAATTTCTTCTTAGAAGAAATTCTTTTTATATACCCATACACACACATGCACATACATATACATATGCCATGCATATACACATGCCATATACTGTATACACACACACACACACACACACACACACACAATCCATTTTGAATACGTAGTGGAAAAAAGAGTCTTGAGATTTAACAAGGTTGATAATATATTTTATAAAGTTATTACAGAATCTAATTGTTCTGCTTCAGATACCACAAAGCCTCCTCCCACAAGATAACAAAGAAAACAGGTCAAGGTGAGGATGTGTAGCATCCCAGACCAATACTGCAGATCCTGGACAAGCATTGCTTATATGCCATGTCCTGGATAGAAGGAACTTCCAACAATCTTTTCTGCTGTCCTCACCACTCTCTGCACAGCCTTCCTGTCCAAACCACACAGTAATACAATACGACAGGATGGTTTCAATCGTCCGTCTATAAAAAGTGGTAAGGATAGGTGAAGGAAGATGTATTCTTCTCATACGACACAGAAAATGCAGATGTTGCTGTGCCCGCTTCACCAATGTCTCACTCTTGAGCGACCAAGCTAACCTGCTCATCAACTGCACACCCAGAAACCTGATACTACTAACCACCTCCACAGTTGAATTGATAATACACAGAGATATATGGCTGTGCCTGCCTTTTCTGAAATTAACAATAATCTCTTGTTTTTCCTACGTTTAAAACCAGGCTGCTTTTAAGATTCCTGTCTATAAGCGAGCAACAATAAAGAAACTATTGTGAACTAATTCCTTGTGTCATTCTTGGTTTCTCAGGCCTGGCAGAAGTAGATTTTGACATTGTATTGGATCTCATTCAGTTTCTTTTGTTTTAAATAATTATTTTGGTGCGTGGTGATGCAGTGATTAGAATGTAGTACTGCAGGCTACTTCTGCTGACTGCCGGCTGCCAGCAGTTTGGCAGTTTGATTCTCATTGGCTCAAGGTTGATTCACCCTTCCATCCTTCCAAGGTCGATAAAATGAGGACCCAGATTGTTGGGGGCAATAGGCTGACTCTTTAAACCACTTAGAGAGGGCTGTAAAGCACTGTGAAAGGGTATATAAATCTATTGTTATTGCTATTTTGTCACCACCCAGAAGTTTTTTTGTTTGTGATAGATGGGTGGACATTTCAATTGGACAAATCATTAAATCAGTCAATCAAGCTCCATTTGTTTCGTTGTTTAAATGCCAACTAAGTGACTGTGTGTCCTATAATTTCTCCACATATTATAAAGAGGGAAAACATTTCTAACTCTGAAAAAGGGGAGCACTCAAAGATACCTTTATAGGATCTTCCCGAGTATATAGGATTTCCCTTAATTTTAAAGAGCAAAAAAGTAATAAGAAAAAGGGTTCAGCAACAATATATTGGTAGTTTCTCGACTTATGATCACAATTGGGACAGAATTTCTATCGTAAGAAACGTGATTTTAAGTCAAATGGCACCAATTTTGCAACCATTTATACAATGCTCATTAAGCAAACCTACAGTTGTTAAGTAAACATCATGATCGTAAGTGTGAACCCATTCTTCCAAATGGATGTGGGTTTTATTTTATTATTTTATTATTTATTTTATTATTTTATTTTATTATTTTATTTTTTATTTTATTATTTTTTATTTTATTTTATTTTATTTTATTTATTTTATTTATTTTATTTATTTTATTTATTTTATTTATTTATTTTATTTATTTTATTTATTTTATTTATTTTATTTATTTTATTTATTTAATTTATTTAATTTATTTAATTTATTTAATTTATTTAATTTATTTAATTTATTTAATTTATTTAATTTATTTAATTTATTTAATTTAATTTAATTAATTTAATTTAATTTAATTTAATTTAATTTAATTTAATTTAATTTAATTTAATTTAATTTTATTTTATTTTATTTTATTTTATTTTATTTTATTTTATTTTATTTTATTTTATTATTTTATTTTATTTTATTTTATTTTATTTTATTTTATTTTATTTTATTTTATTTTATTTTATTTTATTAGTTTAGTTTAGTTTAGTTTAGTTTAGTTTAGTTTAGTTTAGTTTAGTTTAGTTTTTTTGAAACTGGCAAGAAAGGTTGCAAATTGAATTCAAGTGACCACAGGAACTGCAATCGGTCATAAATGTGAACCAGTTGCCAAGCGTCCGAATTGCAATCACATAAACATGGGAACGGTGCAGCAGTCATAAATAACAGAACAACAGAATAATAGAGTCGAAGAGACCTTGGAGGTCTTCTAGTCCAACCCCCTGCTCAGGCAGGAAACCCTATAGGTCTTGGTTGATAGAAAACAAAAATGGTCCTTTTTAAATGTCCACTTGTTTGATAATTGTTTGAACTTGCAACGGTGCTGAACAAGTGATACCTATGACTAGTTCTTGAGGTTCCAACAGTCACAGTATAGCATAGTCATGTGGGTTGATGCCAAACTGGTTTAAAGTGTTTTGAGAGTGAAATTGATGATGGTATGGAATTTTAATCCTGTTGGAGAAGTTGGGGCCAAATTTAAAACCTTTTCATGGAAGCCATATATCCTACTAGAAATTTAAGACCCACTAGATTTAGTTTTAATAAATGGACTTTGAGGAAAGATAAATATAATAGTTTCATTTCAGGAAAGCACAATATAGCAACATCTCGGTTTCTAGGTACTATTGTTTCTAATTGGATCCCTAGGGCGATGGGTTATATTCTCCCATGGAAGTAAACCCAATGGGTTTTGAGAAAGATTTTTTTTTAAAAGTACAGAATAAAACTATCCTTTCTCACTAATAATTGGACAGAAAGAAACTGTACAAGTTTCTTTCTTGTACAGTTAATACAGGGAATTATTTTGAATGCTGACTGAAACTTGTTAGAAAGTCCTTCATATTTTAAATAACAATAATCTATCTATCTATCTATCTATCTATCTATCTATCTATCTATCTATCTATCTATCTATCTATCTATCTATCTATCTATCTATCTATCTATCTATCTATCTATCTATCTATCTATCTATCTATCTATCTATCTATCTATCTATCTATCTATCTATCTATCTATCTATCTCTTCTATCAATCATCTCTATTTTAATAGCTTGGCACTTATACATCTCTTTCTCTCCCTACTATTTCCTATTTCACCTAAGTTTCACACATACAACCTTATTTATCTATATCTCAGTGGGAAACAAATGGGTAGCAAAACCATTGCTTTTGCTTCTTAAAATCACACAGTTACAAAAACTGATTAGCAAAGCAAATTGCAAGCAGAAAGTATTTATGATTCCAAACATGTCTAGTGTCATGTTCTCTAGTACCATAGAGAACTGGCTTTTGATTACATCATTTTGACTATCTGGGCTCTATGTTCATTGCCTGCTATTTTGAGAAGATAACGTGAAACTAATTACATATACTTCCCTTATCCCACATGGGGAACTAAATCTTTTTGAACTCTGTGAGGTGGCCTCCGAAGAAAAAGATATAGGGGAATTGTGATGATGGAATAAAGAAAAGTGAACACCACATCTCACAGAATGAAGAGGAGAAGGAAGATCTTGTTACCACAGAAGAGTATCAAAAGCCTATCAAGTGTATAGTCTTAGACTATCTGATAGTCTGTTTTTGGGCTTCAAGTGACATTTAGCAGTCCACTCCTTGCTTTTCATGATGTTCCCTCAGTTTTATAGATTTTCATGAATCTTACTTCATGGTTTTGAGTCAATGAAATGGACAAGAAATGCCTGGATTTGTATATGGTTGTGTGACAATGTCAATTTCTTCTTCCAAGAGACTCTACAGTACAGCAGGCCACCATGAAGATCTAAAATATGAGCCATAAGCTGGTAAAGATTGGTAAGCCTCAAATGATTATGACAAGGCTTTCTTTGCCCTCAAACATGGAATGAATGGAGAAGGGGCAGGTATGAGAGATGGTATTTCATTTAGTATGTCTTCAGAGTTTGTGCATGGATATCAATATTCCTTCCTCTTCTTTCAATCATCAATAATATCTTCTTGGTATGGAGAACTTGAGTGAGGGAAGCTCTGTGTTTAGAAATATTCTTCGGCTAAGGGAGGTGATAGCTACTATTTTCTTCACACCATCATCTGTGTTCATGTGAATCATTGCATGGTTACTTGTACTATCACCAATACTGATCCATGTGGCTTAGTGTATGGGGTTGATTTGAATATTCTTTTTTCCCTTTTTATATTAAGCATATTAAGCACTAATATATCTCTCCTCCTTTCTAGTTGTTTTTTCCAAGGCTCTTGGAAAGTTGTCTAATAATTTTAATATCACTCTCTGAAGGACATACAGTATAAGTCATGCCTGAAGTCAAATGACATGGCTATGATAGGGAGGGAAGGAGGAAGGGAGGGAGGGAGAAAGAGAGGGAGGGAAGGAGGGAGGGAGGGAGAAAGGAAGGCTTGAATAGAATGGTTTTATGGTTTTGTGAATATATGGAAAATATTGCAAGTCTATGCAAAGGTGCTTGGGGTATATAGCCATAGGAAGGGAGGGAGGGAGGAAGGAAGGAAGGAAGGAAGGAAGGAAGGAAGGAAGGAAGGAAGGAAAGAAGGAAGGAAGGAAGGAAGGAAGGAAGGAAGGAAGGAAGGCTTGAATAGAATGATTTTATGGTTTTATGGTTTTGTGAATATATATGGAAAATGTTGCAAGTGTATGCAAAGGTGCTTGGGGTATATAGCTGAAGGAAGGAAGGAAGGAAGGAAGGAAGGAAGGAAGGAAGGAAGGAAGGAAGGAAGGAAGGAAGATCTTTTAAAGGCTAAAATATGAAAGTTACATCAACCCAAACATAGCTGCTAAACCAACCCCTGTAAATGTCCATATATGTTTAAATTTTATTTTAGGGAAATAGAAAAGGTGGATCTACTTTTATGTTCATCAGTTCCTAAATGAAACTATTGTAGGTTTAATCTAAGAAGAACTTTACTTGAACACAAGGATCAAAACGGGAGAGGGGAGAAAAAGCTGAACAGTGAAACCATGTGAAGAAAGTTTCCCTGGAAGGTTGTTTGTTAGCCTGGCTGCAGATTTTTGTTTTATTATTTGAAGGAGAGAGGGGCATAACTGATCTCTTATTGTGAAGGTAGTTTAGGATCAGAAAGCAATGAGGGAAGAAACAACCTTTGGAATTTAGTACTTACATGTTTTAAAAAAAAATCCAAAAATTACAGTAGCATTGTCAAAATTCAAATCTACGGTAACAGCTACCTGCAAGAACATGTGTGAAATCTGTATAGATAGGCAGAGATGAGAACAGAAAAACAATCCTTTCTCAAAATATTTCTTTTGCATAGGATGCTGAGTTCTGGCTTAACAAGCCAGAGTTCCTGGGTTCAGAGAAGTTAATTTCTTCAGTGAATGAATCAGTTTATGCTTGAAGAATTGACTCATACAGGCAGATAAGACATATCCTGGACTCCCACAGCACACTTTGATTTTAATTGGTGAATTGTTCAACTCCAATTTAGCCTAGTCTAGCAGCTGGGTGAGCTCAGCCCTTTTCTAGGACCATCCCCAATGAGATGGCTTTGTATGCTCAAGGGCCAAAGCATTTACAAAAGGAATGGGAGAAGAACATTTTTGAATATCAAACAAGGGAAGAAGTAGACTGTTATTGTTGAATCATGCTTCTTTCTTGGAAAAGAAAACCTCTTTCTCTGAAGCCAACTCTTCTTTTTCTTTTCTTTGTGAGATCAGCAGTGTTCCAATATTTGAGTGGCTGACACAAAGAAGAGGGGATTAACTTATTTTCCAAAGCACCAGAAGGCAAGACAAGAAGCAATGGATGAAAACAAATCAAGGAGAGAAGCAACCTAGAACTAAGAAGAAATTTTCTAACAGTGAGGACAATTAACCAGTGGAACCGCTTCCCTTCAGAAGTCGTGGGTGCTCCATCACTGGAGGCTTTTAAGAAGAGACTGGACAGCCACTTGTCTGGAATGTTATAGGGTCTCCTGCTTGAGCAAGGGGTTGGACTAGAAGACCTCCAAGGTCCCTTCCAACTATGTTATTTTGTTATTCTGATTAGAAATGGGAAACCACACCAGTTACGAAGAATTCATCCTCTTGGGCTTTCTGATTGGGCAAAAGGCAGAGATATTCTTGGCCACAATACTGATGGTGGTGTATGCGTCAACAATATTTGGTAACTTGACTATTCTGTTCATCACCATTACCGACAGTTGTCTCCATACACCGATGTATTTCTTCCTTGGCAATCTTTCTGTCCTAGACCTTTTTTTTTCAACAGTGACTGCTCCCAGTTTGTTGAGGAATCTCCTCTCTGGAATAAAGACCATCTCCTTTGCTAGCTGCATGGCCCAATCCTATTTCTACTTCTTCCTGGGCACAGTGGAATACTTCCTCTTGACATGTATGTCCTATGACCGCTATGTGGCCATCTGTAACCCCTTACATTATCTGGTGATCATGAATGACTGTTTTTGCATTCAAATGGTAGTGGCTTGTTGGTTGGCTGGGTTTGCCTTTGTCCTCTATCCAACCATCATGGTCACCAGGTTCTCCTACTGCCACTCCAATGTCATTGATCACTTCTTCTGTGACAGTGAACCTCTATTGAAGTTATCTTGTACAGATACCAGCTTGATACAAAATATCCTATTTGTGTTATCATCAATTGTCATTGTTTGTTCTTTGAACCTGACCTTAGTCTCTTATATTTACATTGTCTCTGCTATTTTGGTTATCCCCACTGACTCTGGGAAGAAGAAGGCCTTCAACACATGCATATCTCATCTCACATTGTTCTTGATGGCTTCTAGTGTCTCCATCTTACTGTACGTGATCCCATCTAAGCAATCAACTTTGGGGGCTCGCAAAATCCCGGCACTACTCAGCAGCATAGTGAACCCATTCCTGAGTCCTTTTGTGTACACCCTGAGGAATGACCTGGTGAAGACAATTCTGCAAAAGCTCTTTGAACAGGCTCAAACCTTCACAGTTCAGAAGGTGCAGAAATTCTTCATAGTTCTGGTCAGGTTTGTAGGGAAAGCCAGAATTTAAAACAGTGGCATCACACACTTTTTTTTTTGTCAAAGTAATGATTTAACAGCTAACCAGCTTATGTAATGTAAGATGTAAAGATGGGAATGACTCAGCAGGGTCTGTGTCTCTTTAAGAGCCTTTGTATAAAGGGAAGTTTCCGCTGATGTGTTCTCTCTCTTCCGTTTCCTGCTGTAACTGTGGTGTGTTGGATCCTGCTGTATTGGCACGTGTATGTATATTGTTCCTGGTGTATGATATTGTAGATAGTGTAAGATAAACCACCATTTAATATAGACCACTGTTTACTGTGTTTACTCCTGGGTTATATCACGCAATGCATGCTCTAACATTTTTTCCCAATCTGCATATGGAAGCCATATTCCAGAGCATTCCAAGAAAGGAGCCTGGGAAGGAAAAAAAAACACCCTCTACATGATATTCAGTTTAATGCAAATGTCATTAAAATATTCAAACAAGGTTGAAACAATAATTTTCCATTTATTTAATAGGTACTCTGTTTTGTCACTTTAAGATTCACTCTTTTTTCCCATAGTGTCTTCATACCATCTATGATTGCAACGTTACATATTGTCGAGCTATTTTGTTTAAAAGAAACAAGTGAATACAGGCAGTCCTCCACATAACCATAACCATAACCATAACCATAACCATAACCATAACCATAACCATAACCATAACCATAACCATAACCATAACCATAACCATAACCATAACCATAACCATAACCATAACCATAACCATAACCAAAGTTGGAAGGGATCTTGGAGGTCATCTAGTCCAACCCCCTGCTCAGGCAGGAAACCCTATACCATTTCAGACAAATGGCTGTCCAGTCTCTTCTTAAAAACTTACAACAGTTCATTTAGTGACTGTTTGAAGTTACAACACCACAGAAAAAAAGTGACATGACCTTCTTTTTTTCTTCATACTTATGACCGTTGCAGCATCCCCGTGGTCACGTGATCCAAATTCAGATGCTTGGCCACTGGTTCATATTTGTGACGGTTTTTTGAATAACTTATGGATATTCTTAGGGATATATGGACGGTTGCAGTGTCCTGAAGTCACGTGATCCCCTTTTGCGACCGTCTGACAAGCAAAGTCAATGGGGGAAGCCAGATTCACTTAACAACCTTGTTAATAACTTAACAACTGCAGTGATTCACTTAACAACTGTGGCAAAAAAGGTTGTAAAATGGGGCAAAGCTCACTTAACCAATGTCTCACTTAATGACAGAAATGTTGGGCTCAGTTGTGGCCATAAGCCGAGGACTCCCTGTATGATAACCCTCATAAATTTAACAGCTGTCAGCCTTGAGAGCTAGTTCAGACGATTAGCATGCCCATGAACTAATTCCACTTTATTGTAAGGTTACATTAGCAGAATAATTGCAAGTCTGATATTGTATTTCTGACAGGCCCACACAGGAAGGTCCAATGAAACTGATTGATTGCTAAACAGCCTGTGCACAGGAATCTTCTCAACTAATTGCTTAGAATTAGATAAGGGTCAATGGGATTCAAGGGTTGGACATAGGCAGTGGTGGGATTCAGCCAGTTCGCACCACTTCGGCAGAACTGGTAGCTAAGGAGAGGAATGGAGCAAAGGTTTCCACAAGATGGACTCCGTACCAAAGAAGACCTGCCTCCTGGTATGTGCCATATCTAATTTCCTGGCAAATGGAAGCCACAACATGCCTTCTCTGCTGACCTGACAGACTGCGCAGATATAATTGGAGAGAGATAGTCCATCACATAGCCCAGCCGCCTGCTTATTCAGTGCTAAATCAATAGCCAATCAGTTCAATTTCTTGCAAAACCCAATGCATTGTCTCAGTTCAGTCCTCAAAGCATCCTGCACCTGTTTGTTCCTCAAGCAGTATATGATTGGGACCAGGAAAGGAATCACGACAGTACTCAGAAGAGTCATCATTTTGTTGAAGATGGATTCATTGGCATCCTTTGGTTTCATATACAGGAAAATACAAGTACTGTAAGCGATCGTGACCACAATCATGTGAGAAGCACAAGTGGAGAAGGTCTTCTTCCTCCCGGTAGTTGAGGGGATGCGCAAAATGGTGGAAATGATTTTGACATAAGAGACAATGTTGACACTTAAGGTCCCAAGCAGAGAGAATACGGCAACCACAAAATAAGTCATTTCTAGGAAGCTGGTGTCAACACATACCAGCTTCATTAGGGGTCCATTATCACAAAAGAAATGATTCATGATGTTAGGACCACAAAACGGCATCAGAAATAAAGGAATGGATGGAACTAGAATTAGTGATATTCCCCCAGCCCAGCAACAAATTACCAACAATGAGCAGATTCGGGGATTCATGATGGTTGGGTAGTGAAGAGGGTTACAGATGGCTATGTAGCGATCAACAGACATGGTGGCCACTAGAAGGAACTCAGTGGTGCCAAAGGCAAAATTAAGAAATAACTGTATGAAGCAACCAGCTACAGAGATGCTCTTACTTCCAGTGGCTATGTTGATCAGTGTTTTGGGAATTACGGTAGTTGGGGACCCTATGTCTGCCCATGCCACATGTCGGAGGAAGAAATACATTGGGGTACAGAGCTGAACATTCAGCAGTGTGATAATAATAATCAACATGTTTCCTATTAACGTCAAAAGATAAATCCCAAGCAGGAGGAGAAAAAGGCCAACTGCAACTTGGGGATTGTCAGTCAGCCCCAACAGTACGAATTCCTTTATTGTGGTCCTATTTGCCATTAGTCCATTCCTAAAAGTAGAGCGAAGAAATTAATTTCCAGATCTCCATTCTTCTTTTAATCACATGTTTCAAATGGGCACCAGTTCATCCCTTTTCATTCATTGTATTAAAATCAAATAGAAGTTAAAATTTGATGGTTTGAATTAGACCAAGATACTTCAAATATGTTATTGTAAGTGGAGTAATTCTTGTAGGCACTCTAATTCTGGTTGTGTTTAAGCCAAATGGAGCTAAGAAAGGTCATTCCATGTGTCAACTTGTCTACAACAATTAATTCTTGTGAACAAGCAAAGATTCTTTTCTGAATGATGGTTGTCTTTTTTTTCCCAGCTTTGCTCAGGTTTCTCCAGAAACTTTCCTTGGAGGTGGCTATGGAGATAGCTCCATATTCAAAGACATCCCCAAAGAGTTTTTATTCTCACCTCCTTCCAGCAGCTGCAAAGGCATTAAAAGAAAGAGAGGTGATGTTCCTAAAGTGAACCCAGTTATGATGGGCCACTCTGTAACATTATCTCTATGTTGAAAACATGAAGAAGTCAACATTCTCATCATCCTCCTGTCCTGTTTGCACAATACATCAGAGAAAGAAGATTGGTTCAGCCCAACAGTAACCCAGGGCTGCTTGGAATTAGGACTGATCTCCCTTCTGATCCCAAAAATGATTTGCAGATGTTCTCATGACATCTTCTTATTCAGGACTCAGATGTGCATGTAAGTGCGCATAATGTGTCTAGTGTCCAAGACTGGAGACGGATCAAAGGCTTACTCTGAATGACTACTAACCTTGATGGAAAATAACTTACAATTCCTCAGACTCACCCTCTTCTGACTAGAATACTTTGTAACTGTGCTGTCCCACTCACACACACTCTCACACACATAACTGTGGTTTAGTGGGTTTATTAATATTCCCCTGCAACGCCCTTCACAAAAACCCAGAACTGTCCCCATTAAGTCCAGCCACAATCAGACCAATGCTAGTTCATAGAGCAATGGCCAATGAGTCCACAAGGCCTTTGAAAATTCCCCAATCAAAATAAACCCACCAGTCAAAATTAAATCCACAATACAAGAGGATTCGAGAGGCAAGAAAAGTTCAGAGTTGACAAGGCACAGTCCAAATCAAGGCACGGTGTCATCCTAAAGCAAGGCAAGAATTGCAATGACCGGAAAATACACAGCTAAGAAATGAACACATTGTTCCCAGCATCACCTCCATCTGTCTGCTGTGCTAAATGATCAGCTTCTGGTGCAGCCAGTCAAGAAGGGTGAGGCTTTCTCCTTGCAAGTAATCTGGCTGACTTTCTCTGCTCCTGCCTTTTCTCTGTCCTATGTGTTCTTGGATCAGATGCAGCAGGCAGTTCCTCTTCCTCATCACTGACCAGCTGCAGCTACATGCTTTCCCCACCTGAAGCCTCAGGGCTGTCCTGCTGCAGCTGTGTTTGAGCCATCTCCCTCTCAGACAGCTGCTTGGAACCATTAACCAACTCCCCTCCAGATGTGCCTGGAAATGGTTCATCTTCCTCCCAGCTGACATCCGGAGAGATAACTGGGAAAGCGGCTGGGGGAGTCATCACCCTATCTTGCTTAAAAAATGCAAACCACTTACAGGGATCACCTTTTGAATGGATGGGGAGGAGAACAATCTTTTTTCTTTCATAAAAGTTTTCTAAATACACTGACAATAGTTGTCACTTCTCCTTTGGCCAGTATCGGTTTCAGGTGCTTCCAAGCAGACAGCATGAAGGCAAACTGTCCTGGGAAGAAATGGATTTAATCGTCATTTATTTCTTAAGACCTGTAAGTGCTGTGGGACAGGAGGAACAGTGTAATTCAGGAGAAAATTTTGTTTCAGGAGAGCATCTCTACACAAGTTGCTTCTGTAGATAGTCTTTCCTTGCAGAATTGGGTCAACTCAACAAGGTTGCAACCATACACCCTTTGTGGCACAATCCAGGAAGCCAAACTTAATTATAAGTGGGGAAGTTGTGAAAAAGACACCAAGAAGACAACAATCCTGCCCCAATTTCAGTGGTGGGATTCAGCCAGTTCGCACCAGTTTGGCAGAACCGGTAGCTAATTTTTTGTTGCCCAGCCCCAGAATGGACTTCTGGAAGTGACATCCACACAGAGAACCAGTTGTTCACATATTTGAATCCCACCACTGCCCAGTTTCTAAACCTGGACTTTCATAATTTTTCTTGCAATATAGGGTTGAATAAAAGAGATAAGCTAGACATGCAAACTTCCTCAACATTTTATGATCAAAATCTCCATTTCTGAATTGTCCCTGGAAATAAATAAGAATATAATTCTGATCTTTTCACCTCCAGAATGTAAGTTCATTAAAGAAATCTAGCAAAAATGTTTCATAAGAAAAAAAATAATGATTATTCTAAATAACAGAATAACAGACATGGAAGGGACCAACCTCCTGTTCAAACAGAAAACTCTATACAGTACCACTTCAGACAAATGATTGTCCAATCTCTTCTTAAAAACCTGCAGTGTTGGAGCACCCACAACTTCTGGAGGCAAGCTGTTCCACTGATTAATTGCTGTTAGGAAATTTCTCCTTAGTTCTAGGTTGCTTCTCTCCTTGATTAGTTTCCATCCATTGCTTCTCCTCCTGCCTTCAGATGCTTTGGAGAATAGCTTGACCCCCTCTCCTTTCAAGCAGCCCCTTAGATATTGGAAAGCTGCTATCATATTACCCCTAGTCCTTCTTTTCATTAAGCTAGAAATAACAAGTGGCATTGTGCCTAGTCTTTGTGTGGTTTATATGTAGCATGAAGTAGGCATTTATAGTTTGCAAACCATAGTTTATGAATAGTATAATGTGAAACTTTCACCAATTGTAGCATAATTTAAGAACAATAAAGGCATTTGCAGTAGGTTTCACTAGTTATCTAGCATTCCCATGTAAATATTGGACCTAGATATAATTTACATTTGCTTCCAAACCAGTCCAAGCACTACAAATCAGAAATTTACTAACTTAATATTCTACTTTGGAACTCAGAAATCCATTTCTTAGCTTTACAAAGTAATATTTTAGCTCACCACTCTTGAGATTTACAAACATTAAAAAAATGCAAAAACACTCAACCCTTGCAAACTACATACACTAAAAAATATTCACAAATTTTTCAAGATCCTTGTGGTATTCCTCATCTGAATCATGCTGATAAAATCAATATTCTAGATTATCAAGGTATTTTTTTAATATGTTACAAATCAGAAGCAAAGCAAAACCATCCAACGTTTACTTGCTAATATATTTTTTGGTTTGTCATAATATTTTCACCACTGGGAATCATATCAATCATTGTAGCATAATTTTTGAGATCCTTATTTTTGTCATCTTATTTATGCTTTGCTTATTTTGCTTAGTTCTGTAAGCAAAATCAACAGTTTAATAATATAGTAAATGGCATTTACTTCTCTAGATTGTTAAACTATGTCTGTTTTGCTTTCAAACCAGAGGCAAAGCAAAAACATCTGTTAAAATATTACCCTTTAATTCAGTTTGTTGAGAAGCATGGCATTTTCCATTCTTAGTACTTTGAGGACATGTCTTGTCTTCTTGGCTCACATATGTAACCCCTATGCAGTTTTGCTGCCTTCTTCTTCTATACCTTTTCATGACAGTGAAGATGGAAGCAACCTCTCATAAACAATAGAGCTAGTTACTGTTTTGAAGCAGCTAGCTATCAAATTTTACTTCCTAAGTTATTTTTAGGATGCAAACTATTTTTCACTCCTTGCAATCTACATAAAAGCCATTTTCTAGTTGATTAATCTATGTTTCGTTATGCCTACAAATGAAAGCAAAAGCATCTATTAAGATATTACCCCTTAATTCAATGTTTGGGAAACATAGCATTCTCCATTCACAGGGCTTTTGAAAAGAAGCCTTGTCTTCTTCGCTCATGGATGTACCCCTTCTGCAATATCTCAGCCTTCATCTTTAATATCTTTCCATAGCAATGAACATAGAAACAACCTCTTATACTCAATAGAGCTAGTTACAGTTCTGAAGCATGTGGTATAAGAAGAATTCAAGACTGACTTGTGAAGATCCCTCAGGGACATCTCAGTGCAAAGAAATGCATTGCAAGGAATCTGTATCAAGTATTCTGTATCTCCTTCTACTGTTGATGTCAAGCCCAAAGACAGAGAAGACCATTGTGTGCATGTTCCAAGGGATGTTCAAATCTGTCTTCACTTCAGTTGAGGATTTATTTGATTAGCCATTCAATTCAGACCTAATAACACAAACCAGTTCTCTCTCAATCAATTTCGAGTATTTCAAGCACACATTTACAAAACTCATCGAAAACGGTGGGAATCAAATGGACTTGGCTGTGTCTAATTCCATTGGCCAGTGGTAATAAAACTGAGCCTCCCAGTGGGACAGTGGATTCAGACAGAAAGTATTTGAGGGAGGATTCCAGAGCATCACAGAACATGATCAGACTTGGACGTCAATGTCCATTTCTGATCTGGACTCATATTTCTTTTATTTAACTGTAGTTTTGCTTCCATTCTGAGTCATTCAAGAACTTCCCTCTGCTTTCAATCTTTGCTAGTTATTTGGATACCCAAAAATGTTTATAAATGAGAACTATGAGTCATAGTGAGCAAGATAGAGGAAGGGAGGTCTTGTCTACCATCTTTCTCCAATATCCCAAAGCAACTTTGCATGAATTCTTGATAGGTCTTGAGAAATAAGATGCTATAATTTTAAAAGTCCATAATCTTGTGGTTTGGTTTGAATTAACCAACAAAACCTCTTAATTAGAAACTTGTTTTATTCATTTTATTTATTAAACCAAATTTGCTGCCCACCTCACATTAAGGTGATTATGGGCACCTTACAAACATTAATTTCTATATTGCCAACATTCTCTAGCTCTAGATCTCATGTTTCATGCCTTCACTATGCATTTTCTGTTACATTCAGCTTTATCAATGGGAGCATTGCCTGCTGATATTCTATAATCACTGAGCTTCATTCCCCAGTTCAGTTATTCTACCCTGTGATAAACATCAAGAGGAATAGCTACATTCGCCAGTGTTGACTCCATAAGTAAACGAAAACCAAATATCTTATTGTATTGTATTACATATGATCCACACAGAGTGCCAACTAATAAAACATATTTGAACCCGAGAAACAATCAGGAGATGGTAGCTGTATGTTCTGCTTCTGAAGATGGTAAGAGCTTGGAGGATGCATTAGGTGAAGCTCTCATGTCTCCTAGGTCACATAATATGCAACCAGATGTGTTTTGTAAATGGACAACCAGGAGAGATGGGCAATTGTCTTTTCCCATTGTTCTTCACTAGCAAACCAATTTTTTCAGGGATTCCGCCTTTGATGTCAATCAGATGTTTCCATTCTTGATTACCCCATCCTCTATGCTTTCTCAAATCCCCTTGTAAGACCATCTCAATGGGTGATTATTACATCTGAAGGCAGCACAATCCATTCTAAGACATTAAATCTGAACATCTACTTCAGAGCCCTAGGAATAGCAAATCATCTCATTTTTTTTGCAAAACCAATCGTTTGTCTCAGTTCAGCCTTCAAAGCATCCTGCACTTGTCTGTTCCTCAAAGAGTATGTGATTGGGATGAGAAAGGGAGTGATAACAGTATTCAGAAGAGCCACTATTTTGTTGTAGTCTAATCCGATGGTGCCTTTTGGCTTGATATACATGAAAATACAACTGCTGTAAGTGATAGTGACCACGGTCATGTGAGAAGCAAAAGTGGAGAAGGTCTTCTTCCTCCCAGTAGCTGATGGAATACGCAGAATGGTGGAAATGATTTTGACATAAGACACAATGTTGACACTTAAGGTCCCAAGCAGACAGAATATGGCAACTACAAAATAAGTCATTTCTAGGAAGCTGGTGTCAACACATACCAGCTTCATCCATAATCACACAAAAAAAATGATTCATGACGTTAGGACACAAAATGGCATAAGAAATAAAGGAATGGATGGAACTAGAATTAGTGATAACCCCCCAACCAAACAACAAAATACTAACAATGAGCAGATTCGGGGATTCATGATGGTTGTGTAGTGAAGAGGGTTACAGATGGCTATGTAGCGATCAACAGACATTGTGGCCAGTAGTAAGAACACAGTGGTGCCAAGGACCAAATAAAGAAATACCTGTATGAAGCAACCAGCTAAAGAGATGCTCTTAGTACCAGTAGCTATGTTGACCAGTGCTTTGGGAATTATAGTACTCATATACCCCATATCTACCCATGCCAAATGTCAAAGGAAGAAATACATTGGGCTACAGAGTTGAACATTCACCAGTGTGATAATAACAATCAGTGTGTTTCCTATTAATGTCAAAAGATAAATCACAAGCAGGAGGAGAAAAAGGCTAACTTCAAGTGGAGGGTTGTCATTCAGCCCCAACAGTATGAATTCCTTTATTGTGGTCCTATTTGCCATTAGTTCATTCCTAAAAACAGAGTGAAGACATTAATTTCCAGATCCTCATTCTTCTTTTAATTGCATGTTTCAAATGGGCATCAGCTGATCAGTTTCCATTCTTTGCATTAAAAATCAAAGAGAAGTTAAAACCTGATGCTTTGAATCAGACCATGATTCTTCTAATATGTTATTCCAAATAGGGCAATTCTTCACTGTAGTCTACTTCTGAGTGTGGTTAATCCAAGTGGAGCTACAAGGGATCCCTCCATGTTTCAATCTGTCAAAAACAATTCATCCTTGTGGACATGCAAAGATCTGTTTCTGGATGATTATATTTTGGTTATCTCACCTTTGCTCAATGTTCTCCAGACTGTTCTTCTGAGATGGGTTCAAATTCTCTTTCAATATTTTTACCTAAAATCAATGTGAACAGATAAAGATGATTTGAGGGCTGAAGGTTAAAATACATGCAGGAACTGGGTACATCTAGTCTAATGAAAAGAAGGACTAGGAATGACATGATAGCAGTGTTCCAATATTTAAGGGGCTGCCACAAACAAGTGGGGGGGTCAAGCTATTCTCCAAAGCACCAGAAGGCAAGACAAGAAACAATGGATGCAAACTGAACAAAGAGAGAAGTAACCTAGAACTAAGGAGAAATTTCTTGACAGTAAAAAAAAAAAAATCAGTGGAACAACTTGCCTCCAGAAGTTGTGGTACTCCAATATTGAAAAAAGTATTGGGGAAAAAAAGGAACTATCAAATTTTATTCCCTTATTTTTGTGATGCCTAACAGTTTCACCCCTTGCAATCTACATATAAAAGTATTCATATCATTTTTATGATGTTATGCTATTGTCTCATTTTAATTTCTGCCGGTAGAAACCATTTTGTAGATGGTTAAACTGTGTTTCATTATGCCTACAAATCAAAGGCAAAGCAAAAGCATCTGTTAAAATATTACCTCTTAATTCAGTGTTTGGGAAGCATAACATTCTCCATTCTCAGGGCTTTTGAGAAGATGCCCCGTCTTCTTGGCTCACAGATGTACCTCCCCTGCAATGTCTTTGTCTTCAATAACATGTCATGGCAATGAACACAGAAGCAACCTCTCATAGGCAATGGAACTAGTTACTGTTCTGAAGCATGTGGTATAAGAGGGATTCAAGTCTTGCTCGTGAAGATCCCTCAGGAGCAAAAAAATGCATTGCAGGGAATCTGTATCAAGTATTCTGTTACTAATAAAGGAGAATATTTGTAGCTCAGGGTTGACATGAGGGATCCTTGGTGCTCTCTGAGCTTGCTTGTTTTCTTACAGACGTTTCATTACCCAAACTAGGTAACATCATCAGTGCTAGTAAGGAGTGGGGTTTGCTGTCAGTTTATATTCTAGTCTAGCTTTGCTGGCTGAAGAATTCTGGGAGTTGAAGTCCACAAGTCTTAAAGTTGCCACGGTTGAGGACCCCTTTCTAGTGTATATTCTACTCCAGGGGTCTTCAAACTTGGTCCTTTTATGACTTGTGGACTTCAACTCCCAGAATTCCTCAGCCAACGTGCGTGGCTGAGGAATTCTGGGAGTTGAAGTCCACAAGTCATAAAAGGGCCAAGTTTGAAGACCCCTGTTCTACTCTATATTATAGAGCCGAGGTGGTGCAGTGGTTATAATGCAGTACTGCAGCTACTTCTGCTGACTGCCAGCTGCCAGCAATTTGGCAGTTCGAGTCTCACCGGCTCAAGGTTGACTCAGTCTTCCATCCTTCCAAGGTTGGTAAAATGAGGACCCAGATTGTTGGGGGCAATATGCTGACTCTGTAAACTGCTTAGAGAAGGGTGTAAAACACTGTGAAGCGGTATATAAGTCTAATTGCTATTGCTATTGCTAGTGGCTTGCCTGTCTGTGTTGGTGGGGATGGTCTTAGAGATTCTTTGATCGGGCTGTTCATTATTGGCTTCATTGGCAGTTTCTTGATTGGTGTATTGTTTACTTGATTGTTGGTCTGATGTTAACATTGGAGTTAATCTATGCTTTTCTGGGTGCTGATTGCTGATGGAGAAGTGCTTGGGTCTTTTTGCTCCTTTTCGTGCTGGGTGATAGTCCCTTTTGCATAGTCTATAGATGTTGTTAATGTCTATGTGTCTATTGAAAAGACATTAACAAGCACCTCTCCACCAGCAACCAGCACCCAGATCAGCATAGATTAACTCCAATGTTAACATCAGACCAATAATCAAGTAAACAATACCCCAGGTATTACTAGGTAACTGAGGAGGTTACCTAGTTTGGGTAATGAAATGTCTGCAAGAAAATGAACAAGCTCAGAGAGCACCAAGGACCCCTCAAGTATTCTGTATCTGCTTCCTTTATTGATGTCAAACCCAAAGACAGAGAAAATCATTGTGCTCATGTTCCTCATACTTTGTGCTTTGTTTTGTTCTCTGTTATGCAACATACCAAGTTTTGTTGTGGTTTGCTTTTGACTTAACCTCTGTGAACCCAACCTCTGTGATATGTAATTACGATACAGGCTTTGTTACTTTTTGAAGCACACAGTGCAAAAGGTGTTAGCAAAGTCAGGATGGGATTGGATTGGATTGGATTAAAATGGTATTGGGTTAGGCTGGATTGGATTGGATTGGATTGGATTGAAAGTTGGTCATAAAATGGGTGGCTATGTAAAAGTTTTAAATAAATAATTAGGCTGTATTTAAAATCACACCAAATTAATTTTCTAGTTGAATGCAACTCTTCCTCTTGACCATTCATAATTCCCAATCTCACCCTCCCACTTCTTTCTGTGGGGGAGTTATTGTGGGAATTAGGTGCTTCTGCTGAAACACGTAATTCCCACAATACTGTCTTACGTCTTACTATCTTATGTCTAAGGATATAGCTTATCTTTTCTATTACATTCTCTTATGGGTGTCTTATGATTAGATTACTTTGTTATTTGTATGTACATTGAGAGTTTATACACCAGAGAGATTCCTTGTGTGTCCGATAAAACCTGGTCAACAAAGCTATTCTATTCTGTTCTGTTCTGTTCTGTTCTGTTCTGTTCATCTGACTATATGGCTGATAGGTCCTTTTCTTATAAAGCTAGGAAATAGTGGTGGAATAGCTGTCACACGAAACATTGGGACATTCCTGTTTTAATATATATTTTATTAGATTTTATAAGGGTAAAGGGGTTACATCAAAGTGCTTAGGAACCACCGTGGAGGTGGGTATATTGAACATCCAAAAAAAGAAAAAAACAATCACAAATATATAGCCCAAATCAAATCATTTAAAATTCCCTAATTCCCTCATTTAGTCTTGCATATTCAAATTAATACATTTCTATATAAGCTTCAAAGAATCCTATCAAATATCACTCACATTTCAATTCTAAAAATCCAAGTCCTGTTTTAAGCTTTACTAACTTACAATTACCATATTCCAATTGGCCTTAAATAGACATATTATTAACACTTTGGGTATCCTTTTTTTTTTTTAGATAGTAATTATATCTGGTATATTATTTCTGCAGTAATATTCTTATATTTTCTTCATTAATACCATTTCTTCTCTTGTCACCCATCCCTCTTGTTCTCCTTCTATTTCAAACTAATTATCTTAAAGTAAAAATATCAAACCAACAAATAAACAAATAAATTTCTATCTAATTTAAGTATATATTCTATCAGTTCATCTATATCTATAAAAATCTTTTTAAACCAGTAAATAAAGTTTACTTCTCCAGTAATTCTCATGTCTAAAACAAAGTATTGTTACAAAGGGTATCCTCTTAGAAATTTCACATGTTCCATTAGTTATTAACTCAGTCAAAGAATCAAAGCCTTTTTAAACCCATTAAGTAAAGCTTTAAAATACATTTTTAAATCTAATTCTAGGTTTCCTTCTATGCCATAATGGTTTCCATAATAAAATTCCTGTATCATCAAACCACAATGTTAAAGGGTCCATATTCTTTAACGCTTCAAATTGGTCAAAGTTCTCTTTCCTTTCTTTTAGTAGTCTTTGGATGGTAAAAGCCGTTTTATTCCATGTTATATTTGCCAGTTGTTTATCCACCTTTTCACGATTTTCAATAACTTGTATCTGAGTATCAGTCTCTGTTGATGTTAATGCTTCAGACATCTCCGTTAAAATTATTCTTTGATCCTCAGGCTTCTCCATAGATTGCGTTTGGAGTTGTATAAAGTTAGTTTGTTCTTTGGTTTCCACAGTTTCTCTCAGTGTAGTTTCATAGTTGAGTTGTTGACATGGTTCCTCTTTAGGTTGTTCATATTGTTGCTTCTTCTGTGCTGTCTTTCGGTTTATAATTTGATCTGTCCAAGTTTGAAAGTAAGAGTTCATATCCTCTGTGGCTTCCAGAATCTTTTCCAATATGAGCTCATAGTCCAGCTGTGTGTTAGGTTCCATATCAGTAATAGAAAGATTTTTTAATCTTTTAGAGAAGGCTCCGTAGAAATCAAACAAATGTTCAGCTCCAATTTTCAATACCAGCTGTGTCAGTTATCTTATCCTTATGCTTATATAGCCATTCCCAGCCATAATAAAAAAAAAAATATACAGTTGCAGTACCACTTTTCGACACCAGATGTCCTCAGCAGACCATCAAATCTTTTTTCTTTGTTTCCAAATTAATAGATTTTTTATTTTTCGTGTTGAAAAAATGAAGAAAGAAATGCCTCTCAGAGTAATAGATACGTAATTATAGCAATGATAATCAAAAATAAAATGTTTTCAGGTCCCCTCAGTATTCCAAAATTTAAATAGTCCATACAAATTAACTGGTTTTTTTTTTTTCTTTCTTCCAAAGCTGTTTTTCCCGAATGCCCAAACGCTGCTCCCTCACAGCAGGGAAGTAATTTAAACACAAAAGCTTTTGACAGGAGAGTAATTAGGGAAAGAAGGGGTAGGAAAGGTCTCACCCGGGTTCTCCACGGGGGTTCTTTACGCTTAGTTGTTCTTCTGGCTTTCAGCTGGTGCGACGAAGTGATCGTCCATTTTACTGGGCGATCTTTTCCTCCGACGGCCCTAAGGAGAAAAGCTTGAACTGAGGAGAGCTGCCGCTCTTCCCCAGTCAAGCAGGAGCCTCCTCAAGCGGTGGTCGCCTCTACGGGGCGACTTTCGACCCGGTTAAGGGTCTACCGGCGAAGGGAAAGCAGCCGGTGGGAGAGACGGCTCTCTCCATGCGACTGCGCGTGCCGCGTTCCAAAACCGGAAGCCGGGACATTCCTGTTTTAAGGAGGGGGGACATGATTGGAGAAATAATGAAAAGAAGTGATCTGTTGAATCATGGGTAGTGTATAAACCATCTGGAATGTCACAACATATATAGGAAATACGTCACCTTTTCTCCACTAGAACCCTGCTATGATGACTCAAAAGTCATTGATCTGTATCCAAACACAACACCTTACTTATTTCCTCCCAGCTTCCGTAGTTGCATACCTCTAAATATACATCATTATTTGTTTATATCATTTCTGTTCTGTTCCCAATTTGCAAGTATTTCTCATATAAGACTTATATTATAATTAGGAAACAAATCAATTTATGTCAGCTGTTTTTTTTTTCTTAAATAGTATTGATACTGCAACCCAAAATGATTTGTTTTCAAAAGGATGATGTGACAGTTTCAAATTACGTGGGTGAAAATAATTCTGTTCCTTGCATACTTACACATATATTTGAAACTACATCACCAGTAACATTCCTCTAATAGTAACTTAGAAATTAAAAGCCAAGAAGAGTGAAAGATCAAACAAGAGTGCTGAGATCTAAGGAACAGCCAAGCAAGAATTCCAGTCCCAACAGAGGAGAATTTCAGTGCTAGTCTTCATTCAAGATCAGAATTACAACTAGAAATAGAAATGCAACAATTTCAAAGCATAAAAATGTACACAGATTGTTTCCAGGTCCTGAACAATCCATCATAATATAAAAACCGCCTTTCACAAAATTTAACTCTGATGTAACTGTGGCCATACCCATGCTGTTCTCCTAGTAGCAGCACAGAAGTCCTTTTTTCATTGTGCTCTTCTGGAATGTATTTTTGAGATCCCAATCTAGACTACAGCAGTAGGTGATAGTTCTCTTATCCATGTATCAACAAACTCCAACTCTATGTTGATTTGTTTGAGATCAGCCAAGGTTGGCTAAGTGTTTCCAATGGTTTCTTCTCACAAAATATGTTTGTGCCTTTGCAAACAGTCTCGGAAAGCATCTTTGACCTTCTTATTCCTCAAAGTGTAAATAAAAGGGTTCAGTAACGGGGTGACCACAGCAGTAAGAACTGCCACAGCTTTCTGGGCATCTCGAGAATGACCTTTGCTGGGCAAAGAGTACATGAAGATGGCACTGCCATAGAAGATGGAAGCGACTGTTAGATGAGAGGCACAGGTTGAAAAAGTCTTCCCACGGCTGCCACTGATCTGCATGCTCAAGACAGTCACAATTATGTAGACGTAAGAGATGACAGTTACACACAAAGAGCTGAGTAACACCAGAGGAGAGAGGGTAGATTCCAGAGTCAGGAGAGTATCTACATCATTGCAAGAAAGCTTTATCAGTGGAGCATAGTCACAGAAGAAATGATCAATAACGTTAGAGCTGCAGAAGGACAGTTGGCTCAGGAGAACAATGGGGCCAAAGTTATTCATGAAAGCACCAATCCAGCACACCAATATCAAATTCACACAGACCCGTCCATTCATGATGATCGTGTAGCGCAACGGATGACAGATAGCAATGTAGCGGTCAAAGGCCATTACAGCAATCAGGATGATTTCACAGGTACCAAGGAAGAAATAAGAATAGCACTGACTGATGCAGCCCAAGAAAGAGATAGATTTGTTCTGAGAAACTAGATCCATCATCATCTTTGGTGTGATTGTCAGAACAAAAAATAGCTCCAAAAAGGACAGGTTGCAAAGGAAGAAATACATGGGGTTTTGCAAGCGTTGGTCCATGCATACCAGAGTGATAATCATGAGGTTTCCAGCTAAGGTCAAGAAAAACACAACCAGAAGCAATGAAAAAAGGAAGAATTCCATGGCCCTAGGTAATTGGAAGCCAATTAAGATGAATTCTGTCACTTGTGTTGTGCTATTCTGAGTCCTAGTTCTCATTGCAAATTTGCTGGTGGAGAAAAATCAAACAAAGAAACAACCCACTGCAGATTGGTGCCGTTAGAAAATATATATTTTGCCTTCTTCTCTTAAGTCCCAAGTTCAAAACTGGAAACCTCTCACAAAAAACCCCCCAGCCTTCTGAAGTCAAGAGATCATGCCTCTTCTGATAGAAATGTACCAGCATTGAAATGACTTCTCTCAAGGAGCAGAAACTGAGAACTGATGGTCAACCTTCCTTCAAAATGTAACTCTGCAAAAGAAGATATTTTGGTTGGATCATTGTTTTTCAGTCACTGAACGTGGTTTTTAATAAAACAAGAACTTGTTTTATGGAGGAAGGTGGCATTGCTGTTATTATGTGATATTCACCCAAATTATTCTTTCCCATATTTCATGATCAAAGACTGTCTATAATATTAAAACTCTAGCATGAATGCCTTTATAGAGAAGTATATGAAGATACTTCTTTTTATATAAGTATATAAAGATACAGTACTGTATATAAACCTCTTGCCACAAAGTAGAAGGGGTCAAACTATTCTCCAAAACACCTGAGGACAGGACAAGGGGCAATGGATGGAAATTAATCAAGGAGAGAAGCAACCTAGAACTAAGGAGAAATTTCCTGACAGTTAGAACAATTAACCAGTGGAACAACCTGCCTCCAGAAGCGGTGAATGCTCCAACACTGAAAGTTTTTAAGAAGAGATTGGAGAAACATTTATCTGAAATGGTATAGGGTTTCCTGCCTGAGCAGGGGGCTGGACTAGAAGAGCTTGCAATAATAAGATGAAATCTCTTGGGTGACATTGATGTGAAAATAACCATTCCCTCCTGTACTATTTTCTATCAGTGGAGTTTTGCATCTTTCTCCTTTGTGCTGTCAGTTATACCTTCTTGATTGACAGACAGAATGATGCCTTCACCTAAAGCTTCAGGCATGTATTTATTGAAGTCTATGTCTTCTGAAAGGAAGAACCCAACTGGTTCTCTGGAAGTGAAATTCTATATTATAAATCAATTTAACCATGAAAACATAATTGCTAAGATTCTATGAATGACTCTCATCATCTGTGCTACTTCACATAGCATACTGGGAAGGTATAGATTTCTGAATTATCATGAATATTGAGGTTGTACTGCTTATAATACCACTGACAGGTAGTGTTAGAAGCCATTGAGGACAAATGTGAACTAGAATTGTCCTTTTTCCAGTTTAAGGTCCTAGACCTTATAGCTCTTTCTATAATTTCCTATTAGCCATACCTGATATAAGTGATGGGAGGAAAAGGTCACCACACTGATCATAATTCCTGGGGGCTTCCTGTTGCTACCTCTGAATCATGCATACACAATTGCACAATACATACTGTATATGAAAGCATCACAAGAATCCTTCTCATAAGGTGTACATGAACTGGGAGAAACTAGTGGCCCCAAGAATGAAACTTTGGGATGATCATCAGTGAGAGGTCTAGCTTGCATCTGGAAGAAGAAAGGAAGTAGTGGCTCCTATTTTCATCTCCACATCCCAAACTTTCAGCAGGAAGATCTCACGTGGTCACTTCCAATTCAGTCTTCTTTAGACTGGTATTCTGATGGCTGTGCCTACACATAGGATATGTTTTTATTTTCCTCCATCCTGTGACACTTTTCCCCAGAAATGAACTTAGCAGATGATTAATTCCAAGGCAGCAATATCCCTCTTTAACAATCAGTTAAATAAATCAGCATTTAAAAAGTATAAGTTGAGATACATCCTTGGAGACATTTGTTAATAGGTTCCCCAGAGAGTAAAGTTTGTAAGTAAATTTATTCATTCTGGTGGCATCAAACTTTAATGATATTAGGCCTGATTTTCCTAGCCTGCAGTGCACATGTTCAGCTTCATAACAGCAACGAAACCCAGGCAGGATATCCAACCAATGCAGTCAACGGATGTGACACAAATCTACAACCAAAGATGAAAAAAGTTGGTCTCATTTTCTCCATGTTCTTGAGATTTCACCGAGAAGATCATCAAAATTCAGGTGGCTGCAAATGAGGACACAAACAATAAAAATGAATGAAAACTACTGCCATCAACACTTTTGGCTAGATAAATAACTTAAAAACAGCGCATCTTTGAAGCAGTGTATAAAATCAAAGTCTATTCTGGGCTGGTGGACTTTAACACCATGTTATGTAGGAATCCTTAGTCTTGAAAAATAAGGACAAATACCTAAGAAAAGAAAGAATGCAATGGTAATGTGGATTTCTTAAGAAAATAGCTTTTTTGGGGGGGGGATAAAATATGGGTAGGGGATGATGCATTAGCTACTGTATGCATTTTGGACTGTTGCTTTTAAACAATAGAATTTTCTGGCATGTGTGATCCTATTGAAAAGCACGTCAAGACAGAATCCAGAAACAGCACAAAAATGGATATCTTCATATTCTAAATGTGGACAGTTACAAGTTTATATGCTGAAACTATCTGGAATTCTGATAATCTGTTCTGAAGTTTCAGGGTGTGTTGAAATTCTAAGAATTTTAGACCCTTCAGACTCCTTTTGGACATGGGATTGAGCTCTCCCAACATCACAGAGGTGACTGAGTTCATCTTAGTTGGCTTCCAACTTTCCAGGATCTTGGAATGCTTCTTGTTTTGGATGTTCCTGTTGATTTTTCTGCTCACATTAACTGGGAATTTCACCATCATCACACTGGTATGCATGGACCAACGCCTCCAAACCCCCATGTACTTCTTCCTCTGCAACTTGTCTCTTCTGGAGACTTTCTTTGTCTTGACAATCTGCCCAAAGATGCTCGTAAGCCTGATTTCTTTGAACAAAGCTATTTCTTTTGGGGGATGTATTGCCCAATGCTATTTCTACTTCTCCTTGGCTACCTGTGAGTGCATTCTTATTGCTGTCATGGCCTTTGATCGCTATGTTGCTATCTGCTACCCTCTCCGCTATGTCATCATCATGAGCAAACATCTCTGTGTCTTCTTGGTTCTGGGCTGCTGGACTGGGGGATTCCTTCTCCTTCTCGTTCCACTGCTCTTCCTTCTCAGTCTGTCTTTCTGTGGCTCTAACCTCCTTGACCATTATTTCTGTGACTACGCCCCAATTATAAAGCTTTCTTGCAGCAAGAATGTCCATTTCCTTTTGGACCTTGAGATAGCTTTCTCCTTAATGGTGCTGCTCACCTCCTTATCTGTCAATGGGGTCTCCTACCTCTATATTATTTCCACCGTCCTACGGATGCATTCCACCAAAGGCCAGAAGAAGACCTTTTCCACCTGTGCTTCCCACATTACAGTAGCTACCATATTCTATGGCAGTTCCATCTTCATGTACTCCTTACCCACCAAAGGACGTTCGCGGGGTGTGCAAAAATCAGTTGCACTTGTCACTGCAGTTATTACTCCATTATTGAATCCTTTTATTTACACTCTGAGAAATCAGAAGGTCAAGGACATCTTAAAGGACTGTCTAAGGAACTCATTTCCACGTTGAGAAGAACAGCACCATTTACACCGATCTGCATTTAGCAAGCTTCATTTTAGGGTTGCAGAAATTGTTTGAAAAATAGTTTATGCATGGATAGTAAATAGTAAATAGGAAATTGGTTTCATATTTGTAGGTCTGGTAATTGCTTTGCCTTTTTATATGTGGAATATATATTTTTTTAATTTCATTTATATGTTTTCCTTATTTTGGTGTTCAGAAAATTCTAATGACATTACTAACTGCTCAATGTATGGCAATAGAACAGTAATTCATTTTCAATGGATTTGCATTTTAACTATGGCAATTTGTCTGCATTTTTGTATATGGACTTTTAAATTCATATATTTCATGTACTGTATATGTTTACCTTATTCTGGCATTCAGAATGACCTAACGATATTGCCAACTTCTCAATGCACGGGAATAGAACAGCACACCAATGTAAGAAATAAAGAATATAAAAAGAGATTTCATCCAAGATCAATGGGAAGCACTTTGCTTTGACAGATTAGTCTTCTCATCACTCTCTTCCTGGACAGCAGAGAAATTTTGGAGTATGTACACAATACTTTGTTCTGCCTCTAGTTCTGTATCCAGCATGGTAGAACATTTTTTATTCTGATTTCTACAAGAAGAAAGGCTGGCATTTATATCTACTTACAAAAATTAATGAGGTCACTGAATCAGCATGGTTTTCATTTCAAGGTGACAGGTTTTGGATTCTATGTGAAGGTGTCATCCTAAAAACAAATAGAGCTCCTCAAGAAGCTTCACAAAACTGGCTTCAGTTCTAATGCTTAAGTAGAGAAAGTCAAATCAAGGGGGCAGAAAAAAGGACTTATATCCATTAAGGCCAAAGGGTCTGATTTACAATTAAATCTTTAATGAATTCTGCATTCTTGATAGAATTTACATGTGGTGTCACTCCTTGGATCAGAACAGGATCCAACTTAAACTGCTCGCACCACAACTCACATTTAATGTCATGGGAGACAACTTTTTCACATTCAGGGAGAAAAGCTTTTCAACCATTTTTCAAACATGAATAATTGCAGAGGTCATAATAGATACTATAGGAGTTTTCCCATCCATTATTAAGAAAGTCTGGTGGTTGGTTTTTGTTCTACTCAAAAATAAATGATGTGAAGACTTCGGTGGTTTGATATGCTTATTTTTCTTCTCAATGAAAAAAGGGTAGGAAACTTGATCTTGTACGTTTTCACTATTGTCCTGTTTCGTATTGGAAATTTTGTGGCTCCAAAGGTCAAAAATGGGGCACGCTATGGATTTGGGGAGGGCTGAAAATATAAGATTTAGATGCAAGAGAATCTTCGGCTTTCCACCACAACCTCGAAACAGAGATCTGATCTGTATAAATGTCTTCCTATTGCTTCCATTCGAACAAACCTCCCCAGCAAAGAGTAAAGGAAAAAATTGTTAGTCTGCAGCCAAGCCTGCAGGGAATGCACTGAAGTTGAGTTGCTCCACTCCCTGTTTATATATTGCTATAAGGATAACCATAATATTAGACTCCAATAGAGATATTGATATGCTCAAGTGATCTCCTGCATTAAAAAAAAAAGTGTATCCAATAAAGGGTAATGTGTCCAATAAATGTGTCCAATCAAGGGTAATAGAGTATAATTGGTAAATATAGAGTAAAATGGTAAAACAGAGTAAAATGGTAAAAGAAATTGACTGTTGCTTCTTTAAAGATGGATTCTTTTAAAATACAACCTATATATTTCATTTTCATAAGTAGTTCATATACTATAGAGTATTTGATATACTATTCTTACTGTATTGAGCCTGCAGTGTGTGGCAGCGGCCAAAAAAGCTGATACAGTCCTTGGTTGTATAAACAGAGGATAGAATCAAAATCACGTGAAGTATTAGTATCACTTTAAAAATCCTGAGTAAGGCCACACCTGCATCCAGTTCTGGTCACCACATTACAAAAAAGATGTTGAGACTTTGGAAAAAGGTCAGAGAAGAGCAACTGAGATGATTAAAGGCCTGGAGACAAAAACACGAAGAACAGTTGCAGAAGAATTGAGTAGGCCAGTCTAGAGAAAAGGATTATGGGTGACATGATAGCAATATTCCATTATTTGAGGGACTGCCACAAAGAAGAGGGGTCGACTTAATTTCCAAAGTACCAGAAGGCAAGAAAAGAAACAATGGATAGAAACTAATCAAGGAGAGAGGCAACCTGGAATTAAGGAGAAAATTCTAACCAGTGGAACCACTTGCCTTCAGAGGTTGTAGGTGCTTCGTCACTGGAGGTTTCTTTTTTTTTTTTGTCACTGGAGGTTTTTAAGAAGAGACTGGCCAATCACCTATCTGAATTGATATAGGGTCTCCTACTTGAGCAGGGGTTGGACTAGAAGACCTACCATGTTTCCCCCAAAATAAGACCCGGTCTTATATATTTTTTGCCTCCAAAAGAGGTACCAGATCTTATTTTAGGGGGATGTCTTACTTTAGGACTGCTGCAGCCAGGCCTTCAACACCCTGACACCTGTCGCACCGCTGCTTGACTTCTTTAGCGGCTGCTTGCTGCTGCTTGTGGCCAGACGCCATGTGGCACATAGCGGTGGTGCCGCTGCTGATGGCAGGAGGCCACATGGTGCTTTGGGATGGTGCTGCCACTCACGGCAGGAGGCCACATGGTGCTTCAGGCTGGTGTGAGTGGCACCAGCCTGAAGTGCTGTGCGGCCTCCTGCCACATTACAAGCCATGCAGCTGCAAGCGGCCATAGAAGAACTCGGGCAGCGGCAAGACAGGTGTTGTGGCATGGGAGGTCTGGCTGCGGCGGTCATACTGGTAAGGTACGCAAGTGTGGGGTGTGTGGGGCTGTTCCACCCCCCACCCCTGCCCAAGCTTGATTTTTAGGTGTGTGCCTTGCCCCAAAACTAGGCCTTATTTTTGGGGTAGGTCTTACTTTCGGGGAAAAACAGTACTAGCTCCCTTTCGGCTCTATTCTCTATTCTGATTATTTTGGAAAATAAAAAGTTTGTCTGTGTGTCTCTGTGTGTAACAGAATAACAGAGTTGGAAGGGACCTTGGAGGTCTTCTAGTCCAACCCCCTGCTCAAGCAAGAAACCCTATACCATTCCAGACAAATAGTTGTCCAACCTCTTCTTAAAAACCTCTAATGTTCCAGTTACCATTTGAAAAAGCACCTTTGGGATTGAACCAATGCCAGCCAAAGCACGGGGGAAATTACCTATCACTATAGCAAAATGAGACAACACCATTTTTGTACTCTAGGCTTCAAAAAGTAACAAACCCTAGATCATGGTTTACAAATCACAATGGTTGAGTTCACAGATGTGAAGGCAGAACGAAACCACAACCAAACTTGGTGCGTTGCATGAGAGAGGCCAAAATAAAGCGCCATACACAAGGAATGTGCACACAATGATTTTCCCTGTCTTTGGGTTTGACATCAATAGAGGAAGCAGCCATAGAAAACCTGATACAGATTCCCCTGCAATGCATTTCTTCACTGCTTGAGGAGGCTCTGAGGGAGCTTTGCAAGCCAATCTTGAATACCTCTTACACCACATGCTTCAAAACAATAACAAGCTCCATGGTTTATAAGAAGTTACTTCTATGCTCATTGCCATGAAAAAGTATGTATGTATGTATGCAGAAAAATTGTCCTGTGTATATCTGTGACCCAAGAATCTTCTGAAAGGCACTCTGGATGGTGAATGTTATCTTTTCCCAAATTTGAATTAGGGAGTAAAGTTTGATGGAGTCTTTTTCCTTGTTTTTTATTTATCGATATATTCAGTCTAATAAACTAGATGATGGTTTTACTGGCGGAAAGAAGATAACGACATAGCATAGCAGGAGATTTGTATGAATATTTTAATATAAATTGGAAATGGTGAGTATTTTGGAAACGTTTCAATGCTTGGGTCAAGAATATTGAGGTTTAATACTGCTCTGAATATCAAGACCGTGATTGCAGAATTTCAGATTGTTGCAGTAGGTAAAGGCTTTCTAATGTGTGATGTTTAGGATTGGTTTAGAAACAAAACGCAAGCCAATTTTGTTTTACTCCTATAATTCATCATAGCGGAATATGCCCTGCAGAACCCATTAGAACTTACTTCTGAATCAAGTCTCTTTTGATCCTAGTTTATAAGCGTGCAGGTTGTATTTGCCTGGCTGACAAATCTAGTTGATGAATATTTTGTCAGAGAGTTAATTAGTCTGAAATTTCCCTGAATAAGCTTTATGCTGAATTCATCTCCCCACGTTATCCTCATGGCAAGATGCTAAGAAGAGGTTAACCAGCACAAAGGTGTTGTCATAGAGTGAACTTCCAAAAAGGCATTATAGGGACATTTAACAATTAGCAAGTAACCTATTTGCGTTCAGAAGTTGTGGGTGGTCCATCACTGGAGGCTTTTAAGAAGAGGCAGGAGAGCCACTTGTGTGGCATAGTATAGGGTCTCCTGCTTGGGACAGGTTGAACTTAAAGACTTCCAAGCTCCCTTCCTACTCTATTCTTCTGTATTTCTGTATTATCTCTGTTACTATGAATTCTCTTGTAGACCCAAGAAGGGAGGATCATTGGGAAGAAACAAGGGGCTGATGACTTTTCTACTGTGTCTACAATGGAGAGACACATAATGTGAAGACTTAGCTTTCCAGAGAAGGGTCTAATGCTCAGAAAAGTGAAAGGAATCAAAAGAATAGGACAACCAGCAGTAAGGTGGACAGACTCAGTTCCAGCAATGATGAATGTATTATTGGAAGATTTGAAGGATCCGGTTAAATACAGATCTTGTGTTCAGTGGGAGTTGAAAATGAGTTGATAATTAATCTATATTGGACATATTTCCAATTTGGCAATACAGCATTCTTTTTTCTTTTCTTTTATTCCCCATCTTTCTTCCTTATTCAACAATTATCCAAAATTGTGGAGCTGTCACCCTTGTTTAAGGAAGTTCTCAAAAATTATTCCTCTTCAAGCGAGATTCATCATTTTCTGCTAGTGCAGCAGGATAGGTCTTAAACCCAGAGTAGCTGCTAACCCGTCCAGTTATGTTTTCTGAATGCAGCTCCATTGAGAAGAATGATAGGATCACCTTTTCTTCAGGACTTGAAACATTATCAATTTGAAACACAAGGTTAGTAGATTTGAAACACAAGGTTAGTAGAAATAACTACTTAGGATAGTATAGGTAAAAGGCTGTTCAATATTCACTGACCATTATAGAAGATATAAAATTACTGTAAGACTTTTTTTCTCAGAAATACTACACCTGCATTATAGCAATAGCACTTAGATTATATATTGCTCTCTCTAAGAAGTTTACAAGTCAGCATATTGCACCCAACAATCTGGGTCCTCATTTTACCAATCACGGAAGGATGGAAGGCTGAGTGAACCTTGAGCCAGTCATGATCAAACTCCTGGAGTGAGCAGTGAGTTAGCCTGCATTGCTGCATTTTAACCACTGCACCACCACGGCTCTTAAATAACCATACACTGAAATGGTGGTTGGAATATATGTGTCTGAAATTGTCTTCCTATTCAACATTGGGATACTTCGATGAATTGCTGTATTAAAGATTGAAAGCTGTATGTGAATTTTCTTCTGACAGAAAGAGAAAAATGACTTTTCTCAGGTGAGATGGGAAGAGAGCACTGAGCAAATATAAAATAATCAGATACTTTAACCATGCAAAAATAGATTTTTTTCATGACTCCAAGTATGACTCATTTGGGACAGGTGAGAACACAGTGTGGTTTCCTACACTCTCTTAGACTGATGACTACAAGTACCTTGATCTGATTCAAACCATCATTTATTACTTATATCAGAGACCAACCATTTGATGGTCTACAGAGAATTAACACTGGTGAAATTGGGTTCATTTGTAATGGGCAACTGAAACACAATTGAAGTTGGAATAATCTCTTTTCACTTCACTCTGTTTTTAGGAATGAACTAAATGGCAAACGGCACCACAGTGAGGGAATTCATATTGTTAGGGCTGACTAACAACCAACAAATTGCTGTTGCCCTTTTTCTCATCCTGCTTGGGATTTATCTTTTGACATTGATAGGAAACATGTTGATTATTATTATCACATTGGTGAATGCCCAACTCTGTAGTCCAATGTATTTCTTCCTCCGACATGTGGCATGGATAGAGATTGGGTATATGAGTAGCATCATTCCTAAAACACTGGCCAACATAGCCACTGGCAACAAGAGTATCTCTTTAGCTGGTTGCTTCATACAGATGTTCCTCCATTTTGTTCTTGGCACCACTGAATTCCTTCTACTGGCCACAATGTCTGTTGATCGCTACATAGCCATCTGTAACCCTCTTCGCTACACAACCATCATGAATGAACAAATCTGCTCATTATTGGTACTTTGTTGCTGGATTGGGGGTTTGTCACTAATTCTAGTTCCATCCATTCTTTTCTTTCAAATGCCATTTTGTGGTCCTAACAACATCATCAATCATTTCTTTTGTGACAATGGACCACTAATCAAACTCTCATGTGTTGATACCAGCCTCCTAGAACTGATTAATTTTGTGATTGCCATATTTTCTCTGCTTGGGACCTTAAGTGTCAACATTGTGTCTTATGTCAAAATCATTTCCACAATTCTGCGCATCCCATCAACTACAGGGAGGAAGAAGACTTTTTCCACCTGTGCATCTCACATGACTGTGGTCTCCATCACTTACAGCAGTTGCATTCTTATGTACATAAGACCCAAAGGCAGCAGCAAATTTGATTTCAACAAAATGATGGCTCTTCTGAATACTGTCATGGCACCACTTTTGATCCCGTTCATATATTGTTTGAGGAACAGACAAGTGCAGGATGCTTTGAGGACTGAACTGAGACAATGGATTGAGTTTTGCAAGAAATTGAAGTGATTTGTCATTGATGTGACCTTGAATCAGATTTTAAAGTTCAACTTCTGCTTTGTTAAGTTATGGCATGTGCTGCTTTCAGATGTAATGATCACACACTGAGGTGGTTTACAAAAGGACATGGTAATCAGGGAGCAAAACATCTGATAATCCCCAACAAAGTAAAGCACACAATATTTTGTTCTGTCTTTGGGTTTGATATCTACAGAGGAAACTGACAGAAAATGCTTGATAAACATTTCTTGCAATTTGCAATAGGTTTCTTTGATCCTTGAGATGTCCCTGTGGGATCTTCACAGTTAGTCTCAAATACATGTTGCGCTTTATGCTTTAAAATGGTAACTATCTTCATTGTTTATAAGAGGCGGCTTCCATGTTCATTGCCATGAAAAGATATGGAAGAAGAAGGCAGCAAAACTGCACAGCGGGTACATCTGAGAATGGAGAAAGTTATGCTTCCCAAACATTGAATTAAGGGGTAACATTTTAACAGATGCATTTGCTTTGCCTCTGATTTGTAAGCAAAATCAGCACAATTTCACAATCTAGGAAAATGACTATTACTCACAGAAAATTGCAAGACCATAGTCTAGAGACCATGAACAATTTCTGAATCTGTTTTATGTATATTGTAAGTGGTGAAAATACTGCCTGCCAAATATAAACTAAGGAGAAAAAAATTTGATATATATTGTTGCTTTGCCTCTGATTTGTAACATTATTAAACATATCCTCTAGGAAATGCTCTGTTTCTTAGCTGAGAGAGCCAGTGTTGTAAAAAAAAACCTCGTCCGTGGTCATGTGGCCAGCATGACTATATGCCGAGGCACACAGAACGCTGCTCCCTTCCTATCAAAGTGGTACCTATTTATCTACTCACATTTGTATGTTTTAGAACTGCTAGGTGGGCAGGAGCTGCAGCAAATTATGGGAGATCAACCTGTTGCACAGCATTCAGGTCTCAAACGTAGGCTGTCAGTTTTCCAGGTAACAAGCTCAGCATCTTTAACTGCTGAGGCATCATGCCCCCTTTCAAAAATATAGTTCCCTCCTACTGTCCAATATTCAATAGTGGTGAATATCTGTAGCTCGGGTGTAGGATGAGGGTGAAAGTTCATTCTCTGAGCTTGTGGGTTGGTTTCTGAACATTTCTTTACCAGGCTAGGTAACTTCTTCGGCAGAGATTAGGGGATGTCAGTGTTCTTCTGTTTATAAGGGCTTCAGGTGTGGATGTGTCAAGTGAGGGTCTTGTGATGGGTCAGGTGTGAGTCAACAGTGAGAGGCTTGTGATGGGGAAACTACATCAGGTCAAGCTCATTGGGAGGTAAACTGCTGATGGAGGGGTGACTTGCATGGGTTGGTTGAGCGTTGGTGCTATCTCTGGTTGGCTGTATGATTGATTTGGATTCTAAGGGGTTTGTAGATTGGTTGTAGGTCAGTGGTGGTATTCAGCCGGTTCGCACTGGTTTGGTAGAACTGGTAACTAAATTTTGTTGAGTTTGGAGAACCGGCTGAACCCATGCTGCTTCTGGAAGTCTGTTCTAGGCCTCGGAGGCCTGGAGGAGGTCTCCCAGGCCTAGACTGGCCCACCGGAAGTGCATTGATGTCACTTCTGGAAGTCTGTTCTAGGCCTCGGAGGCCTGGAGGAGGCCTCTCAGGCCTAGAATGGCCTGCCAAAAGTGCGTTGATGTCACTCTGGAAGTCCGTTCTAGGCCTCGGAGGCCCAGGCCTGCATCCACACAGAGAATTGGATGTGCAGGTATTTGAAACCCACCACTGTTGTAGGTCGATGTGTCTATTGATGGAATTGCTTGTGGAGTTCCAGGCTTTGATTGTCCAATATCCCCTGAGAAAAAGTATGATTCTGGAGTAGAACTGTAATCTGAGAAAAAAATTCAGACATGACCCTCCCTAGTTCTTATGAAGATAAGAAAAGGGAGAAACAACATGCATTCAGACTTGCAAGATTCTATTACTACAATCTTATAATCAAAAGATTGTTAGTGTGATGGAATGTAGTAAGGAGATAGATTTCCAGGAGGGAGGAGTTACATTCCAGAACAGCAAGAGACAACTCAGTCCAGGTATTACATATAAAAGAGGTTGAAGACAGCCCCATACTGGTACCTCAGAGAGTATATTGCAGGTGCATATAGTAGTGTTCTGGCAAAATTTTGTCTATAGATGTGAAGCAATAAAGAACTCAGCTATGAAGAATCACCATTCTTAGCTTTGGGTTGGTCAATCAGCTTGATGTCTTTGGTTAACAAGTTTGGTCTACCTTGGAGGGCTGACTCCTAATTGTTTGAGAAAATTGCCTCACGTTTTAGAAGAATCAGGTGAACTTTTTTCATAGAGAGAATGAATTCCCTAAACAATTATCTCTTTAATTAAGATGGGATTGCTACAGAAGGAACATACAGAAAACCTTCAAGGACATGGGCATAACTTTTTTGATTTACAAAAATGGGTGGGTTAATAGAAAAAGAGGAAAGGGTTTGGAGAAGATATTTCTCCTTCTCATACTGATCTGCATTACTATTCACTTTGTTTCTCCAATAACACTTTCCTCCATTGGTAATTGTAATTGTAGACTTTCTGACTAGCATTTTCTATAGTGTAAATTTAATTTTACATTAAATTTAATAATCTCTCAACTGTTCTATTTTTTCAAACTCTTCTTATCGATTACTACAACTTCAAAAGGGATCAAATTATTATTTTTTATTCCAATGTTCTGAAAGAAAGTTTGGACGCATCAGACCTTTCTCATTTTTCAAGAGATTTTGTCCCAGAAATAACCCATAATGGAATGGCAGAAATATTGAACAAGACAACTATGGTAACTGAGTTCATTCTTGTAGGCTTCACCCGCATCCGATGGCTGCAGATTCTCCTCTTTTGGATCCTCCTTCTCACTTACCTTTTGACCATCATGGGAAACCTACTCATCATCTACATCACTCTGGTTGACCATCGCCTCCATACCCCTATGTACTTTTTCCTCAGGAACTTCTCTGTCTTGGAAATAGGATTTACTTCTTCTGCCATCCCTAAGGCTTTGTTTAACTTGGCCTCAGGCAACAACACCATTTCTCTTGCTGGCTGCTTTTCACAGGCCTTTTTCTATTTTATTTTGGGCACCGCTGAATTCTTTATTCTGGCCACAATGTCCTTTGACCGGTACGTAGCCATCTGCAACCCCCTTCGCTACACAGTCATTATGAACAGCCAGTTGTGTACTCAGTTAGTGGTAGGATCTTGGATTATCAGCTTCCTTTATGTCATAATGCCCCTTATTCTATTATTTCGTTTGCCCTTCTGTGGTCCTAATACCATCAATCACTTCTTCTGCGACAATATACCACTGATCAAACTTGCCTGCACCAACACCCAATTTCTGGAATTGATGGATTTTCTCATGGCCACCTTTACTGTGCTGGGGACTTTGGCCATCACAATAATTTCGTACATTAAAATCATTGTTGCTGTCATGCACATTCCTTCCAGAACTGGAAGGAAAAAGGCTTTCTCCACTTGTGCTTCTCACATTGTGGTAGTTTTCATCACCTACGGGAGCTGCATTTTCATGTACGTCAAGCCCAGGCGAAGTGGTGGGCTGGACCTCAGCAAGACGGTAGGTGTTCTGAACAATGTGGTTTCTCCTTTGCTCAACCCCTTCATTTACAGCCTGAGAAACAGGCAGGTGAAAACAGCTTTGAAGGATGTTTGTGGATGGAGATGAGCATCTTCTAATCAGGGGAGTGACTTCCTTCAGTGTTAGAACTCTACAAGATATGTGAGAATGAATATAAGGGCATGTACAACGTCAAACCGATGACAGCGTGTAGATTCCATACTTCAGTCCTTCAGATGATAAAGTTAATGTACTAAGAGAAAAGACAGAGAGACTCAGAGAAAGAAAAAAGGACTTTGAAGAATATTTGTTATCCTTTGTTATCCTTGTAGATACTGCTCAATTAATAAAAGGCCTAAAGACTGGGCTCTACCAATTGGCCTGTGGTTCAAATGGTGGAGTTCCACTCCAGAGATGGCTGTTGAATTGCTGGCAGACTCCACACACACACACACACACACAGACACAGACACACACAGACACACACACACAACCTTGTTCTCTGCTCTGTACCTGTCCATCTCTCTTTTTTGGTAATCATATAGTTGTATTTCTCATTGTGTTCTTTTTCATGGTTTATTTTATTGCTCTGTTATCTTATTTCTGTTTCTTTTCACATTCTTGTCATTTCTCCTTTTTATGGTTGTAAACCCACCATGGTGAGATAGGGGGCAAATAATTTTAATAAATAAATAAATATTGTATGTACCAGATGAAAAGATTAATTATATGAAAAGGTTTACTCAATCATGTTCAGCTGGTGATGACTTTATTTTTATACAAGTTTTTTATTTTATTCAGAATATTAAAATACAAACTTCAAAAAAAGAAGAATAAAATTACAGACAAAACAAAACTAGACAAGGCATTTTTGTTAAGTGCACTTTTTTAAAAAAGACAAGAACACACACATATATATTGTCCCCCTTAGTTGAATACTAATAGATGTATTACAGCAATAATAGTCCCCACCCCCTCCGGCAAAATAGGCTCACCATTTATAAACTTATAAAGTTTCTTTTTCACTTGAAAAACCTGGAAAACATTTTTGTAGCTTAGTGTGGTGAATGAATAAGACATGTGGTGCGTTTGTGATACAGCTTATTTTGGACATGGGCTGAAAAATGAGCTCATTGAATATCTATTTTTCTGAAGTAGAAATTAAGGGTTGATTCAGAAGTGTGAAGACCCAGCTTCAGGCCCATTCTGAGCCATGGAAACCATTAGCAGACTTGGGCCAGCTCTCCTCATTTATTTCACCTCCTTCATCTTGCAAGGCTACCATTGAAATGAAGAGAGAACCCATGGAAACTGCTGTATCTTAAGTTCCTACCAAAATGGCAAGATCTAAATTTTACAAAATGAATTTATAACATCGCCATTTTGATGATTGTGTTATGTTTTAGTTGATGTTCTCCAAAGTATTGGGAAGAACAAATGGTCTTAATATTGCTTCAACTCCCCTCCCCTCTCCAGAATAAGTGAATGTATTCTCAAAGTTACATATAAGAGTTCTCCATTCTATTCAGTAATTAAAAGGCTATGCCTCCATTTATGTAGTAAGTAAATTAGTATGTCAAAGCTTCATACAAAATGAAAACTAAAATATTTGCAATAACCTTTACAGAAGTAAATAAAATGCTGGATAGGGCAAAAAATGGTGTCAGCTACATGGATATCTGCACCACTGTAGAATGTGGTCTTGAGGGAAGGACATCACTGAGTTGTAAAGCTGATCTTAGCATAGGTACTACCAAATACCACAGTCCTGCTTCCCATTTCCTTTCTTTCTTTCCTTTCCTTTTCTCTTCCATTCTATCTTTCGCTGTTCCTTATGACATAGAGACAATGTAAGATTGAGACATAGAGACTGGACAATCACCTGTCTGAGATGGTATAGGTTCTCCTGCTTGAGCAGGGGGGTGGACTAGAAGACCTCCAAGGTCCCTTCCAGCTCTGTTCCGTTCTATTCTATTCTATTCTATCCTATCCTATCCTATCCTATCCTATCCTATCCTATCCTATCCTATCCTATCCTATCCTATCCTATCCTATTCTATTCTATTCTATTCTATTCTATTCTATTCTATTCTATTCTATTCTATTCTATTCTATTCTATTCTATTCTATTCTATTCTATCCTATCCTATCCTATTCTATTCTAATATTCTGTTTATGGTCAAAGTCATAAGTGTGAAACAATCAGAATGCAATGGTTTCTAAAAAAATAACTGTATTTTTTAATGTTAAAGTGGTGAAATGCAGCAACAATAATAACAACAAAACTCATGTATATTTTCCAAAGGGAAACAAAAAGACATAATTTAAGTATGCTGTGCAAAAAAGTAAATGTAGATAAATTATACTGGCTTAAATAAATTAAAAGGGGAAAAGAACAATTCTTTAACAGAAAAATGATCCATACAATTCTAGCATCAACTTAATTCGGTCCTTAAGGTGCTCATTAAATTCTATAGTATAGTAACATATTTTCCTTATCTTCTCATTTTTGGACATGGAAACTTATAAAAAATAGGTAACAAATTCATATTCTTGGTTGCAATGTGAATTCAGTAGTATGACTATGAAAACCATTTGATGAACAGAAAGAAAGGGCTGAAGGTGGACACCAATTTTTTTTAGGAGCTACCTCTCTGGTGCTCAGAGATGGAATAACAAGATGAGACACATTGTGTTGTGCAAAGTTCTTTTAACTTGAACAGGAAGAGTTTCCAGTCTTTATTTTGAAAACAAATTCTTCGCTTTGAATGCATTTGATCAAGGCATGCTAGAATTCAGCTTTGCGACTTGCCAGCTTTCTAAACTCATAAATCTTTTGACTGCTATGAACAATAGAGTTAAAGTGAGTAAATTAGTTATTTCACAGTATTTGCAACCTACTCTAATCCCAAAGGACTTTGGATGGTGTTCACTGTCCTATCACAAGAAAGCCAAACAATAAATCTTAAGTCAAAATTAATGTAAGAGTTCAACTCAACCGAAGGCCCAAGATAATTCCCCCCCCCCACATTCAAACAGCTGGAGCTGAAGATGCACTGAAGCAATACATAATTGACAAGAGAACAGAACAGAATATAGAATAGAATAGAATAGAATAGAATAGAATAGAATAGAATAGAATAGAATAGAATAGAATAGAATAGAATAGAATAGAATAGAATAGAATAGAATAACAGAGTTGGAAGGACCTTTGGAGGTCTTCTGGTCCAACCCCCTGCTTAGGCAGGAAACCCTTTACCATTTCAGACAAATGGTTGTCCAATCTCTTCCTAAAAACCTCCAGTTTTGGAGCATTCACAACTTCTGGAGGCAAGTCGTTCCACTGATTAATTGTTCTAACTGACTTGCTTCCAGAATTGCAATCTTGTGGGACCTGCTCATATTTCCAGAAAGTGAGAGCTGATACAAAGAAGGCTGTTTTGTCCCTTGGCCCTAGGTGTCTTGTGAGGAAAGGGGGACATTTGATAAGTCCCCTGCACACTTACTTATTTTTCTTGTCTAGAAGATTAAATTTGCCAATAAAGGAGAAGCTCAGGGTTGAAATGAGGGGTCCTCGGTGCTCTCTGAGCTTGGTTGTTTTCTTGCAGAAGTTTCATTACCCAAAGTAGTAACATCATCAGTGCTAGCTGATGGTAACTAGTTTGGATAATGAAATGTTTACAAGAAAACAACCAAGCTCAGAAAGCATTAAGGACCCCTGATTATATTTGCATTCTGCTGTATAACAGGCCTCCAGTTGGTTACACTGACATTCCTACCACTCCCTTCTTCTCTCAGTTCACCTCTTTGTATTTTCTTTCTCTAACCTGTGCTGTCCTAATATATACATCACTTACTCTCTCTGAATAGGAGGAGAACTTACTACAGACTTTTCTTTTAGGTAGACTTAATTTTAGGTATTGTAGACTTTATCTTAGGTAGACTTAGGTAACACTCAGACTTTCCTACCCCTAAGTCTATTTCTTAATTCAGTGTTCCTCAAACTTATCAACTTTAAGATATGTGGACTTCGACTTCCGGTTTTGGTCGCAGTGCAGGCGGTCACACAAAGAGTTTGCTCTCTTTGCCGGCCGGTTTCCCCCCGCCGGTAGACCCTGGATAGGGTCGAAAGTCGCCCTGGAGGGGCAACCACCGTTGAGGAGGCTACTCGTTGATGGAGGAGGGAGTGGCAGCTCCCTCTGCGGTCCGAGACAGCTCCTTTGGGCCGACGGTGAAAAAGATCGGCCATTAACATGGCCGATCATCTAGCTGCTTCAGCCAAAAGTCATAGCAACATCTAAGCGAAAAGAACCACCATGGGTGATCCGGGTGAGACCTTTCCTTCCCTCTTGATACCCTATTTACCTTCCTGAGAAAAGCTTCTAGAATTATTTCCCTATTTTCAGAAAGCAGCGTTCGGATACTTGGGAAAACGAGCGTTGAGAAAAATAATTAATTTTTACTGACTATTTGAGCTGTTGGATTTTGGGGATTCTGAAAAAATCCTTATTGTGAAGATGGATATTTTTTCTCTTTGCCTGCTTGTCTTTAGTCTAAGTGGAAGACTTTAGGGAGGGGGGTGGAGTGTTTTCCATCCTCCCCCCTTTCTGAACATTACTGTTTCTTTAAAAAAAAAATTTGGCTGTCTGGGCAGCGTTTTGTGGATTGAAATGGCAAGAAAGTTGATCACTTTCACTTTGTTTTGTCGGATGCGTATTCAGCTTAAACCTGGCGTGACGCCCAGATATTCCTAGCTGTATTGAAACCAGCTGAAGGGCTTTATTTTTTTTTGCTTTCCTTTGCTTTCTTCTAGTAGTTTACTTTGACTTTATAATACAAAATATATTTCCTAGAAAAATGGACTTTTCTTTTTTTGGATTACAAGATAATAATTGACATTTAAGGCACCTTTTTCTATTACTATTTTGGACTATAAATTGGATACTCATAATACTGATTTTGATTTTTTCTGCCTTTATCTTTTTGTTTGGCTTGACTTTTTTATTTTTTCTTACTCCTGTGTGGATATTACATTTTATAATTTTGCTACTATAGAATCTCTATTTGGCCTGTTTTTGTTTTTGTTTTTTTTCTATTTTTGTTTCGATCCTATACCTTATACTATTTCTACTACAGAATTTTTATTGTTGTATTTACCTTCTAAGCTGAACTCTCACTAAAAAATTAAGACTACTTTATTATTGAAATGGAATCTTACCCACAGCTTGACTATGGACTTTTACTAGAAAAAAATTTGGAACTGAAAGAACAATTTAGAATGGACATGAAAGATGATGCTCCAGAGTTAAAAATGACTCTCAAACTTTGATTGACCAATTTATAGATCAAGGAATAATAGAGGAAGAACAGATCAACCCTAAAGAGGCCGATATGCAACGATCACAATTCAACGAGATGGAGGAAATATATCTACAATCTATTGAAGAGGAACCAATCAACACAGAGGAAGAGATTATATAGCAGATGCAAAGTATGGAGAATCTTGATGATCAAAGGCAGACTCCAACCAAAACACCTATAATCCTAAAAGCAACAGGAATGGACTTTCAAAAACGAGGCATCGAAAACATTGACAACATGGACAAACAACGAATAACTATCATTCTGATTAAGACTGACTATATAGTGCACACAACACTGGAAAAAAGAGAAGAGGATTATGATCAGACTCAATTGTGGAGACATATGGATAACCAAACATTAAGATTTGATGAGTCAGAGGCTCTTTGGTGGAAACCTGCTTGGCACAAAAAGAAAGCTAGAATTAGGTTTAAAAATGGTTAAAACTTTATTTGACGGGTTAAAAAGGCTTTTAGAGATTTTGACTGAGTTATTACTATCGAGATGAAAACTATGGATTTGATTATGGTTGGGATGTAATTTGACTATGGTTGGGAGATCTAATATGGAAAAGGTGGTAAACAAAAAGTAAATAGATGAAGAAATAGAATACAGATTGGAAATGAAATAAGGTGCCTGGTGGAATAAAATCTTTTCTCTTTATAAGTATATTGATTTTGATAGGATTTAAATTTTAGGTAAGGAGTTAAAAAGGGGTTTTAAGATTTATAAAATATATATTTGAAATAGAAAATATATACTTGATAGAGTACAGGAAAGAGAATATAGTTGGGAAGTATTAAAATATAATAGTTGATATAATATGTATATTTTAGAAATAATTATTGTTTGATGGGAAATTGGGAGACCCGAAATATAACTTATGTGTTCATTTTAGGCTAAAGTGGAAAATGGTAATTGTAAAAGAGTTAAACTTAAAACAGGATTTTGATTGATATAAGTGAATTACTATTGATATTCTTTTTACAATGATTGAATTTTATTTAGAAATGTATTAATACTAGGTTATAGCCTGAGGGAAATAGAGAAGGAACTTTTAAGGAATTATTGAACTATTTATGTTTGATTATATTGTGGGTTTTTTTGGATGATTGATCACCCTATCTCCACGTGGATTCCTAAAGCACTTTGATGTAAAACCAAAAAATACTAATAAAACTTGTTTTAAAAAAAAAGATATGTGGACTTCAACTCCCAGAATTCTCTTGTATGTGTATCTTTGTGTACTGTGTATAGAACATGAAATCAAATGCATAGAGATAGCCTCCTTGACTTCAAGAAGCTCAAACTCAACACATATGAAGTCTTTTGAAAATAATGAAGGATCCGGTAAGGCTTTCTCATAGGTCAGGCATGTCAAGCTGCCGGCCTGGGGCCGGATGCGTCACGCCGAAACCGTACCCACTCCATTGCCGGCAATGGGGGAAAAGTCGCAATACGTCACGTGACATCACGTGATGTCATGAGTTTGACATGCCTGTCATATGTGCTTCACAAAAAAAACCTGCCTTGGAATCAGGTGACACAATAATTTAGCGGGTTCTAGGACACCAAAAGAGAAGCGAGGATATAGGGAAATGTTGGCATTGTGTTATGTCAATGTATCGCTTTCCATTTGTCAACCACATAAAGCACATCAGTATTGGATTAACATCTGACAGGGTTCCTCTCCTTTTGATATTGATATTCCCACCTATGAGAATCACAAAGAAGAAACCTCTTTTTTTCCCCTGGGCTCTGTTTTTACATTTCTCTATGATCTCCTTACTTATTTTTGGCCCTTTTTTTTTTCATACACCCCAAAATTTATGAGTCACAAGTTTTGTGTTTTTCTTCATCATGTCTCGTATCACCTGTTTGACCAGATCATTTTTCAGTGTGAAGAGGAAAGGGTTCAGAAAAGGACAGACAATTGTGGTGAGAAGGGCAGGGATCTTACGGACATCCAGAGTCTCTTTTTGGGATGGTGTGACATACATAAAGATGCTGACACCAGAGGAGATGGAGATCATGGTCAGGTGGGTAGCACAAGTATTGAAGGCTTTTGCCCGACCTGAAGTAGTGGAGATATGCATTATGGCTGAGATGATGCAGATGTAAGAAACTAATGTTAAGACTGAAGAGGAAAGGATCACAATAGATGACAGTACAAAGTTCATCAACTCTATGAGATGGGTGTCACTGCAGGAAAGATCCAGCAGGGGGCCACTGTCACAAAAGAAATGATTGATTAAGTTAGACTTGCAGTAAGATAGCCTGCTAATCATGATGATGAGAAGAAGAACTGAGAAGAACCCACCCAGCCAGCAACGCAGTACCATTTGGATGCAGACCTGGCTGCTCATGATTGCATGATATTGCAAAGGCTTGCATATGGCGGCGTAACGGTCATAAGACACGGAGGTCAACAGAAGAAACTCAACTGTCCCTAGGAGGAAATAGAAATAAGTTTGTGACATGCAACCAGCAAAAGAGATAGACTTGTCACCAGATAGGAGGTTCCAGAGCAATTGTGGGCTGGTGACCGAGGTGAAGAAAATGTCCAATATGGAGAAATTGCCAAGGAAGAAGTACATTGGGGTATGCAGGTGGTTATCTGCCAATACTAGGCAGAGGACGATGAAGTTGACTACCAAGCTTGCAATGTACATGGCTAAGAAGAGGAAGACGAGAAGCAGTTCTGCTGGATGCCCAACGGAGAAACCCAGGAGGATGAATTCAGACACGCTTCGGTTCTCCATTTGATTTTTTCTTATGGTTCTTAAGAACAGCCCCTGAAAGAACAAAGTTTGTAACTTGAGAAGCACTCACTACACCAAAACCTGAATTTTGCAATTTTCTTTTTTTTTTTTTTTTTTTTTTTTTTTTTTTAAAAAACATAACACACATAACATACAATGTATACTCCTTTTTTTTTTACAGCAATTTCGTAACTGTAATCTTCTGTTATTTACATTTTCCCCCTTTATTCTTCTTTTTTAAAAAATATTTGTCCTTGTTGTCCCATTGTTTCTTATTTCCATTTTCTTCATTCATACTATATTTCATATTAAGAATAATACATATTATTACTATACATTATTATACATTATTATACATACATTTTCCCTTTCTTGACCTTTCTGCATTTATTTTCATTTGTTGTTTCTAGTCTCCAACCAATCATACCACTTATTCCATATTACATAGTACTCTGTGTCTTCCCTTTCTTTTATCTCTTTTGTTAATTTGTCCATCTCCGCACAGTCTAAGATTTTCCTTATCACTTCTTCCTCTGATGGTGTATTCTCATTTTTCCAGAACTGTGCGTAGACTATTCTTGCTGCCGTTGTTATATGTAAGATTAAGTACCGTATTTCTTTACTGTATTTTCTATTTAAGATACCCAGCAGAAAGATCTCTGGTTTCCAATCTACAGGTTGATCTATTATTTCTACCATCCAACTTCTTATTTTAGTCCAGTATTTTTTTGCAACGGGGCATGTCCACCATAGATGGTAATATGTTCCATGTACCTTTTTACATTTCCAGCATGTCGGTGAGTTGTTCTGGAACATCTTAGCAAGCTTTGCTGGTGGAAGATGCCATCTGTAAAACATCTTCAACTGGTTTTCCTTGAATGCCGCAGACATAGTCAATTTTATGTTTGTTTCCCATATTTTTTCCCATTTCGCCAATTCTATGTTGTATCCGAAATTTTTTGCCCATCTAATCATTGTGTCTTTGACAACCTCATCTTCCATTTTATATCTCAGTAAATATTTATATATATTACTAATTAATTTTATTTCTGTTCCATGTATAATTTTATCCAATTCTTGCGATTCTTTTTGTATTTCGTATAATTTTTTGTCCTCTGTATATTTAGATTGGATTTGTGTGTATGTCCACCAATCAATCTCTCTGCCTACATCTTGTTCCAATTCTTGTTTTGTTTTCAGATTTCCCTGTTCATTTACCAATTCCTTGTATCTAATTATCTTATTTATGTCCAGTAGGTTTGGGTGTTTCAGAGCTTCTGTTGGGGATAGCCACATTGGAATTCTTATGTAATGTTTTTGTTTTATCTTTTCCCAAGTCTGTAGCAATGCATCCCTAACTATATGTCTTCGAAAGTATCTATGTACTTTATATTTTTCGTCCCATAGAAATGCATGCCACCCCGCTTGCAAGTCGTGTCCTTCAAGTGTTAAAATTCTAGTATTTTCCAATTTCATCCATTCTTTTAGCCAAGTTAGGCTTGATGCTTGGTAATATATTTCCCACTCTGGTAATGCCAATCCCCCTTTATCTTTCGTATCTTGCAAGAGTTTTAATTTAATCCTAGGTTTTTTCCTTTGCCATATAAATTTAGTAACCAATTTATTTAATTCTTGAAAGAATGTTTTCCCTAGTTTTATTGGAATTACTTGGAACAGGAATAATATTTTTGGCAATATATTCATTTTGATCGTTGCAATCCTCCCTAAAAATGAAATTTGTAGGTTTTCCCAATTTTCTAAATCTTTTTTTATCTTGTGTAGTATTTTATCATAATTATCCTCCTTAATTGAGGAGCACTTCGCTGTAAGCCAAATCCCTAAATATTTTATTTTTTTTGTTACGCTTATTTTTGTTTTATCTTCCAATTCGCTTTCCTGTGCCTTTGTAAGATTTTTGGTTATTAATTTGGATTTATTCTTATTAATCTTAAGTCCGGCTACCTCACCAAATTCTTCTATTTTTTGAATTAATTTAGGGCCGGTTTCTAATGGGTCTTCCAAAATAAATACCAAATCATCAGCGAAGGCTTGGACCTTATATTCTTCCTTCTTAATTTTTAAACCCTTTATTTCTTGATCCTCTCTGATTTTTGTCAAGAGTATTTCTAATGATAAAATAAATAGAAGAGGAGAGAGTGGGCACCCTTGTCTTACTCCTTTAGTTATCTCAATTTTTTCTGTCATTTCATCATTCATAATTACCCTAGCTGTTTGTTTAGTATATATTTTCTCAACCATCTTTCCAAATTTTGTCCCAAATTCCATGTAGTTCAGTTGTGTTATAATAAATTTCCAGTTCAAATTATCAAATGCCTTCTGGGCATCAAGGAAAACCAGTGTAGCTTGTCTTTCAGAGTGGACTTCATAAAATTCTAAGGTGTTCATTATTATCCTCATATTGTTTTTTATCTGTCGTCCTGGTAGAAATCCATTTTGATCTGGGTGGATGTAATTATTCAAGATTTTTTTAATCCTTTCTGCTATTATTGTTGCGAATGTCTTATAATCTGTATTCAGTAAAGAAATCGGCCTATAGTTTTGAATTTGTTGCAGGTCTGAATCTTCCTTAGGGATGAGAGTAATAATTGCTTCAGTCCAAGATGGCGGCATCTTCGCCTCCTCCAGCACCTCATTACAAATCTCCAACATTATCCATTGTAGTGACTCTTGTGTATTTTTATAAAACTCAACCGGAATTCCATCTGGGCCTGGTGATTTATTATTTTTTTGTTTTTTCAATGCTGTTTCTAGTTCTATTGCGGTTATTGGTCTATTCAACATTTCCTTTTGTTCTTCAGTGATTTTACTCATTTTTGCTGCCTCTATATATTGTTTGACTTTATCATCTGCTATATCTTCCTGATAGTATAGCTTTGAGAAGAAATTTTGTATTATGTTCTTTTTCTCTTCCCGTCTATATTGTACTGTTCCACTTTCATCTTGTAGTTGATGTATTGCTCTTTTACCTTTTTGTTTTTTTAATTTATAGGCCAACCATCGACCGGTTTTATTCGCGTTTTCAAAGTAATTTTGTTTCGCCATCCTAATTTTCTGTGCCATTTCTTTTTGTGTTGTCAAATTAATCTTGTGTTTTATAATATTCCATTTTTCCTTTATCTTTTTGTTTTGTGGATCCTTCTGTAGGTCACTTTCTGTTTCTTTAAGTTCTTCTTGCAGTTTTTCTTGTTGAAGTCTCCTATCTTTATTTTTCTTAGAGTTGTATGCAATTGTCAATCCTCGAATGTAGGCTTTTGTGGTATCCCACAAATTTTGTGTTGATGTCTCTTCCTTTTTATTTACCTGAAAAAATAATGTCAGTTCCTTTTCTAGCATCTGTATATATTGTTTGTCTTTACATAGTCTTTGATTCATTGACCATCTTTTTCTCTGTTTCTGGCCTTTCCATTTTATTGTTATTGGGTTGTGATCTGCCCAGTCATTAAGTCCTATTTCAATTTCCTCTATCCCGTTCTGTATTTCTGTTGTTACCCAGGCCATATCGATCCTGGACCAGGATTGATGCGGATACGAATAAAATGTGTATTGTTTGTCTGATCTGTGTGTCTCTCTCCATATATCCCGAAGGTTGAGTTCTGTTACCATGTTAAGAATGATTTTGGTAATATGTTTTTCTTCTTTTTGCTCTTTTTACTACTTTTATAGTCTTTCTTAACATCGACTATTGCATTTAAATCCCCAATCATACAAATATTTTCATAGTCCAGATCCACTAGTTTCTTATGTACCTTTTTAAAAAAATCATGTTGGTTATTATTTGGTGCATATACTGCCGTTAATAAAGTTTGTTTTTGCCCTAATTCTATTTCCAACATTAAAATTCTCCCCTCTTCATCCGAATATATTAATTTTGATTTTATTTTTTCTTTAACATATACAGCAATTCCTCCTTTCTTGTTTTGTGCTAGTGTTGTGTATAGTGTTCCTAATTTTACATTCTCTAGTAGTTTTCTATAATCCTTTTTTATATGAACTTCCTGTAGACATATCACGTCTGCATCCAATTTCCTTAATTTATTAAACGTTTGTACTCTTTTTCTTGGTATGTTTAAACCATTAATGTTTACAGAAAAGAGCTTAATTGCCTCTCCCGTTTTTTACTTGATCTGGTTTTTTTTGTGCTTCTTGTCTCTATTACCCTTCCTTTTGCTCCTTCTCTTTCTAACCTTTCTCTTTCTTGTTTCTTTTGCTTTTCTCTTTCTCGTTCAAATTCTTCTATTAGGTCTTCCTCCTGACTTTTACTCTCTGGCTCTTCCCTACTTTCTTGTTCTTCTCCCTGCGCAAAGTGACATTCATAAAAATCCTGCGCTTTCTCGAGTGTGTCTATCTTATATTTTTTTTCTTGCCATGTTACAAATATGCCTTCAGGTACTAACCATCGAAACATAACTTTGTATTTAGTTAATTGGGTTGTTAGAAATTGGTATTCTCGTCTCTGATTTCGTATTCTACGTGGTATTTGCTTTAATACAATTATTTCTTTACCCTTATATACTATCTGTTTGTCTCTTGTTTTTTTATATATTTCATCCCTTATTGATCTTCTAGTCAACCTTATATGTACCTCTCTCGCCAATCTGTGCCTACGTGCATAATTTGTATATACTCGATAAATTTCATCTATGTCTCTTCTTGCGTCCTGTTTGTCCTTTCCTAATATCTCGGCCAATATCTCCGCCATCTTCTCTCCCAAATCTTCTTCTTTTTCCTCTACGATATTTTGAAATCTTAGGAAGAACGCAGCTTTTTCCAATTCCAAGAAGGTAATAGATTGGGTCAGCTCTCTGTTTGCTTGTTTGGATATCTGATCCATCTTTTCTATTTTGCCATCAACTTGATCTATTTTTGTTTCAACTTTTTGAATTCTTTGTTCGTTCTTCATCATTGTTTGTTGTATACTCTCTATCTTGTCATTCATGTTTTTAATTTCATTTTTGATTTCTTTGTGGTGAGTTTTTGTTTCTTCATGATTATTTGCTATTGCCTCTTGGGTTTTCGTCATTGTTTCCTGCATCATTTGTAACATTGTCTGTATACTCTGTGGGTTCATCGCCAATTCTACTTTTTCTTTTTCTTTCCCCAACATGGTTCCTATCGTTCTTTGACCTATAGGAGAGGCCATTATAGGTGTGGGATTTATAGCTGTTTTTTTACTTATTTTAGTTGTTGCTGTGGTGCTTGTCATTTTTATTACTTGGATAATATTTTCCCACACTTGCATATATCAATTTTATATAACGTTAAGGGTTAACCTTAAAAATAAGATTACAAATAGAGTTATACCTTTTCTTATCCCACTATTATATAATATAATTTATAATACTCTTAACACCTCTTTTGTATATTTCTGTAATACTACACACAATTTATATACATATACTATTCTCAAGATATTATCACCACTCTTAATTTCATTCACTATCACTCTTGTTTAAATATTCACCTTTCTCTCTATGATCCCTGTTTGTTAACAGGTGCTGCAATATTGCATCAGCCTTTTTTCTCTCTGTCTCAGTTTAATGTGTCCACAGATCCACCAAATGTCAACTTATTTCTTCTTCTGTATATCCAATAAATCCAAAACGTCCACTAGTCACTTTGTCCAGATATATGTCAGTTAAGGTTCAAATTTCAATGCTATTTGTTCTTCAAAAATAAGATCCAGTAGTTGGTATTAAGTTTCTCCGTTGTCTCACTTCAACTTTTAATCCTTATGTTGATTTTTTCAAAGTCTCTTAATCACCCTTTGTTGCCTCTGGCCGTCTCCAGTCCTTTCTCTAGTTTCAATCTCTGCTTCTTACAGCTTTTAAATTCCAGCCTTTCACGTTTTATAAGCTTTACTGTGGGCTCTCTGCTTCTTCTCGCTGCTCTCGTTCTGCTCTAAAGCTCCCTTCTCCGCTCTATTCAATTTCAGTTGCCGCTGTATCTCTCTCCTTATCGCTTTGCTTTTTCCGCGCCTTCTATCAAATATTCCTCACCTCCTTCAGGGGTTTCTCCTCTGCCGTACGAAGCTGTCAGTTCTACTTCTCACTTCCCTCTCAGGCTGTCGCCATCGCTCCCGGCCGGCCTTAAAGACCGGCTTCTTCTCCCCCAATTTTAAGAGTGCTGCTCCTGTCTGCTCGGGTGTTTGCTGTCCACCCGGCTTCTCTGAAGCTTCCTCTTTAATTTACCGGTCTCTCCGGGATCGGTAAAGCCCTTACCGGGCTCTTAGCGAAGAAATTTCCGGGATTTAGGAACAGAGATCTGTTCCTTCACCCGCTCCACGATGACGTCACAACCGGAAGTCTGAATTTTGCAATTTTCATTCCTAATGCAAACCATTACAATTTTCATTTTGCCAACCACATAAAATCTGGAGGCAAAAACAGGTTAAAATACAGTCGTTATTTTCAGGAGGAAAAACAAGGCAGGAGTGGGTGGGCAGAGTGAGTTTCCTACCAGTCTTGATTGAAGTCAAACCATTCCTACTTATGCTCAGTGGTGGGATTCAGCCGGTTCGCAGCACTTTGTCAGAACCGGTAGCTAATTTTTTGTTGCCCAGGCCCGGAATGGACTTCCGGAAGCAGCATCCACGCAGAGAACCAGTTGTTCACATATTTGAATCCCACCGCTGCTTATGCTTCATAGATTTGCTATGCTCAGTATGGAAAGTGAAGTACAGCACACGCAAAAAAATGAGATTCAGAGGAAAAAAAGAAAAGACAAAACACCTGGACATGCACAAAGAATATTGCACTATACACTCTCTGGTAGTGACAAGTTCTCTGAAGATGGGCTCCAGAATGAATCTGGAAGCTCGGAAGACTAAACCTCAGGAGCATGCAATACTGCAACAGTTTGTAAAAAAAATATCTTTATGCTTAATGAATATTCCCTACAGTATTTACCAAAGACATCTTCCTGTATACCATTTTTTCCCCTGTATTGGAGATAGAATTTCTCCAAGAAACACATACAGGGAAGGGTGATAGAGAAATACAGAATTTAACTTCTATCTCAAGCAGCCCAGTGGGTATCAGATTGGTAAAAATACTGGACCAAGATTCCTTTAGGCTTTTCTTATATTGTGATTTATAGGTGGTTAAAAAAAAGAGCCAGATTGGTGTAGTGCTTAAGGCACCCAGCTAGAAACTGGGAAATGCAGTGGTGGGATTCAGCCAGTTTGCATCAGTTTGGCAGAACCGGTAGCTAATCTTTTGTTGCCCATGCCCAAAATGGACTTCCGGAAGTGGCATCCACACAGAGAACTGGTTGTTCACATATTTGAATCCCACCACTGGGGGAATGGGACCATTCAAGTCTGGCCTTATGAAGGAAGTTAGCTGGGTGACCCTCAGCCAGTCATTCTCTCTCAACCTTAAGAAGGTGGCAAGGGTAAAATTCTTCTGAAATCTTGTTGAAAAAATTGCAGGGACTTATCTAGGCAGTTGCCAGGAATGAAAATTTGATAAAACACACACACACACACACACACACACACAAAATGTAAGGAGCCTTCCTGCTGCTACTCAATGTTTGACTGAAAAACAACCTGGATCAATAGTAGTAACTGTGAGAGGGATCTTAGAGTCCTAGTGGACAATCACTTAAATATGAGCCAGCAGTGTGCTGCAGCTGCCAAAAAAACCAACACAGTGCTAGGCTGCATTAACAGAGGGATAGAATCAAGATCATGTGAAGTGTTAATACCACTTTATAATTTCTTGGTAAGGCCACACTTGGAATACTGCATCCAGTTTTGGTTACCATGTTGAGACTCTAGAAAGAGTACAGAAGAGAGCAACAAAGGTGATTAGGGGACTAGAGATTAAAACACATGAAGAACAGTTGCAGGAATTGAGTATGTCTGATTTAATGAAAAGAAGAACTAGGGGTGACATGATAGCAGTTTTCCAATACGTGAGGGGCTGCCACAAAGAATGGGTGAACCTATTTTCCAAAGCACCCAAAGGCAGGACAAGAGCAATGATGGAAACTAATCAAGGAGAGAAGCAACTTGGAATTAAGGAAAAACTTTCTAATAGTGAAACAATTAAGAGAAGCAACCTAAAAATAAGGAGACATTTCCTGACAGTTGGAACAATTAATCAGTGGATTAATTGTAGCCTCCAGAAGTTCTGGGTGCTACAACACTTGAGGTTTTGAAGAAGAGATTGGACAACCATTAGTCTGAAATGGTATAGGGTTGAACTAGAAGACCTCCAAGGTCCCTTTCAACTCTGTTATTCTGTTAAGAAGGGCAGAGGATGAGATTTCCAGCCCAAGATCAAAGATTTTCTGGCTATAGACCAGCATGTTGAATAGATATTTTCCCTTATTCTCTCTTGGGTGATTGATTCCATTACAAATAATAAAAATACATTTATGCATATAGATCATATCTATAATTTGAAAGGGTGATAACTGTTTCCCAGTTACTCTTTATTAGAGGAAATGTATTGCTTCTATTTATCTCTAGTAACTAACTTTTTTTTTCTATTTAAATTCTTCGCACACTCCATTAAAATAAGTGGAGGAAGGAAACTGCAGGAAAAGAGGCAGTAATCTGAAAATAAGTTAACTTAATTTGTGGTATATGGAGATGAGGTTCTATTTACAATAAACACATTGATATTAATGATACATTAAGTTGTGGCTAACTATTTTTATTGATTTTTGTTTGGTGTGATTCAACATATTGCGATTTATTATGCAGGACATTTGCCATTCGTTTCATATCTAAAAGGACTGCAGTAATATTTTGAGTTGTAATGATATATAAATTGCACCTTATTAAACCATTGCAAGCTCTTCTATCTATTACAATTCCTTTATTAACTATAATAAAACAAAGTAAACTGAAGGGTCCCTGTGGACAAAATGTTCCCTATTATAAATTCTTAACTTGTTAATTAATTTTCTGGAGAATAAGAGAAAGAAAAAAATATATTAATCTTCTTGCTTGATCTTTATTAACCTTAATTGAGAGCAAGAGATTTAATTCTCATACACTGTGCAATAAACCATTTTCTAAAAAAATTCCTCTCTTATAAAATACACACAGTTTTTTCTATTTTTATTTATTAAAAAAAGTTAAAATACAAAACTCCTAATTTTTTTTAACAGAAACAAACTAACAACAACAAAAAACCCACAAAACAAACAAGATGTTTAAAAAGTGCATTAAAAAACCACTAACACATATACACATATTATTTGCCCTTAGTTGAATGCTGATAAATATATTAGAACAATATTAGTTTCCTACTCCTTGAGAAATAGGCCCCCATTTTTTTAAAATTAATAATTCTATTTGCAGACAAGTTACCACATTAATCAGTCATCTATCCACTATATTAATGACAAAAATAGCTAGCAGGCAAAACAATAATTAAAAAAGCAAGATTAAAATTTCAAAACGCTCTGTTAGCAAACTGTTATTGTAATCAACTCGTAGAACATTTACCACAGTTTCTTATCTATAAAATACAAACAGTTTTGTGACATCTTCAGACTAAATGTCTATGGAGATTCTCAGTCATCCAGGTCACAGTTGTCCCAAAGATGCTTTTTCATGAGGCAACTGGACTTTCTTGTTTTTCCTTTGAAGATGTTTCGCTTCTCATCCAAGAAGCTCCTTCTGCAAGGAGTATAAATCCTTCCATTCCCCACCATCCAGTCAGAGCTGAAGAAGCTTCTTGGATGAGAAGCGAAATGTCTTCAAAGAAAAACAAGAAAGTTCAGTTGCCTTATGAAAAAGCATCTTTGGGATACTTTCAGACTAGTTATCTTTACAGGTAATCCTTGACATACAATTGTAATTGAGCCTGGAATTATGATTGTATGTCAGTTATTAAGTGGTCCCCATGTGACTGTGTCGTATTTTATAACCAGTTTTGAGGTTGTCGTTCATTGAATCGTCACAGTTTTTAAGCAAACCTGGCAGTTGTTAAGTGAATCCATTATCTGCAATGCGAAGTCTTTTTTGTCAGAAACCAGAAGTAAATGCCAGATTTTGGCAAATATCATACTAAATTGTGGCTAAATGTGACTGTAGGAAGCTAAAAACACCCACAATTGTAGGCCAATTGCCCAGCACTCAAAATGCAATGATAGGGGTGTTGTAACTTTGAATCTGGGTTGTAAATAGTCCTGAGGAAGTCCTTTGTAATTTTGGTCATTAAATAAGTGACTGTTCATAACTTATACTGGGGTATAGGTTCTGGGGAGCAGCAAAACGTTGTTGGTTTGGTTATTGCAGGGATGTGCGTAGTGTTGGCAAAGTTTCTTTTCCCCAACACAATTACCCTGAAGTTAACAAGGGAATATATAAAAAAACTGAAACTTGTCCTGTTGCCACTTTGACTCTGATGTTCACTTTCAGTTTCTTTATTCACTTGCTCAGAGTTTGTGTAGTTTGCCCTATGTAGAATTTGGAGGAGCATATAAAAAAAGACTAAAATATTATACAGGTAGTCCTTGACTTACAATTGAACACAAAATTTCTATTGCTAAGCAAGGCAGTTGTTAAGCGAGTTGCACCTCATTTTACAACATTTTGGCCACAGTTGTTAAGCGAATGCTACAGCTGTTAATTGAATCATATGGTCGTTAAGTGAATCTGGCTTCCCCCATTGGCTTTGTGGTCAGAAAGCAGCTGGGAAAGTTACCAATGGTGCATACATGACTCTTGGACAGTGAAATTGTCCTAAATACACCCTGGTTGCCATGTGCCCGAATTTTAATCACATGACCATGGGGATCCTGTAACGGTTGTAAATGTGAAAACTGGTCATGGGTCACTTTTTTCAGTGCCATTGTAACCTCAAAGAGACATTAATCGAATAGTTGTAAGTTGAGGACTATCTGAATACATTAGAAACATATTAGCTTATTAGCATCCAACCTTTCTTCTCCCCTCTTTCTTCCTTTAATTCTCTGTATTTAAAGTCCCGTAAGTGTGAATTTGACTCCACCTGTCAAGATGGAATGGAATGATAATAGAATAGAATAGAATAGAATAGAATAGAATAGAATAGAATAGAATAGAATGGAATGGAATGGAATGGAATGGAATGGAATGGAATGGAACGGAACGGAACAGAGCTGGAAGGGACCTTGGAGGTCTTCTAGTCCACCCCCCTGCTCAAGCAGGAGAACCTATACCATCTCAGACAGGTGATTGTCCAGTCTCTATGTCTCTAGACATAGAGACAATCTAAACTGAATTAAGTCCCCTAGTTCTTACATTATGCAATTTCTTTGCTATTATGTATATTGGAAATAAAATAAGAGGCAATCAAATTAGCAGTGCTTAGTCATGCCACATGGGGGTTCTCTAATGAGCAGCCAATATCAACATATACTGTAGTAGACATTGATTTGTATATATAGAGCTGGCCCAAAAAAGATATCCAAGAGGAAAAAGATATCTTTACATCTCTGGTTTGCTTGCCCTGACACATTTATGAAGTAACTACTGTACATAATTTTCAAGGTATATTTTAGGAGGGTGGCCTGATTCAAAAGTCATTAGTGGAATGTATCTTGGGTCAATGATCTATCAAAATGTGTTTTGGGTTAGATAAAGGGCATATTTAGTAGAAACAAGGAATGGGGTATGTCTAGTTTAATAAAAAGAAGGATTAGGGGTGACATGATAGCAGCCTTCCAATATCTCAGGGATTGCCACAAAGAAGAGAGGGTCAACCTTTTTTTCCAAAGCACCAGAAGACAGGACAAGAAGCAACGGATGGAAACTAATCAAGGAGCGAAGCAATCTAGAACTAAAGAGGAATTTCCTGACAGTTAGAACAATTAATCAGTGGAATAACTTGCCTCTAGAAGTTGTGAATGCTCCAACACTGGAAGTTTGGACAACCATTTGTCTAAAAGGGTATAGGGTCTCCTGCTTGACCAGGGGGTTGGACTAGAAGACTTCCCAGGTCCCTTCCAACTCTGTTATTTGTTATTCTGTTAAGAACTTACACTCCAGAAGGAACATATTGATTTGCTAAATATCTTCAATGGGATGTCTTCTATCAGGATTCTACAGCCTTAAGATGATTAAGGTGGTGGAAAGATCACCTAAGATATCTAATATAAAAAAATAGGACCCCTTATCAGCCTTAACAGAGCATTTGTCTGCGGTTGCTTAAAACAATTTACCCAGCTTATCTTAGCTGTCTTCACCAGGTCTTTTTTATATAAAAAAAGTATTTTATTAATTTTCTAATTGTTACAATTCAGTAGTGTTTGATGAACAATGTGTTGTCTGGGATATTTTTTTGCTTAGTAATAGAAGTTAAATTCTTACTCTCTATCTCATTTTTCCAGCCATTGGTAAAATAAGGACCCCTTAGCAGCCTTAACAGAGGATTTGTCTGCAGTTGTTTAAAACAATTAACCAGCTTATCTTAGCTGCCTTCACCAGGTCTTGAATGATGCTAAGGAAAGATGTATTTCTATGAAGGAGTCAGAGAGAATTTCTGTCTTTGTATCACCACTTCCCCACACTCACCATTCAGTTTTTGCTTCTGAATTACAGCACAACCTACCATTTAATAGAAATTTTCAAAGATGCTTCAATTGGGATTTGGTTAAAGGAAATATATGGACACACGGATCCTGAGGTGCCTAGCATGTTATTCAGACTAGGATCGTCCTCTCTTTTAGAGTTTCAGGACTGATGAACCATATAATTTGAATGTATATTACATATTCCAAAAGATTTGTTCACTTAAAGGGCCAATGAATTAAATTGATTTAAAAGCACAATGTAATGTAGAACAAAAAGGTTGCATTCTTCTTTTTAACATATATATATGTACCCATGTCAGTAAAGTAGCTGAATGGTACCAATCATTTTTCAAAAAGTTATTTAGAACTGGAGGAGAAATAATTTTGATTCACATTTTGGGGTGAATTTATTTATAATTAGACTCACAACAATTATTGTCCTTCAGTATTTGCATTTTTTTTAAGTTTGTACTTCAATGTTTAGAAAAACGAACACTTAAAAGTATATGACTATTAGGGGGGGAAAGGCAGATTCCCACAATAACAGAACAGAACAGAATAACAGAAATAACAGAAAATCATTTCATATTTTCATAAAATTAAATGTGAAATAAATCATTTCCTGTTTTCCTAAAATTCAGCAAAGCCCCATTTCTGTAAGGTGTACTCATCAATTCATTAAATGTTTTGAAAAGAACTGATATCCTTTCCATGTAAATATTTCTTCAGGAGACCATCATCCTCCTGAAAGAGAGAGCTGGGCATCTTCAGAAGACAAAAGGAACTTGAAGGAATTGAAATTCTGGTTACTGCAGAGGTTTCAAGGCAAGGTAACTCAGCTGAATATTGATATTACATGAAAGAATCTTCTATCAATTCCTGATCACAGTTCTATAGTAACCATGAAAAGTAACGAAACGAGAATCAGTGAGTTCATACTTCTGGGCTTCACAGACGTTCGAAAACTGCAGCTCCTGTTCTTCTTCATCCTTCTCTTTTCCTACTTCTTCACAATTACTGGAAATGCTCTGATCATCATCCTGGCTAATATAGACTACCGGCTACACACCCCGATGTATTTCTTCCTCTGGAATTTTTCTGTTTTGGAGATTGGATTTACCACTGCTGTCACTCCCCAAACCTTGTCCCATCTTTGGATGGGCCATAAAAATGTTCCCTATGTTGGTTGCATGATACAGTTTTTCATGTATTTCCATCTGGGCACCACTGAGTTCTTCCTCTTAGCGGTCATGTCCTATGATAGATACCTGGCCATCTGTAACCCCTTACGCTACCCATCCATCATGCAGAAGAGTTTATGCACTTTGCTGGTTTTCTGTTGCTGGACTGGAAGCTTCCTCCTCATCATTGGTCCCTTTGTGATCTTCCTACAGCTTCCAATCTGCAACTCAAACATCCTGGACCATTTCTTCTGCGACAACACACCATTGATCCAACTCCTTTGTGGGGACACTAGACTTCTTGAACTGTTTGGGTTCGTCACTGCTGTGCTTTCATTGCTGGGGACTTTAACCATTTCAGTAGTTTCCTATGTCAACATAATAAAAACTATCTTGAACATCCCATCTGCTACAGGGAGAAAGAAGGCGTTTTCCACCTGTGCCTCTCACTTCATTGTTGTGTCCATCACCTATGGGAGCTGCATCTTCCTTTATATCAACCCATCCCAGGCAAGCAAAGTGGAGTTTGGCAAAATAGTGGCCATTCTCAACACCATTGTTTCCCCATTGCTCAATCCTTTCATTTACAGCTTGAGAAACCGACAAGTTCAGGAAGCCTTGAAAGATCTGTTGAGACAGGTTGCAGTCTTTATTAAAAGTCCAAGGAAAACCTGAGAACATCGTTCTTTGTGGACTTGGTGTATCTGATATCTGGTTTGTGGGGCTGACAAATATGCATTTATTTGATAGTTTGAAGTAGCATTTCCGGTCACCAAAGCCTTATGGTTGAACCTGCTAATTTTGTGGAATATCCATTGAAGTTCTCCAGCATTGAAGGGTCTGAAAAATGTGGTCTTAGGTTACACATAAGTGTTATGGGGTTTCTTTAGGTCATAGGAAAACCTGTCAGATGGTCTCAAAAGGACCTGGGACACTGCCACCATCATAAATATGAGTAAGTTGTCAAGCATTTCAATTTTGATCACATGACCATGATGCTGCTGCAACATTTGTACATGTGAAAAACGATCGTAAGTCATCTTTTTCAACACCATTGTAACTTTGAAAGGTCACTTGTAAGTCAAGCACTACCAGTCGTATTGAAGAGAACATGGCTGATTAGCTGGATGGATACTTAACAGAATCTCTCAACAACCATACTGAAGAAAGGAGATATTCCTGAAATATATGAAAGCGGTTTATAAAGTTTATTTGGACATAGGTTTTTTCCAAGGAATTCTCCAATAGAATGTTTCTGTTTTTGAGTTCCTACACAACCAAATGCATATGAAGTAAATTTATGTATTGTAAAAGCTCAGTTTAATCATTCAAAGAGGGAAAGGGAGTAAGTGCCCATTGTATCCATCAGAATTGCCATCCTGAGCTTCAGTCTTGCTTTGCTAAATGCCAGCCTGCCATAAACTATTGGGGGAGGGAACTGCTGGGAAGGGGGAAACTGAAACTACTCATCGTGCCATCCTGAGACATCAGCTCATCACTCCAAGGCCAGAGGCCTGGGAAAGGAAGTGCAACAGTTCATCACCTAGCCCACCAATGCAGGCACCATTACCAAAATAAATCTTTTGAATATAACTGGACAATAGGGAGATAACAGGGGGAGGAATGGGAAAGGGAAAGTTAACTAGGGAACCCTTGTGCACAAACTTTTAGTTCTGGCTCTGCTGTACTGTAACCACTTGGTCTTTAATAAAATTATACCTTTCCCACAAATGGAGTGGAGGGTCTTTCTTTCCTAAGAATCCAAGTCAGGGCAGTATCTGGATGTCAATTAAATTGGAATATGTGATATTGAAATTATTTATTGTCACCCAGATGTAACTTAATCAACTATGTTATTCCACAAATGATGTCAATTCATGCAAAGAGCATAAATGATGTCAAATCTGCTTATACATATCCATAGTCAAAAGCTCTTCACAAATTAAAATATTGATCTGATACTGAAGCCCTGTGTAAGGATGTTAGGAAGAATAATAGACAATCACAAGTATTGTTGACAATTTCTGCTTAATTTGTCTTTATTTTGGTTTGCTCATTGGGTCCTTCTGGGGCATTGTCATCCCATTCAGGACCAAACATAGAAAAACCTTGACACTGGAAGTTCCAAGCACCCAGAGCCACCCAGTCTGGCTTGGGTGAGTCAAAGCCCATTGCACCCCATCCAGGACCTCCAGGAACTGGGACAAGACATATATGGTATTCCCCAGGCCACCTGGGATGAAGATGTAAAGCTGGGTAACATCAGGATCACTACAAACCATCAAATCCAATGGCCTCATGTAGTTGTTAGACAAGAGGGGAGAAAGAACTGAATCTTGTGGCACCCCATAAAGTAGGGAATGTAGTCTGGGTTTCTCCTACCTTCAACACCAAATTTTGCCATGAAGTTCAAGAAGGCCTTCCAACTTATTAAAAAAAACACATCTAGGACTGGTTATAGATGGAGAGAGAGAGAGAGAGAGAGAGAACCTGCCCCTAAACTTCCTAGTGTCTCTGAACTATAAATGGGATTTCGAACTCAAAGCTTCCTGAATTGGATCCAGTTCCCCTATGTACTATGACACTACACTGCCCCATTGCTTCATACCAGGCTCAAGCAATCAGAACCACCTATGAATAGCATCAGGCTGAATTTTTTATTATTGGTCATCTATCTACAAGCATCTCTCCAGACTGGTTGCATTCCCCTGGGAGAGGCCAGATAATGTTCATGGATTCTGGGGAAGGTCAGGTCTATGCTGCTTATGGCGGCTTAATGATTCCCAGCTCAGCCTTCTCTTTGCCCTTTCACCTAGTCTAGTGGATGATTCTGCCACATCTATTGGCTATTGGATGACTGTCTATTGGCTTCCACTAATTGGGAAAAAGCAAACAAACAAACACAATCAAATTAGCAATGATTAGTGATATCAATCACTATAAGCATATAATACATATTGATCAAATCTATAATCTATAATCTATAATCTATAATCTATAATCTATAATCTATAATCTATAATCTATAATCTATAATCTATAATCTATCTATCTATCTATCTATCTATCTATCTATCTATCTATCTATCTATCTATCTATCTATCTATCTATCTATCTATCTATCTATCTATCTATCTATCTATCTATCTATCATCCATCTCTCTATCTATCATCTATCATCTATCTCAATCTATGTCTCTATCTATGTTTCTGCTGGCTCATATTTAAATAATCGTCCACTAGTATTCAAAGGCACCTCTCATAGTTACTGTTTTTGAGCCACATTTTGCCTAATCTGTACTTGTACCTTTGGTTTTTCCTGCCTACGTGTAATCTAAGTATACTATGTTCACAGCATTTCACTGCTCTACTAATTTAATCAGTTTCTCAAAGAATGAACAAAGATTGGTTTGGCATGATCTGTTTTTAACCATTTAATTAAATTTTAAAATTAAAAGTAAAATGTATTTAATTTTGCTGTATGATTCTATTCTATTCTATTCTATTCTATTCTATTCTATTCTATTCTATTCTATTCTATTCTATTCTATTCTATTCTATTCTATTCTATTCTATTCTATTCTATTCTATCATCTCTCTATCATTTCTCTCCCTCTATCCTCCATCTCTTTCTCTTTCTCTCTCTCTCCTATCTATCTATCTATCTATCTATCTATCTATCTATCTATCTATCTATCTATCTATCTATCTATCTATCTATCTATCTATCTATCTATCTATCTATCTATCTATCTATCTATCTATCTATCTATCTATCTATCTATCTATCTATCTATCTATCTATCTATCTATCTATCTATCTATCTATCTATCTATCTATCTATCTATCTATCTATCTATCTATCTATCTATCTATCTATCTATCATCTATCTCTATCTTGCCCAAAGGAAAAAATATTCTCACATACAGGGTATATCTGAAATCATTTGTACTGAGTTGACATATCCATCACATTGAAGGAACTAAACAACTTTTAGGATAAGCTTTTGGAGGGCAAGATAACACAAATATCAGTAATGAAAAGAACATTGGGCCAATGTTTACTCAAAATGGTTCTGGGCTATAGTGAAAGATTGTTTATAAGAGAAGCATATTTACTATTTTTTGAGATCAGGAGAGGCTATTTCTTCTTCTAGGACTTTTTTAAAGAAGGAAGAGGGATTTACACTTTAGTAAGAGCTTAGGACATCCAAATAATAAAGAATCTGTATTGGCATCAGGTAGCAAATGTGAGACTAGGCCAAAAATACTCAGCTGATGCAGAAATAAGAAGAGGGGTCAGACAGGGATGTATTCTGTCTCCACTGCTGTTCAATATCTACTCTGAGTCAATCTTCAACGAGGCACTGGAGAACATCGATGCTGGCATCAAAGTAAATGGTGTTTGGATCAACAACTTAAGATATGCTGACGATACAGTTCTGCTTGCCAGTAAGCATGAAGACCTTCAGCTCCTCATCAACAGAGTCACAGAAACATCTGGAAAATACGGCTTGAAGCTTAACACCTCAAAAACCAAGATCATGGTCGTCAGCAAACAACCCGTTAACTTGCCACCAGTAAATTCAGAAGGAACACCACTAGAAAAAGTTGAAAGGATCACGCACCTCGGTTCTAATTTACATGAAAGCTGGGACATGACCGCTGAAGTAAAGACAAGGATAGAGAAAGCTCGAACAGCATTCTTCAAAATGAAAAAGGTCTTCTGAAGTCACGACATAAGCCTAAGACTGAAAATCAGAAGAGACTAGAAGCATTTGAAATGTGGATTTACAGGCGGCTGTTACGTATAAGCTGGGTTGACAAGATCAGAAATGAGGAGGTGATAAGCCGCCTGGGAAAGCCAAGGGAAATCATCAAAACAATTAAAAAACGAAAGTTAGAATATTTCGGACATGTGATGTGACACCCAGAAAAATACGGCATACTCCATTTAATCCTCCAAGGAAAGATTGAAGGCAAACGAGGTCCAGGCAGAAGAACATCATGGCTTCAAAATCTAAGGGACTGGTTTGGACAAAACTCAGCAGCACTTTTTCGTGCGGCTGCTGATAAAAACAGGATCGCCAACATGATCGCCAACGTCCGATAACGGATATGGCAGAAGAAGAAGAGAAGAAGAGCTTAGGGACCTGTGGGAGATCTTTGATGGGATGAGTTTTCAAAAATTCTTATTGGGTTCTACAACTTTTAGCGATTCTGATGATAGAAATATATCCCAAAGGACCTGTGAATTTCCCAGCTAAGAAGCACAAATAGGATCTCTTGAGGGCATTAACATAGCAATTCTGTCATCATGCAACTGCCTAAAGCAAATATGTCCTTCTGAAGTTTCTCCTGATTGTCTTCTCCAGCTCCTTCGTGATGGTAGAGAAAGCAGTATTTCTCTTAAGGAGTCAGAAAGAAATGCAATTTTTATGACCTCCCATGCTTTCAATAACCTTTTTGTCTTTGCATAGCACAACACTACAATTTAATGCCAAGTTTTAAGGATGGTTCAGTTGAGATTTGGATGGGAGAAATCGCTGAACTTATGGCTCCTGAGAGCTCCATGTGCAAGCTAAGTGAAGATCTTTTCATATTTTACTGCTTCAAGCCAGAATCAATAGATAAGGTGAGTATATGATGTAAATTCCCAGATAGCAAAGATTTCTTACTTACAAAGGCCAGTGAAGTAACTTAACTAAAAGAAAACAATATAATACAGACCTGATCCCCTTTAATTGATGTTTGAATATATGCAGGGATTTTTTAAAAGATGTGTCTACAATTTTCCAAAATTTCCATGTTCATTTAGAAGAACCAAAATATAGGAGATTTTTAGAAAGTATTTAGGGCTGGGGCAGAAAAAGTTCTGATTCACATTTTATGTGAATCTACATAACATTTCACTTAGATAATGTTCTCCTTCAGTATGCAATGTTGTGTTTTAAGGTTGGGTTTTGACTAAGGAAGATTTAAGAGTCTGTAACAATCTGGGAAAAGTGCAGACAGAAAATGTTTTCCATTTGAAAATAGAATTCTTCTCATAGTCTAAATAGTTTCACAAGGGGAAATCATCTTTTTAAAATACAGAGATGTGGGTGTGATTTTCAGGACCCCCGCAGTTGGAATGGCAACAAAATTCCAGTTACAGCAACATTTTCAAAGCAGATGTACTCAGCTGGGTATTAATAATTTTCTTTTTCATCAGTTTCTTCATCCCAGTTCTATGGTAACCATGGAAAGCAATGAAACAAGAATCAGTGAGTTCATATTGGTTGGTTTGACAGATGTTCGGAAACTGCAGCTCCTATTCTTCGCCATCCTTTTCCTTTCCTACCTACTGACAATTACAGGAAATTTTATGATTATTCTCTTGGCTAATGTAGACCACAGGCTACACACCCCAATGTATTTCTTCCTCTGGAATTTCTCCGTTATGGAAATTGGTTTCACGACTGTTATTATCCCTCAAACCTTGTCACATTTGCTGATGGGCAATAAAAATATTTCCTATGTTGGTTGCATCGTACAATGCTTCCTGTATTTTTATCTGGGCACTACAGAGGTCTTCTTCTTTGTTGTCATGTCCTATGATCGATACCTGGCCATTTGTAACCCTTTGCGCTACCCATCCATCATGCAGAAGAGTTTATGCAGCTTGCTGGTTTTCTGTTGCTGGATTGGAAGCTTCCTCATTCACATTGGTCCATTTGTGGTCTTCCTACAGTTTCCAATGTGCAACTCAAACATCCTGGACCATTTCTTCTGTGACAGTGCACCACTGATGCATCTCCTGTGTGGGGACACCAGACTTTTTGAATTTTTTGTATCCTTGATTGCGGTTGTTTTATTGTTCGGAACTTTGTTCATTTCAGTGGTTTCCTATATCAACATAATCAAAACTATCTTGAACATCCCAACTGCTACAGGGAGAAAGAAGGCGTTTTCCACTTGTGCTGCTCACTTCATGGTTGTGTCCATCGCCTACGGGAGCTCCCTCTTCCTTTATATCAGCCCAACCCAGACAAGCAGAATGGAGTTTGCCAAGAGACTGGCCATTCTCAACACAATTGTTTCTCCTTTGTTGACTCCTTTCATCTACAGCTTGAGAAACCAACAAGTTCGGGAAGCCTTGAAAGATTTATGGAAACAGATTGCAATCATTATTAAGGGTTCAAGGAAAACCTGAAAACACCATTCCTTGCAGACTTGGTGTATCTGATCTCATGTTTGAAGGGCTGACAAATATACAATTATTTGATAATTTGAAGGAGTGTTTCCTGTTGCCAAAGCCTTTTGATTGAACCTGCTAATTTCATGGAATAGTTGTTGACATTCTCAGGCACTGAAGGGTCTGCAAAATAGTGTCTTCATGTTAATTTACACAATCTAGGGGAAACCATACAAGTAGTTCTCAACTTATGGCCACAGTTGGGATTGGAACATCCATTGCTAAGTGAAGCAGCTGTTAAGTGAATCGCTGTCAGGGCCCCAAACCAAGAACAACCCATAGAGTTAGAGTCCTTTCCTTTATTGTTCTTTACCTATAGACAGAATCTTGCCAGACTAAAGCAACCATCCAAATAACTATAGATATACTCTAGGAACTGTTATGGAGAAGCTATTTTAACCCACTTCCTGCTGGCCAAACTTTTCAAACTCTGCTTCCTCTTTGCCCTCTTGAAACGAGTCCCTCCCTCCTGGGAATCCAAACTACATTCCACCACAGTTGTGCCCAATTTACACAAAATGTTTCCTGTAGTCATTGTGTGAATCACCATGATTGTTAAATGCATCATATGGCTGATAAGCAAATCTGATGTTCCCCATTGACTTTGCTTGTTGAACGCCAGCTAGGAAAGTTAAAAATGGTGATGACATGACCCCAGGACACTGCATACATCAAAAATAAAGAGGGGCAATTGAGAGCATCTTGTCACATTGCATTACAGTCTGGTTTGGAAGCATTACTGCTTCAGACAGGAAGGCGGTGCAGAGAGTGGTGAGGATGGCAGAAAAGATTATTGGCAGTTCACTCCCTTCTATCCAGGACATGGCATATAAGTGATGCTTGAGCAAGGTCTGCAGTATCATCTGGGATGCTGCACATCCTCTCCACAACCTGATTCCCTTGATACCTTCTGGGAGGGGGCTTCATGGTATCTGAAGAAGAACATCCAGATTCAGTCACAGTTTTGTACCATATAGCATCTAAAGTTACCTTTTTCCACTATGTATTCAAGATGTATTTTTATAGCATGTTTATAGGTGTGTTATGTATATGTATATTTTTGAGAGCAGGCAACAGAATTTCATTTTTAATGTGTGCCAATGTGTCCACAGTAAAAAAAAATGACAATAAAGCTTATCTTATCTCTTATGTCTTATCTCTCTTTTTTAAAATATGTTTTATTAATTTTTAACATAATCACCATAGTATTCGGTAGACAGTGCGTTGTCTGGGTTTATATTTAGCAAACATTCACTAACAATTAAATTCTATAATCTATAATCCACATGATAACTTTACATGATTTCCTCTTTTCCGCATAGTATTCTGTTTTACCAACCTTGAGTTAATACAATTCTTATTATTTTAATAAATCGTAATTAAGTATATAAGTTTTCTAATATTTCTACAAATAGTAATCACAACAATATAGTATTCCTTTTCTATCTAGTCATTCTGGTTGTCTCATCATATAATAATAATAATAATAATAATAATAATAATAATAATAATAATAATAATAATAATAATAATAATAATAATAATAATAATAGTTGGAAGGGACCTTGGAGGTCATCTAGTCCAACCCCCTGCTCAGGCAGGAAACCTATACCATTTCGGACAAAATGGCTGTCCATTCTCTTCTTAAAAACTTCCAGTGTTGGAGCATTCACCGCTTCTGGAGGCAGGTTGTTCCACTGGTTAATTGTTCTAACTGTCAGGAAGTTTCTCCTTAGTTCTAGGTTGCTTCTCTCCTTGATTAGTTTCCATATGTTGCTTCTTGTCCTGCCTTCAGGTGCTTTGGAAAATAGCTTGACTCCCTCTTCTTTGTGGCAGCCCCTGAGTATTGGACACTGCTATATCATGTATCCCCAGTCCCCTAATCACCTTTGTTGCTCTTCTCTGTACTCTTTCTAGAGTCTCAACATCTTTTTTACATCGTGGTGACCAAAACTGGATGCAGTATTCCAAGTGTGGCCTTACCAAGGCATTGTAAAGTGGTATTAATACTTCACATGATCTTGATTCTATCCCTCTGTTAATGCAGCCTAGCACTGTGTTGGCTTTTCCCCCCTTAAAGTCAATCACCTTTAAATATCTAAAACATTTCCTTTATATAGGCCATTCCAACTCTTTTATATTACTCATATCCAACAATAAAAGAAAAAGGAGAAAGAAAAAGAAAGCACTATATTACTTGAGGGGCTCCTCCCTCTTAAAGTCAAATTCATATCCAAAATTTTTCTATTTCTTTAACCATTTTCAAATGTGCTTCTTTTTTAAATATTCTCTCTGATAGGCCCCATCATCTATTTTCTTAATTTTCACTTTAGCCTTTTTCTTTTGCCCAATGCCTTTCTTAATTAATATGTTCTGCTGAGTCAAAAAAAAAATCTCCGTGTTCTTATAAATGTTACTGTAGATGTAAAAAGTAAGTCAAGTACGGTATCTTTATTAGAGGCATTTGCCCACTCATTTTTATTGAGAATCTTTTTCCTTCTTTTTCTCTCTGCTTCTCTTGTCATTTTTTGTCTCTCCAATTCTAGTGTTTTCCCTGGCATCTCTGCAGTCTGTTTTATCCAGTCTTTTTTCTTATCCTCAAGTTTATTTTGTAGTGTTGAGTTATAGGTTAAGCAGATAGGAATCCAGTCGTTGTGTATAAGTCTTTCCATCTAGCTAGACTGGTTTTCATGGAACCATTTTATGGATAGAATGTGCCTCTTTATATTAAGTGGATTTTTGAAGTTAGACCTCTCCAACATGAATATTACAGATTTCCCCAATGTTTCCGGCTTTGTGGACCGGTGGGGAGAGGGGATGGTTCCACATGAGTGGCTGGCAAGTGCACATGCATGCATGGAGCTCTGTTGGTATGAGCGGCATGCATGCACACCTGCTGCTCATGCAAATGAAGTGTGTGTGCATTCTCTTACCCACTGCTTGCGCAAGTGAGGATGTGCACTTGTGCTCACTGGCCATTTTTGTGGCCAGGTTGCAATCCCTTCACGGCCCACTAGTGGGCTATGGCCCACAGGTTGGGGACCCCCTGCTCTATTATACTGTACTGTATCTTGGCTTTGTATCACTGTTTGGATATAAAATATTCTGAAAATAAAGACAATGTGGTTGAATGAACAATGCTTAGTCACATCATATGGGGATTCAGATAACCTCTAATGAGTAGCTAATATCAACCAATAGTATAAATTGTTTGGTATAGATAGATACTAAGTAAATAAGGAGTCCCTGAGGATTTTATTCTGCTAGTCATTGCTGACTATAGGGGGTGGTACTCATCTTCATTTCAAGACCATTGAGCTAGTATCATCCAAAGACATTTCCACAGTCATGTGGCCAGCCTGATGTCACGAAGCACGGTTACCTTCCCACCGAAGTGGTACCTATTTATCTATTCGCATTTGCATGTTTTTGAATAGCTAGGTTGGCAGGAGCTGGGGTGAGGATGGGAGCTCACCCCATTGTGGGGTGCTTGGGTATCGAACCTGGGCTGTCCGGCTTTCCAACCAACAAGCCCAGCATCTTAACTGCTCAGCCACTGTATCACCCCTTATAGATAGAAGTTGCCCCAAGGGATAATCTAAATAAGCATAACTATATCTCTGAAATTGTTTTCTCTGGAATGACACATACATATATCACACCAAAGTAAATAACTTTTAAGGTAAGCTTTGGAAGGTCAAAATTATCCGAAGTTCATTAGTGGTCCATCAAAATATTTTTTTGATTTAGGTGAAAGGCATTTTTAGTAAAAATAGGTCTATATTGTTTGAGATCAGGAAGAGCTATTCCCCAATCTTGAACTTGTTAAATGAAGAGGAAGGATTTACACTCAAGAAGGGATAGGTGGATTTTCTTAATATCTATGAGAAAATATTCTCAAAAGCTTCTTTCTGGAGTCTACATCCTTTAACTGTTTGTGGTGGTGAAGAAGTAACTTGAAGGACTTTCAATTTTTCTGTAGCTAAGAACTTCAAACAGAATCCCTTAGGGACATCAGTATGATATCTCTCAACTGCTTAAAGCAAATTATCTTTTCGAAGCTTCTCCTGGCTCTTTTCTGTAAGTCCTAGAGAAAGAAGCATTTCTTTGAAAGACTCAGAAAGAGCTTCTATCTTTATATCACCACATGCTTACCATTTAGTCTTTGGACCTGAATCACAGCACAATCTAACATTTAATAGCAAAAGAGCCTTCAACTGAGGTTTGGTCAACACATGGACACATGGATTCTGAGGTGCCTAGTTTATTCATTCCATACCAAGTTCATTCTTTTTTTTTTTTTAGTACTATTATTAATTCTTATAAGGACAAAGATTTGTTGCTTTTAGGGAGTTAATAAATTGAACTCTTTTTAAAGAAAAGACAAATTTTAATCTACTATTATTTATTTGATTTTTGTTTATCTCATCTTCGTTACTTTATAAGTAACTCAAAGCAAAGGGTTAGAGTCTTCTTTAAACGTATACAGTATTTTCTAAAATATTTGAAATGTATCCATCTCCTTTCAGTGGCTGTAAGATTCCAATTTCCTTTTGAAGGTTTTGGAAGCTGAGGGACAAATCACTCTGATTCACATTTTCTTGGTGGATTTATTTAATTTAACATAGTGAGAAATATGTAGGAGAAGGAGTAGCAAAACCTGGGTGTGGAGTTAAAAGACGGATCAGCCTAGAATCCCTACATAGCCACAAGTGAGCTTACTCCAATCCTCCTTGATTTTGTTGACCCTTATCTAACTCTAAGCAGGTTCTGACCATCAGTTGAGAAGATTTCTGTGCACAGGCTTTTTAACAATAAATCAGTTTACAAGGACCTTCATGTCAGGACCTGGTCTTTTGCTCCTGACAAAATTATATTTGAACCTTTCCTTTCCTTTACAAAATCCTTTTCTGGATTTTGTAAAGCTGTGTTTTACAGCTTAGCAGGGACACTTAAAACTCTACAGCAATTTGGGGAAATTGCTACAGTTAGTTAAGTGTAATAGGAAGCCTTGCATGCCTTCCAATAATTAAGCAAATGATTACAAATGGACCCAAAACTCTGATTTGAAAATTGAATAATAGGAGGAAGAATGAAAGGATTTTATGGAGCAGATGGACACTTAACTGTATTTTTTATAGTATAGTACCGCCAATATCAAATGATAATCTGGTGTTTTTTTCCCCTGCCCATTTGTTTTATTGTCATCATAATCCAATATTTCAGATGTAGATCTGACTTGGAGGTCTGATCTGTCATTCTTCCATACACAAGAAGATAATTTATTGAAACAATTGGCTAAGTACTGCTATATTTTATCATTATTTTTTTTAAAGTCACATTTATGTCTGTAAAAGGACAGGGAGAAAATGTTGGGGGACTTAATTTAGAAAAAGGACACATGTGAGTATATAAGTATATACAAATGTAGGACTGAGAAAGATCCCCCCCCAAAAAACTTTCACAACACTAAAAAGCAGCCACAGAATGAGGAGAGAAAAGACCACAAAAATGAATTAATGTTCATGATTTTCTCTGAAGAAACATGTTAGGCTGAAGAGGGATTGCATGGTCATCCGAATTCAAAAACAAGAATAAATAACTACACTCATGAACCAATAGTTGGACAGAAGACAGTCAATTAACAGGGAATAAACCCAAGGTTATGATAATCTTCCTGTACAGGGTCAGTGTTGGAAGAATAAATTTGAGCCAATCTAAGCTGGAATTACGTAAGAATGACACTGGACATGCTGTTTGAAGGGGAAGATGCTTATTCGAGAACATAAAAGACATCGTTCAAAGGTAGGCTACAATTTCAAATCTTGAGGTTGGGGCTATTTATAGGGAAAATAGCTCTTTGTGTTTTGAAGTGTTTATCTTTGGCAAATTCCTTCAACCTGTCAACTTTGGGGAGTCCTCTTTGTGTGTGTTCCTAAAAGCCATACATAGTAAAGGATTTATCTTGTTAGCTATTCTATGAAATGAATACAATTTCAGCCTGACAATGCACTATCAGACTGAAAGATAAGCAATCTTTGCTGGATTGTGTGTTATCTCTGTCTTTTCAGCTATTGACAGATTATATTGTTGATTTAAGGAGTTCACGGGGACTGCATGAATAAACTGATTTCTAAATTGATTTTCTTCCCACCTCAGCTTTCCAAAAGGCCTAAATATCCTGAATCAATTGTCATACCAGTGAGAAATAGAATAGAATAGAATAGAATAGAATAGAATAGAATAGAATAGAATAGAATAGAATAGAATAGAATAGAATAGAATAGTTGGAAGGGAACTTGTAGGTCATCTAGTCCAACTCCCTGTTCAGGCAGGAAACCCTATACCATTTCAGACAAATGGTTGTCCAGTCTCTTCTTAAAAACTTCCAGTGTTGGAGCATTCACAACTTCTGGAGGCAGGTTGTTCCACTGATTAATTGTGTTAACTGTCAGGAAATTTCTCTTTAGTTCTAGGTTGCTTCTCTCCTTGATTAGTTTCCATCCATTGCTTCTTGTCCTGCCCTCTAGTGCTTTGGAGAATAGCTTGACTCCCTCTTCTTTGTGGCAACTCCTTAGATATTGAAACAGTGCTATCATGCCACCCCTAGTCCTTCTTTTCATTAAACTAGACATACCCAATTCCAGCAACCGTTCTTTATATGTTTTACCCTCCAGTCCCCTGATCATCTTTATTGCTCTTCTCTGCACTCTTTCTAGAGTCTCAAGATCTTTTTTACATCGTCGGTGACCAAAACTGGATGCAGGATTCCAAGTGTGGCCTTACCCAGGCATTGTAAAGTGGTATCAACACTTCACGCGATCTTGTTAACACTTCACTTGATCTTGCCTAGTTTCAGATTCTTAAACAATGAAAGCTCACCTAATTCACCAAGGGTTTATGTCCATAGATTGCTCACAACTAAGATAAGATGGTGAATCAAACCAAGACTGAGGAGATCGTACTGCTAGGATTTACTGAAAGTCACCAGCCTGAGATGCTTCTATTTACCCTTATCTTGGTCATGTACCTGATGGCCATAGCTGGAAACATTCTGATTGTTATTATCACCCTTGTGGATGTCCACCTCAGGACCCCAATGTATTATTTCCTCAGGAATTATGCCATCTTGGAAATTGGATACACTTCAGCTGTCATTCCCAAAGCTTTGATCAATTTGGCGTTGGGGAAGAAAACCATCTCTTATGCGGGATGTATAAGCCAATTGTTTTTTTATTTCTTTTTGGGCACTACAGATTTTTTCCTTCTGACGGTTATGTCTTTTGACCGTTATGTGGCCATCTGCAATCCTTTAAGATATACCACCATCATGAACCAATGTATCTGCACTTGGATGGTGCTGATTTCTTGGGTGGCAGGATTCATCTTGATTTTTGGTCAAACCGTATCTTTTGCACAATTCCCCATCTGTGGCTCAAACATCATTGACCATTTTTTTTGTGACAGTAAACCACTGCTGAAACTTCTCTGTGGGGATACACGTCTCCTGGAGCTGGTTGGCTTCATCCTTTCTGTTTTTTCACTTCTAGGGACTTTAGCCATCACTACAATATCCTACACAGTCATAATTTCCACCATCCTTCACATTCCAACTGCTGCAGGAAGGAAGAAGGCCTTCTCCACCTGTGCCTCCCACATCATTGTGGTCTCTATTACGTATGGTAGTTGCATCTCTATGTACCTCATACCGGAGGGAAATGAAGGGAAAAATTTCAACAATGCGGTGGCCATTCTGAACAATGTGGTTTGTCCCCTCATGACCCCATTTGTCTACACTCTGAGGAACAAGCAGGTCAAAGATGCTTTGAAAGACACCTTGGGCTGCAAGAGGACAACTCGCAAAATATGAGGAATGTCAACATACTTGAAAGAGGAAAGAAAAAAAAGAGAGAGAATAAATGTGAACAGAGTAAAAATAGATCAGTGATCTCTGTTGAACCTGTGATTTACTAATTGATTGATTGATCAGATGCCTTTGTAATTCTTTTGGGGTGGTGTAATATTTTATATTGGAAGTTTTGGTACTTGTTCATTGCAAAAAAGTTTCTTAATGCATCCTTACAATAAAATAGACTCATCTAGTGGTGTTTCCTGTCTGGTCTACCTCACAAGGTTGAAATCCATCTTGCAAATCTGAAATTACACCAGTTCGCTCCCCCCATCCCCAACTTTCCCTTTACAGGTTAAGAAATTGGGAGAGTCTCTTCTGAGCCTCTTGGCCCACCCACATATCTGCTGGGATAAATTTTACCTGATTGTTCTCTTGACCATGTCCTGTCTCCCAGGGTGTTTCCCATTTACTATTACATTTAGATAAACTTGAAAGGGGAAGAGAAAGGGGAAACAGAAGAGGCATAATTGGAATTAATATTATTTTCCTAAAGGAAGCACTCAACACATAAATATCTGTGGAGGTTCTCAGTCATCCAGGTCATAGTTGTCTGAAAGATGCTTTTTCTAGGAGGCAAGTGGACTTTTTTTTCTTTGAAGACATTTTGCTTCTTATCCAAGAGCCTCCTTCAGCTGAAGAAGCTTCTTGCATGGGAAGCGAAACGTCTTCAAAGAAAAAAACAGAAAGTCTTGGAAAAAGCACCTTTGGGACTACATGAATAGTTTTAGAATAACCAGTAGGGGGCGGCAAAGACCGAGCTGAACAAGAGTCTACCCAAGTATCTAAAAATATGTCAGAAAACATATTTAAAAATAGAGGTTTTTCTAGCACATGTAGTGCACCAAGGTGATGGTGAAGCAGTTTATTCAAAAGAGAAGCAGGCCATTGCCTTCTCATGTGGCTTCCTTTTGCCTTGCAGACTTTGGAGGTCCACATGTAACACTGCAGAAGCTGGAAGATACTGCTATGCATGAATTGTGCATACAGAGAAGCTTTTACCACCCAGTTCCTGTGCTTCACATTTAGAAGCAAGCCCCCTCTTCTCACTGGTAAAACAGGCTGAAAAGGACCCTTCACCTGAAGCACTCCTTAGAACCTCTTCATTGGCCTCTTCATTGGCCTAATAAGTGTAACTCCAGCTGCAACTTTGAAAAAAGAGAGCAAAAATGATCACTTGTATGGAGGTTGCAGGTGGAAAGGGAAGGGTGAAACGGCCTCATCTCAGATGCTGCAGTCCCAGTGCAAATGTGTCCACATGCAAGCTAATCCAGTCCTACCCCTGGATTTATTGTGCACTGTGTTACTGTGTGCTAATATAATACGCACAGGTGGTCCTTATAACAGTTCATTTAGAGACCGTTTCAAGATACAATGGCACCAGAACGAGATGAGATGAGATGGGATGGGATGAGATGAGATGAGATAAAATGAGATGAGATAGGATAGGATAGGATAGGATAGGATAGTACAGAAAAGAGCTGGAAAGAACCTTGGAGGTCTTCTAGTCCAGCCCGCTGCTCAAGCAGGAGAAGAAAGATAAGATGAGATGAGATGAGATGAGATGGGATGGGATGGCATGGCATGGGATGGGATGGGATGGGATGGGATGGGATGGGATGGGATGGGATGGGATGGGATGGCATGGGATGGGATGGGATGGGATGGGATGGGATAGGATAGGATAGAACAGAGCTGGAAAGGATCTTGGAGGTCTTTTAGATAAGATAAGATGATAAGATAAGATGAGATGAGATGAGTTGAGATGAGATGAGATGAGATGAGATTTATTACCATTTTTTTTTACTATGAGCACACTGGGCTACATTAAAAATGAAATTCTGTTGCCTGCTCTCAAAAGAAAGTATATATCTACCTATAACATACAAGCTGTTTATCTATCTATCTATCTATCTATCTATCTATCTATCTATCTATCTATCTATCTATCTATCTATCTATCTATCTATCTATCTATCTATCTATCTATCTATCTATCTATCTATCTATCTATCTAATCTATCTGTCTGTCTGTCTGTCTGTCTGTCTGTCTGTCTGTCTGTCTGTCTGTCTGTCTGTCTGTCTGTCTGTCATCTCTACTGCTCTATTATCTATCTGCCTATGTATTTTATCTGTCTCCCACCAGATGGCAGCATCTACACAAGTCTGCTCCAGCTTGGAAGGTAAGATGGGCCCAGTCTCTTTAGCCTTTGGTAAGAAAGCTACCAAGAAACCAGATCAGGGGTCTTCAGACTTGGCCCTTTTATGATTTGTGGACTTCAACTCCCAGAATTCCTCAGCCAGGCATGCTGGCTGAGGAATTCTGGGAGTTGAAGTCCACAAGTCATAAAAGGGCCAAGTTTGAAGACCCCTGAACTAGATTGAGAAGGTAGAAAACATTTCTGAATCAGGGGAAAAAACCACAACTCCCTCCCCCCATATTATTATTAGGAAATCTGCTCAGGCAGATCAATGATTTTCTTGTGAGATATTTCCAAATAAAATACTTTTCATTCTAGGGTGTTTTGCTCTGGTTCTTCCAGGTCATGCTATGTACAAAATGTACAACGTTTACAAAATCTTTGGCCAGCCTGAGTAAATCAGAATAAGAAGACTTACACCACTGATTTGGTTTTCCTCTAACAGTTCATTTTCCATGAACTGAGAGAGAGAGAGAGAGAGAGAGATTATTACATTTCATAATGAGGTGTGTGTGTGTGTGTGTGTGTGAAATAAAGACTGTGCCCCTGAAACTTATGGCACCAACATAACACTAATTACATTTGTGAAGAGTTATCCAGAGAATATTCATATTTCCATTTGACTTTGAAAATCAAGAACCTACTTTCTCCCGTTTGAGCCTGTCAGCTGTAGCACTTAAAATGGCGGACTGGGAAAATCCCATCCTTGCTAAATGGTTTGGGACCCTTCAATCTTTCAATAACTGAGCCCACCTCACAGGGTTGGCGTTTGGGAACTGAAGTCAAGAGAAGGCTTTGCGGAGACCAACTCGATCTGAACGAGAAGGACAGAACTGTAACAAGTGCAGGAGACAAGGGCTTGGTTTATTTAATGGGGCAAGCCAGATTCACTTAACAACCCTCTGATTCACTTAGCAGTGATTCGTTTAGCAACAGTAGCAAAAAATGGTCATAGGTTGCTCAACAACCATTGAAATTCTGTTCCCAATTTTGGTCATTATGTCAAGGACTACATAGAATATTAGAGAATGATGAGAAATAGACCCTTAATTGAATCAAAGTGGAAGGTCAGGTGCCATGGGCTTTGGAGTTCCAACATCTGCCTGAGTTTGCTGGTCACTGGAGCTAATGGCAAATTCTGCTTGCATTTAAACCTCAATGAGGACCTGCCCCACGACAAACATAAAAAATTGCACCCTACTGGTGTCCAGCTATTCACAAAGAGGAACTGTTAAAACTTCCAGCTCCTTACAGCACAATACAAATTGGCCATGTTCATTTCTCCTTGAACATCTCCCTGGACACCCCTGAGAAAGTACAGAATGCTTTAATTAACCCCGAGAAGTTTTGTGCCTTTGGAGACATGCAGCTCAAAAGGAATCAAGAAAAACCAAAGTTAATTGATAAGCATGGGAGTTAGCTGTAAAGTTTTAGAGAGGAAGCAAACTTTTCCCCCCTTCTCTTGGTGTATTGGTAGAAGATGATAATGAGACTTCTGTGAATGGTGAACAAAGATAATGAGAGTTTTCTTTTGGTTAAATCAATTTGGATTTGAACAGGAGCTAGCTTGTTTGAAAGGAAAGCAGCAATGTCCCATTTTGGCCACCAGAGGGCAAATGGTTCAATGAAACTAGCAAAGAAGGCATCACATTAATATTAATAATAACAGAATAACAGAGCTGGAAGGGACCTTGGAGGTCTTCTAGTTCGGCCCCCTTCTCAAGCAGAAGACCCTACACCATTTCAGACAAATGGTTGTCCAATCTCTTCTTAAAAGCCTCCGGTGATAGAGCACCCACAACTTCTGAAGACAACTTCTGATTAATTGTTGTCATGGTCAGGGAATTTAGTTTGGTTAGTATTTTATTGACAATAAAAATAATAAATCTCAGCAGCAGAATCTCCTGGGGTGTCTTATGATTATTAAAGCCAGAAGTGTCTTAAATTGAGTTTCATATTAGTTGACAAAATAGACCAATCCCTGGGCATTTCTCTCTCTGTGTCTCTGTCTCTGTCTGTGTGTCTCTGTGTTTGTGTGTTTGTGTGTGTGTGTGTGTGTGTGTGAGAGAGAGAGAGAGAGAGAGAACACATTCTGTGCTTGATCTCCATGTTTGCAGAAGCCCCATTCAAAAGAATGAGCAGGAATCAAGGCCCTTCCTTTTTTAAATGCATCATGCTTGAAAAAGGGAAAAAGCTTCTATGGAATGGAGAGACAGGGGTTAAGGTGCTGGCCTAGAAACCAGGAGACTGTGAATTCTAGGCCTACCTCAGACATGAAAGAAAGCCAGTTTGGTGTAGTTGTTAAGGTATCAGAGTAGAAATAAGGAGACAGTGAATTCTAGTCCCACCTTGGACATGAAACAAGCTGGATGACCTTGGGCCAATCCAGTGGCGGGATTCAAGTATGTGAACAACTGGTTCTCTGTGTGGATGCTGCTTCTGGAAGTCCATTCTGGGCCTGGGCAACAAAAAATTAGCTACCGGTTCTGCCAAACTGGTGCGAACCGGCTGAATCCCACCACTGGGCCAATCACTCTATCTTAGACCTAGGAAAGGAGCAATGGTAAACCACTTCTGAAAAATCTTGCTAAGAAAATTGTAAGATCAAGATGATGGCCACAACTATGTATTCAGCCCCATCCCTTTATTGCATGTGTGTTAACATTACATGTCCATGTTAGGGGATGAGTGTTTATTCCTGTAGTTGCAACCACTATCTTCACTTTGTTGTGCATGTTGGTGGATGTTATGGAAGACCAAAATAAGATCATTCAAATATTGCAAAGCAGTGGCTGGAAAAATGGGATAGAGAGTAGGATTTTATTACATGTAATTAGAATAAGACCCAGACAATCACGTTGTTTATTAAGCACTTATTAGTTGTAAAATTAAAGATAAATAAATAAAATATATACTAAAAAAAATATTGCAAAGCAGAAGCTCTTTTTTTATGAGCAATGAACTTGTAAGAATGTCCTGAAGAAGCAGGACTTGGTCTAAAACCAACCACTGATGTTTGTGAAGATATTTTATTACGTGTCCTAGGGCCAATAAAATTACCTCAAAATGAGTGATAGTGAGATCCAGATATACTTCTAAGGCTGTAAGATCACAATCCCATGGCTGGGCTAAATGTAATTTCTTTCTCATTCTAACCAAGAGAATTAAGTTGCCCATTCCAGAGCTAAGAGTGAGAACTTTCATCAACAGATTTGTGCTTCCTAAGTTGAATAAGAGCTTATTCATTGTTGGACATAGTCAAAAAAATGACTTATGAGCACAGAACTGATATTCTGATATATTGATGATATATTCCTATCACAAAATTTGAGCAAAATTTTTTAGTTGCAGGTAGAACTGGTTTATCATTACTGTATTACTATTATCCTTCTCACCTTTCCTATTACCTACTCTTATTGGTATCTTATGACTGTCACTTTGTGGGTTGTATCTTATGATTTATGATTGTATCTTATGATTTATGATTTATCACTTTGTTGATTATTTGTATACTAAGGGTTTATGCACCCCAGACAAATTCCTTGTGTGTCCAATTATACTTGACCAATAAAGAATATTCTATTCTATTCTATTCTATTCTATTCTATTCTATTCTATTCTATTCTATTCTATTCTATTCTATTCTATTCTATTCTATTCCATTCCATTCCATTCCATTCCATTCCATTCCATTCCATTCCATTCCATTCCATTCCATTCCATTCCATTCTATTCTATTCTATTCTATTCTATTCTATTCTATTCTATTCTATTCTATTCTATTCTATTCTATTCTATTCTATTCTATTCTATTCTATTCTATTCTATTCTATTCTTTCTTCTAGCATAACAAGCACAAATGACAAGCAAAACTAAGAGAAACAACAATTGAATTCCAACAACACAAACTTATGTGATACTATATATCTACTATTCACTGTAATTTCAGCATCATGCCATACATTTAATGCTGAAAATCAGTAGAGTAATACTGTCAATCAGTTACTTCATTGACCAGTCTGTCTGTCCTTCCCTTTGCACAGTTTCAATGAGTATTCATTTTAGTAGTTCAGGTTTCATCTTGTTCAAAATCTGATCTAAAAAACAACAGATATTGGTGAGATATTTTACAAGGTATCTTTTTTGAAGGACTTTGGGCTTATTTCCAAATGGGACGGTTGATTTCAGCTCTGAAACAGCCACCTGGGATTCTTCAGCATGGTCTCATCTGCTATTCTGGAACTTCAGAAGTGAGAAATCTCTGATGTGTGGTCACCCGTGAATGTCAAGCATGTTTCTAATAAAAAATAGGGGATTTTGAGCTGGTGGTGTCTTAATTTAGCAGTGAGGTCAGCCATTCCTGATAGAGAATCCATCCGTGCAAAGACTAAGACAATGATGGGTCAACTGATGTCAATGGAAGTCATTGTTCCTTGGTCGCCAGCTTCTGTCTCATCTGGCTTTCTGGAAAATATATTTAAAATAAGAATTTAAAAATAATAATGAAGAAGAATGTTATAAAGTATCAGCTTATAGTATCTTCTTTATCTGTAGGATTGCTTTCTTTTTTTATAGGCTTGCTTGTTGTGGTGGACAAGCTATTTCAGTCCAGGAGGACTCTGGGCAACCTAGATTCCATTCTTTCATGAAGAAGACTGAAATACTAAGACAATATAGCAAATTAAATTCCAAAGAAAACCACGACTACTAAGGAAGAATAAAAAATCTCCACCACCACCACTATTCCACAATTTAGGGGACAGTTTAAGAGCCACATGCCATTGATTTTGTGTGACTACATTGCCAGAACTCCAGATGGGTTCAGAGAATTGGTCTATGAATGAAGCTGTGTCCACCAAATATAAAATCACATTCTTTGAAGGGTTTGGAAAACCAACCAACCATCTGTTCCAATTGCAGAGTCTCAATGAGTCTGGGTTCAAAGGATGTCACTAACATTGCCACTTATGAGAAATTGTGGGATATTTCAGAGCCTGGATCAATCTGGATGGTTCTGGGAGTGTTCTTGGTGAAATTCCCACTTTGCCTGACAGAAAGGCCATTAAATTCTAGCTGGAACTGTGGAAAATACTTTGCCTGACAGAAAGGCCATTAAATTCTAGCTGAACTGTGGAATAAGAAGGTGACCCAAAAGTTGACAATATTGATATCCGTTGCTCTTTCCTTTGCCAAGAGGTTGAGGGCAATGAAGCAGACATACAGAAGATTGGAAAGAAATTATAATATATGTAGATGATAAGCCGGAATTATTTCTTTTAGGTAGAACCTCAGAAAATAATAATAATAATAATAATAATAATAATAATAATAATAATAATAATAATAATAATAATAATAATAATAATAATAATAATAATAATAATAATAATAATAATAATAATAATAATAATAATAAAGTTGGAAGGGACCATGGAGGTCATCTAGTCCAACCCCCTGCTCAGGCAGGAAACCCTATACCATTTCAGACAAATGGCTATCCAGTCTCTTCTTAAAAACTTCCAGTGTTGGAGCACTCACCGCTTCTGGAGGCAGGTTGTTCCACTGGTTAATTGTTCTAACTGTCAGGAGGTTTCTCCTTAGTTCTAGGTTGCTTCTCTCCTTGCTTAGTTTCCATCCGTTGCTTCTTGTCCTGCCTTCAGGCGCCTTGGAAAATAGCTTCACTCCCTCTTCTTTGTGGCAGCCTCTGAGATATTGGAACACTGCTATCATGTCCCCCCTTGTCCTTCTCTTCATTAAACTAGACATACCCAATTCCAGCAACCGTTCCTTATATGCTTTAGCCTCCAGTCCCCTAATCATCTTTGTTGCTCTTCTCTATACTCTTTCTATGATAAAGAATGTATATATTTCATGTTACATGTATTAACAGCAGCGAGAATTGCATTTGCACAGCATTGGAAAAATGAAGAAATACCAGCTGAAGAAGAGATAATTAAGAAAATTTTGGACTGTACAGAAATGGATAGGCTTACATTGAAAATGAAAGGAAAATAAGATAAAGAATACTTTCAAACATGGGATGTATTCTACCAATGGCTAGAAAAACAGAGTAGAAAGTAGGAATTTAAGATGTGTATGTATGTATATATTAAAAAAAGAAGTTTGGAAGGAAAATAGAAGACCTCTTGGGACAAATTCATCTGAACATTGAGCAGATCCATCTTTCTGGATCATTTGAAATCTTGTTCCACAGCGATGGATGCACAGAAGGCCTTCTTCTCTGCCTCTATTGTGCCTACTCAGACCCAGTCAGTGACATTTTCCAGACTGGGTGGTATCTCTTTCATCCAGATGTTGGAGGATAGTATCCAGTAAAGGTGGAAATTGATTCACAGAAAATGTTCAAGAATGGTTCACATCATTCTTGATCAGATTAACCAATTTGGGCTCCAACGTGAACCAGATCATAGGAAAGTATGAACTTGCCAACTTCTGGTCTGGTTCATATGGACCAGCAGCTTGCTTGTTTGATCCTTGCTCTCCTGATTGATTAAATCAGCCAGGTTGGGACCAGTACCGTGTCTATGGAGATTCCCAGTCATCCAGGTCATGGTTGTCCCAAAGGTGCTTTTTCAGGAAGCAACTGGACTTTCTTGTTTTTCTTTGAAGACGTTTCACTTCTCACCCCATTCCCCACCATCCAGTCAGAGCTGAAGAACCTTCTTGGATGTGAAGTGAAACATCTTCAAAGAAAAACAAAATCCACTTGCCTCCTGAAAAAGCACCTTTGGGACAACCAGTCCCATGGTTAAAAGAGGTGAACAATGTCTCTTAGACTGCAGGATGAGTCCCTGCATGCTTAAAGAAGCTAAATAAGATCATGATATCCTTCTGGCCATCTGGAAGAACTTAACCTTACAGTTACTGATTGTTTCTCTTAGAACATTATCAAAAAGTAATGTTAAGGGATCCCAAAGGTGCTTTTTCACGAGACAACTGAAGCTTCTTCAGCTTCTTGGATGAGAAGCGAAAGGTCTTCAAAGAAAAACAAGGAAGTCCAGTTGCCTCCTGAAAAACCACCTTTGGGATAACTATGACCTGAGAATCTCCATAGATATAATGCTAAGGGACAACTGTTCCATATACGTGGTGGCACATTGGGTCTTGTCTTACTGATTCTGATGTTTGACATCTACATGAAACCACTAGGACATGCCTCTTGGAACTCTAGAACAGGAAATCATTAAATTGTTTATGATCTCCAGCTCTGTTGTATTCTAATTTCTCACTCCAAGCAAGCGATTACTTTCTTTGAATGTTGCTGAAACTTAATAATAGTCAGCTCATTGATGTGATTATTATCTGTAGAAATATTAGAAAACGTTTATACTCAATCATCATTCACTAAAACAACAAGAATTATATTAACTTAAGGTTGATAAAAGAGAACATTATGGGAAAAAGAGGAAATCAAGTAATTATGTGGATTATAGACTATAGAAATCAACTGTTAGTGAATGTTTCTTAAATGTAAACCCAGACAACACACTGTTTACCGAATATTAAAGTGATTATGTTAAAAAATTAATAAGACATAAATAAATAAATAAATAAATAAATAAATAAATAAATAAGTAAGTAAGTAAGTAAGTAAGTAAGTAAGTAAGTAAGTAAGTAAGTAAGTAAGTAAGTAAGTAAGTTCACCACCTTGAGTTATTTGTTAAAAGAGTAAAGGCAGGATAAAAATAAAATATAAAATAATAAAATAATAAAAGAAAAGTAAAGTACAATAAAATAAAATCCATTTCTAATGCAATTCAGAGAAAATAATATATTGAAAAATGCCAAGCATAAAATAGCTGCTACTTTTCAACTTTCAGCATTTGACCATATTTCATTTCTTCAGATGACAATGGATAAGGCTGCAGAACTAAGATATGTATTTTATACTTCATAATAAGTATTCTCTTCTTAGATTTTAATCCTAATAGTAAGATATAATCTAACCTAAAGTGTAATATTAGCCAAGTAAACTTTTTTCTCTCTGTAAACACATCTAAAATGTATTACATCACTAGTTAAAAGAAGTATAGGGGGTACCTTGCTCAATAGCAGTAACTGTGAGAGGGACCTCGGAGTCCTAGTGGACAATCACTTAAATATGAGCCAGCAGTGTGCTGCAGCTGCCAAAAAGGCCAACACAGTGCTAGGCTGCATTAACAGAGGGATAGAATCAAGATCACGTGAAGTATTAATACCACTTTACAATGCCTTGGTAAGGCCACACTTGGAATACTGCATCCAGTTTTGGCCACCACGATGTAAAAAAGACGTTGAGACTCTAAGAATGAGTACAGAGAAGAGCAACAAAGATGATTAGGGGACTGGAGGCTAAAGCATATAAACGGTTGCTGGAATTGGGTATGTCTAGTTTAATGAAGAGAAGGACGAGGGGGGACATGATAGCAGTGTTCCAATATCTCAGGGGCTGCCACAAAGAAAAGGGAGTCAAGCTATTTTCCAAGGCGCCTGAAGGCAGGACAAGAAGCAACGGATGGAAACTATTCAAGGAGAGAAGCAACCTAGAACTAAGGAGAAACTTCCTGACAGTTAGAACAATTAACCAGTGGAACAACCTGCCTCCAGAAGCGGTGAATGCTCCAACACTGGAAGTTTTTAAGAAGAGACTGGACAGACATTTGTCTAAAATGGTATAGGGTTTCCTGCCTGAGCAGGGGGTTGGACTAGATGACCTCCAAGGTCCCTTCCAACTTTATTATTATTAAGTAAAGTAAGGAACAACAATGAATTCATAACATGCAACCAGTCAAACTGAAATTACACATAATTGTGTTTATGTACCTCTAATCTCACCTGTGGGTAGTTTCAGGTTCTCTGTTAAACTAGATACTTTTTCTTGTGCAGCATCCTCTTCATTTTGCTCCCCAGAGCCAATAATTTCTATCATATGCCAGTGCACCCAATAAGTCTGGCCAGCTGACTGCCATGAAACCTGTAAAACAATGAACTGCATAATTAAAGCTCCTTGATGGTCTCTGAGCTTGGCACCAAGCTCAGAGAGCACCAAGGACCCCACAGTTCAACCCCAGATACAAATATTCTTTTCTATTGGTTCTTGACGTGGCCAGAAAGGTTGCAAAATCAGGCAAACTCATTTAACAAATGTTCCACTTAGCAACAGAAAATTTGGGCTCAATTGTGGTCGTAAGTCGAGGACTATCTATAGCGGCATCTAGCATGTTGAGGTTCGAAAAAGACAAGCTTGGGATTGTCACCACATGATCAAGGTCCCACCCTTTTAAGGCCATGCTTGGAATACGGCATCCAGTTTTGGACACCACGATGTAAAAAAAGATGTTGAGACTCTAGAAAGAGTCCAGAGAAGAGCAACAAAGATGATTAGGGGATTGGAGGCTAAAACATATAAGGAACGGTTGCTGGAATTGGGTATGTCTAGTTTAATGAAGAGAAGGACGAGGGGGGACATGATAGCAGTGCTACAATATCTCAGGGGCTGCCACAAAGAAGAGGGAGTCAAGCTATTCTCCAAAGCACCTGAAGGCAGGACAAGAAGCAACGGATGGAAACTAATCTGGCCTAGAAACTCATGGAAGAAAATTTGCTGATGTATTTGTATGATTAGATGGTATTAGTTCAATAGGCCTACCATATCTGGATTACAACCATCAAGGCAAAGAGAGACCGAAAATCCAAACTATTGGCTGCCATGGAACCTAAGTGTCAGATTCCCAAAGAAATGTCTTATTATTCCTTCACTCTATGTATGCATGTGTAGCCATTTTTTGGGGCCTGCCATTCTTATGTGGGGATATAGCTTTGCTCTGTCTGTGCCATAGTGCCCTTCCCCAGGGGAAGGAATGTATCCAAATACCAACACTCTTATCTGAAAGACGGTTTGAGCTTGGAGCCAGAGGGAAACAAAACTGACAGAGACCTTGAAGAGCGCGCCTAAAGAGCTGGTTACCAAAACATTATACCACCTGTGGATTGGCCAGAATTCAAATGGACAGTGAGACCTGGGGGGGAGGAGTAAAGAATGCTGCTTTTGACATTCTGCTTGTGTGGGTGTTTTCCTCAGACCTCGCTTTGATTCCTTGCTATCACTAGCTCCTAATAAAAGTTCCTTTTGAGACAATGCCTGTTTCAAGAGTTCTGCTTTCTTGGGAGGTCCTTACACTAAGAAATATCTAGAATTTTACAGCCCAAATTGGATAGGCCTTTTTTTTTTTTTTTAGCAGAATCAGATTCTTTGAAAAACAGAGACCTTGTGATCAGTTTCTCAGATCATCCTCTGATAAGAAAATGGAGATTTCCAGATAAAACCTACTAATCAATGCCCCAAATAATGATTAGATGCTATTACAAAGCCTTAGCAAGACCATACTTGGTACATTGCATCCGGTTTTGGACACTGCATTATAGAAAAGACGTTGAGACACTGGAAAGAGTGCAGAGAAGGGCAACAAAGATGATTAGGGGACTGGAGGCTAAAAGCTATGAAGAACAGTTGCAGTAATTGGGTATGCCTAGTCTAGTGAAAAGAAGGACTAGGGGTGACATGATAGCATTGTTCCAATATTTGAGGGGCTACCACAAAAAAGAGGGGCGTCAACCTACTTTCCAAAGCACCCAAAGGCAGGACAAGAAACAGTGGATGGAAACTAATCAAAGAGAGAAGCAACCTGGAATTAAGGAGAAATTTGCTAATGGTGAGAACAAGAAACCAGTGGAACAGCTTGCCTTCAGAAGTTGTGGGTGCCTCATCACTGGAGGCTTTCAAGAAGAGACTGGACAGCCAATTGTTTGAAATGGTATAGGGTCTCCTGCTCGAGCAGGGGACTGGACTAGAAGACCTCCAAGATCCCTTCCAACTCTGTTATTCTATGCTCTATCAGACATCCATCATTCCCCACTCATTTTGTTCATTTGAAAGTACCTTCTAAAAACAGCCTTTTGTGACTCAATTATTGCTCTCAAACATTTCCCCAAATGGCAGATGTCTTCAGTGCAAAGGAAGGCAAAAATGAATCAACTATCTAGATACTCACTTCCTGTTTCAGCCGTAACTCTAACTAGTGTACAAAGGACATTACTAATTAAAGTTAAGCAGAGAATTCTTAAGTAAATAAATAAGATAAGAAAAATATATATGTCCAAAGTAGCATGCAGAGTTTAGGGTAGAGAGAATTTTCTAGAAAGTTCTCCAAGATAAATGTGTCACCCTCGTCCTACCATTTCCTTTTTCTGCATAAAATTTCCACAGAAACTGTGAAAAAAGGAAAAAGCAAAGTTAAAACAATAACATAATGTATGCATATACAATAATATCCAAATTTAAAAGATTTGATGTTACTGAATACTTGGGAAAAGTAGACTACATAGAGACAATTGCAATAAAATATACTCATCCTTCACTGAGACTGATGCCTTAAACCTTATGCATGAATTATTGAACATTTATGTGAATATAAATGTTCAATAATTCATGCATAAGATTTAAGGCATCAGTCTTTATATACATCTTTATATAACATTTATATTCATATAAATGTTATATAAAGATATATTTATATGAAAAACCTATATTTGGGATTGTTGTTCCTTTAATGTTTTTTTCTTTATATTTTCCCCTGCTGTTTCATTAATTTTGCATTTTCTGTTGTGTTTAATCAAAGGCATAATAATTATTATTTTTGATAAGTAAGGCCAAAATGTCTGGACAGTGGCATCACATTACTTGGAGCAGAACAGAAGAGAAAGAGCTGAGCAAATCACAAAATTCAAAGACCTGCAAATAGAAGTAGAATGACAGTGGCAAAAGAAAGCAAAAATAATAATGATAGATGTCTTGGGTCCAATCCCAAAACATCTGGAGCACTATTTGAACGCCATCGGCATTGACTAAATCACCATTAATCAATTACAAAAGGCAGTTTTACTTGGAAGAGCTGAGATCCTGCAACAATACCTTGAATATTATTAAACAACAGCATCTGTCTATCCCAGGTCCTTGGGATGGACTCAATAGATGGACAAAAATGCCAAATCCAGTCTAAACATCTGGATGACTGAGTGACCAACCATAAAAACAGTATTTTTTTTTTTAACTTCAAATGATAGGACTATGAACTCTTATTTGTTCAGGAAGGCATTATTAGTTTTTGATTGCTGATGTGTTTACACTGAACTTTTTTTTAAGGATGTATAAAAGCTGCAGTGAATCAGTTCAAAATGTGTGATTAAAACACGGGCCAACAAGGGGTGGGATAAAAAAAAAGCTGTTTCTTTGCTTTTTGTGTTGACATCTCATACAACACAACACAACAAAAGAGCAGAGCTTAGATTGTATCAGTAGGGCCACCATATTGACTTTTTGACCTCCATTATGAACAGGCCTGAATGAAAGCATGATTAAAGATTTCATAGAGAGACGGTTTGCTGTAGGGCTTAAGGCATCAGGCTAGAAAGTAGGAGATCCTGCTGGTCAGTTTTCTCAGCCCTAGGAAAGAAGCAATGGCAAAAAAACATTCCTGGAGTACTTTGTGAAGAAAACTGGAGGGTTTGGGCAGTCTCCAAAAATCAGACATGATTCAACAGAAGAAGAAAAAGATAATATTAGCAGCACGTCAAAAATCCAACTGAGCAAAACACATATATTCATCGTTGCCTCAATTTCATTTAGCCCCAACTTTTAAGACAATTTTGCATGGACATTTCCAGATGATAACCAGGAGTTCAGCTCAACTTGAATGAGAGTACAGAGAAGAGCAACAAAGCTGATCAGGGGACTGGAGGCTAAAACATATAAGGAACGGTTGCTGGGATGTCTAGTTTAATGAAGAGAAGGACGAGGGGTGATGTTATCGCAGTGTTCCAATATCTCAGGGGTTGCCACAAAGAAGAGGGAGTCAAGCTATTTTCCAAGGCACCCGAAGGCAGGACAAGAAGCAATGGATGGAAACTAATCAAAGAGAGAAGCAACCTAAAACTAAGGAGAAATTTCCTGACAGTTAGAACAATTAAACAGTGGAACAACTTGCCTCCAGAAGCTGTGAATGCTCCAACACTGGAAGTTTTTAAGAAGAGTCTGGACAGCCATTTGTCTGAAATGGTATAGGGTTTCCTGCCTGAGCAAGGGGTTGGACTAGATGACCTCCAAGGTCCCTTCCAACTTTATTATTATTATAGATTGTACAGGTATTCCTCAACTTACCACAGTTACCATTCAAAGTTATAATTGCACTGAAAAAAGTGACTTATGACTGTTTTCCACATATATGACCATTACCACATCCCCAGGATCACGTGATTAAAATTCAGATGGTTGGCAACTGACTCATATTTTTTACGGTTGCAGTGTTCCAGAGTGTTCTCCTTTTGTGACTCTCTGACAAGCAAAGTCAATGAGGAAGCCAGATTCACTTAGCAACCCTGTTACTTTACAATTGCAGTGATTCACTCAACAACTTCGTCAAGAAAGATTTTAAAATGGGGCGAAATTCACTTAACAACTCTCTCGTTTAACAACAGAAATTTTGGGCTCAACTGTAGTCGTAAGTCGAGGCTACCAGTATCCTTTTAATACTATTATAAGGAATCATTGGACCTAAATAATACAGGGATGACCATCAAGAAATCTCTATGCGACACGAAGAAGACTCCGTCTACACACACATAAAGAGGCAGTTCTAGAAAAAGGCAAGAACAAACCAGTAACCTAACAATGCTAGGAGGTATCCACGAAATCACCAAGACCTGAAGTCAACATGAAGGACACTTCTCCTTTTTAAAAAATACCAGAAAAACAGCACATGAGGAATTTGCTCCAATCATGAACACCAAACTATCATAATCTGGTGCACTGATGATGTTATCTAGTTTGGTAATGAAACGTCTGCAAGCAAACAACCAAGGTCAGAAAGCACCAAGGATCCCACAGTCACAATATATTGTATTGCGTTGCATTGCATTGCATTGCGTTGCATTGCATTGCATTGTGTTGCATTGTGTTGCATTGCATTGCATTGCATTGCATTGTAGTATCTTTATTATATTAAAGTAAATTATATTATAGTATATTTATTATGTCTTATCATATTATATCATCATATCAATTATATTAATTATATTAAAGTATATTATATTTATTATATTGTATTATATTGTAGTATAGTATAATATTATATTAATATATTGATATGTATTTACTTATTTTTATTTATTTATATTTCATACTTCTTAGCCTGCCATCTCCCTCAAATATTATACAGATATCATTAATATTTGAGGCCTAAATACATAATCCTTTATGCATACGATGTTTCAGGATTTCTTCATTCAGAAAGAGGGAAAAGTTCAAATTATGGACTTAGGTGGAGACAAATTAAAGAAATCACTAGTTAATATTTCACAACCTTTTGACTTCTAGATCTGTAGAGACCCCAGCTCCCAGCTATTGAATATGCTGGAGAGGAATACTATTTTTTTTTTTAAAAAAAAAAAGTCTGGAAGATCTAGCGGGGAAAACTACATTATCATTCAATAGTTTCACTTTGGGTAGCCTAGATTTAAAACAAGAAAACAAAACAAAACCCCAGGCAAGGAATGAAACTTAAACCGTTGAGGTTCTCTGGAAGTTGAGGCACCACTTTGTAACAATAGAAAGCATAACTAATATATATATATATATCAATTCACAATTATAGTAGGTGGTGGTTGGGCTAAACCATTATATTTATGCTCTATTAGTCTGGATACTTCTCAGAATTCAACATCTGGGACTTTCAAGATGCTGCTTGTGCTTTGAAAGCCTCCGTGAAAACCAACGAGATGCTATTTTGGAGTTACGAGAAAGCAGAAGTGTAGTGAATTTGGGGAGAACATTGAAACCAAAAGCTTTGAACTTTGAGGGTAATTCAGAAACAGCAAAACTCTTGGGACAAATGTTCTTTCAAGGCACAAATGCTTTTTCTTGAGGATGAAAAAAAAATCTTAATGATTTATTTTGCCTTGATTAAAACCCAGGGGCAATGGAGGGGAGGGAAGAAGTGTGTGTAGGTTAAAAAAGTCAAGATGGAAGCTACAACCATGTGATAGAAACTCTGCACATTTTTAACAGATGTGGCTTCAGCAATGCACATGAAAGGAGTGAGACTTTGATTGATCGCATGGTTGGGGCCACCATTTTGAATTTTTGGATTCCCTCATGGATAACCCCACTCTGTACTGTAATGAAGTTGAACATGTTGCTCTAATATATATGTTTGTGTGCCTGTGTGTGTTTGTACATTGTTCAATATTTCAGCTGTTAACTTATATTAAAAACAATACATATAAAGACAATATCTAAGGGGCTGCCACAAAGAAGAGGGAGTCAACCTATTCTCCAAAGCACCTGAAGGCAGGACAAGAAGCAATGGATGGGAGCTTATCAAGAACTTATCAAGCTTATCAAGAAGCAACCTAGAACTAAGGAGAAATTTCCTGACAGAACAGTTAATCAATGGAAAAACTTGCTTTCAGAAGCTCCAATTCTGGAGATTTTTAAGAAGAGATTGGATAACCATTTGTCTGAAATAATATAGGTTTTCCTGCTTGAGCAGGGGGTTGGACTAGAAGATCTCCAAGGTCCCTTCCAACTCTGTTATTCTGTTACATAAAAATCAAAGCTAAAAACACAAGGCCACTCAAATTATACCACCAATTAATCCCCTTAGTATCATCTCAGAAAAAAATCAAAACAAATGTTAAAAAATAAAGGAAAGGTAAAAAAAAAATGAGGTATGTTTTGTGGAACGTATTTTGGAGTTGGTTAAGGCGTACAAATAGTTTAAGATATACTATAGTACTGCACAGGACATACTTGTGCTATTAATAATTTCTCTTTGGTACAGTTATTGAACACATGAAGGAAGTCATGGATTCACATTCCCATCGTTCTTGCTCTTATTGTGGATATAATTATTGTTATTAGGGATTTCTGAGGTGATCACCACCTTGTGTGTGAGTATCTTAATGGAAACAACTCGTGATAGATGTGCATGCAATTTTGTGCAGTGATGGACAGTTATCTTAATTTTGGAGGTGCTGATGGTGGATGGGACAGTTATGTGGCGGAATCTAAAGCAGGAAAGGGCAATAAATACTCCAAGAAACAGAAGTGGACCCATTTCTGTAGCCCTCAGTTCCTCCTATAATCATCCAGAAAGCCAAGATTCATGGTTCATCTCCTCACTTAGTGAGATGGGAAAGAAATGAAAACAGTAATGGAAGTTGCAAAGTTGGCATATCACTGCATTAAGTGTTTGACCTCTCTGAGAAACTCTGCCCCAGTCATATGCATCATATACAGGTAGTCCCCAACTGTTGTACACCAAGGACCACTTGTAATGTACTCTCTTTGTAGTCTCTGTCCCTCTAAAAGAGTGTTTCTCAACCTTAACAATTTTAGGATTGGTGAACTTCAACCCCCAGAAATCCATGGAGGTCAGGGAATTCTGGGAGTTGAAGTCCACCCATCTTAAACTTGCTAAAGTTGAGAAATACTGCTCTAAAATAGAAGACTTCACAATCTGTTTGTGCCCAATTCCATGTGTATCATGTGGATCAGAACTTCTGCAGTGTTATCCACATCACTGAGAGCAATTGGTAATATATTGGCATTTGATGCTGGGATGTACAGATTTTTAGAAGTTCAATCAGCTTCCTTTTTTGTCTTAGGGAAAAAGCAGATGAAGGTAATGGTCCATGTGTGCCACCAGATCCTGATGAAATATCTGGTACAATAAACCAGTTCTCCAAACATTTAAGTGTGTTACTTTTCTGTGGCTGGATCTTCTTTTACCATATTTCAAACTGATCAGTGACCAAAGTCATCTATTTACCTATCCATCTATCCACTATCCACCTATCCACCTATCCGCCTACCCATCTATTCCATCTATTCCATCTATCCACCTATCCACCTACCCACCTATTCCATCTATCCATCTATCCACCTATCTACCTATTCCATCTACCCACCTATCCATCTATCCACCTATCCACCTATCTACCTATCCACCTACCCACCTATTCCATCTATCCACCTATCCATCTACCCACCTATTCCATCTATCCACCTATCCAGCTACCCACCTATTCCACCTATCCACCTATCCGCCTACCCATCTATTCCATATATCCACTTATCCACCTACCCACCTATTCCATCTATCCACCTATCCACCTACCCACCTATTCCATCTACCCACCTATCCATCTATCCACCTCTCCACCTATCCACCTACCCACCTATTCCATCTATCCACCTATCCATCTACCCACCTATTCCATCTATGCACCTATCCACCTATCCACCTACCCACCTATTCCATCTATCCACCTATCCACCTACCCACCTATTCCATCTATCCACCTATTCCATCTATCCACCTATCCACCTATCCACCTATCCACCTATTCCATCTATCCATCTATTTGAGGGAAATATTATAGGGTTTCCTGCTTGAGCAGGGAGTTGGACAAGAAGACCTCCAAGGTTCCTTCCAAATCTGTTATTCTGTTATCTATCTATCTATCTATCTATCTATCTATCTATCTATCTATCTATCTATCTATCTATCTATCTATCTATCTATCTATCTATCTATCTATCTATCTATCTATCTATCTATCATCTAATCTCTACTATCTATCTTCTATCTACTATCTATATCATCTATCTATCTATCTATCTAATCTATTTTATCTATCTAATCTCTATCTACTAATTATCTATCATCTAATCTATCTTCTATCTATCTATCTATCTATCTATCTATCTATCTATCTATCTATCTATCTATCTATCTATCTATCTATCTATCTATCTATCTATCTATCTATCTATCTATCTATCTATCTATCTATCTATCTATCTATCTATCTATCTATCTATTTGAGCGATATTGTACAACTTCATCATTCAATATGATAGTTTGGGGGAATTTTAAGAACTTATTTCTCCAAATAAAAGTTTTTAATAGGAAACGATATTTGTTCTCTAAAAGTCAAGAGTAAGAAACGGATGTCTGCTAAGCCCCATCACAAGGAAGAACCAGGTGGTCTTCTCAGTTTCAGGAAAAGAACTAACATTTTAGATTTTAGAAGTTTCAGTTCAAGTGCAGATATCTGAAAATGAGAATTCATGTTGAAACTGTTCATGTCCAAAGGGGATTTACAGGAACAATCATGCTTTTAGTTCAGCCCTGCAGGAACATGCGATATTTTGTTCATTGTTCCAGATCTTTAACTCTTTGTTCATAATTTTTAAGCAGTGATCTCTAATATGTTATGGCATAATTTACAGCAAACTCCTGACCTTTGTGTTTTGTGTGTGTGTTTGTGTGTGTACATGTGAATATGTTCATTCCTGTTCATTCACAGGAATACTCACACATACACACAAACAGACACACTACAGCATGTGATATTAAAAGCAGCAAAAGAGACTGAGAGATTAAAGGGTAATAATGTCATTTTTTTTTGTAGTGGGTTGCCTTGCATTTTTTAGTGTGCATAATTTTAAGGGTCCTGCATTTTATTCATGTCCACCCAATCTCATTCCTAGATCACTGATGAAGAGAATACTCATTTCCAGGTCATAAAACATAGAACATTGAATAACAGAATTGGAAGGGACCTTGGAGATCATCTAGTCCAACTCCTTGCACAAGCAGGAGAGTCTATACCATTTCAGACAAGTGGCTGTCCAGTCTCTTCTTGAAAACCTCCAGTGATGCGGCAAGCCATTCCACTGATTGATTGTTCTCACTGTTTTCAGGAAATTCCTCCTTAATTCCAGGTTGCTTCTCTCCTTGATTAGTTTCCATCCATTGTTTCTTGCTTGCTTTCTGGTAAATAGTTTGCCCCCCTCTTCTTTGTGGCAGACCCTCAAATACTGGAACATTGCTATCATATCACCCCTAGTCCTTCTTTTCACTAGGCTAGACATACCCATTCCAATTCCTGCAACTGTTCTTCATGTGTTTTAGCCTCCAGTCCCCTAAACAATTTTGTTGCTCTTTTCTGCACTCTTTCTAGAGTTCCAACATCTTTTTTTAATATTGTGGTGACCAAAACTTTGTCAAGTGGTACGAATACTTCATGTGATCTTGATTCTATTCCTCTAATGCAGGGGTCTTCAAACTTGGCCCTTTTATGACTTGTGGACTTCAACTCCCAGAATTCCTCAGCCAGCATGCCTGGCTGAGAAATTCTGGGAGTTGAAGTCCACAAGTCATAAAAGGGCCAGGTTTGAAGACCCCTGCTCTAATGTCAAATGAACAAGTTTTGACTTGACTCAAACAGTGCAAGAATGTTGTCCTTCTCACATTCTGATTTTATTATTGAGTTCCCATATTTTATTGCAGGTCATTTGCAGACTTCACTGATCACTGAGAAAGAAACTTCTGTTACGTGATCAAGTTGTAGACTTGATTAAACATTACAAAATTTGACAGAAGTTAAAACATTAAGTAACTCACTAGTGACATTATGGATAAAATCCCACAAGGACAAAATCAGATAGGAGTAATTTTGCATGTCTCCTGGGAAGTTGTCCAAAAGGATTTTTTTTTTAAATATTGGAAAAAATGTTAAAACCTTAAAACTCCTAACTTTTAACCTACTTCATGACCATCAAATAAAAATCTCAGAATGTCATCAATAATTAACTAGGTGGGGGATAGAAAAGAAAAGAAAGAGAATAAGTTTATGGAGAAGTGGATGCCCACTTAAATATGAGCCAACACTGTGTGACAGCAGCCAAAAAAGCTAATACAATTCTTAGTTGCACAAACAGAGGCATAGAATCAAAATCACACGAAGTATGAGTGCTGCTTTATAAAACCTTAGTAAGTCCACACTTAGAATACTGCATCTAGTTTTGATCACCACATTACAAAAAAGATGTTGAGACTTTGTAAAAAGTGCAAAAAAGAACAACTAAGATAATTAAAGGCCTGGAGGCAAAAACATATGAAGAATAGTTGCAGGAATTGGGTATGGCTAGTCTAGAGAAAAGAAGAAATATGGGTGATATGATAGCAACATTCCAGTATTTGAGGGGCTGCCACAAAGAGGAGGGAGTCAATTTATTTTTTCAAAATACCAGAAGGCAAGACAAGAAACAATGGATGGAAACTAATCAAGGAGAGAAGCAACCTGGAATTAAGGAGAAACTTCCTAACAGTGAGGACAATTAACCAGTGGAACAGCTTGCTTTCAGATGTTGTGGGTGCTTCATCACTGGAGGTCTTTAAGAAGAGACTGGACAGTCACTTGTCTGAACTGGTATAAGGTCTCCTGCCTGAGGAGGGAGTTGGACTAGAAGACCTCCAAGATCCTTTCCAGCTCTATTCTGATTGAAGATTCAAAGAAAAGTTATTTACATTTTCTGATTGCTGATTCCTTTTTCAAAGTGATCCATAAACTAGAAATTCACACACATATAGAGGCACACAAGTACATAAAGCTCTTCTTCTATTTGCTTAGCATAAATATAGGAATCTGGGACAAAATCATTAAAATATATCATTTTATAATTGAAGAAATTACAGTTTTTCAGAAATGGGAAGATGCTTCTGTTTCTCCTTTCCCATTGTGATTGCATCCAGGATTAAAATAGTTCCTCTCCCACTATCTGTAATTCCATCCATTTATCTCTAATTGATAAATTAATTGTATTTAAAACTTTAAATGCATATCTGGTCCAAAAATCCAGATATCTCTGACATGTGAATTGCAACTAGGTCATAAAAAAAGCAGATGGCCTTCATCATCAGAAGGGTACATGGATAAATATTCCATTATACAAGTATTTCTTGACTTATGACCACAACCGAAACAGGAATTTTGCTCCTTTAAGTGATGTGGTCATTAAATGAATCATCATGTGACCAGACCCAGTTTTTTTTTAACTTGGTTCTAAATGAATCACAAGGTCATTAAGCAAGCAAATTCAACTTCCCCCATTGACTTTGCTTATTGAAAGTCATCTAGGAAGGTTGAAAATCATGATCAGGTGACTGAAAGATATTGCAACCATCACAAATGCAAGCCAGTTGCCAAGTGCCCAAATTGTGAACACATGACCACAGGTGTCATAACTCTGAGAACAAGTTAGGGTTAATCACTTTAGATTACCTGTATATATTAAATCCCCTTTTAACTGCAAAACCCCCTTTTAACTACAAAAGTAGTTCTACATAGGGTAAGAATATAGAGAAATTGGTGGTTAAGTGAATCTCACTTCTACCAGACTTTGCTAATCAGAAGGTCATAAAAGGTGATCACATGAGCTCAGAATATTACAATCATTATAAATATGACTCACCTGCCAAGGTTGTCAATTGTGATCACATGATCATGCAGCAGTCATAAGTGTGAAAAATGGCCATAAGTCATTCTATTCTATTCTATTCTATTCTATTCTATTCTATTCCCTTCCCTTCCCTTCCCTTCCCTTCCCTTCCCTTCTCTTCTCTTCTCTTCTCTTCTCTTCTCTTCTCTTCTCTTCTCTTCTCTTCTCTTCTCTTCTCTTCTCTTCTCTTCTCTTCTCTTCTCTTCTCTTCTCTTCTCTTCCACTCCACTTCACTCCACTCCACTCCATATCTTCTATTCTATTCTGTTCTATTCTGTTCTGTTTTGTTCCGTTGAGTTGCATTGCGTTCTGTTCCGTTATGTCACGCTACGCTACGCTACGTTACGTTATGTTACGTTACGTCACTTTTTTCAGTGGTGTAACTTTGAACAGTCACTAAGTTGAATTGTTGTAAGTTGAGGACCACCTGTAGAGTTAGTTAGAGGGCTACATATCCATTGAAACACTGGGAGTTAAAACAATCCAGATGGTGCTTTCAGATTCACTTTAAACGTTAAGTTTCAGTACAAGTGCAGACTTTTGAAAGTGAGAATTGGGACAAATGATCAATGTCTGAAACTTTTCACACAGAGACAGATTTGGATGTACAGGAACAAGAAAACTTTTTAAGTTTAGCACCTTGGCTAAAGTGAATTATTTTATTTTATTTTTTTATTCTGTCATGCTATCAGGTTATTTTTGGAATAAATTAAAGTATTTCTACATCCATGTATGTGTTATTATGCATATTATTTTATTCATATTGTATCATATATTATATTAGTAATATAATAATAAAAAAGGGTTTGCCCTATCTTCCCCCCCCCCCTGTTTTTGCTAGTGCCTAAGTTCAGTTTCTCACACTTGGGGACAGTTTTAGTTTTTTCAAGTTTCAAAAAAGTTGGTATGCATTTTGATGCACGCTTTTCTAAACAGATACATTTTTTGTCTGCAAACTCATATGTGAACCATTTTCATATATTATCTCTAATTGAATGCATTTGGGATATTATTTTTATGAATTTGTGACTTTTATACAGATGCTTCCTTTAAGGATACTCTCTTCATTACTTATCAAATTCATTACAAATTCAATTTTGAATAATTTAATTAAAGATCTACGTTCATTCAAAAAAGCAATATTAGAAAAATTCACATTGAATTTGCATATCTAATCCCCCATGAATGTTCAATAGCCCTTCACCTTCCCTCCCTCCCTCCCTCCCTCCTTCCTTCCTTCCTTCCTTCCTTCCTTCCTTCCTTCCTTCCTTCCTTCCTTCCTTCCTTCCTTCTTACTTTTTTCTCTCCCATCTAATCTCCTCCTTCTCATTCCATCTCCCTCCCTCCCCCCTCCCCTCCCCGCTTCCTCCCCCGCCCTCGAATTCCTTCCTTCCTCCTTCCTTCCTTCCTTCCTTCCTTCCTTCCTTCCTCCTCTTCCTTCCTTCTCATTCCCATCTCCCTCCATTCATTCCTCTTTCCTTAACCGTCCCTTAGAAGCTTTCCCATCCGCATCCCAACCCATTTCCCATCCCATCCCATCCCATCCCATCCCATCCATCCCATCCATCATCCATCCATCCCATCCCCTCCTATCCTATCCTATCCTTAATAATCCTATCCCATCCCATCCCATCCCATCCTATCCTATCCTATCCTATCCTATCCTATCCTATCCTATCCTATCCTATCCTATCCTATCCTATCCTATCCTACCCCATCCCATCCCATCCCATCCCATCCCATCCCATATAAAATAGGATTGGCAGCTTTTTCCTGCCAAAAATTAGACACAGCCAAGAATTCTTAACTGAACAGAACACTTTTAGTTCCCTAGGATCCTACCCTCACCTTCTAAAAAATAATAATAACCTCAGCAACGTGAGCTCTGAAGCTACTATGGGTAAAGTTTTTTCCCCTTTCACTTCCATGGAAAAAGAGAAAATTTCATAAGAAACATACTATGGGAAGAAAAACATTATGTGGAAGAACCACAAATTATTGAATTTATTGAGCCTTCAAGACTCTGCAGAATTAATCATATATACCCAGAAGATGACAAATCTTGGAACAAAGGTTAATATCAGGTTTATGCCATGGTGATTCAAAATATTATTTCCTTAGCATCATGTCTGGATTCACATGGGAAATTAGAAACAGACTCCTCTGGAGATGTTATCCCAAGTGTCTATGAAACATCACTCCATAACTTCTCATTTCTATGATCTAATGTCCAGAAAAGGCTTTAAATACTAGGTAATTTTTTTTTTTTTTTTACCAAAGTGGTAAAAAGTCCACTGAAACCAGAATATCATGTTTGCAGCTCCAGAATCTCCATGAGAACTTGTAAAAAGAGGTTTTTATTATTACTTCTTATTCTTAAGAATGCTTGGATACGTGCATTTGGAAATATGTTACTTGTGTTCTTCCAGTGGGTTAGGATGCAACCAAGATTACACAAGGAGAGAGAGAAATTTACTAAATATTCATTTGCAAGAATCTGTGTGGATGTCTACAAATTATTCCAAAGTTGCTTTTTCAAGAGGCAACTGGACTTTCTTTGTTTTTCCTTGGAGACATTTCAGTTGAAGAAGCTACTTGGTTGAGAAGTGAAACAACTTCAAGGAAAAACAAAGAAAGTCTAGTTCCATCTTTGGGACAACCATGACTTGGATGACTGAGAATCTCCATAAAATGTCTACGAGCTAATGACCATGAATTTTATTATTTATTTGGTGGGACATTCTGCACTGATTTTCTTCAATATCTCAACATATTTCCTATTTGCAGAATATCATAATTTTCTATCTTACTTTCATAACTGCTTATCCATTCACCATCTTCATTTTCTTTCTCTCAGCAAGACATTTGTGTTCCATATCCAGATGAGTTTCCATCTACAAATGTTCTCCTACTATTCTCAACATCTTCCATCAAACTCTGGATTTTGTTCATCAATATTTTCTATCTACAGAAGATACAAAAGCTGGAAGGATGAATAATGCTTTAAATGAAAGACCTGAAATTCCAATAAATTAAGTCTTGGCAATAGTACAAGTGCATTTATCGTACTAAATGCGCTACTAGGTTTTATATGTTGCAAACACAACAGTAATTCATGAAAACTGTGTTTAGAAATGTGCTTAAAGAGTAACTCAGCGAAGACGTCATATTTTCCCACCTTATAGGAGAACATGAATTTGACCAACTGTACGAGAGCAGTAGAGTTTATCCTGGTTGGACTGCCAAGTGTAGAGGGAATGGAAAGTGTAATGCATGCTGGCATCTTTCTGCTCTACCTTCTCTGTCTGATGGGCAATGGGCTCATCATTGTCATTGTAATTTTGGACCCCCATCTCCAGAAACCCATGTATTTCTTCCTTAGCAACCTGGCTTGCATTGACATTGGACACACCACAACCTTTATTCCTAAATTGCTGGTCAACTATCTCTCTGCAAACAATTCCATCTGCTTCTACTGCTGTATAACACAGCTTTTCTTTTACTTCTTCTTTGGCATTACAGAATTTTTCATCATCACTTTGATATCTTTGGACAGATACTTAGCCATTTGCCATCCTTTGAGATATGCCACCATGATGACTTCTGGGGTTTGCTTTAAACTATCGATGGCCGCCTGGTTTGTGGTTCTTGTCTACGTGATTTCTCAAGTAATAATGACAGCTAACCTACCCTACTGCACATTCAACATTATCAATCATTTCTTTTGTGATGTTGGACCTGTATTAAAGATTGCAGGAGGAGATACACATCTCATTGAAGCCTTGGGCTTCCTTATGACTGTAGTTGTGGTGATGTCCTCCCTGCTTTTCACCCTCATTTCTTACCTCTTCATCATCTTCACCATTCTCCGAATGTCTTCAACAACCAGACAGCAGAGGGCCTTTTCTACCTGCGCTTCCCACCTAGTTGTAGTCTGCATTTTGTACGGGTCAGTCTTTTTTGTCTATTTAAGACCTACTATCAAGAACTCTTCCTTCGGTATAATCCGCTCTGTTTCTGTGGTGCATACTACCGTTGCTCCAGTGCTCAATCCGTTTGTTTATACTATTAGGAACAATGAAGTGAAAGAAGCCATTTGGAAAGCATTAAGAAAAAAAGACTCCAGCTTTCCCTAAAATCTAATCCTAGACTTGTTTGAAGGAGCAATCTCAATTCTTAAAGATGAGGAGTGGGTGAACTATCCATCAGCAATATCGTACCATAACTTTACTCAAGGTAAGATTGAAGCAGCAACAGGTCAACATCCATAATCCAGTATTTGAAACTATGATGATGGTAGCATCCATGGCTTCAATCCAAGTTGAAATCCCAGGAAGAATTTATAACGGAAAGATAGATTTTGAATGTTCTTCAATCATGGCAAAATAGACGTCAGTTTTCTTATTAATCTGTACCAGCAGTAATAATGATCTGCTCTTTGGATTTCTTTGTTGTTAAACTTTGACTTGGGAATCAGTTTGCATCCCTTTGGATTTCCTGGTGCAGTTTATTGAAGGAAGACCATTGGAATTAACAATAGAATTCTTTATTGGTCAAGTGTGAAAAGACACATAAAGAATTTGTCTGCTGTGCATAAGCTCTCAGCATACATATAGGCAACAAGTGATAAATCATGATCATAATCATAAAACACAAACATCATAAATCATAAGATTGAAACTCAGTGATAGTCATAGGATACTAAATAAGCAAACAACAAAAATCATAATAGGGTACTAAATAAAGACAATCAATATAAATCAGGAGATACAAGCAACCAAGCTATAGTCATAAGAAGCTAAGGAAATAGGTAATAGGAAAAATGAAGAGATGAGAAGGATAATAGGCAATACAGCCCTACTAGGTGGTTTAACATCCTAGGGCATTAGACAGTGTTGTGGGAATTAGTTGTTTAGCAGAGTTATAGCATTGGCGCGGGGGCAGGAAAGTATCTTTGTGCCTGATTGTTTTGGCATGCAATAGCATCATCTTGAGGAAAGAAGTTGAAACAGTTTATGTCCAGGATGTGAGGCTCTGTGGATATTTTCACAGCCCTCTTACTGGCTCTTGCAGTATACAGGTCCTCAATGGAAGCAGGCATGTTGCAATTATTGTTTCTGCAATCCTAACTATCCATTGAAGTCTGTGTCTGTCTAGTTTGGTTGCTGTGCCAAACTAGACAGTTATAGACAGACTCAATATTTCCCCTGTAGAACTGTATCAACAGCTCCTTGATTCATGATGTTGTAAGGAGAAACCATGATATAGTGGTTGGAAAAATGCAAGAGATAGGTCTTGGTGTTGTCCATGGTTCAGAATACCTTTCAGATAGTGTTCTGGAATTAAAAGATTATGACCTGGAATAAAAAAAACCTGACTTTCTAAGGCTTCTGGTGTTGTTCATCTTTCCTTACCAACCGTTCTTTCATTCACATCAGATGTACTACAGCTTTCTTCCTTATCTTTCCTGATAAGAAAGACAAAACTTCAAATTATGTTCAATTTTGGAGGTGTTATGCAAGAAAGTATCATTTCTTAGAAACAGATGACAGAATTTGACAACTATCAAAATTCTACAATTTTTCTGAGTGGAGATAATTAGGGGCTCTTAAGTGACTGGGAACCTGTTCAGATAGCTGCCTTATTGAGGTGGCCTTTTTAAAAATCCTTCCTCTTCTGTGGATTGTATTATCGCTTTTATGATGTTTATTAATAACATTTTTATATTGTACATTTTTTGTTTTTATTTATTGTTCATGCTGATTCTTGTTTGTCACCCAGAATTGCTTTTGGTGAGATTGCTGTATAAATTTGATTAATAAAGTATCTAACTAAATAAACTAATGTGTATCTCATTTGCAGCTTTTTACATTTACAAATATTTCTGTCTGATTGAACTTCCTCGCCCCCTTTTTAATTTCATTTTATATTTAAATCAACCTCCCCATCTGGTGCCAGGCTGGGGCCTCCCAAAAATCAGAGGCCTGTGATTGCCATAATTTTATGCCAGCATGGATAAATATTCCTAGAACAATCTTCTAGTAAAATCTTGGGTTTTTTCACCCCCAGGTAGCCTTTTGTCATTTTTTTTTCATGCTTGTGTTCATTTCAAATCAGTTTTGTTGGACCTGAGAATTATTTTATAAATGATGCACTCAGGTTTATAAGAATCCAGGCACATCTTTCCCAAAAGATATGCCTTGTTCATTAGGTTAATAATAATATTTTTCTTTCTGATTCTCTTAAATGAATGTATCCATACATATGATAACCACAATTTCTGTTGCTAAGTGAGACATTTGTTGTGAGTTTTGCCCCATTTTATGACCTTTCTTGCCACAGTTGTTAAATGAATCACTGCAGTTGTTAAGTTAGTAACATGGTTATTAAGTGAATCTGGCTTCCCCATTGTCTTTGCTTGTCAGAAGGTCGCAAAAGGGGATCACATGGCCCCAGGATGCTGAGACTGTCATAAATATGAATCAGTTGCCAAATGGCTGAATTTTGATAACGTGACCATCAGGATGTTGCAATGGTCATAAGTGTGAAAAACGGTCATAAGTCACTTTTTCCCAGTGCTGTTGTAACTTTGAACAGTCACTAAACGAACTGTTCTATGTCAAGAACTACCTGTATACAGGTAGTCCTTGATTCATGACCTTAATAGAGTCTGCCTATTACAGTCACAATTCTTCGTAGTCATTACGTAAGATAGCCATGTCATCACCTTGCTTAACAACCTCCATTCCTCTTTTCCCTGATGTGATTGTTAAACAGAGCATGGGTTGCCTTAGGGTTGGGGGATGCCTTGATAGGTGGAGAACAAGCCCCAGGCCCACCAGCTCCATGTGTCTCAAGGCTTTTCCCAACCCCTGAAGCAGCCCATGTTCCACTTCTCTTCCCTCAGGGACCCCTACAGGCCTTAGAATAGAATAGAATAGAATAGAATAGAATAGATTAGATTAGATTAGATTAGAATAGAATAGAATAGAATAGAATAGAATAGAATAGAATAGAATAGAATAGAATAGAATAGAATAGAATAGAATAGAATAGAATAGAATAGAATAGAGCTGGAAGGGACCTTGGAGGTCTTCTAGTCCAACCCCCTGCTCAGGCAGGAAACCCTATACCATTTCAGACAAATGGTTGTCCAATCTGTTCTTAAAAACTTCCAGTGTTGGAGCATTCACAACTTCTGGAGGCAAGTTGTTCCACTGATGAATTGTTCTAACTGTCAGGAAATTTCTCCTTAGGTTGGTTCTCTCCTTGATTAGTTTCCATCCATTGCTTCTTATCTTGCCTTCAGGTGCTTTGGAGAATAGCTTGAATCCCAACCCCTGAGATATTGGAAGACTGCTATCATGTCACCCCTAGTCCTTCTTTTCATTAAACTGGACATCCCCGATTCCAGCAACTGTTCTTTATATGTTTAGGTTCCAGTCCCCTAATCATCTTTGTTGCTCTTTTCTGCACTCTTTCTAGGGTCTCAACATCTTTTTTATATCGTGGTGACCAAAATTGGATGCAATATTCCAGGTGTGGCCTTAACAAGGCATTATAAAATGGTTTTAACACTTCACGTGATATATTGAAACTTTTGGAAAGGCTTGAAATGATTGTAATATATGGCTTGAAATTCCTTTAAGTCTATGGGCTAAAGTTAATCTTATTAAGATGAACATTGTCCCTCACAGGATTTATATTCTTAGAGGTATTACTGGGTTAATATTGAATCAATATTTCCTTTCGATTGATAAGTTATTCAAGTCAGTTACTGGGAAACCTGGGAAAGTGGATCACTAAGGTCCTTCTTAGCTAACTTGAGATTAGCATTTGAGGAAAGTAGCTTTAATTATCTGATCTGTAAAAATATCATTACATTTTATCAGCCCCTTGCTGTTGGATTGAAAATGTAGTGGAATATTATCCTGCATGGGCTAAATTGGAATTATTATCGATTTTCTTTGTGATCTTGGAAAGTGATTCGAACAATCTGTAGCATAATAGAGTGTTTGTGTGTGTATGTGTGTGTGTGTGTTTGAGCAAAGTATGAGCAATGAGAAATCCTTGGGCCACATTCGAATGACGAAGAACAAGACAAGAGCAAGTGCAAATTAAAATATCCCAAAAAGGAATGTAAACTCTCTAGTCTCTACATAAATACAACTAGGCATGAGAAGACCACCATCTTCAATGCATAATGAATTAAGCAAGGGGGGGGGGGAGTTAACACTGAATATATCATGATCTCATACAAAATGTGTGACACACAAACATAATTATGTACTACACAGCATTGGACGCAGAGGCCATGATTTTGATGTCCTCATAAAAACAACCAGACATACAGGTTGGGGAATTCTGGGAGTTGTAGTGCACACATCATAAGGCTGCCAAGACTGAAAAAAAAAATCACAAAATGTAAACTTTCTGATTTGTTCCACTCCCACCTCACCTGAGTGGGTTTTCTAACCTGTGAGTCCTTAGGATACTATGGTGAAAACCTTCAGCTTGAATGCTATGGAATACTGAATGGGAAAAAAGGGTAAATGGAAAGAAGATTATTCTTGTACATCATCATCTCCAAGCAGTTTTCTCCCCTTTTTATTGGAGACTTTAAAGAGTCTTTGAAGATTTAATAATATATAGAAGACTCCATTTCTGAGAATGGCTCTTAGAATTTGATCCAAATAAAACCAGACATGAGTCATACTGACTCCATGGCATTTTCATGCCATTGCCTCCGGAAGTTGTGAATGCTCCAAGTTTTTAAGATTGGACAACCATTTGTCAGAAATGATATAGGATTTCCTGCCTGAGCAGGGGGCTGGTCCCTTCCAATTCTGTTATTCTATTCTGTTGTATTCTGTTGTATTCTATTCTATTCTGTTCTGTTCTGTTCTGTTCCCTGTTCTGTTCTGTTACATTACGTTACGTTATGTTACGTTACGTCACTTTTTTCAGTGGTGTTGTAACTTTGAACAGTCACTAAGTTGAATTGTTGTAAGTTGAGGACCACTTGTAGAGTTAGTTAGAGGGCTACATATCCATTGAAACACTGGGAGTTAAAACAATCCAGATGGTGCTTTCAGATTCACTTTAAACGTTAAGTTTCAGTACAAGTACAGACATTTGAAAGTGAGAATTGGGACAAATGATCAAATGAAACTTTTCACACAGAGACAGATGTGGATGTACAGGAACAAGAAAACTTTTAAGTTTAGCACCATGTATGCGTTATTATGCATATTGTTTTATTCATATTGTATCATATATTATATTACTAATATAATAATAAAAAAGGGTTTGCCCTGTCTTTTTTTTCTCTCCTGTTTTTGCTAGTGCTTAAGTTCAGTTTCTCACACTTGGGGACAGTTTTAGTTTTTTCAAGTTTCAAAAAAGTTGGTATGCATTTTGATGCACGCTTTTCTAAACAGATACATTTTTGTCTGCAAACTCATATGTGAACCATTTTCATATATTATCTCTAATTGAATGCATTTGGGATATTATTTTTATGAATTTGTGACTTTTATACAGATGCTTCCTTTAAGGATACTCTCTTCATTACTTATCAAATTCATTACAAATTCAATTTTGAATAATTTAATTAAAGATCTACGTTCATTCAAAAAGGCAATATTAGAAAAATTCACATTGAATTTGCATATCTAATCCTCCATGAATGTTCAATAGCCCTTCTCCTTCCCTCCCTCCCTCCCTCCCTCCTTCCTTCCTTCCTTCTCTCCTTCCTTCCTTCTCCTCATTCCCATCTCCTTCCTTCCTTCTCATTCCCATCTCCCTCCCTCCCTCGCTCCCTCGCTCCCTCCCTCCCTCCCTCCCTCCCTTCCTTCCTCCCTTCCTCCCTTCCTCCCTTCCTTCCTTCCTTCCTTCCTTCCTTCCTTCCTTCCTTCCTTCCTTCCTTCCTTCCTTCCTTCCTCCCTTCCTTCCTTCCTTTCTCCTCATTCTCTCCTTCCTTCCTTCTCATTGCCCATCTCCCTCCCTCCCTCCCCCTCCCTCCCTTCCTTCCTTCCTTCCTTCCTTCCTTCCTTCCTTACTTCCGTCTCATTCCCATCTCCCTCATTCATTCCCTTCCCTTCCCTCCCTTCCTTTCCCATCCCATCCCAACCCATCCCATCCCATCCCATCCCATCCCATCCCATCCCATCCCATCCCATCCTATCCTATCCTATCCTATCCTATCCTATCCTATCCTACCCCATCCCATCCCATCCCATCCCATATAAAATAGGATTGGCAGCTTTTTCCTGTCAAAAATTAGACACAGCCAAGAATTCTTAACTGAACAGAACACTTTTAGTTCTCTAGGATCCTACCTTCATCTTCCAAAAAAAAATAAAAAATAACCTCAGCAACGTGAGCTCTGAAGCTACTATGGGTAATTTTCCCCCCCTTTCACTTCCATGGAAAAAGAGAAAATTACATAAGAAACATAGTATGGGAAGAAAAACATTATGTGGAAGAACCACAAATTATTGAATTTATTGAGCCTTCAAGACTCTGCAGAATTAATCATATATACCCAGAAGATGACAAATCTTGGAGCAAAGGTTAATATTTGATCCAAACTTATATCAAGTTTATGCCATGGTGATTCAAAATATTATTTTCTTAGCATCATGTCTGGATTCACATGGGAAATTAGAAACAGACTCCTCTGGAGATGTTATCCCAAGTGTCTATGAAACATCACTCCATAACTTCTCATTTCTATGATCTAATGTCCAGAAAAGGCTTTAAATACTAGGTAAAACATTTTTTTTTCCAGAGTGGATAAAATGTTTCTTTGAAATCCACTGAAACCAGAATATCATGTTTGCAGCTCCAGAATCTCCATGAGAACTTGTAAAAAGAGGTTTTTATTATTACTTATCATTCTTAAGAATGCTTGGATACGTGCATGTGGAAATATGTTACTTGTGTTCTTCCAGTGGGTTAGGATGCAACCAAGATTACACAAGGAGAGAGAGAAATTTACTAAATATTCATTTACAAGAATCTATGTGGATGTCTACAAATGATTCCAAAGTTGCTTTTTCAAGAGGCAACTGGACTTTCTTTGTTTTTCCTTGAAGACATTTCAGTTGAAGAAGCTACTTGGATGAGAAGTGAAACGACTTCAAGGAAAAACAAAAAAAATCTAGTTGCCTCTGAAAAAGCATCTTTGGGCCAACCATGACTTGAATGACTGAGAATCTCCATAAAATGTCTATGAGCTACTGACCATGAATTTTATTATTTATTTGGTGGGACATTCTGCACTGATTTTCTTCAATATCTCAACATATTTCCTATTTGCAGAATATCATAATTTTCTATCTTACTTTCATAACTGCTTATCCATTCACCATCTTCATTTTCTTTCTCTCAGCAAGACATTTGTGTTCCATATGCAGATGAATTTCCATCTACAAATGTTCTCCTACTGTTCTCAACATCTTCCATCAAACTCTGGATTTTGTTCATCAATATTTTCTATCTACAGAAGATACAAAAGTTGGAAGGATGAATAATGCTTTAAATGAAAGACCTGAAATTCCAATAAATTAAGTCTTGGCAATAGTACAAGTGCATTTATCGTACTAAATGTGCTACTAGGTTTTACAAGTTGCAAACACAACAGTAATTCATGAAAATTGTGTTTAGAAATGTGCTTAAAGAGTAACTCAGTGAAAAACCTCATATTTTACCTCTTTATATGAGAACATGAATTTGACCAACTGTACGAGAGCAGTAGAGTTTATCCTGGTTGGACTGCCAAGTGTAGAGGGAATGGAAAGTGTAATGCATGCTGGCATCTTTCTGCTCTACCTTCTCTGTCTGATGGGCAATGGGCTCATCATTGTCATGGTAATTTTGGACCCCCATCTCCAGAAACCCATGTATTTCTTCCTTAGCAACCTGTCTTGCATTGACATTGGACACACCACAGCCTTTATTCCTAAATTGCTGGTCAACTATCTCTCTGCAAACAATTCCATCTGCTTCTACTGCTGTATAACACAACTGTTCTTTTACTTCTTCTTTGGCATTACAGAATTTTTCATCATCACTTTGATATCTTTGGACAGATACTTAGCCATTTGCTATCCTTTGAGATATGCCACCATCATGACTTCTGGGGTTTGCTTTAAGCTATCGATGGCCGCCTGGTTTGTGGTTCTTGTCTACATGATTTGTCAAGTAATAATGATAGCTAACCTACCCTACTGCACATTCAACATTATCAATCATTTCTTTTGTGACGTTGGACCTGTATTAAAGATTGCAGGAGGAGATACACATCTCATTGAAGCCCTGGGCTTCCTTATTACTGTAGTTGTGGTGATGTCCTCCCTGCTTTTCACCCTCATTTCTTACCTCTTCATCATCTTCACCATTCTCCGAATGTCTTCAACAACCAGACAGCAGAGGGCCTTTTCTACCTGTGCTTCCCACCTGGTTGTAGTCTGCATTTTGTACGGGTCAGTCTTTTTTGTCTATTTAAGACCTACTATCAAGAACTCTTCTTTTGGTATAATCCGCTCTGTTTCTGTGGTGCATACTACCGTTGCTCCAGTGCTCAATCCGTTTGTTTATACTATTAGGAACAATGAAGTGAAAGAAGCCATTTGGAAAGCATTAAGAAAAAAAGACTCTAGCTTTCCCTAAAATCTAATCGTAGACTTGTTTGAAGGAGCAACCCCAATTCTTCAAGATGAGGAGTGGGTGAACTATCCATCAGCAATATCATACCATAACTTTACTCAAGGTAAGATTGAAGCAGCAACAGGTCAACATCCATAATCCAGTATTTGAAACTATGATGATGGTAGCATCGATGGCTTCAATCCAAGTTGAATCCAAGGAAGAATTTATAACGGAAAGGTAGATTTTGAATGTTCTTCAATCATGACAAAATAGATGTCAGTTTTCTTATGAATCTGTACCAGCAGTAATAGTGATCTGCTCTTTGGATTTCTTTGTTGTTAACTTTGACTTGGGAATCAGTTTGTATCCCTTTGGATTTCCTGGTGCAGTTTATTGAAGGAAGACCATTGGAATTAACAATAGAATTCTTTATTGGTTAAGTGTGAAAAGACACATAAAGAATTTGTCTGCTGTGCATCAGCTCTCAGCGTACATACAGGCAACAAGTGATAAATCATGATCATAATCATAAAACACAATCATCATAAATCAAAAGATTCAAACTCAGTGATAGTCATAGGATACTAAATAAGCAAACAACAAAAATCATAATAGGATACTAAATAAAGACAGTCAATATAAATCAGGAGATACAAGCAACCAAGCTATAGTCATAAGAAGCTAAAGAAATAGGTAATAGGAAAAATGAAGAGATGAGAAGGGTAATAAGCAATACAGCCCTACTAGGTGGTTTAACATCCTAGGGCATTAGACAGTGTTGTGGGAATTAGTTGTTTAGCAGAGTTATAGCATGGGGGTGGGTGCGGGAAAGTATCTTTGTGCCTGATTGTTTTGGCATGCAATAGCATCATCTTGAGGAAAGAAGTTGAAACAGTTTATGTCCAGGATGTGAGGGTCTGTGGATATTTTCACAGCCCTCTTACTGGCTCTTGCAGTATACAGGTCCTCAGTGGAAGCAGGCATGTTGCAATTATTGTTTCTGCAATCCTAACTACCAGTTGAAGTCTGTGTCTGTCTAGTTTGGTTGCTGTGCCAAACTAGACAGTTATAGACAGACTCAATATTTCCCCTGTAGAACTGTATCAACAGCTCCTTGATTCACGATGTTGTAAGGAGAAACCATGATATAGTGGTTGGAAAAATGCAAGAGATAGGTCTTGGTGTTGTCCATGGTTCAGAATACCTTTCAGATAGTGCTCTGGAATTAAAAGATTATGACCTGGAATAAAAAAAAACTGACTTTCTAAGGCTTTTGGTGTTGTTCATCTTTCCTTACCAACCGTTCTTTCATTCACATCAGATGTACTTCAGCTTTCTTCCTTATCTTTCCTGATAAGAAAGACAAAACTTCAAATTATGTTCAATTTTGGAGGTGTTACGCAAGAAAGTATCATTTCTTAGAAACAGATGACAGAATTTGACAACGATCAAAATTCTACAATTTTTCTGAGTGGAGATAATTAGGGGCTCCTAAGCGACAGGGAACAAGTTCAGATAGCTGCCTTATTGAGGTGGCCTTTTTAAAAATCCTTCCTCTTCTGTGGATTGTATTATCGCTTTTATGATGTTTATTAATAACATTTTTATATTGTACATTTTTTGTTTTTATTTATTGTTCATGCTGATTCTTGTTTGTCACCCAGAATTGCTTTTGGTGAGATGGCTGTATAAATTTGATTAATAAAATAACTAACTAAATAAACTAATGTGTATTTCATTTGCAGCTTTTTACATTTACAAATATTTCTATCTGATTGAACTTCCTCCCCCCCTTTTTAATTTCATTTTATATTTAAATCAACCTCCCCATCTGGTGCCAGGCTGGGGCCTTCCAAAATTCAGAGACCTGTGATTGCCATAATTTTATGCCAGCATGGATAAATATTCCTAGAACAATTTTCTAGTAAAATTTGGGTCCCTCCCAGGTAGACTTTTGTCATATTTTTCCTGCTTGTGTTTATTTCAAATCATTTTTGTTGGACTTGAGAATTATTTTATAAATGATGCACTCAGGTTTATAAGAATCCAGGCACATCTTTCCCAAAAGATATGCCTTGTTCATTAGGTTAATAATAATATTTTTCTTTCCGATTCTCTTAAATGAATGTATCCATACATATGATATAGGTAGTCCTCAACGTATGACCACGATTTCTGTTGCTAAGTGAGACATTTATTAAGTGAGTTTTACCCCCATTTTATGACCTTTGTTGCCACAGTTGTTAAGTGAATCACTGCAGTTGTTAAGTTAGAAACATGGTTATTAAGTGAATCTGGCTTCCCCATTGTCTTTGCTTGTCAGAAGGTTACAAAAGAGGATCACATGGCCCCAAGATGCTGAGACTGTCATAAATATGAATCAGTTGCCAAATGGCTGAATTTTGATAACGTGACCATCAGGATGTTGCAATGGTCATAAGTGTGAAAAACAGTCATAAGTCACTTTTTTCCAGTGCTGTTGTAACTTTGAACAGTCACTAAACGAACTGTTCTATGTCAAGAACTACCTGTATACAGGTAGTCCTTGATTCATGACCTTAATAGACCCTGCCTATTACAGTCACAACTCTTCGTAGTCATTAGGTAAGACAGCCATGTCATCACCTTGCTTAACAACCTGCATTCCTCTTCTCTGTGATGTGGTTGTTAAACAGAGCATGGGTTGCCTTAGGGTTGGGGGATGCCTTGATAGGTGGAGAACAAGCCCCATGCCCACCAGCTCCATGTGTCTCAAGGCTTTTCCCAACCCCTGAAGCAGCCCATGTTCCACTTCTCTTCCCTCAGGGACCCCCACAGGCCTTAGAATAGAATAGAATAGAATAGAATAGAATAGAATAGAATAGAATAGAATAGAATAGAATAGAATAGAATAGAATAGAATAGAATAGAATAGAATAGAGCTGGAAGGGACCTTGGAGGTCTTCTAGTTCAACCCCCTGCTCAGGCAGGAAACCCTATACCATTTCAGACAAATGGTTGTCCAATCTGTTCTTAAAAACTTCCAGTGTTGGAGCATTCACAACTTCTGGAGGCAAGTTGTTCCACTGATGAATTGTTCTAACTGTCAGAAAATTTCTCCTTAGGTTGGTTCTCTCCTTGATTAGTTTCCATCCATTGCTTCTTATCTTGCCTTCAGGTGCTTTGGAGAATAGCTTGAATCCCAACCCCTGAGATATTGGAAGACTGCTATCATGTCACCCCTAGTCCTTCTTTTCATTAAACTGGACATCCCCGATTCCAGCAACTGTTCTTTATATGTTTAGGTTCCAGTCCCCTGATCATCTTTGTTGCTCTTCTCTGCACCCTTTCTAGGGTGTCAACATCTTTTTTATATCTTGGTGACCAAAATTGGATGCAATATTCCAGGTGTGGCCTTAACAAGGCATTATAAAGTGGTTTTAACACTTCACTTGATATATTGAAACTTTTGGAAAGGCTTGAAATGATTTTAATATATGGCTTGAAATTCCTTTAAGTCTATGGGCTAAAGTTAAACTTATTAAAATGAACATTGTCCCTCGCATGATTTATATTCTTAGAGGTATTCCTGGCTTAATATTGAATCAATATTTCCTTTCGATTGATAAGTTATTCAAGGCAGTTACTGGGAAACCTGGGAAAGTGGATCACTAAGGTTCTCCTTAGCTAACTTGAGATTAGCATTTGAGGAAAGTAGCTTTAATTTATCTGATCTGTAAAAATATCATTACATTTTATCAGCCCCTTGCTGTTGGATTGAAAACATAGTGGAATATTATCCTGCATGGGCTAAATTGGAATTATTATCGATTTTCTTTGTGATCTTGTAAAGTGATTCGAACAATCTGCAGCATAATAGAGGTTTTTTTTGTGTCTGTATGTGTGTGTGTATATGTGTGTGTGTGTTTGAGCAAAGCATGAGCAATGAGAAATCCTTGGGCCACATTCGAATGTAAATTAAATTTGAAGAACAAGACAAGAGCAAGTGCAAATTAAAATATCCCAAAAAGAAATGTAAACTCTCTAGTCTCTACATAAATACAACTAGGCATGAGAAGATCACCATCTTCAATGCATAATGAATTAAGCAAGGGGGGGGAGTTAACACTGAATATATCATGATCTCATACAAAATGTGTGACACACACACATAATTATGTACTACACAGCATTGGACGCAGAGGCCATGATTTTGATGTCCTCATAACAACAACCAGATATACAGGTTGGGGAATTCTGGGAGTTGTAGTGCACACATCATAAAGCTGCCAAGACTGGAAAAAAAATTCACAAAATGTAAACTTTCTGATTTGTTCCACTCCCACCTCACCTGAGTGGGGTTTCTAATCTGTGAGTCCTGAGGATACTATGGTGAAAACCTTCAGCTTGAATGCTATGGAATACTGAATGGGGAAAAAGGGAAAATGGGAAGAAATTATTCTTGTACATCATCATCTCCAAGCAGTTTTCTCCCCTTTTTATTGGAGACTTTAAAGAGTCTTTGAAGATTTAATAATATATAGAAGACTCCATTTCTGAGAATGGCTCTTAGAATTTGATCCAAATAAAATCAGACATGAGTCATACTGACTCCATGGCATTTTCATGCCATTGCCTCCGGAAGTTGTGAATGCTCCAAGTTTTTAAGATTGGACAACCATTTGTCAGAAATGATATAGGATTTCCTGCCTGAGCAGGGGGCTGTTTCTATTCTATTCTATTCTATTCTATTCTATTCTATTCTATTCTATTCTATTCTATTCTATTCTATTCTATTCTATTCTATTCTATTCTATTCTATTCTATTCTAAACATAGTCTATGGATTTTTATGGGAATTTAAAGAAAAATATATCTACAAATGGTGTCTTAAGCTTCTGAAGAAAATAAACTACTGCATCAGTGCAAGTTTTACATTTTCTCTTTCTGCAGCTGAAGAGAAATGGGAATTAAACCAACTATAAAAGAGTTTATCTTTGCACAGTTTATCCTTGCTGGTGTGCCTCCAGAGTGCCTCCAGAAAATTTCCTATCTTGGGATGGCACTTGAAGTTTGCCTCCAAAATGATATCAGCCTTGAATATATTGTAGGTGTAGTGCATGGATACTCATGGGAAATTAAAGGCAAACATCCTTAGACACTGTCTCCCATGTTACTATAGAGAATCAGTAAATAAACTTTCTATGATGCAATCTGCTAAATGTTTTTAGCAGTGTTCCAATATCTCAGGGCCTGCCACAAAGAAGAGGGAGTTAAGCTATTCTCCAAAGCAGCTGAAGGCAGGAGAAGAAGCAAAGGATGGAAACTAATCAAGGAGAGAAGCAACCTGGAACTAAGAAGAAATTTCTGACAGTCAGAGCAATTAATCAGAGGAATGACTTGCCTCCAGAAGTTGTGAGTGCTCCATCACTGGAGGTTTATTAAGAAAAGATTGGACACCATTTATCTTAAATGGTATAGGGTCTCCTGCTTGAGCAGGGGTTTGGACTAGAAGAACTCCAAGGTCCTTTCTAACTCTGTTACTCTGTTATTTTCTTTAAAAGTTATAGAAAATATTTCTCAGTAAGACTACCATTTCACCCTCAACATATGATGTATTATTTTCTATGGTCTCTTCAAAACATTGTCTTTCTAAATGGATGGAGAAATGGAATGAAATGTATTTGTAGAAGGCAAGGCAGGTAATGAAGGAAGAACAAGTCAAGATATGGGTGGAGAGCTTTTTAGGCACCTGTTGTGTAGAATGAGGATGCTCAGTCTGGCGACCTAGTGGTGAAGACACTCATCTCCCCCTTGGAAGGTTGAGAGTTCAATCCTAAGTAGTGGCAGATGTTGCTCTCCTAGGATGCAAAGAAACTGCAAACTCTGTGAGCTGAAATCCACAAAAACTTACAAGTTATCAGCTGACAAGCTCAGCATCTTAACACTGAGCCACCATACCACCACCCCCTCTTTGTAACACAAGGAAACATGAATTTGACCAACTGTACAAGAACATCAGAATTTATTCTTGTTGGACTGCCAAGTATTTGGGGAATGGAAAGGGTGATGTACGCCAGTGTCTTTCTGCTTTATCTCCTTTGTCTGATGGGCAATGGGCTCATTATTATAATAGTAAGCATAGATCGCCATCTCCAGAAACCCATGTATTTCTTCCTTAGCAACCTTTCTTTAATTGACATTGGGCATACCACAGCCTTCATACCTAAGTTGTTGATCAATTATATCTCTGCTAGTAATTCCATCTGTTTTTATTGCTGCATCATACAGATGTGCGTCTATTTCCTTTTTGGGGTCACTGAATTTTTCATCATCACTTTGATATCCTTGGACAGATACTTAGCCATTTGCCATCCTTTGAGATATGCCATTATCATGACTTCGGGGGTCTGCCTTAAACTGGCAATAACCGCCTGGTTTGTAGGTTTTTCCTCCATAATTTGCCAGGTAGTAATGATTGCAAACCTTCCCTTCTGTGCCTCCAACATTATAGATCATTTCTTCTGCGATGTTGGACCCGTGTTGCAAATCGCAGGTGGAGATATAGATGTCATTGAAGTTCTTGGCTTCCTTGTTACTATGCTTGTGGTGATGTCCTCCCTGCTTTTCACCCTCATTTCTTACCTCTTCATCATTTGCACCATTCTCCGAATGTCTTCAACCACCAGTCAGCAGAGAGCCTTTTCTACCTGCGCTTCCCATCTGATTGTAGTCTGCATTTTCTACGGATCAGTCTTCTTTGTCTACTTAAGACCAACTGTCAAGAATTCTTCCTTTAGTGTAATCAAGTCTGTTTCTGTGGTGAACGCCATAGTCGCTCCAGTGCTAAATCCTTTCATTTACACCATTAGGAACAATGAAGTGAAGGAATCAGTTTGCAAAGCGTTAAGAAAAAGGATTCCAGCTTTCCCTAAAACATAGATCTCTTTGGAGAAGTAATCCTATGCTTCAGAGGACTGGAGGCTAAAACATATAAAGAACGGTTGCTGGAATTGGGTTTGTCTAGTTTAATGAAAAGAAGGACTAGGGGTGACATGATAGCCATATTCCAATATCTCAGGGGTTGTCACAAAGAAAAGGGAGTGAAGCTATTCTCCAAAGCACCTGAAGGCAGGACAAGAAGCAACGGATGGAAACTAACCAAAGAAAGAAGCAACCTAGAACTAAGGAGAAATTTCCTGACAGTGAGAACAATTAATCAATGGAACAATCTGCCTCCAGAAGTTGTGAATGCTCCAACACTGGAAGTTTTAAGAAGAGACTGGACAACCATTTGTCTGAGCAGGGGTTAGACTAGAAGACCTCCAAGGTCCCTTCCAACATTATCATCATCATCATCATCATCATCATCATCATCATCATCATCATCATCATCATCATCATCATCATCGTTGTTGTTGTTGTTGTTGTTGTTAGAGTTGAAGGTCTATCCGTCAAAGATGTTTTCCCATTATTTTTCCTTCCTTTCCCTTTTCCTTGTAAGAAGCAGGAGCTGAATTCCCCTTGCCCAGTATTTGAAACTGTGACACTAATGCCCATTGCTTCAAATCAAGGTTGAATCTCAAGAATCCTTTGGAATGGAATGTCAGCTTTTGAATATTCTTCATTCACGATGAAAAGTTACCAACTTTTCTCACAAATCTGTACTGGCAGCAATATTAATCTACTCCATGAGTTCCTTTGTTTTGCTATTTGATCTGGGGAATCCATTGCAAGCTTTGGACTTCCTAGTGGTAGTTTATTGAAGAAGGATCATTCGAATCAGAGGATAAAATATAAGATGGTCATTGGAAAAATGCAAGAGAGGAGTTTTGGTGCTTTCAATGGTTCAATATACTTTTTAGATGCCAACCTTGGCCTAAAAGATCATGATCTGACCTGAAAAGTGACTTTCTAAAGCATTTGGTAGTCTCCATCTTTCATGCTAGGAAACATGAAGCTTCAAACTCCTGTTGATTTTGAAGATGGTAGGGAAGAAAGTGTTGTTTCTCATAAATGTATGATAAAAGTTGGCAACTACTAAAATTCAACACATTTTATGAATAGAGCTAATTAGAATTAAACATCCATGGCTGCCTATCTCATTTGCAACATTTTATCATTTCTGTCTGATAGAATTCCCTCTCCCTTTTTTTAAAATTTAGCTTTACATTTAAATCAACCACCCCAATCTGGTTCCATCCCAATTTCAGAGGTCTGTAACATCCATAATCTTTGCCAGACTCCTGGACCTACCTCTTTCTAGTAAAATTATGTTTTCTTTTGTCCTAATTGGATCCTCTCATTTCCAATCTGCTTTATTGGACCTGAGAATTATTTTTTAACAATGAAGTCATGTTTAGAAGAATTCTGGGACATCTTTCTACATATTCAATATCCTTTGTTCATTGGGTTAATAATATACTTTCTGTTTCTGATTTCCTTAAATGAATTTATCCTTCTATATGATATCCCTGAATTGTCCCAAATCTCATAGCATAGGACTTTGTTGAGAAGTTAGGAAGAACAACTCTGTTCACAATCCATTTCCAATGATAACATGCAGGTATTCTCTGACAAGCTTACTTTAGCAAAGGTGGAGAAAGCAATGGGCAACAGGGTATGTTACAAGCAGAAGTTTTTGTTCTTTTCATGTGCAATTATGTGATGATCCTGTGATAAAAGGATTGTGGAAGAGCTACTGTGGTTTAGTACTATAAGCATAAAATAGGCAATATAGTGAATGATCCCTGATCACGTATTTGGAATTACAGCTTTTGAATTCAATTCAATCTTGATAAGGTAACTATTGATGAAGATTGGAGTGTGAGTTATTCCATACCAATTAGGTTATTGGGTTTATCATAATGCATTGACTCTGTATCATGATATGTTCAATAAAATATGTTCTCTAAGCTGCTTCCTTAGATTGGAATTCTTGGATATACTGTACACTAACACAATATGGTACATTGGTTGACATGTTGGGCTAGGAATAGAAACACAGAGGTTCACATCCTCCTTTGTCATGGAAGCTGTTGAGTGATCTTGGATCAGTCACAAACCTGTCAATGACCACTTATTGTGGGGAAATATTGGAAGGATATCAAGGAGAGAGGAAGAAAATAATTCTTAACATTCTTGTCCTCCTATTCCCTGAGTAGTATCATTTACACACAGAGCAGTATACCTGTGGAATTTTCCAAATGTTACAAATGCACAAATTTTCTATTAGAAGAATAAATGGAAATCAGAAAATCAGAAAGAGTGGAGAAATCAGAAATTAGAAAACAGAAATCAGAAATCAGAAAATGGAAGGGGTGGAGAACAGAAAGAAGTTTCCTGGAGCAGAGTCAGAGTGTGAACTTTGACCCCTAAAAAGGATCCTTCTATGTGTAACACTTTTTCAGGTCTATGCATGTTACCATTTTATTGAACATTTGAACTTATTTACTGTGACCATTCAAATCCCATATTTTGGAACTTCCTCTCTTAAGCAATATTCTACTGCCATATAGAATGATATCTAGTCAGTTAGCTAAATTATCACAAAATCCCAGAACTGGAAGGGAATATTCAGGCTATTTGGCAAAAGATAGAATGAAATCCAAGTCAAAATATCCCGAAGAGGTTTTAAACATTTTAGCCTCTCCATAAATACAACCTATGATGAGAAAACCACCATTTCAATGCAGATATATTAAAGGGTGGGGGGTGGGTGGGGTGGGTGGGAGATACAACAATCAATGGATTATGATCACCTGTGGTATACGAGGGCAATTCAGAAATAAACCTCCATTTGGTTACCAATGGCAGACACTCGCAGATACAGAACTTTTATTATATTTATTAGAAAACTACAATATTACATTACTTTTTGACATAATCACCATTGGAATTGAGGCACTTGTCATAACGTCTTACAAGGCGCCAAATCTGGGCTATGGGGGGGTGATCAAAAATATCCCAAATGGAACTGCTTTAAAAGTTATTGGATGTGCATCTAGTGGTGTGCAGATGAGCATTATCGTGAACCAACACCACACCAGAAGTGGTGCCATAGAAAATCCCGCCAAATGTGAATATGCCAAAGGAGTGAAGTTCATGGAACATGATTTGACCATCAATTCAGAAGTCTACTGTGAAACATTACAAAAAATCAGACAAGCCATCCATAACAAGCGTCGGGACATGCTGACTTCCGGTGTGGTGTTGGTTCACGATAATGCTCGCCTGCACTTTGCTAGACGCACCCAAGAACTTTTGAAGCAGTTCCGTTTGGGATGCTTTTGATCACCCCCCCCCATAGCCCAGATTTGGCATGCCGAGCAACTACTACTAAGAAATTTCAAACCTTGTAAGACGTTATGAAAAGTGCCTCAATTTGAATGGCGATTATGTCAAAAAGTAATGTGATGTTGTAGTTTTCTAATGTGTATAATAAAAGTTCTGTATCTGCGAGTGTCTGTCATTGATAACCAAACGGAGGTTTATTTCTGCATTGCCCTCGTACATTCTACATTTCATTAGATTGCAATATCACCATACACAGGGAATGATTTTGTGTTTTATTTTCCATTTGTTTTTATTTTATTCAAAAAAGTTAAAACACCAAACACCAACATTTTTAGAGACAAATAAACACAAAAATGCAAAACAAACAAGTCATTTTAAAAGTGCGTTAATCAGGTTTTTTTAATGCACTTTTTTAATGCCTTGTTTGTTTTGTGGGGTTTTTTTTTCTGTTTGTCTCTTTAATATTTTTTTTGGGCATTTTGTATTTTAACTTTTTTTTTTTTACTACATAGGGCATGATTTTGGAGTCCTCATAATTATGACTAGATATACTGCCTGGGGAACTCTAGGAGCTGAAATCCACAAAACTTACAAGTTGCCACGTTTGGAAAATACTTCACTAAAGTGTAAGATGTCTGATTCCCTAAATCAGAGGTCTCCAGTCTTTTGGGCACCAGGGACTGGTTCCATGGAGAGAGGTTTTCTACGGACTGGGTGTAGTTTTGCATACTGCTTGCATCCCGCAGATGGGGTTTTACTGGTTTGCACAGACCGGTTTCTGGCATGCTGGGGACCAGTGCTGGTTCACGGACCGGGGGTTGGGGACCCCTGCCCTAAATCATCTTGTTATCCCTGCACCCATTCACTTGAAAATGATTTCAATTCTACAACTCCTGAAGAAAGTACTGTGAATGTCTTCACTTTGAATTCCATGGAAAAATTAATGGGCAAAAAAGGAAAATCGGAAGAAAATCATTTTTGGATATAATCTCCTATGACCTCTTTCTCTTTATCACTGAGACTTTGAAGAGGCTTTGAAGACATAATAACATGGAAGACTGGCCCTTGGAAAACCAAGCATTGATTCAAAATCATCTATTCTTGTCATAGTCTATGGCAGGGGTCTTCAAACTTGGCTCTTTTATGACTTGTGGACTTCAACTCCCAGAATTCCTCAGTGAGGCATGCTGACTGAGGAATTCTGGGAGTTGAAGTCCATAAGTCATAAAAGGGCTATGTTTGAACACCCCTGCTCTACGTGTAAATGATACTACTCAGAAGGAACAGAAGGACAAGGATGTCAAGAATGATTTTCTTCTCATATTGTTGTCCTTCCAAGATTTCTCCACATGAAGTTCTCCCTGTCAGGTTTATGACTGATCCAAGATCAGCTGTCAGCTTCTAGTAAAATGATGTTTTCTTTTATCCTGGTTAGATTCTCCCATTTTTTTCATTTTTGTGTTCATGTCAAATGTGCTTTGTTGGACTCAAGAATTATTTCTTTCCACGTTGAACTCAATTTATAAGAATACTGCACATTTTCCCCCAAGTTCATGCTCATGTTTCCAATTTCTTTAAATGAATTTATCCTTATATATAATTATCAGGAGTATATACATTTTGAAGAGGAATATGACCTGAAGAGCTACATTTTCTTTGGTCATTTTGACTCAGACTTGCAACATTCTGTAAGATGGTCATAAAATGTAGACTAATTGATAATCACTCTTGAATGTGAAGCTGATGGAGGACATGATCAATGATGTTTCTTGGCCATTTGGTGACTTCGGCCATCTGGTGACTTTGGCCAAGCTGGGCTATCTTGTTCTTTGCTGTACAATAAGTATAGAATATTGTCTGTAAGAAAATAATCTGTGTTTTGTCCAAGGTAATTTGTCTAACACAAGGGTACCCAACCTTTCTTGATTGGAGACCCGGTGTGTGTGCGGGGTGGAGACACCTTTATACGCATGCAAACATGTGCACGAATGAAGCTGCATGTGCACGCACAAACGGGGCCATGATTGCATGCGCAATGCAAACGGAACCATGAGCGCTTGGGCAATGCTACTGCCCATGCCCCACTGCGATGCTAGCGTGAGTGGGGGGAATGTGCGCTCACAGCGACGATAGCGCCCATGCACCACCGCAATGCTAGCACAAGGGGTGTGTGCTTGTGGTGTCGCTAGCTAGGACCTGTACAACATTCATGGTATCACTAGTGCCTGCGCACCACCGCAACACAAGCATGAGCAGGGGGGTGCGTGTGCACACACGCACGTGCACTGGCCAGTCACTCAGGTGGCCTAGTGGCCAACAGCTCACAGCCCGGTAGTGGGCCATGGCCCACAGGTGGGAGACCTCTGGTCTAACAGATTGAGTTTTATTATTTGCAGATCTGTGCCACAACTATAAAATATTGAATTTTCTCAGACTCTTTTCTATTTCAGATTCCACCCACACTTTTTTTATAAGGTGTGTAGATCAGGGTAACCTAAGTAACTAAGTTTCTGTGTTAAATTGTGTGAATTTGGAGACAGATGTTTGAGGAAAATAGCCTTTAGAGGAATTTATAGCAGAGTAACAGAATTGGAAGGGACCTTTCCTGGCAGAATTTCCACTGATTTTCTTCAGACTAGTTTGTTGGCTGAAAGTTAGAAATACAAATCCATTAAAAAAAAAAATTCCTGGACATATTGATTCTGTATATTTTTTCAGTTATAATTAGTCCTTTTGTAATACTTTTGGTCAAATGAATAAATATATTTGAAAAAAAGAAAATATGTTTAGATGTTGTTGCCCTCCTTTCATGCAACTCTGGACCTGAAAATAAAGTTTCAAAAAAAAAAAGACATTAATTTACCCTGATTACTGTAAGCTATAAACTGAAAATATCTCTTCCCTTCATTCATGAAAACATCTCTTTTGCTACAATGGATCTTCAATCTTTTTTTTTTTTTTTATTTTAAATTTTTATTTTTTTTAAGACAACAAAACATAACACACATAAACATATAATGTATACTCCTTTTTTTTTTTTTTTAAACAGCAATTTCGTAAGTGTAATCTTCTGTTATTTACATTTTCCCCCTTTATTCTTCTTTTTTAAAAAAATATTTGTCCTTGTTGTCCCATTGTTTCTTATTTCCATTTTCTTCATTCGTACTATATTTCATATTAAGAATAATACATATTATTACTATACATTATTATACATTATTATACACACATTTTCCCTTTCTTGACCTTTCTGGATTTATTTTCATTTGTTGTTTCTAGTCTCCAACCAATCATACCACTTATTCCATATTACATAGTACTCTGTGTCTTCCCTTTCTTTTATCTCTTTTGTTAATTTGTCCATCTCCGCACAGTCTAAGATTTTCCTTATCACTTCTTCCTCTGATGGTGTATTCTCATTTTTCCAGAACTGTGCGTAGACTATTCTTGCTGCCGTTGTTATATGTAAGATTAAGTACCGTATTTCTTTACTGTATTTTCTATTTAAGATACCCAGCAGAAAGATCTCTGGTTTCCAATCTACAGGTTGATCTATTATTTCTACCATCCAACTTCTTATTTTAGTCCAGTATTTTTTTGCAACGGGGCATGTCCACCATAGATGGTAATATGTTCCATGTACCTTTTTACATTTCCAGCATGTCGGTGAGTTGTTCTGGAACATCTTAGCAAGCTTTGCTGGTGGAAGATGCCATCTGTAAAACATCTTCAACTGGTTTTCCTTGAATGCCGCAGACATAGTCAATTTTATGTTTGTTTCCCATATTTTTTCCCATTTCGCCAATTCTATGTTGTATCCGAAATTTTTTGCCCATCTAATCATTGTGTCTTTGACAACCTCATCTTCCATTTTATATCTCAGTAGATATTTATATATATTACTAATTAATTTTATTTCTGTTCCATGTATAATTTTATCCAATTCTTGCGATTCTTTTTGTATTTCGTATAATTTTTTGTCCTCTGTATATTTAGATTGGATTTGTGTGTATGTCCACCAATCAATCTCTCTGCCTACATCTTGTTCCAATTCTTGTTTTGTTTTCAGATTTCCCTGTTCATTTACCAATTCCTTGTATCTAATTATCTTATTTATGTCCAGTAGGTTTGGGTGTTTCAGAGCTTCTGTTGGGGATAGCCACATTGGAATTCTTGTGTAATGTTTTTGTTTTATCTTTTCCCAAGTCTGTAGCAATGCATCCCTAACTATATGTCTTCGAAAGTATCTATGTACTTTATATTTTTCGTCCCATAGAAATGCATGCCACCCCGCTTGCAAGTCGTGTCCTTCAAGTGTTAAAATTCTAGTATTTTCCAATTTCATCCATTCTTTTAGCCAAGTTAGGCTTGATGCTTGGTAATATATTTCCCACTCTGGTAATGCCAATCCCCCTTTATCTTTCGTATCTTGCAAGAGTTTTAATTTAATCCTAGTTTTTTTCCTTTGCCATATAAATTTAGTAACCAATTTATTTAATTCTTGAAAGAATGTTTTCCCTAGTTTTATTGGAATAACTTGGAACAGGAATAATATTTTTGGCAATATATTCATTTTGATCGTTGCAATCCTCCCTAAAAATGAAATTTGTAGGTTTTCCCAATTTTCTAAATCTTTTTTTATCTGGTGTAGTATTTTATCATAATTATCCTCCTTAATTGAGGAGCACTTCGCTGTAAGCCAAATCCCTAAATATTTTATTTTTTTTGTTGCACTTATTTTTGTTTTATCTTCCAATTCACTTTCCTGTGCCTTTGTAAGATTTTTGGTTATTAATTTGGATTTATTCTTATTAATCTTAAGTCCGGCTACCTCACCAAATTCTTCTATTTTTTGAATTAATTTAGGGCCGGTTTCTAATGGGTCTTCCAAAATAAATACCAAATCATCAGCGAAGGCTTGGACCTTATATTCTTCCTTCTTAATTTTTAAACCCTTTATTTCTTGATCCTCTCTAATTTTTGTCAAGAGTATTTCTAATGATAAAATAAATAGAAGAGGAGAGAGTGGGCACCCTTGTCTTACTCCTTTAGTTATCTCAATTTTTTCTGTCATTTCGTCATTCATAATTACCCTAGCTGTTTGTTTAGTATATATTTTCTCAACCATCTTTCCAAATTTTGTCCCAAATTCCATGTAGTTCAGTTGTGTTATAATAAATTTCCAGTTCAAATTATCAAATGCCTTCTGGGCATCAAGGAAAACCAGTGTAGCTTGTCTTTCAGAGTGGACTTCATAAAATTCTAAGGTGTTCATTATTATCCTCATATTGTTTTTTATCTGTCGTCCTGGTAGAAATCCATTTTGATCTGGGTGGATGTAATTATTCAAGATTTTTTTAATCCTTTCTGCTATTATTGTTGCGTATGTCTTATAATCTGTATTCAGTAAAGAAATCGGCCTATAGTTTTGAATTTGTTGCAGGTCTGAATCTTCCTTAGGGATGAGAGTAATAATTGCTTCAGTCCAAGATGGCGGCATCTTCGCCTCCTCCAGCACCTCATTACAAATCTCCAGCATTATCCATTGTAGTGACTCTTGTATATTTTTGTAACACTCAACCGGAATTCCATCTGGTCCTGGTGATTTATTATTTTTTTGTTTTTTCAATGCTGTTTCTAGTTCTATTGCGGTTATTGGTCTATTCAACATTTCCTTTTGTTCTTCTGTGATTTTGCTCATTTTTGCTGCCTCTATATATTGTTTAACTTTATCATCTGCTATATCTTCCTGATAGTATAGCTTTGAGAAGAAATTTTGTATTATGTTCTTTTTCTCTTCCCGTCTATATTGTACTGTTCCACTTTCATCTTGTAGTTGATGTATTGCTCTTTTACCTTTTTCTTTTTTTAATTTATAGGCCAACCATCGACCGGTTTTATTCGCGTTTTCAAAGTAATTTTGTTTCGCCATCCTAATTTTCTGTGCCATTTCTTTTTGTGTTGTCAAATTAATCTTGTGTTTTATAATATTCCATTTTTCCTTTATCTTTTTGTTTTGTGGATCCTTCTGTAGGTCACTTTCTGTTTCTTTAAGTTCTTCTTGCAGTTTTTCTTGTTGAAGTCTCCTATCTTTATTTTTCTTAGAGTTGTATGCAATTGTCAATCCTCGAATGTAGGCTTTTGTGGTATCCCACAAATTTTGTGTTGATGTCTCTTCCTTTTTATTTACCTGAAAAAATAATGTCAGTTCCTTTTCTAGCATCTGTATATATTGTTTGTCTTTACATAGTCTTTGATTCATTGACCATCTTTTTCTCTGTTTCTGGCCTTTCCATTTTATTGTTATTGGGTTGTGATCTGCCCAGTCATTAAGTCCTATTTCAATTTCCTCTATCCCGTTCTGTATTTCTGTTGTTACCCAGGCCATATCGATCCTGGACCAGGATTGATGCGGATACGAATAAAATGTGTATTGTTTGTCTGATCTGTGTGTCTCTCTCCATATATCCTGAATGTTGAGTTCTGTTACCATGTTAAAGAATGATTTTGGTAATATATTTTTCTTCTTTTTGCTCTTTTTACTACTTTTATAGTCTTTCTTAACATCGACTATTGCATTTAAATCCCCAATCATACAAATATTTTCATAGTCCAGATCCACTAGTTTCTTATGTACCTTTTTAAAAAATTCATGTTGGTTATTATTTGGTGCATATACTGCCGTTAATAAAGTTTGTTTTTGCCCTAATTCTATTTCCAACATTAAAATTCTCCCCTCTTCATCCGAATATATTAATTTTGATTTTATTTTTTCTTTAACATATACAGCAATTCCTCCTTTCTTGTTTTGTGCTAGTGTTGTGTATAGTGTTCCTAATTTTACATTCTCTAGTAGTTTTCTATAATCCTTTTTTATATGAACTTCCTGTAGACATATCACGTCTGCATCCAATTTCCTTAATTTATTAAACGTTTGTACTCTTTTTCTTGGTATGTTTAAACCATTAATGTTTACAGAAAAGAGCTTAATTGCCTCTCCCGTTTTTTACTTGATCTGGTTTTTTTGTGCTTCTTGTCTCTATTACCCTTCCTTTTGCTCCTTCTCTTTCTAACCTTTCTCTTTCTTGTTTCTTTTGCTTTTCTCTTTCTCGTTCAAATTCTTCTATTAGGTCTTCCTCTTGACTTTTACTCTCTGGCTCTTCCCTACTTTCTTGTTCTTCTCCCTGCGCAAAGTGACATTCATAAAAATCCTGCGCTTTCTCGAGTGTGTCTATCTTATATTTTTTTTCTTGCCATGTTACAAATATGCCTTCAGGTACTAACCATCGGAACATAACTTTGTATTTAGTTAATTGGGTTGTTAGAAATTGGTATTCTCGTCTCTGATTTTGTATTCTACGTGGTATTTGCTTTAATACAATTATTTCTTTACCCTTATATACTATCTGTTTGTCTCTTGTTTTTTTATATATTTCATCCCTTATTGATCTTCTAGTCAACCTTATATGTACCTCTCTCGCCAATCTGTGCCTACGTGCATAATTTGTATATACTCGATAAATTTCATCTATGTCTCTTCTTGCGTCCTGTTTGTCCTTTCCTAATATCTCGGCCAATATCTCCGCCATCTTCTCTCCCAAATCTTCTTCTTTTTCCTCTACGATATTTTGAAATCTTAGGAAGAACGCAGCTTTTTCCAATTCCAAGAAGGTAATAGATTGGGTCAGCTCTCTGTTTGCTTGTTTGGATATCTGATCCATCTTTTCTATTTTGCCATCAACTTGATCTATTTTTGTTTCAACTTTTTGAATTCTTTGTTCGTTCTTCATCATTGTTTGTTGTATACTCTCTATCTTGTCATTCATGTTTTTAATTTCATTTTTGATTTCTTTGTGGTGAGTTTTTGTTTCTTCATGATTATTTGCTATTGCCTCTTGGGTTTTCGTCATTGTTTCCTGCATCATTTGTAACATTGTCTGTATACTCTGTGGGTTCATCGCCAATTCTACTTTTTCTTTTTCTTTCCCCAACATGGTTCCTATCGTTCTTTGACCTATAGGAGAGGCCATTATAGGTGTGGGATTTATAGCTGTTTTTTTACTTATTTTAGTTGTTGCTGTGGTGCTTGTCATTTTTATTACTTGGATAATATTTTCCCACACTTGCATATATCAATTTTATATAACGTTAAGGGTTAACCTTAAAAATAAGATTACAAATAGAGTTATACCTTTTCTTATCCCACTATTATATAATATAATTTATAATACTCTTAACACCTCTTTTGTATATTTCTGTAATACTACACACAATGCATATACATATACTATTCTCAAGATATTATCACCACTCTTAATTTCATTCACTATCACTCTTGTTTAAATAATCACCTTTCTCTCTATGATCCCTGTTTGTTAACAGGTGCTGCAATATTGCATCAGCCTTTTTTCTCTCTGTCTCAGTTTAATGTGTCCACAGATCCACCAAATGTCACCTTATTTCCTCTTCTGTATATCCAATAAATCCAAAACGTCCACTAGTCACTTTGTCCAGATATATGTCAGTTAAGATTCAAATTTCAATGGTATTTGTTCTTCAAAAATAAGATCCAGTAATTGGTATTAAGTTTCTCCGTTGTCTCACTTCAACTTTTAATCCTTATGTTGATTTTTTCAAAGTCTCTTAATCACCCTTTGTTGCCTCTGGCCGTCTCCAGTCCTTTCTCTAGTTTCAATCTCTGCTTCTTACAGCTTTTAAATTCCAGCCTTTCACGTTTTAAAAGCTTTACTGTGGGCTCTCTGCTTCTTCTCGCTGCTCTCGTTCTGCTCTAAAGCTCCCTTCTCCGCTCTATTCAATTTCAGTTGCCGCTGTATCTCTCTCCTTATCGCTTTGCTTTTTCCGCGCCTTCTATCAAATATTCCTCACCTCCTTCAGGGGTTTCTCCTCTGCCGTACGAAGCTGTCAGTTCTACTTCTCACTTCCCTCTCAGGCTGTCGCCATCGCTCCCGGCCGGCCTTAAAGACCGGCTTCTTCTCCACCAATTTTAAGAGTGCTGCTCCTGTCTGCTCGGGTGTTTGCTGTCCACCCGGCTTCTCTGAAGCTTCCTCTTTAATTTACCGGTCTCTCCGGGATCGGTAAAGCCCTTACCGGGCTCTTAGTGAAGAAATTTCCGGGATTTAGGAACAGAGATCTGTTCCTTCACCCGCTCCACGATGACGTCACAACCGGAAGTCGGATCTTCAATCTAATTCAACTATCTAATTAATCTACAAATGACACTGATAATATGTTTCTGGGAAATCAGAGTTCTCAGCATTTAGCTTTGATAATAAAGACATGCTTTTAAAACAAATAAATTAATCTCCAACATATTGGCTTGTTGTTGTTGTTAGTTGCGAAGTCGTGTCCGACCCATTGCGACCCCATGGACAACATTTCTCCAGGCCTTCCTGTCCTCTACCATCTTCTGGAGTCCATTTAAGCTCCCGCCTACTGCTTCAGTGACTCAATCCAGCCACCTCATTCTCTGTCGTCCCCTTCTTCTATTGCCCTGGCAATAGTACTTCATGATGAGGAATGTTGATGTCAGCCCTTATTTTATTGGTAATTGATTTTATTTATATCCTGCTTTTATTATTTTTATAAAGAACTCTTGGTGGCAAATATACCCAATACTCTTTCCTCCTCCTATTTTCCCACAACAACAGCCCAATATGGTAAGCTTGCCTGAGAGAAAGTGATTGGCCCAAGGTCACCCAGCCTGCTTTCATGACTAAGGTGGGACTAGAACTGAGAGTCTACTGGTGATTGGGTCAAAGTTACCCAGTCAGCTTTTTCATGACTAAGGTGGGACTAGAACTCACTGTCTCCTGGTGATTGGCCCAAAGTCACCCAGCTGGATTTCATGCCCAAAGCGGGACTAGAACTCAGTCTCTAGTTCCTAGCCTCGGGACTTAACCACTAGATCAGACTAGCCCTTCTAGGTAATACCCAGTGGTGGGATTCAAGTATGTGAACAACTGGTTCTCTGTGTGGATGCTGCTTCTGGAAGTCCATTCTGGGTCTGAGCAACAAAAAATTAGCTACCAGTTCTGCCGAAGTGGTGCAAACCGTCTGAATCCCACCACTGGTAATACCAGACCATTTCCTAGGCTGAAGCTCTTCCTCTGGACTCAAAAGATTATTCTCACAGCCAATGACATCTGTCACTAGCCAGGAATCAAGCCTGAATTGAAGGCAACTCCCCCCCGCCCCCCCAAAAAAGATTGTTACTTGTCCTTAAGGCTTTAACCTTCCTTGGTTTTCTGTTTGTTGTGGACAGCTCTTCTAACATTGATGATTAAACTGTAAGCAGATCTTGAAAGCCAACATAATTCTCTAAAGGTCAGTACCTACAAATATGATACACTAGCAATCAAGCACACAAATTTAAACAAATTTTATTTTCTGCCCTTGAAGCAACCAGCAATGTCATTTTCATATGGATCAAAAGATTACCAGAATTCCAGAGGCTTGTTCTCTTGTCTTCCATTTTTTTTTCAATAGACATTTTCATTGCACCACCAGGTCTCTAAAAAATGCAATAGGGAGAATTAATTTTAATATCCCTTCTTAGAACCAATAGAAGATATTCAATAATTTTTATTAAAAGTCATCTTGATGCATTTCAAATTATTGACTTTCTCCTACTTAAATTCTCTACTTTCAAGTCCCTCAGACCATGAGGATATTGTTTGAAGAGTTTTATCTTATGTTATGTTATATTTATATTATGCTGCATCTGATAATCAGAACATAGTGTTAGCTTCTAGACACATCTAAATAATACTCATGTTAATAAATGCATGGACACCATCTGCTTCTTTGCAAAAGTTCACTACTTCTACATTATGGACAAGAAGACTCTATAGACACTTTTCTGGAGTTAACTGAAGTTGACTTGAGGAAATCTAAATGCTTATCCAAGTTTTTAGTGCAATAATGAAATAAGAACACAACTTAATGTTTTCAAGTTTGAAAAAAAAATACTTCAGTAAAGTGTAAAAGTTCTGATTCCCTAAAGCAGAGCTCTCCAATCTTTCTCGGTTAGTGGACCAGAGGGAAAGGAATAGGGAAGCATTTTATGCACACATGCACACATACACACAAATGGGGCTATGAGCACATGTGACACAAATGGAGCAGTGCTAGCGCCTGTGTGACACTTGCTAGCACTGCCCTGTTTTTGCCGCACAGGCACTAGCACCGCCCCGTTTTTGCTGTGCGGTGCCCGATTTTCATGTTGTGCCTGGTTTTTGCACTGTGCTGTGCCCTGTTTTCACACTGTGCCATGCCCCATTTTCACGCTGCAGTGCACCCCATTTTTGCACAGTGCCATACCCTGTTTTCGCACCGCACTGCACCCTGTTTTCGTGGCACGCAGCACCCAGTTTTTGCAACACATGGCGCCCCATTTGCATAGCGGCGGCACCCCATTTGCATAGTGGCCGCACCCCATTTTCACCACACAGCACCCTGTTTGCATAGCTGTGGTGGTGCTAGCATGAGTAGGCAGACTGTTCCATGGCCCGGTGGCCAGCAGGCCATGGCCCAGTAGTGGGCTGCAGACTGCAGTTTGGGGACCCTTGCCCTAAAGTATCTTACTCCTTTATCTAAAGTTAAAGTGTTTTGGGACTTGTGAATCCTGAGGTTACTTTGGGGAATGTCCTCACCTTGAATAGCATGGTAAAATAAATGGGGGGAAAGGGAAATTAGGAAGAAAATAATTCTTGGACGTTTATCTCCAATGAGTTCCTTCCCTCTTTTATTGAAACTTCAAAGAGTCTTTGAAGGGTTAATTATATATTGAAGACTCCATTTATGATAATGGCCCTTAAAATTTTGGTCCAAATAAAAAGAGGCATGAGTCATGTTGACTCAAAATCATCTATTCTAAGCATGGAAACCTATGGGAATTGAGAGATAAATATCTCTAGAGATGGTACCATAAACGTTTATACAAAATTAACAACAGCAACAACAACAACAACAGCAGCAGCAACAACAACAGCAACAACAACAACAACAACAACAACATTGAAAGGGACCTTGGAGGTCATCTAGTCCAACCCCCCTGCTCAGGCAGGAAACCCTATACCATTTCAGACAAATGGCTATCCAGTCTCTTCTTAAAAACTTCCAGTGTTGGAGCATTCACAGCTTCTGGAGGCAAGTTGTTCCACTGATTAATTGTTCTAACTGTCAGAAAATTTCTCCTTAGTTCTAGGTTGCTTCTCTCTTTGGTTAGTTTCCATCCATTGCTTCTTGTCCTGCCTTCAGGTGCTTTGGAAAATAGCTTGACTCCCTCTTAAGGCCTGCATTGGGAAATATTTTTATTAGTATCTCTTTTTGTCCTTGAAAAGGAATGTAAATGAGATCAACTATTTAAAAATTTCAGTTGGGATTGCCTCCTGAGGTCCTCCAGAGGATCTCCTATCTTGGGATAGCACTTGAGTTTTGGTCCAAAGGATATCAGCCTTGAGCATATTTCAGGTATATTGCATGAATACTCATGGGAAATTAAAGACAAATATCCTTAGAGACTGTCTCTCAAGCTCCTGTAGAAAATCAGTAAAAAAACCTTCTACAATACTATTTGCTGTATGTTCTTTAAATGTTAAGGAAAATATTTCTGAAGAAAATATTTCTTCAGTTTTTTAACATTTCTTCTTCAAATATTTGTTTGCTATCTTTGATATTTTTCCCTAACACACGAAGCATATTTTTTTGTGGTTTTTCAAAACATTGTCTTGATGAATGAATAGAGAGCTGGAGTGAAAGATATTTGAGGACAACAAAGCAGATAATAAAGAAAGAACAAGTCAAGGTAAGGATGGAGAGATCTTTAGATCCATAGAACAAGCATATGGAACAGAATTCCACCAGAAAAGTAATGGTGAGTTCTAGCATATACACAAAACTAACTGCCCACAGAGGGAAACATCTTGGTTTTCATATTTCTATAGACATTTATTTACCTTTATCTCCATTATTTAAATTTTCAAACTCTTTCCATTGGTGGATTCGTTTGTTGACCATGTATGAATCCCATTCTCTCTATCAGGTGCCTTTACATTCTCATTTGTTGAGAATCTCAGATAATATTCATCTTATTGCACAATGTAATCTTCCATCCTTTCATAACTTTCTCCCTGTACTTGGATTCATTCACCACTTCTAAATCCATTTTCTCTCAGCCAGCTGTCAGTGTTTCCATGTCATCCGTAGAGATTCTTCTTCTTCTTTTTCATCATTTTTCTATCACATCCCTTATTTTGTTTTTCAGTATTTTACTACTCTCTTCCAAAATATCAATATGTATTTAAGAATCTGGAAATAACATCTGCAAATTTCAGACACCACATTGAGCCCTAATAGTATTTTTTTGGTTTTGGCCTCATAGGTTTTGGATTCCAATGATGGAGATTTAGAAGTCATAACTGGTATTCTAAAATTTATATTAAAATGTCTCATTTAAAATCCTAAGTAATTAATTGAAAATTAAATCTTACAGAATATAGAATAACAGAGTTGGGAGGCACCTTGGAGGTCTTCTAGTCCAACCCCCTGCTCAGGCAGGAAACCCTATACCATTTCAGACAAATGGTTGGCCAATCTCTTCTTAAAAACCTCCAGTGATGGAGCACCCACAACTTCTGGAGGCAGGTTGTTCCACTGATTAATTGCTCTCATTGTCAGGAAATTTCTTCTTAGTTCTAGGATAGATCTCTCCTTGAAAAATTTCCATCCATTACTTCTTGTCCTGTCCTTAAGTGCTTTGGAGAAAAGGTCTACCTTCTCTTCTCTAGGACAGCCCTTCAAATATTGGAAGACTACTATCATGGCACCCATCATCCTTTTCTTCATTGGACTAGAAATACCCTGTTCCTGCAACCATTCATCATATGTTTTGGTCTCCAGGCCCCTAATCAACTTTGTTTCTCTTATGTTCTCTGAGTTATTATGCTGTGTTATGTTATGTTAGTCATGTCATGTCATGTCATGTTACGTTTTAGCAATGAAGGAGAATATTTGTAGCTCAAGGTTGAAATGAGAGGTCCTTGGTGCTCTCTGAGCTTGCTTGTTTTGTTGCAGACGTTTCATTACCCTAACTAGGTAACATCATCAGTTCTAGCATCACTCTAGCACTGATGATGTTACCTAGTTAGGGGAATGACACGTTTGTAAGAAAACAAGCATGCTCAGAGAGCACAAAGGACCCCTCATGTTATGTTTTTTTTTCTGATTTCCAATTATAATAGTAATGTCTCAAAAGTGTTTTTTTGAAATGTAGCTAAATGTTGTTTTGATGAAGGTTTCATATTTTCTCTCTTTGTAACAGAAGGGGAACATGAATTTGACCAACTGCACAAGAGTAACTGAATTTTTTCTTGTTGGATTGCCACGTGTTTGGGGAATGGAAAATGTGATGTATGCAAGCATCTTTCTGATCTACATTCTGTGTCTGATGGGCAATGGGCTCATCATTGTTATGGTAATTGTGGATCGCCATCTCCAGAAGCCCATGTATTTCTTCCTTAGCAACCTTTCTTGCATTGACATTGGACACACCACAACCTTTATCCCTAAATTGCTGGTCAACTATCTCTCGGCAAAGAATTCCATCTGTTTCAACTGCTGCATTACCCAGCTGTATTTTTACTTCTTTTTTGGGGTCACGGAATATTTTATCATCACTTTCATATCCTTGGACAGATACTTAGCCATTTGCCATCCTTTGAGATACACCACCATCATGACCTCTGGGGTCTGCCTGAAACTAGCAATGGCAGCCTGGTTTGGAAGCTTTTTCTCCATTCTTTACCAGGAAATAGTGGTGGCAAACCTACCTTTCTGTACATCCAACATTATCAATCACTTCTACTGTGACGTGGGACCTGTGTTGAAGATTGCAGGAGGAGATATTAGAGTCATTGAAGCACTGGGGTTCTTAATTATGGTGATGGTGGTAATGTCCTCCCTTTTCTTCACCCTTGTTTCTTACCTCTTCATCATTTCAACCATCCTTCGAATGCCTTCAGCCACCAGACAGCAGAGAGCTTTCTCTACCTGTGCTTCCCACCTGGTTGTAGTCTGCATGTTGTATGGGTCAGTCTGTTTTGTCTATTTAAGACCTACCATCAAGAACTCTTCTTTCAGTAGGATGAAGATTGTTTCTGTGGTGAATACTATAGTTGTCCCAATGCTGAATCCTTTCATTTACACCATTAGGAACAACGAAGTGAAAGAAGCAGTTTGGAAAGCATTAAGAAAAAAGTCTCTGGCTTTTCCTAAAATCTAAATATAGACAGAAGTAAAGTGAACATTTTTGCTGGACTTGGGTATGTCTAGTTTAATGAAAAGAAGGACTAGGGATGGCATGATAGCAGTGTTCCAATATCTCAGGGGTTGCCACAAAGAAGAGGGAGTCAAGTTATTCTCCAAAGCACCTGAATGCAGGACAAGAAGCAATGGATGGAAACTAATCAAGGAGAGAAGCCACCTAGAACTAAGGAGAAATTTCCTGACAGTTAGAACAATTAATTAGTGGAAAGACCTGCCTCCAGGAGGTGTGAATGCTCCAACACGGGAAGTTTTTAAGAAGAGACTGAATAGCCACTGTCTGAAATGGTAGTAGAGAGTGGGGGGCAGTATCATGTACTGGAGGAATAGAATAGAATAGAATAGAATAGAATAGAATAGAATAGAATAGAATAGAATAGAATAGAATAGAATAGAATAGAATAGAATAGAATAGCTATAGTCAATGTGTATACCTATGCCTATATTTACATCTCTATTTTGGTTTATAGATCCCAAGATTTCATTTTGATCTTGTGGCTCATTCCTTTTTGCCTCAGCAGGCTTTCAGATGGTTTGACCTTGTTTACATAGGTGACAGTGTCACTATCATAGTGAACGATAAACATCAGCTCATGAAAAGAAAGTTTTAAGAAATCTGTTTGTTTCCCTGATATTCTTGATATGTACATGTTGAAGAACTTGGACATTTAGCCAAAAAAGCAATGTGCAGATAGATTGGTATTCCATGTTGTTTGTCCCCTGAAATTTTGATATCTCAGAACAAATTGTATAAATAAACTAACAATAGCAGAACTTTATTTATTGACATATATCAGTATATAGTGGGGCTACGGATTGCAAGAATTCTTACTTCTCTTTACAGAACAATGTGAATTGTTCCTCCTTATTTGCTTGGTTACAATTTTGCTATGAATAATAGTCTTCCACTAAATATATAGATTTCATGTGAATGTTTAAATTGTCTTTACTGGTCATCTTAACTTACATGCACAAAAGAATGTGTAAAAAGAAGTTGAGATTAGATACAAATAAGCCTTTGGTTAAACAGGGAGGTCCTATGAATTGTCTTTGAAGCAATCAAAACTTATGGATCCTCTGGTACACACCATATGTAGTGGTAATCAATGAAAAGTGGGGTAAATTCAAAAGATCTTCCAGTTGGCCATATGTCTTCTCCTTAGTAACAAAGGTGATTAAAATCTCTGGGGAGAAAAAACACAATTCTGGCAAATCCAAATATATACCACCAGAAGTCCCATACATGGTAGTATCCCATTTACACAATGGTCTTTTTCTAGGAAATTGAGTGATCTCTGTATCGAGTATGTTCACTGTATAGAAGAGCATGTTCCATGATCATTGATCTGTTGAGTACAGAGAGTGTTGCACCAGTTGACTGAAAGGCACAACATGATTCTAAATACCAGGTTATGAAATCATGCTGGTTTCTATGGTTGCCCACTGGCTCACATTTGCAGAGTCTTTGGAGCATCTTTTTTTTGTGTCTGTACCAGAAAAGGTAGGGTGTAGTGTTCTATAGGAAATATAAGGGTTTCACTGATAGAAATGAGATTTAAATAGACAGAGACTATAGTGTTTGCCACTAACCTGTATTGCTTTGACAAGAATTCCTTTTATAAGTATGCTGCTAGGGAAGACTGTGATGAGTCTTTTCTAGGGACACAGAGGCATTGGGTATGTCTAGTCTAATGAAAAGAAGGACTAGGAGAGATATGATAGCAATGTTCCAATATTTGAAGAGCTCCTACAAAGATGAGGGGCTCAAACTATTTTCCAAAGCACCAAAAGGCAAGACAAGAAACAATGGATGCAAACTTAGAAAGGAGAGAAGTGACAGTGAACTAAGGATAAATTACCTAATGGTGAGAACAATCAACCAATGGAATATATTGCCTTCAGAAATTGTGGGAGCTCTATCACTAAAGGCTTTCAAAAAGAGACTGGACAATCATTTATCTGAAATGGTATAGGGTCTCCTGCAAAAGTTAGGGATTGGACTGGAAGATCTTCAAGGTCTTTTCCAACTCCGTTATTCTATATTCTATGAGTTCAGGGTTCCAGAGCTCTCTCTCTGATGAACCTGAAACTTTCAGTGGGCAGTGGAATACAATCTAGCTTTTGCAAAGTGAAGACAATTCTATTGGTTAGTTAGAGAATGAGAAATATATCCAATTATTAATTTGTAGTTACAAAGTGGAATTAGAATTCACGTTTAAACTTTCAGTCTCTAGAAACTGTGCAAGATTTCGTTAAGTTTGAGTTTAATGGAGCATGCTTTTCTTGTCATGTGTCCAGCTAGTTACATTAGGAGGGCATGAAAGAGGGATAATCAGGGATTTTAGGCAGCAAAAGCAGCTAGGAGTAAAAAGAAAATAAAAAAGCAGAATTACAAAGAGTGTAAGTAATGCAAAACCAAGGTGCAGAAAAGAGAAGAAAGAAAAAAAAAGAAAGTAGTTGGGGCAGGGGTGATCTTGGAGCGAAGTGGATCCTCCCACAATGCTGAAACAAAGTCCTGATTGGTAGGTGACAATTTTGCTTTCTTATTCACTAATTTTGAAAGCTCAGTGCAAATCCCCCAAAATGACAAATATTATTATAATGCCAAAAAGGACAACAAGACCAATTCAGCTACAATGGTCCTAGCAGCTGACTATTCATAATTATCAAATGGAGCGATCCTGGTTAAGGCCAGGTTTTTATATTGTGGATCAGTGCATCACTCTGCACCACTCTCTGCAAAGTATATAAAGCCTCCTGAAGGTGCTCTTTGTGCTGTTTTCATAGATCCAAAAATGGCATTTGATCAAACGATTGTGGGAACTGGTTTTTCCTTTATTACCACTGGCTCCTGCAACTATAGGTAGTTCTTGAGTTACAATTATATGCTAAGTGACAGGAGAAAGTTAACAGGCACATTGCCATGGCCACAACATGGATTCAAAGTTCTGATGGGCCCCTCCTGTTCAGCCCCTCCTATTCAGATGGCTGAACGGACCATATTTTGGTGCTTGGCAATTGACCTGCACTTATGGCTGTTTGCAGCACCCTGCAGTCATATGATATTTTTATTTTATTTTATTATTTTAGTCTAGTATAGTCTATTCTACTTTAATCTATTTTGGTGGAAAATTCCAATAAACAATGGATTTGTTTAATAACCAAGACCTTCAATAAATGTCTACTTTAAAAAAAAGGTCATAAATGACCCATTGAATGATTGGCATGACTTATGATTATAATACTGATTGAATTAAAGTCATACTGTATGTTAAGGACTTCCTTTAGTTAGAATGTTATATGAAGACATTACAACATTGTTCAAATGGTTGATTAGTGGAGAACTGATTCACTGTATTCCAACTTCTAAGAGAGTTACACAAACTGTATTCTGACTCCTATATTATTCAGTTTTTAAATTAAAGATATGGTTTGAGTCTATATCAAAGCTGATTTCCCCCCCTCTGTTCTGTGGCTATTAAACCCATTCCCACTCAGCTATATCATGTGGTTGTCTGTTTCCCAATGCAGATTTCAAGAATTAGCATCATACAATATAATATGTCAATCTGAAACTGTCTAAATTCAACCACATGACAACCAAGAGGTTCAATAAACCTATTTCTGGAAAAATGCATCAATCTTACTGGAATAAATGGCATAGAGAGTGGGGAATAGTATAGTGTACTGGAGGAATGGAATGGAATGGAATGGAATGGAATGGAATATAATAGAACAGAACAGAACAGAACAGAACAGAATAGAATAGAATAGAATAGAATAGAATAGAATAGAATAGAATAGAATAGAATAGAATAGAATAGAATAGAATAGAATAGAATAGAATAGAATCAGTGTCTATACCTATGCCTATATTTACATCTCTATTTTGGTTTATAGATCCCAAGATTTTATTTTTGTCTGGTGGCTCATTCCTTTTTGCCTCAGGAGTCTTTCAGATGGTTTTAAGTTGTTTACATAGGTGACAGTGTCACTATCATAGTGAAATTAGTTTGTTTGTCTCTTCCAAATCCTATGGGTCTCTTTGGAAAAAGGAGGAACTGACCCTGAAGGATGTTATTTATTGTTCCCATGATATTCCTTCCCATGGATGGAAAACACAAAGATTTGTGAGCTGAATTGATAGTATGCTACACTCTCAATTTCTCTTTGAAAAACATCTCAAGAATACAGGTCAAACTGATCTACTTCAAAGATCATGTTGCAGACAGAGGCATTTGCGCACAAAAAGAAGACACTCATGGTATATGTTAGTATCCTTGGAGTTACTGTTAATAGTAATGCCTCAAATGGTGTGCAAGGATCCTAACCTTCAGTGTGGCTTTCATGAGCCTGTTCCTATTCACCACACATATCATCAGCATGGAGATGTTAACATTGCTGGCATTATTTCTGTATTTTTTACATTTTCTAAACCCATTGATTTCAGTCAAAATCCTTCTCAGGGATTTCATGATGGACTTATGTAAGTACAACATCATTTCATTGTCAGATTCTGGATATCACTGTTAAATGACATGAGGCTTCAAGTGTTTTTCTTTAATGACAAACGATTTGGAAAGAAGCATCTTAAACAGGATGCTAGATTTAATTTATGTGAAAATATATTCTGCTTCAGTTTCCATGTAAAGTTGAAAAAGGGCCAAAGCTCCATTTATAAAAAAAATCCCATCTATATATATATATATATATATATATATATATATAGAGAGAGAGAGGGATGTATGTCTTCATTTAAACTTAAACTTATATACTGCTCTACAGTGTTTTACAGCACCCTCTGAGCAGTTTATAACATCAGCATATTTCCCATAAAAAATTAGGTCTTCATTTTACTGACCTTGGAAGGAAGGAAGGATGAATCAAACTTGAGGTGGTCACGATAAATTTCCTGGCAGCTGGCAGTATTAACTTACAAAACTGCATTTTAACCACCATGCAACCATGGTTCAGAAGAAACTACCACTAAGATTTTTTGGGGGGTGGGGTGGAATCATATATTTCCATTGATATCTTTTCTCATTTGATATTTCTGGTACATAAATTTATCAATTTCATCCATATTTAAAAACTGAGGTTGGATACTAGGCCTTTCTCATGGGTTAAGAGATAATGCTTCCAATTTCAAACCAGTATTTGATTTGTATTAAAAATAAACTCCAGTTCCTGGGAGAGTATATATGTACTATATAGTATTTTGCTTTGCATCTTTGAGGATCTCAGATGAATAATAAAAATACTGTACTGAAACACATTCCACAAAACATGTTTTACTGAAAAATTTGAAAAGCCATAATAAGAAACAAACAACTCTTAATACATTCTTAACTGAGATTTTTTTGGTTTTACAGAATATATTTTCAGAATTACCAGCATATCCTGGCCTTAGTGTTTACTGTACAACAGATTAATGAAAACTCCCAAATTCTACCCAATGTAACACTGGGCTTTCACATTTTTAACAGCCATTTTAGTCCAGGCTGGACTTATTTTGCCTCAATGTTGCTGCCTTTCACTCAGGGAAAATTCATCCCTAACTACAAGTGTGGGACCCCAAAAATTTTGGCTGCAGTCATTGGGGGACCTGACATTGCTCTTCACATGGCAACTATATTGTGCATCTACAAAGTTCCTCAGGTATGATTTAAGGAAGATATACATTATCATTCTGCCATACCTCCCCAGACATCTGTATGCTTTTCTTTGTAAAAAGAAGAGAACTTTCAGATTCCTAGTTATTATTTTCTGCTTGGTAGGATCACCATAGCAGCATCAATAACTGTAACTCTGAACAGACAGTGGGGATATTTGGCATAGCAAATTGTTCTCCAATTCTAGAAACTGAAGTAAGGTTCAAATCTAAAATATTCACAATGAGATTACTTCCAGGGAAAGATATTTAGTGATACCTTAAAAGTGACATCTTGACTGATATTTCAAAATAAAAATGACTAGTATTTCATTACAAAACTCAACGGTAGTCAAAGACTCAAATGAAAATTTACATTTTCAGAGGCTCACATAGACCTTAGGAATTGCATGTTTATCTTTCAGTAGTTGACCTATGGCTCAGCTCAAGTCATGGATGAAAAGACTCAATCAATTTTCTTCCAACAAATGTTTCCAGATGAATCCCACCAACGTAACGGCCTTCTGCGGTTATTGCTATATTTTAGATGGATCTGGATTGGAATTCTTGTAGTAAAAGATGAAAAAGGAGAGAAATTTCTCGAGGAGATACTCCCAACATTTACTGAGCATGGCATCTGCATTGAATTCATAGCAGAGTTCCCAAATGTAGCTTTTTACAGTGATTTTACTGATATCATAGATGAAGGATTACATATATACCATGTTCTCATGAACAGCACAGCTTATGTGATCATCTTATATGGTAACATTTACTCCATATCAGTTCTGAGAAGTTTCCTCCAGTTTTCAGAAGTGGAGGATGTACCAAGGAAGGAAAAGATTTGGCTTATAACTGCTCAGACAGTTTATACTTCAGTGTCTATTCAGAAATCTTTGGATATCCATTTCCTACATGGTGCTTTATCCTTTGCAGTTCACTCAAAGGAGGTCCAAGACTTCCAGGAATTTCTTCAAAACTTAAGTCCAAACAACAACCATCAAGATCATTTTTGGAAAGATTTTTGGGAACAGGCATTTGATTGTTTCTTTGCAAACTCAAAAATGGAGAGGTCTGAGAAGAAATGTAGTGGAGAGGAGAGGCTTGAGACCCTTCCCATATCTGTATTTGAAACACGCATGAGCGGTCAGAGTTACAATATTTACAATGCAGTCCATGTTGTGGCACAAGCTTTGCAATCTCTGTATTTATCCAAATCCCGGGGAAAAGCAATAGTGAAAAAAAGAAGGAAAAAGTTTCACAATCAAATGTGGTGGGAGGTAAGTCTGTAATTAGTGTAGTTTAGAAACCAAAATATCTGTAGTTGCAACATCTGTTGGCAAACTCTAGCAAATATTTTCTAGGAATATTGATATTGCCTAAAAACTGTAGAATTCAGTTGAAAATGTAACTGAAATCATTTATGGGGAAAAATAACAATAAAATATGCAATAAATTGGTTGCATAACTGTGCCCACTTTCCTGTAAGTAGGGATATGACTGTGTTCAGAATTAACAAATCACATTCAAACTGATGGAAATTAGTAGTCAGTACACACCTGCATCAATTTAAATGTCTCTAATCTAACTTGTATAAAGTACAGCTGTTCTAGTAGGATTTTTGACATTTACTCAGTTGCCTCTTACAGCAAAAGCCATGATCTGCAAAGAGCAGAAAAAACATCAAAGGCCTCTCATTGTAGGAAGGTTTCAGTCAGAAGAAGAGTACAAAATAATTTCTGAGCTATTGGATATATCATAGAACACAGTGAAGACAGTCATCAACAAGTGGAGATAAAATGGCACAACATTGACATTACCAACAGATGTCCCTCCAAAATTAATGAAGAAGAAACCTGAATGAAGGAGCTGCCAAGAGGCCTAAAACAACATGATAGGAGCTGCAGGAATTTCTGACAAGTACTAATTGTGTACTGCATGTGACAACAATCTCCTATGTTCTTCATATGTCTGGGCTGTGGGCTAGGGTGGGAAGATGGAAGACTTTTCTTAAGAAAGAAAAAAACTTCCAAGCCTTGCTACATTTTGCAAAAACATACATTAGGTTTAACAAAGGCATGTGGGACAATGATAAGACCAATGTTGAAATTTTGGCCATCAAATTAAAAGCAGAATTTTAAATACAAGCACAAAAATAACACTTTGCATCACCAAAGGTACAGCAAAGCCTTAGTGAAACATGGTGGTGGAAGCATTATGCTTTTGGACTGCTCTTGTCCAGCTGGAATTGGGACTTTTATCAAGGTGGAGGGAATTATGAAGAGTTCAAAATATCAGACAATTTTGGCACAAAGGTTTCAGGCTTCTTTTAAAATGCTGAAGATGAAGAGGATTGTCACCTTTCAATATGACAATGACCCAAAGCATACCTCCAAACCAGCAAAAGAATCGATTCACCAGAAGAAAAACAAAGTTTTGAAATGGCCCAGACAGTCCCCAGATCGGAATCTAATTAAAAATCTGTGGGCTGACCTGAAAAGGGCAATGCACAGGAGATGCCCTTGCAATATGACAGATTTTGACTGCTTTGACACGGAAGAGTGGGCATAGATTACGAAGATAAGATGTGCCATGCAAAAGATTGAATGCTGTCATAAAATCAAAACGCACTTCAACAAAATATTAGTTTAACAGTGTGCACATTAACACAAACACATTTTATACATTTTTATTCTGATTTACACCCCCCCCCCAAAAAAAAAAAAGTTTTCAGATTGAATTCAAGTGAAAAACAATAAACTAAACTGTATGGTTTATATATTAAAGGTGACAAAATTCTGCAGTCAGTTATCTTGTGTGATATTTTTATATCTTTAGAACCTGGTATTTTAACAGGTCTTTAGAAGTAAGAAATGTAGTAAATGTAGTAAGTAGCTTTAAGTAGCTTTTACTATTAAACTACAAAGTGCAGTTTATTTGCCTTTTTATATTGCAATTTTATGCTAATTTTATTTCAGTAATCTGATATTTTACCTCTACTGCTATTTTTGAATGATTGTTATGTTATTTGTTTGGTAGTGGCTTACAACTAAAAAAAGGTTTTATATATTCTTTTTGTTAAGAGGCATCCATGTATATGTTTTGAACAAATGAATTATTTTTGCCTCCCTCTGTTCTGTTCTCTCTTTGTCCCTCTCTCCATTTTGATGTATTTCAGGTTCATTCCTTTCTGAAAAGTGTCAGATTCAACAACAGTGTTGGTGAGACGATCTCCTTTGATAAAAATGGAGAATTCATTGGTGGATATGATATTATCAACTGGATCACATTCCCAAACCAGTCTTTTATAAGGGTCAAAGTAGGAATGGTAGATCCCACAGCTCCAGCAGACAAGTTCTTCAATATTTCTGTAGATTCCATCACGTGGCCAGTCAGCTTTAATCAGGTTAGCTGTTTGAATCTACATTGGTGTGTCTTCATTTATATACTATAAAAATAGGATTATTAATGAAAGTCTCAGAGCATCATCTCAGAATAAAGTTTGTACTAAGTAGAAATGTACTGGAGAAAGAAAACATTATCTGTAAGAATGTTTACTTTTCTAATAGTTGGTAAACAGCATTGTACCCTTTATTTTGGGCCCCTGTTAATTATGGACAAAGGTTTTCATGGTTTAGAAGTAAACACTGAAATCCAGTGTACTACATTTCATCAGTCTGTTGACTTCACATTCAGAACCTGAGAAAACTATCTTTAACTAACCAGTACAGAAATTGTCTTTGGAAAATTGGGATGATAGTTATGAAAGGCCACAGATGCTAATAAAGATAAATATTTAATGAATTATTATTTCAGACCCATTCCATCTCGAAATGGTGTCAACACATAACTTCTGCTTATCAGTCTATTTTTTTCCTGTTGATTCTACATTACCAGTACCTCTCCAAGCACTTCCTTTCCTCTCTGTATCTTAAAATACATGATAATAATAATAATAATAATAATAATAATAATAATAATAATAATAATAATAATAATAATAATAATAATAATAATAATAATAATAATAATAATAATAATAATAATAATAACAACAACAATAATAACAATAACAATAACAATGATAACAATAACAACAACAACAACAACAACAATGATGATGATGATGATGATGATGATGATGATGATGATGTAATTATGATAAAGTTGGGAGGGATCTTGGAGGTCATCTAGTCCAACCCCCTTCTCAGATAGGAAGCCGTATACCATTTCAGACAAATGGCTCTTCTTAAAAACTTCCAGTGCTGGAGCATTCACAACTTCTGGAACTGATTAATTGTTCTAACTGTCAGGAAAATTCTCCTTAGTTCTAGTTGCTTGTCTCTTTGATTAGTTTCAATCCATTGCTTCTTGTCCTGCCTTCAGGTGTTTTGGAGGATAGCTTGACTCCTCCCTTTTCTTTGTGGCAACCCCTGAGATATTGGAACATTGCTATCATGTCACCCCTAGTTCTTCTCTTCATTGAACTAGACATACCCAATTCCAGCAACCGTTCCCCATGTGTTTTAGCCTCCAGTCCCCTAATCATTTTTGTTGCTCTTTTCTGTACTCTTTCTAGAGTCTCAACATATTTTTTACATCGTGGTGACCAAAACTGGATGCAGTATTCCAAGTGTGGCCTTACCAAGGCATTGTAAAGTGGTATTAACACTTCACGTGATCTTGATTCTATCCCTCTGATAATGCAGCCTAGCATTGTGTTGGCTTTTTTGTCAGCTGCAGTACACTGATGGCTCATGTTTCACCACTGACTTTCATTTTGTTAGGTAGCCCGCAATGTTCAAGTCTATCAATGTTCAAGTCTTCTGTATCTTAAGCCTGTCTTCTGGAGGGTTGGCTATTCCTGTCAGCTTGGTGTCATCTACAAATTTGATGAATTCCTAATCTATCCCCTCATCCAATTCATTGATGAAGATGTTGAAGAGCACAGAACAGAGCCCTGGAGCACCCCATTACACACTTCCATCCATGTCGATGCAGTTCCATTGAGGACCACATGTTGAGTACGGCCAGTCAGCCAGCTATGAATCCATCTGGTGCTGATGCTGTCTAACCCTAATTTCTTCATTCATTGATAGGCACTGCCTCTGTCTTTGTGTAATGATCCTTGTGAGACAGGACACAGCAAGGCCAAGAAAGAAGGGGAGTCATTTTGCTGCTATGATTGCCATCTGTGTCCAGAGGGGAAAATTTCAAAGGAGAAGGGTAGGAAATTTCCAAATATAATGGGACTAAGCGCCATTATACCCAATGTATATGAGCGTACAACACTGTCTATAATCAATTGTAACTGTTCCACTGTGTTCTTTTTCAGACAAGGATGATTGTTCTCCATGTCCCAAAGATCAATATCCCAATTCTGAGAAAAATATGTGCATTCCAAAGCGCATCACCTTTTTGTCCTGTGAAGAACCCTTGGGGATCAGTTTGACTGCTCTTTCTCTTTGCTTTGCTTTAATGACAATTTTGGTAATAATAATCTTCATGAAACATAAAGACACTCCTATCGTCAAAGCCAACAACCGGAATTTGACCTACACTCTCTTAGTTTCCCTCCTCTTCTCCTTCCTTTGTGTCTTTCTATTTATTGGGAGACCTGAAAAGATTGTTTGTCTGCTTCGACAACCAGCTTTTGGCCTCATCTTTTCTGTGGCAATTTCTTGTGTATTGGCCAAAACCTTTGTTGTGGTTCTAGCATTCATGGCCACCAAACCTGGTTCCAAATTAAAGAAATGGGTGGGGGGAAGAATGGTCAGTTTCATTCTTCTATCCTGCTTCCTTGTTCAAATTTGTTTTTGTGCTGCATGGCTGATAACCTCTCCATCATACCCAGATACTGATATGCAGTCAATGTCTGAAGAAGTCATCATGGAGTGCAATGAGGAATCAGTTATGTTCTACTGTGTTTTGGGCTTTATGGGTTTTCTTGCTCTGGTTAGCTTCTCTGCTGCTTTTCTAGCTAGGAAGTTGCCTGACAGTTTCAACGAAGCCAAATTCATCACCTTCAGCATGTTGGTCTTCTGCAGTGTTTGGCTGTGCTTTATTCCAACATATCTAAGCACAAGGGGAAAATATATGCTGGCCGTGGAGATATTCTCCATGATCTCCTCCAGTGCTGGATTATTGGTGTGCATCTTTTTCCCCAAGTGCTTTATCATTGTGATAAGACCTGAACTGAATACTAAACATCAGCTCATGAAAAAAAAGTTTTAAGAAATCTGTTTGTTTTCCTCATATTTTTTTATATCTACATGCTGAATAACTTGGACATTTAACCAAAAAAGCAATGTGCAGATAAATTGTATAAATAAACTAACATTAGCAGAACTTTATTTATTTATTATTGACATATCAGTATATAGTGGGGCTAAGGATTGCAAGAATTCTTACTTCTCTTTACAGAACAATGTGAATTGTTCCTCCTTATTTGATTGGTTATAATTTTGTTATGAATAACAATCTAACACTAAATTTATAATTCATGTGAATTATTAAATTGTCTTTATTGGTCATCTTAACTTACGTGCACAATAGAATGTGTAAAAAGAAGTTGAGATTAAATACAAATGAGCCTTTGGTTAAACAGGGAGGTCCTATGAATTGTCTCTGAAGCAATCAAAACTTACGGATCCTCTGGTACATACCATATGTAGTAGTAATCTATGAAAAGTGCGGTAAATTCAAAAGATATTTCAGTTGGCCATATGTCTTCTCCTTAGTAGCAAAGGCGATTAAAATCTCCAGGGAAAAAAAAACACAATTCTGGCAAATCCAAATAAATACCACCAGAAGTCCCATACATGTTAGTATCCCATTTACACAATGGTCTTTTTCTAGGAAATTGAGTGATCTCTGTGTCGAGTATGTTCACTGTATAGAATAGCATGTTCCATGATCATAGATCTGCTGAGTAGTTGCACCAGTTGACTGAAAGGCACAACATGATTCTAAATACTAGGTTATGAAATCATGCCAGTTTCTATGGTTGCCCACTTGCTCACATTTGCAGAGTCTTTGGAACATCTCTTTTTTGTGGCTGTAGCAGAAGAGGTAGGGTGTAGTGTTCTATAGAAAATATCAAGTGTTTCACTGATAGAAATGAGATTTAAATAACCACGAACTAAGGAGAAATTACCTAATGGTGAGAACAATCAACCAATGGAATGTATTGCCTTCAGAAATTGTGGGTGTTCTATCACTAAAGGCTTTCAAAAAGAGACTGGACAATCATTTATCTGAAATGGTATAGGGTCTCCTGTAAAAGTTAGGGATTGGACTGGAAGATCTTCAAGGTCCTTTCCAACTCTGTTATTCTATGTTCTATGAGTTCAGGCTTCCAGAGCTCTCTCTCTTTTAAAAACAAGTTTTATTGGTTTTTTAAATTTTATATCAAAGTGCTTAGGAAGCATCATGGAGATAGGATAATCAATCATCCAAAAAAAACCCCATAATCATACATGTATAATTCAGGTTAATTCTTTAAAAATTCCCTCTCTATTTCCCTCAATTGATATAACATAATCAAATTAATACATTTCTAACTAGAATTCAATCAATCAAAAAAAATATCAATAATATTTCACCTATATCAGTCCAAATCCTGTTTTAAGCTTTACTAACTTACAATTACCATATTCCAATTTAGCCTTAAATAAACACATAATTTACATTTCGGGTATCCCAATTTCCCTTTTTTCATAAAATAATAATTATTTCTAGAATAAACATATTATTCCAACCATTATATTTTTACATTTCCCAACTATATTCTATTTCTTTTTCTATTCTATTTCAAATATATATTTTATAAATCAATCCATATCTCTAAAAAACCTTTTTAACTCATTAAATAAAATTTAAATCCCGTCACAACAATTATACCTAAAACAAACATATTATTCAAAAAAAAAAACACCTTCTTACTTCATTTCACATCTATATTCTATTTCTTATTCTATTAACTCCTTGTTTACAACCTTTTCCATATTACAATTCCAAACCATAATCAAATCAATAATTTTCATCTCAGTGGTATTAACTCAGTGAAAATCTCTAAAAGCCTTTTTAACCCATCAGATAAAATTTTAACTCTCATTTTTAAATCTAATTCTAGCTTTCTTTTTCTGCCAAGCAGGTTTCCATAAAAGAGCCTCTAAATCATCAAATCTCAATATTTGATTATACGTATTTATCAACAATTCAGTCCGATCATACTTCTCTTCTCCTTTTTCCAATACTATCTCAGCTGTATAATCAGTTTTGTTCAATCGTTGATTATCCATGTTGTCACAGTTTTCAATGCCTCGTATTTGCAAATCAGTTCTGTTGCTTTTGGCATTGTAGATGTTTTGATTGAAATCAATCTTTGGTCTTCAACATTCTCACTAAGTTGTATGTGGGATTGTATGATGTCTACTTTTTTTTTAAAAAAAGGTCACAAATGACCCACTGAATGATTGGCATGACTTAGGATTATAATTCTGAGTTGAATTAAAGTCGTACTGTATGTTAAGGACTTCCTTTAGTTAGAATGTTATATGAAGACTTTACAACATAGGTCAAATGGTTGATTAGTTGATTAGTGATTCACCGTATTCCAACTTCTAAGAGAGTTAGACAAACTGTATTCTGGCTCCTATATTATTATTCAGTTTTTAAATTAAAAATATGGTTTGAGTCTATACCAAAGCTGATTTTTTTCCTCTGTTCTGTGGCTATTAAACCCATTCCCACGCATCTATATCATGTGGTTATCTGTTTCCCAATGCAATTTTCATGAATTAGCACCATACAACATAATATGTCAATCTGAAACAGTCTGAATTCAACCACATGACAACCAAGAAGTTCAATTAACCTATTTCTGGAAGAATGCATCAATCTTACTGGAATAAATGGAGTAGAGAGTGGGGAATAGTATAGTGTACTAGAGGAATGGAATGGAGTGGAGTGGAGTGGAGTGGAGTGGAGTGGAGTGGAGTAGAGTAGAGTAGAGTAGAGTAGAGTAGAGTAGAGTAGAATAATAATAACAATAACAATAGCAACAACAACAACAACAACAACAACAACAACAACAACAACAACAATAATAATAATAATAATAATAATAATAATAATAATAATAATAATAATAATAATAATAATAATAATAATAAAGTTGGAAGGGACCTTGGAGGTCATCTAGTCCAACCCCCTGCTCAGGCAGGAAACCCTATACCATTTCGGACAAATGTCTGTCCAGTTTCTTCTTAAAAACTTCCAGTGTTGGAGCATTCACCTTCTGGAGGCAGGTTGTTCCACTGGTTAATTGTTCTAACTGTCAGGAAATTTCTCCTTAGTTCTAGGTTGCTTCTCTCCTTGATTAGTTTGAATCCGTTGCTTCTTGTCCTGCCTTCAGGCGCTTTGGAAAATAGCTTGACTCCCTCTTCTCTGTGGCAGCCCCTGAGATATTGGAACACTGCTATCATGTCCCCCCTCATCCTACTCTTCATTAAACTAGACATACCCAAATCCATCAACCTTTCCTTATATGTTTTAACCTCCAGTCCCCTAATCATCTTTGTTGCTCTTCTCTGTACTCTGTACTCTGTACTCTTTCTAGAGTCTCAATAGAATAGAATAGAATAGAATAGAATAGAATAGAATAGAATAGAATAGAATAGAATAGAATAGAATAGAATAGAATAGAATAGATATACAGTAGCTATAATCAATGCCTATACCTATGCCTATATTTACATCTCTATTTTGGTTTATAGATCCCAAGATTTTATTTTTGTCTTGTGGCTCATTCCTTTTTGGCTCATGAGGCTTTCAGATGATTTTAAGTTGTTTACATAGATGACAGTATCACTATCATAGTGAAATTAGCTTGTTTGTCTCTTCCAAATCCTATGGGTCTCTTTGGGAAAAGGAGGAACTGACCCTGAAGGATGTTATTTATTGTTCCCATGATATTCCTTCCCATGGATGGAAGACCCAAAGATTTGTGAGCTGAAATGATAGTATGCTACACTCTCCATTTCTCTTTGAAAAACATCTCAAGAATACAGGTCAAACTGATCTACTTCAAAGATCGTGTTGCAGACAGAGGCATTTGCGCACAAAAAGAAGACACTCATGGTAGATGTTAGTATCCTTGGAGTTACTGTTAATAGTAATGCCTCAAATGGTGTGCAAGGATCCTAACCTTCAGTGTGGCTTTCATGAGCCTGTTCCTATTCACCACACATATCATCAGCATGGAGATGTTAACATTGCTGGCATTATTTCTGTATTTTTTACATTTTCTAAACCCATTGATTTCAGTCAAAATCCTTCTCAGGGATTTCATGATGGACTTCTGTAAGTACAACATCATTTCATTGTCAGATTCTGGACATTGCTGTTAAATGACATGAGGCTTCAAGTGTTTTCCTTTAATGACAAAATATTCGGAAAGAAGCATTTAAACAGGATGCTAGATTTATTTTATGTGAAAATATATTCTGTTTTGGTTTCCATGTAAAGTTGAAAAATGGCCAAATCTCCATTTGTAAAAAAAAAAAAAAAAAATCCCATCTAAATATATATAAATATAGAGGGATGTATGTCTTCATTTATGAAGATAGCAATAGCACTTAAACTCATACACTCCTCTACAGTTCTTTATAGCACTCTCTGAGCAGTTTATAACATCAGTATATTTCCCAAAACAATTTAGGTCCTCATTTTACTGACCTTGGAAGGATGGAATGGTGAGTCAACCTTGAGATGGTCATGATAAATTTCCTGGCAACTGGCAGAATTAACTTACAAAACTGCATTTTAACCACTGTGCAACCATGGTTCCGAAGAATCTAGCACTAATATTTTTTTTTTGGGGGGGTGATATAGTTCCCATGATAACTTTTCTCATTTGATATTTCTGGTACATAAATTTAGCAATTTCATCCATATTTAAAAACTGAGGTCGGATACTAGGCCTTTCTCATGTGTTAAGAAAAAATGCTTCCAATTTCAAGCCAGTATTTGATTTGTATTAAAAATAAACTCCAGTTCCTGGGAGGGTATATATGTAGTATATAGTATTTTGCTTTGCATTTTTGAGGATCTTAGATGAATAATAAACATACTGTACTGAAGCACATTCCACAAAACATGTTGTACTGAAAGATTTGAAAAGCCATAATAAGAAACAAACAACTCTTAATACATTCTTAACTGAGATTTTTTTGGTTTTACAGAATATATTTTCAGAATTACCAGCATATCCTGGCCTTAGTGTTTACTGTACAACAGATTAATGAAAACTTATTTGCCTCAATGTTGCTGCCTTGCACTCAGGGAAAATTCATCCCTAACTACAAGTGTGGGATCCCAAAAATTTGGCTGCAGTCATTGGGGGACCTGACATTGCTCTTCACATGGCAACTATATTGTGCATCTACAAAGTTCCTCAGGTATGATTTAAGGAAGATATACATTGTCATTCTGCCATACCTCCCCAGACATCTGTATGCTTTTCTTTGTAAAAAGAAGAGAACTTTCAGATTCCTAGTTATTATTTTCTGCTTGGTAGGATCACCATAGCAGCATCAATAACTGTAACTCTGAACAGACAGCGGGGATATTTGGCATAGCAAATTGTTCTCCAATTCTAGAAACTGAACTAAGGTTCAAATGTAAAATATTCACAATGAGATTACTTCCAGGGAAAGATATTTAGTGATACCTTAAAAGTGACATCTTGACTGATATTTCAAAATAAAAATGACTAGTATTTCATTACAAAACTCAACGGTAGTCAAAGACTCAAATGAAAATTTACATTTTCAGAGGCTCACATAGACCTTAGGAATTGCATGTTTATCTTTCAGTAGTTGACCTATGGCTCAGCTCAAGTCATGGATGAAAAGACTCAGTCAATTTTCTTCCAACAAATGTTTCCTGATGAATCCCATCAATGTAACGGCCTCCTGCAGCTATTGCTATATTTTAGATGGATCTCGATTGGAATTCTTGTAGTAAAAGATGAAAAAGGAGAGAAATTTCTCGAGGAGATACTCCCAACATTTACTGAGCATGGCATCTGTATGAATTCATAGCAGAGTTCCCAAATGTAGCTTTTTACAGTGATTTTACTGATATCATAGATGAAGGATTACATATATACCATGTTCTCATGAACAGCACAGCTAACGTGATCATCTTATATGGTAACATTTACTCCATATCAGTTCTGAGAAGTTTCCTCCAGTTTTCAGAAGTGGAGGATATACCAAAGAAGAATAAAATTTGGCTTATAACAGCTCAGACAGATTACACTTCAGTTGCCGTTCATAAATCTTGGGATACCCATTTTCTACATGGTGCTTTATCCTTTGCAGTTCATACAAAGGAGGTCCAAGACTTCCAGGAATATCTTCAAAACTTGAATCCAAACAACAACAACCAGCACGATCATTTTTGGAAAGATTTTTGGGAACAGGCATTTGATTGTTTCTTTGCAAACTCAAAAATGGAGAAGTCTGAGAAGAAATGTAGTGGAGAGGAGAGGCTTGAGACCCTTTCCATATCTGTGTTTGAAAGACGCATGAGCGGTCAGAGTTACAATATTTACAATGTAGTCCATGTAGTGGCACAAGCTTTGCAATCTCTGTATTTATCCAAATCCAGGGAAAAAGTAATAGTGAAAAAAGGAAGGGAAAAGTTTCACAATCAAATGTGGTGGGAGGTAAGTCTGTAATGAGTGTAGTGTAGAAACCAAAATATCTGTAGTTGCAACATCTGTTGGCAAACTCTAGCAAAAATTCTCTAGAAATATTGATATTGCCTAAAAACTGTAGAATTCAGTTGAAATTGTAACTGAAATCATTTATGGGGAAAAATAACAATAAAATATGCAATAAATTGGTTGCATAACTGTGCCCACTTTCCTGTAAGTAGGGATATGACTGTGTTCAGAATTAACAAATCACATTCAAACTGATGGAAATTAGTAGTCTGTACACACCTGCATCAATTTAAATGTGTCTAATCTAGCTTGTATAAAGTACAGCTGTTCTAGTAGGATTTTTGACATTTACTCAGTTGCCTCTTACAGCAAAAGCCATGATCTGCAAAGAGCAGAAAAAACATCAAAGGCCTCTCATTGTAGGAAGGTTTCAGTCAGAAGAAGAGTACAAAATAATTTCTGAGCTATTGGATATATCATAGAACACAGTGAAGACAGTCATCAACAAGTGGAGATAAAATGGCACAACATTGACATTACCAACAGATGTCCCTCCAAAATTAATGAAGAAGAAACCTGAATGAAGGAGCTGCCAAGAGGCCTAAAACAACATGATAGGAGCTGCAGGAATTTCTGACAAGTACTAATTGTGTACTGCATGTGACAACAATCTCCTATGTTCTTCATATGTCTGGGCTGTGGGCTAGGGTGGGAAGATGGAAGACTTTTCTTAAGAAAGAAAAAAACTTCCAAGCCTTGCTACATTTTGCAAAAACATACATTAGGTTTAACAAAGGCATGTGGGACAATGATAAGACCAATGTTGAAATTTTGGCCATCAAATTAAAAGCAGAATTTTAAATACAAGCACAAAAATAACACTTTGCATCACCAAAGGTACAGCAAAGCCTTAGTGAAACATGGTGGTGGAAGCATTATGCTTTTGGACTGCTCTTGTCCAGCTGGAATTGGGACTTTTATCAAGGTGGAGGGAATTATGAAGAGTTCAAAATATCAGACAATTTTGGCACAAAGGTTTCAGGCTTCTTTTAAAATGCTGAAGATGAAGAGGATTGTCACCTTTCAATATGACAATGACCCAAAGCATACCTCCAAACCAGCAAAAGAATCGATTCACCAGAAGAAAAACAAAGTTTTGAAATGGCCCAGACAGTCCCCAGATCGGAATCTAATTAAAAATCTGTGGGCTGACCTGAAAAGGGCAATGCACAGGAGATGCCCTTGCAATATGACAGATTTTGACTGCTTTGACACGGAAGAGTGGGCATAGATTACGAAGATAAGATGTGCCATGCAAAAGATTGAATGCTGTCATAAAATCAAAACGCACTTCAACAAAATATTAGTTTAACAGTGTGCACATTAACACAAACACATTTTATACATTTTTATTCTGATTTACACCCCCCCCCCAAAAAAAAAAAAGTTTTCAGATTGAATTCAAGTGAAAAACAATAAACTAAACTGTATGGTTTATATATTAAAGGTGACAAAATTCTGCAGTCAGTTATCTTGTGTGATATTTTTATATCTTTAGAACCTGGTATTTTAACAGGTCTTTAGAAGTAAGAAATGTAGTAAATGTAGTAAGTAGCTTTAAGTAGCTTTTACTATTAAACTACAAAGTGCAGTTTATTTGCCTTTTTATATTGAAATTTTATGCTAATTTTATTTCAGTAATCTGATATTTTACCTCTACTGCTATTTTTGAATGATTGTTATATTATTTGGTTGGTATTGGCTTACAACTAGAAAAAGGTTTTATATATTCTTTCTGTAAAGAGGCATCCATATATATGTTTTGAACAAATGAATTATTTTTGCCTCCCTCTATGTGTTCTCTCTTTGTCCCTCTCTCCGTGTTGATTTATTTCAGGTTCATTCCTTTCTGAAAAGTGTCAGATTCAACAACAGTGTTGGTGAAAAGATCTCCTTTGATAAAAATGGAGAATTCATTGGTGGATATGATATTATCAACTGGGTCACGTTCCCAAACCAGTCTTTTATAAGGGTCAAAGTAGGAGTGGTAGATCCCACAGCTCCAGCAGACAAGTTCTTCAATATTTCTGTAGATTCCATCACGTGGCCAGTCAGCTTTAATCAGGTTAGCTGTTTGAATCTACATTGGTCTGTCTTCATTTATATACTACAAAAATGTTATTATTAATGAAAGTCTCAGAGCATCATCTCAGAAGAAAGTTTGTACTAAGTAGAAATGTCCTGGAAAAAGAAAACATCTGTAAGAATGTTTACTTTTCTAATAGTTGGTAAACAGCATTGTACCCTTTATTTTGGGCCCCTGTTAATTATAGACAAAGGTTTTCATGATTTAGAAGTAAACACTGAAATCCAGTGTACTACATTTCATCAGTCTGTTGACTTCAAATTCAGAACCTGATAAAACTATCTTTAACTAACCAGTACAGAAATTGTCTTTGGAAAATTGGGATGATAGTTATGAAAGGCCACAGATGCTAATAAAGATAAATATTTAATGAATTATGATTTCAGACCCATTCCATCTCGAAATGGTGTCAACACATAACGTCTGCTTATCAGTCTATTTTTTTTCCTGTTGATTCTACATTACCAGTATCTCTCTAACCACTTCCTTTCCTCTCTGTATCTTAAAATACATGATAACAACAACAACAACAACAACAACAACAACAACAACAATAATAATAATAATAATAATAATAATAATAATAATAATAATAATAATAATAATAATAATAATAATAATAATAATAATAATAATAATAATAATGATGATGATGATGATGATGATGTAATTATGATAAAGTTTGGAGGGACCTTGGAGGTCATCTAGTCCAACCCCCTTCTCAGATAGGAAGCAGTATACCATTTCAGACAAATGGCTCTTCTGATTAATTGTTCTAACTGTCAGGAAAATTCTCCTTAGTTCTAGGTTGCTTCTCTCTTTGATTAGTTTCCATCCATTGCTTCTTGTCCTGCCTTCAGGTGTTTTGGAGAATAGTTTGACTTCTCCCTCTTCTTTGTGGCAACCCCTGAGATATTGGAACATTGCTATCATGTCACCCCTAGTTCTTCTCTTCATTGAACTAGACATACCCAATTCCAGCAACCGTTCCCTGTGTGTTTTAGCCTCAAGTCCCCTAATCATTTTTGTTGCTCTTTTCTGTACTCTTTCTAGAGTCTCAACATATGTTTTACATTGTGGTGACCAAAACTGGATGCAGTATTCCAAGTGTGGCCTTACCAAGGCATTGTAAAGTGGTATTAACACTTCACGTGATCTTGATTCTATCCCTCTGATAATGCAGACTAGCACTGTGTTGGCTTTTTTGTCAGCTGCAGTACACTGATGGCTCATGTTTAAGTGATTTTCCACTAGGACTCCAAGATCCCTCTCATAGTTACTACTATTGAGCAAGGTGCCACCTGTACTGTACCTATGCTTTTGGTTCTTCTTGCCTAAATGTAGAACCTTACTTTTTTCACCACTGACTTTCATTTTGTTAGATAGCCCGCAATGTTCAAGTCTATCAATGTTCAAGTCTTCTGTATCTTAAGCCTGTCTTCTGGAGGGTTGGCTATTCCTGTCAGATTGGTGTCATCTGCAAATTTGATGAATTCCTAATCTATCCCCTCATCCAATTCATTGATGAAGATGTTGAAAAACACTGGGCACAGAACAGAGCCCTGGGGCCCCCACTACACACTTCCCTCCATGTAGATGCAGTTCCATTGAGGACCACATGTTGAGTACGGCCAGTCAGCCAGCTATGAATCCATCTGGTAGTGATGCTGTCTAACCCTAACTTCTTCATTCATTGATAGGCACTGCCTCTGTCTTTGTGTAATGATCCTTGTGAGACAGGACACAGCAAGGCCAAGAAAGAAGGGGAGTCATTTTGCTGCTATGATTGCCATCTGTGTCCAGAGGGGAAAATTTCAAAGGAGAAGGTAGGAAATTTCCAAATATAATGGGACTAAGCCCCATTATACCCAAGGTATATGAGCGTACAACACTGTCTATAATCAATTGTAACTGTTCCACTGTGTTCTTTTTGTCCATGTCCCAAAGATCAATATCCCAATTCTGAGAAAAATATGTGCATTCCAAAGCGCATCACCTTTTTGTCCTGTGAAGAACCCTTAGGGATCAGTCTGACTGCTCTTTCTCTTTGCTTTGCTTTAATGACAATTTTGGTAATAATAATCTTCATGAAACATAAAGACACTCCTATTGTCAAAGCCAACAACCGGAATCTGACCTACACTCTCTTACTTTCCCTCCTCCTCTCTTTCCTTTGTGTCTTTCTATTTATTGGGAGACCTGAAAAGATTGTTTGTCTGCTTCGCCAACCAGCTTTTGGCCTCATCTTTTCTGTGGCAGTTTCTTGTGTATTGGCCAAAACCTTTGTTGTGGTTCTAGCATTCATGGCCACCAAACGTGGTTCCAAATTAAAGAAATGGGTGGGGGGAAGAATGGTCAGTTTCATTCTTCTATCCTGCTTCCTTGTTCAAATTTGTTTTTGTGCTGCATGGCTGATAACCTCTCCACCATACCCAGATACTGATATGCAGTCAATGTCTGAAGAAGTCATCATGGAGTGCAATGAGGAATCGGTTATGTTCTACTGTGTTTTGGGCTTTATGGTTTTTCTTGCTCTGGTTAGTTTCTCTGCTGCTTTTCTATCTAGGAAGTTGCCTGACAGTTTCAATGAAGCCAAATTTATCACCTTCAGCATGTTGGTCTTCTGCAGTGTTTGGCTGTGCTTTATTCCAACCTATCTAAGCACAAGGGGAAAATATATGCTGGCAGTGGAGATCTTCTCCATGATCTCCTCCAGTGCTGGATTATTGGTGTGCATCTTTTTTCCCAAGTGCTTTATCATTGTGGTGAGACCTGAACTGAATACTAAACATCAGCTCATGAAAAGAAAGTTTTAAGAAATCTGTTTGTTTCCCTGATATACTTAATATGTACATGTTGAATAATTTGGACATTTATCCAAAAAAACAATGTGCTGATAGATTGGTATTCCATGTTGCCTGCCCCCTGAGATTTGGATATCTCAGAACAATTTGTATAAATAAACCAAGAATAGCAGAACTTATATTGACATATATCAGTATATAGTGGGTCTGAGGATTGCAAGAATTCTTACTTCTCTTTAAAGGACAATGTGAATTGTTCCTACTTATTTGATTGGTTATAATTTTGTTATGAATAACAGTCTAACACTAAATATATAGATTTCATGTGAATTATTAAATTGTCTTTATTGGTCATCTTAACTTACATGCAGAATAGAATGTGTAAAAAGAAGTTGAGATTAAATACAAATGAGCCTTTGGTTAAACAGGGAGGTCCTATGAATTGTCTCTGAAGCAATCAAAACTTACAGATCCTCTGGTACACATCTTATGTAGTGGTAATCTATGAAAAGTGGGGTAAATTCAAAAGATCTTCCAGTTGGCCATATATCTTCTCCTTAGTAGCAAAGGCGATTAAAATCTCTGGGGGAAAAAAAACACAATTCTGGCAAATCCTAATATATACCACCAGAAGTCCCATACATGGTAGTATCCCATTTACACAATGGTCTTTTTCTAGGAAATTGAGTGATCTCTGTATGAAGTATGTTCACTGTATAGAATAGCATGTTCCATGATCATAGATCTGTTGAGTACAGAGAGTGTTGCACCAGTTGACTGAAAGGCACAACATGATTCTAAATACCAGGTTATGAAATCATGTCTTTGGAACATCTCTTTTTTGTGACTGTAGCAGAAGAGAGAGGGTGTAGTGTTCTATCGAAAATATTAAGTGTTTCACTGATAGAAATGAGATTTAAATAGACAGAGACTATAGTGTTTGCCACTAACCTGTATTGCTTTGACAAGAATTCCTTTTATAAGTGTGCTGCTAGGGAAGACTGTGATGAGTCTTCACTAGGGGCACAGAAGTATTGGGTATGTCTAGTGTAATGAAAAGAAGGACTAGGGGAAATATGATAGCAGCTGTAATGTATTGGCTACAACTGCTCAAATCATTTGCTTCATGGGCCATCACTTGTTTGAATGTCTGACCTTGATTCTGTTGTGTTGTAACGGTTGCTGTTACGTAAGCCAGACTTGCCGGAGTAGGCTAGTAGGTTTTGGCAGAAAACTGTTACTTTAAACCTATTGGCTGCTGCTTGGAGGCTAACCATATAAATAGCTTCAGCAGCTATTCCAGTTGCTTCTGTTCTGAGTTAAATAAACTTGTTGCTGTTTCAACACTCGTCTCGTTCGATGCCTGCAAGAACCGAATACTTAACAGTGGTGATGAAGGTGGGATGTGCTGCTTCATCATAAGAGCCTGAAGTCACTAGGGGGTGAGGCCAGCACAGAGCCTGGCAGGAACTACGTTGCCCCCCTCGGTCTGCCAAGCAAGCCACGCTGGAGACCACCCCACCTTAAGAATCTGTCCTAGGGTCGACGCAGAAGCCAGCAGCACAAGGCAATGTGAGCAACACGAAACACAAGCAACTCACCATGGCAAGAGTGGGGAAACTCGAGGAGTTCGATGTCAACCACCTGGAGCGATGGGCGTCCTACATTTCACGCATAAAAACCTACCTCCGCACCAACCAGGTCGCCGAAGATGGACTGAAGGCCGCGACCCTCCTCTGCATGTGCAGCCCCACCACCTTCGACATCACGGAAAACCTGTTCGCTCCGACACCGCTTGAGTCCATCACCTACGCGAACTTGAAGAAAAGGCTCCAAGACCATTTTGAACCAAAATTATCCGTGATCGCGTGGAGGCATGTTTTCGAGCAGCGGGAGCAACAACCTGGCGAATCGGCCACAGAATTCATTGCCGCTCTGCGCTGCAAGTTTACAGATGTGGAAGAGAGACTAAGGGACTGTCTAGTCTGCGGCCTCTGGAATCGAGAGCTCCAACAAAAACTTTTCTCTAAGGAGACTCTCACCCTACAGGAGGCCTTGAAAGAGGTCATGGCAGCCGAAGCTGCTGGAGGGACCGTTAAAGCGCTGCGGGACTCAAAAACCGCATCAAGCACCAATGCAGTCCACCACGGGGACGCCGAACGAATGGAAGACACTGAATCAGACTATGAAGTCGACAAGCTACAGAGGCACCAGGAGAAGGCAGTTCCCTTCCTCAGGTGCATGGGTTGCGGAGGCCGCCATCAATGTGCAGAATGTCGTTTCTGTACAGCAACGTGCCGGGCATGTAGAAAGTCAGGCCACATTGCCGCCGTCTGCCAAGGTCACCAGAGGGACCAGCCACAGGGAGACTCAATCAGGAGAGGTACCGGGGCCCCAGGGCAACACCGTGTGGGGTTATGCGCCAGCCGAAGGAGCGTTCTCCGCACTGGTGCCCATCGCCCCATTAAGCCGAAGCTGCGACTCCAAGTCAAGCTTCAGGGAGTTCCATGTAAGATGGAACTAGACACGGGCTCAGCCATGTCCATCATCTCTATCGGGACATTCAGGCACATATGCAGCCGCAGCAATAGATGGGCCAAACTTCGGCCATCTAAATACTCAACGACTTCCAAAACTCCCAAGTGGCAGTCAAGGGCGAAGCCACACTGCTAGTGGAATTCAAGGGGTTTGCAGGCCCGCTTAATGTTGTTGTGGTAGAAGGCCAACGCATGACTCTAATAGGGCTCGAGTGGTTCGACGCACTGGGCATTCAAATAACCGGGATTCACTGGACACAAGAGGCGGATTTGTCTTCAGTCTGCCAAGAATTCTCAGATGTTTTCAATCCAGGCCTAGGGGAGTACAAGGGTCCTCCAATAGCCTTCAAGCTTGATCCTATGGTAACACCAATACGGGTCAAGCCTCGTCGAGTGCCTTTTGCGTTAAAACAAAAAATCGACGCAGAGCTGGAGAAGCTGGTAGAGCAGGGGGTATTGCAGCCCGTAGACTGTGGGGAGTGGGAGACCCCCATAGTGACACCACTAAAGGCCAATGGGGAGGTGCGAATATGCGCTGATTACAAGTGCACCATTAACCGGGCACTCCAACAGCACGCATACCTGGTACCAGTTGTCAGCCATATTTTGGCGTCATTGCAAGGTGGCCGCGTGTTCACCAAATTAGACTTGGCTCAGGCCTACCAACAGCTGCCAGTGGACAAGGCCACGGCAGCCACCTAAACCATCGTCACCCATCGGGGGGCCTTCAAAGTAAAGTGCCTACAGTTCGGGGTGAGTGTTGCCCCAGGGACTTTGCAGGGGGTAATGGAGCAAACACTCAAGGGCATTCCATGGGTCTGCCCATACTTCAATGATGTTCTCATCGCCGGAGAAACCGCAGAGATCCTGGCTGAACGGCTTAGGGCTGTCCTTCAGCAGTTCCGCACAGCGGGACTCCGATTAAAGAAGGAAAAATGCAAGATTGGGGTTGAGTCAATGGAGTTCTTGGGGTTCCGCATCGATGCCGATGGCATCCATCCGGCGGACTCAAAACTGAAAGCGATTCAGCAGGCCCAAAGTCCAAAGTCCAAGGGAGAGCTTCAGGCCTTTTTGGGCCTCCTTAACTTTTACCATGCCTTCCTGCCAAACAAGGCCACTGTGGAAGAGCCATTACACCGGCTCTTGGACAGACAAGCCCAGTGGAAGTGGACCAGCATCCACGAAGGGAGTTTCCAGGTAGTCAAGGCACTGCTGTCCTCAAACTCTGTACTCACACATTTCAACGAAAGGCTGCCAGTCTGCATCGCATGCGACGCATCTCCATACGGGGTTGGGGCTGTGTTGAGTCATTTGTCAGCTGATGGGAAACAATCTCCCATCACCTACTATTCAAGGACCCTGTCATCCGCAGAGTGCAACTATGCACAAATCGATAAGGAGGCTTTGGCGATCGTGGCGGGAGTTAAAAAATTCCATGACTACTTGTACAGTTGCCAGTTCATGGTCTTTACAGACCACAAGCCTCTCTTAGGATTGTTCACCACAAACAAAGAGACACCCCAGATTCTATTGCCTCGGATGCTGCGGTGGTCTATTTTTCTGTCAGCCTACAACTACAGGCTGATTCACAAACCGAGCAAAGAAATGGGCCATACAGACGGCCTTAGCAGGTTACTCCTACCACATGTAGAGCCAGATCCAGCCCCAGCTGCACGTATCCTGGCTAACCAGGACCTGCCGGAAGCCCCCCTTCATGCGGGGGACGTCGCTGCTGAGACGGCAGCTGACAAAATACTGAGCCGTGTATTGAATTGGGTACACACAGGGTGGCTAGACAAATGTCCAGGCCCAGACTTTCAGAGCTTTTTCACGCGAAAGGATGAGCTTTCAGCTCATAAGGGGTGCATCCTTTGGGGCAGTAGGGTCATAGTTCCCAGCTCGTTAAGACCCAGAGTGCTTGAGTCACTGCACGAGGGCCATCCGGGAATAGTCCGGATGAAGGCACTCGTGAGAAGCTACCTTTGGTGGCCAGGGCTAGATGAAGCTATCGAGGCCCAAGTACACAGTTGCATCACGTGTCAACAGTCCAGACCGGAGATGCCGCAAGACCCTGTCCACCGATGGGAGGACACACACACACCGTGGTCAAGAATCCACATTGACTTTGCCAGGCCCTTTCAGGGACATCTGTTTTTAATAGTGGTTGATAGCCATTCAAAATGGTTAGAAGTTGCACCAGTTCCCAATATGACTACTGCCAGGACCATCCAGGAACTGTGCAGAATATTTGCAACACACAGGCTTCCAGACGTCTTAGTATCAGACAATGGGGCTCAGTTTATGGCTGCAGAGTTCCAGTCCTTCCTCAGGAGAAACCTCATAAGGCACGCCACGTCGGCTCCCTTTCACCCGGCCTCGAACGGCCAAGCGGAACTCATGGTCCACACAACCAAGGAGTCCCTAAGATGGATTGCCACAGGGAACTGGTACCACAGATTGGCAGACTTTCTACTCTGCCAGCGTACAACTCCCTGCACAGCCACGGGCAGAAGCCCAGCCGAGTTACGTTGGGGCCGATGCTTGATCATGAAGCTGGACAGGCTCCACCCCTCCCGAGTTGCATCGGACACTGCATGGCCAAAGGCGCCCAGAAGTCTGCAAGTGGGTGACCGGGTTTGGATCCAGAATTATGGACAAGGGACGTTGTGGGTGGCGGCAGTGGTTGTAAAGGTGTCCGGGCCACTTTCCTATGAGGTGGTCCTCGAAGACGGGCGAGTCATTCACCGGCACATTGATCAGCTGCATCGGCAGCTGGCGGAGCAGTCACTGGGCCAGGACTCCCAAGCGGGCCACACACAGGGCCCGCATGACAGCGGTCCAACCGAAGAGTTTGCACATTACGACAGGACCCTCCCTCAAAGAGACGGGGGAATGACCAGAGTAGAGCCTCCTCAGGATGCACAGGCTGCATCCGCTGAACAGGACAGGCAAATGGTACTGAGAGACAGCCCTGCAGACTGTGCTGCATGAACGGACTTTGGGGTGGGCCGACCGGAACGGGCCAGCCAAAGGGACTCGAGTCAACCCAACTCCACTGAACCTCTGAGTCCTGGTCTACCCAGCCTGTTGGGCAAGCCGGTAGACCAGGGACCCCCGGTAACCCTCAGGCGTTCTGAATGGTCAAGAAGGCCACCTACGTATCTGAAAGATTACGTCAAACAATTAATAGTTTGAACTGTCTAGGGGGAAGGGGTGTAATGCATTGGCCACAACTGCTCAAATCATTTGCTTAATGGGCCATCACTTGTTTGAATGTCTGACCTTGATTCTATTGTGTTGTAATGGTTGCTGTTACGTAAGCCAGACTTGCCGGACCAGGCTAGTAGGTTTTGGTAGGAAACTCTTACTTTAAACCTATTGGCTGCCGCTTGGAGGCTAACCATATAAATAGCTGTCAGCAGCTATTCCAGTTGCTTCTGTTCTGAGTTAAATAAACTTGTTGCTGTTTCAACACTCGTCTTGCTCGATGCCTGCAAGAACCGAATACTTAACAGCAGCATTCCAATATTTCAGGAGCTCCTACAAAGATGAGGGGGTCAAACTATTTTCCAAAGTACCAAAAGGTAAGACAAGAAACAATGGATACAACCTTAGAAATGAGAGAAGTAACCGTGAACTAAGGAGAAATTACCTAATAGTGAGAACAATCAACCAATGGAATATATTGCCTTCAGAAATTGTGGGTGCTCTGTCACTAAAGGCTTTCAAAAACAGACTGGACAATCATTTATCTGAAATGGTATAGGTCTCCTGCAAAAGTTAGGGATTGGACTGGAAGTTCTTTAAGGTCTTTTCCAACTCCGTTATTCTATGTTCTATGAGTTCAGGGTTCCATAGCTCTCTCTCTGATGCACCTGAAACTTTGAGTGGGCAGTGTAGTACAATCTAGCTTTTGCAAAGTGAAGACAATTCTATTGGTTACTTAGAGAATGAGAAATATGACCAATTATTAATTTGTAGTTCCATAGTGGAATTAGAATTCATGTGTAATCTTTCAGGCTCTAGAAACTGCAAGATTTAGTTAATTTGAGTTTAATGGAGCATGCTTTTCTTGTCATGTGTTCATCTAGTCCAGGGGTGTCAAACTCAATTTCATTGAGGGCTGCATCAGCATTGCGGTTGTCCTTGGGGGGTTGGGTAGGTGTGGCCAGGGTGGGTGTGGCCTACTGGGTGGGCATGGCTGGAGTGGGTGTGGCCTACTGGGTGGGCATGGCTGGAGTGGGTGTGGCCTACTGGGTGGGCATGGCCAGCTCTATATCGTTCGCGTCAAGGGTGCCTGTGGGGGCCTGGGCAGGAGTGGGACAGATCTGAGGGTCTCTGGCAGAAGGGGGTGGGACCAGGGCAAGCGCCAAGGCATGGTCCACTGGAAGAACCTGCTGAAACCCCTCCCCCGGAGCCCATTAAGCCAGATATGTGAAGTAGACGAGGGCCATTTGCTGGCCACTTCCAGGCGATGGTGCATTTCTTCATTCCTCACAAAGGGTGATAACTTCCCAGCGCGCGCCCAGGGGGTGGGGCCAACGCGGCAGGGGCCGGTCCCTTGCTGTTTCCACATGGCCTTGTGGAGCTAAGACTGAATGTGTTTCAGCATAGATGGCCACCACAAAATTGTACATTGGCTCCCGGGCGGCCTGGGCCAGGGCCAAGGCAGGGGGGGCCATTCCCTCACTGTTTCCAGGATGGCTTTGTGGGCCACATGAAACTACATCGCGGGCCGCATCTGGCCCCCCGGCCTTGTGTTTGACATGTCTGATCTAGTCACATTAGGAAGGCATGAAAGAGGGATAATCAGAGATTTTAGGCAGCAAAATCAGTTAGGAGTAAAAAGAAAATAAAAAAGCAGAAAAACAAAGAGTGTAAGTACTGCAAAACCAAGGTGCAGAAAAGAGAAGAAAGAAAAAAAGAAAGTAGGTGACAGTTTTGCTTTCTTATTCACTATTTTTCAAAGCTCACTGCAAATCCCCCAAAATGACAAATATTATTATAATGCCAAAAAGGACAACAAGACCAATTCAGCTACAATGGTCCTAGCAGCTGACTATTCATAATTATCAAATGGAGCAATCCTGGTTAAGGCCAGGTTTTTATATTGTGGATCAGTGCATCACTCTGCACCACTCTCTGCCAAGTATATAAACCCTCCTGAAGGTGCTCTTTGTGCTGTTTTCATAGATATCCAAAAATGGCATTTGATCAAAAGATTGTGGAAAAAGTTTCTTCCTTTATTACCACTGGCTCCTGCAAATATAGGTAGTTCTTGAGTTACAATTATATGCTAAGTGACAGGAGAAGGTTAACAGGCACATCGCCATGGCCACAACATGGATTCAAAGTTCTGATTGGCGAACTTTGATAGCCCCTCTGTTCAGCCCCTCCTATTCAGATGGCTGAACAGACCATATTTTGATGCTTGGCAATAGACAAGTACTTATGGCTTTTTGCAGCACCCTGCAGTCATATGATCTTTTTATTTTATTTTATTATTTTAGTCAAGTCTAGTCTAGTCTAGTATAATCTATTTTGATGGAAAATTCCAATAAACAATGGATTTGTTTAATAACCAAGACCTTCACTAAATGTCTACTTTTTTAAAAAGGTCATAAACGACCCACTGAATGATTGGCATGACTTATGATTATAATTCTGAGTTGAATTAAAGTCATACTGTATGTTAAGGACTTCCTTTAGTTAGAATGTTATATGAAGACATTACAACATTAGTGGAGATTAGTGGAGAACTCCAATTTCTAAGAGAGTTACACAAACTGTATTCTGACTCCTATATTATTCAGTTTTTAAATTAAAAATATGGTTTGAATCTATATCAAAGCTGATTTCCCCCCCTCTGTTCTGTGGCTATTAAACCCATTCCCACTCATCTATATCACGTGGTTGTCTGTTTCCCAATGCAGATTTCAAGAATTAGCATCATACAATATAATATGTCAATCTGAAACTGTCTAAATTCAACCACATGACAACCAAGAGGTTCAATAAACCTATTTCTGGAAGATTCATCAATCTTACTGGAATAAATGGAGTAGAGAGTGGGGAATAGTATAGTGTACTGGAGGAATGGAATGGAATGGAATGGAATGGAATGGAATGGAATGGAATGGAATATAATAGAACAGAATAGAATAGAATAGAATAGAATAGAATAGAATAGAATAGAATAGAATAGAATAGAATAGAATAGAATAGAATAGAATAGAATAGAATAGAATAGAATAGAATAGAATAGAATAGAATAGAATAGAATCAGTGCCTATACCTATGCCTATATTTACATCTCTATTTTGGTTTATAGATCCCAAGATTTTATTTTTGTCTGGTGGCTCATTCCTTTTTCCCTCAGGAGTCTTTCAGATGGTTTTAAGTTGTTTACATAGGTGACAGTGTCACTATCATAGTGAAATTAGCTTGTTTGTCTCTTCCAAATCCTATGGGTCTCTTTGGAAAAAGGAGGAACTGACCCTGAAGGATGTTATTTATTGTTCCCATGATATTCCTTCCCATGGATGGAAGACACAAAGATTTGTGAGCTGAATTGATAGTATGCTACACTCTCCATTTCTCTTTGAAAAACATCTCAAGAATACAGGTCAAACTGATCTAATTAAAAGATCATGTTGCAGACAGAGGCATTTGTGCAGAAAAAGAAGACACTCATGGTAGATGTTAGTATCCATGGAGTTACTGTTAATAGTAATGCCTCAAATTGTGTGCAAGGATCCTAACCTTCAGTGTGGCTTTCATGAGCCTGTTCCTATTCACCACACATATCATCAGCATGGAGATGTTAACATTGCTGGCATTATTTCTGTATTCTTTACATTTTCTAAACCCATTGATTTCAGTCAAAATCCTTCTCAGGGATTTCATGATGGACTTATGTAAGTACAACATCATTTCATTGTCAGATTCTGGACATTGCTGTTAAATGACATGAGGCTTCAAGTGTTTTCTTTAATGACAAAAGATTTGGAAAGAAGCATCTTAAACAGGATGCTAGATTTATTTTATGTGAAAATATATTCTTCTTCAGTTTCCATGTAAAGTTGAAAATGGGCCAAATCTCCATTTATATAAAAAAAAATCCCATCTAAATAGATATAAATATAGAGGGATGTATGTCTTCATGTATGAAGATAGCAATAGCACTTAAACTTATACACTGCTCTAAAGTGCTTTACAGCACTCTCTGAGCAGTTTATAACATCAGCATATTTCCCATAAAAAATTAGGTCTTCATTTTACTGACCTTGGAAGGATGGAAGGATGACTCAACCTTGAGCTGGTCAGGATAGATTTCCTGGCAACTGGCAGAATTAACTTACAAAACTGCATTTTAACCATTGTGCAACCATGGTTCCGAAGAATCTACCAGTAAGATTTTTTGGGGGAGGGGCATATATTTCCCATGATAACTTTTCTCATTTGATATTTCTGGTACATAAATTTAGCAATTTCATCCATATTTAAAAACTGATACTAGGCCCTTCTCATGTGTTAAGAAATAATGCTTCCAATTTCAAGCCAGTATTTGATTTGTATTAAAAATAAACTCCAGTTCCTGGGAGGGTATATATGTACTATATAGTATTTTGCTTTGCATTTTTGATGATTTTAGATGAATAATAAAAATATTGTACTGAAACACATTGCACTAAACATGTTGTACTGAAAAATTTGAAAAGCCATAATAAGAAACAAAGTACTCTTAATGCATTCTTAACAGATTTTTTTGGTTTTACAGAATATATTTTCAGAATTACCAGCATATCCTGGCCTTAGTGTTTACTGTACAACAGATTAATGAAAACTCCCAAATTCTACCCAATGTAACACTGGGCTTTCACATTTTTAACAGCCATTTTAGTCCAGGCTGGATTTATTTTGCCTCAATGTTGCTGCCTTTCACTCAGGGAAAATTCATCCCTAACTACAAGTGTGGGATCCCAAAAATTTTGGCTGCAGTCATTGGGGGACCTGACATTGCTCTTCACATGGCAACTATATTGTGCATCTACAAAGTTCCTCAGGTATGATGTAAGGAAGATATACATTATTATTCTGCCATACCTCCCTAGACATCTGTATGCTTTTCTTTGTAAAAAGAAGAGAACTTTCAAATTCCTAGTTATTATTTTCTGCTTGGTAGGATCACCATAGCAGCATCAATAATTGTAACTCTGAACAGACAGCGGGGATATTTGGCATAGCAAATTGTTCTCCAATTCTAGAAATTGAAGTAAGGTTCAAATGTAAAATATTCACAATGAGATTACTTCCAGGGAAAGATATTTAGTGATACCTTAAAAGTGACATCTTGACTGATATTTCAAAATAAAAATGAGTAGTATTTCATTATATAAACTCAAGAGTAGTCAAAGATTCAAATGAAAATTTACGTTTTCAGAGCTTCACATAGACCTTAGGAATTGCATGTTTATCTTTCAGTAGTTGACCTATGGTTCAGCTGAAGACATGGATGGAAAGACTCAATCAATTTTCTTCCAACAAATGTTTCCAGATGAATCCCACCAACATAACGGCCTTCTGCGGTTATTGCTATATTTTAGATGGATCTGGATTGGAATTCTTGTAAAAGATAAAAAAGGAGAGAAATTTCTCGAGGAGATACTCCCCACATTTACTGAGCATGGCATCTGCATTGAATTTATAGCAGAGTTCCCAAATGCAGCTTTTTACAATGATTTTACTGATATCATAGATGAAGGATTACATATATACCATGTTCTCATGAACAGCACAGCTAATGTGATCATCTTATATGGTAACATTTACTCCATATCAGTTCTGAGAAGTTTCCTCCAGTTTTCAGAAGTGGAGGATGTACCAAGGAAGGAAAAGATTTGGCTTATAACTGCTCAGACAGATTACACTTCAGTTTCCTTTCAAAAATCTTGGGATATCCATTTCCTACATGGTGCTTTATCCTTTGCAGTTCACTCAAAGGAGGTCCAAGACTTCCAGCAATTTCTTCAAAACCTAAGTCCAAACAACAACCATCAAGATCATTTTTGGAAAGATTTTTGGGAACAGGCATTTGATTGTTTCTTTGCAAACTCAAAAATGGAGAGGTCTGAGAAGAAATGTAGTGGAGAGGAGAGGCTTGAGACCCTTCCCATATCTGTGTTTGAAACACGCATGAGTGGTCAGAGTTACAATATTTACAACGCAGTCCATGTTGTGGCACAAGCTTTGCAATCTCTGTATTTATCCAAATCCCGGGAAAGAGCAATAGTGAAAAAAGGAAGGAAAAAGTTTCACAATCAAAGGTGGTGGGAGGTAAGTCTGTAATTAGTGCAGTGTAGAAACCAAAATATCTCTAGTTGCAACATCTGTTGGTAAACTCTAGCAAATATTTTCTAGGAATATTGATATTGCTGAAAAACTGTACAATTCAGTTGAAAATGTAACTGAAATCCTTTATGGGGAAAAATAACAATAAACATATACAATAAATTGGTTGCATAAGTGTGCAAACTTTCCTGTAAGTAGGGATATGACTGTGTTCAGAATTAACAAATCACATTCAAACTGATGAAAAATAGTGGTCAGTACACACCTGCATCAATTTAAATGTCTCTAATCTAGCTTGTATAAAATACAACTGTTCCAGTAGGATTTTTGACATTTACTCAGTTGCCTCTTACAGCAAAAGCCATGATCTGCAAAGAGCAGAAAAAAACATCAAAGGCCTCTTATTGTATGAAGGTTTCAGTCAGAAGCAGAGTGCAAAATAATTTCTGAGCTATTGGATATGTCATAGAACACAGTGAAGACAGTCATCAACAAGTGGAGATAATATGGCACAATAGTGACATTACCAACAGTTAGATGTCCCTTCAAAATTAATGAAAAGAAGAAGAAAACTGGTCCAAGATGCTGTCAAGAGGCCTACAACAGCATTATAGGAGCTGCAGGAATTTCTGACAAGTACTAATTGTGTACTGTATGTGACAACAATCTCCTATGTTCTTCATATGTCTGGGCTGTGGGCTTGGGTGGGAAGATGGAAGAATTTTCTTACAAAGAAAAAACATCCAAGCCTGGCTACATTTTGCAAAAACGTGCATTAGGTCTGACACAACGATGTGTGAAAATGTATTATGGTTTGATAAGACCAATGTTGAAAATTTGGCCATCAAATTCCAAACAGAATTTTAAAAACAAAAATAACACTGTGCATCATGAAAGATACAGCAAAGCCATAATGAAACGTGGTGGGAGCACTATGCTTTGGGACTGTTTTTCTTCAGCTGGAACTGGGGCTTTTGTCAAGGTGGAGGGAATTATGAATAGTTTCAAATATCAGACAATTTTGGCACAAACGTTTCAGGCTTCTGCTAAAATGCTGAAGATGAAGAGGATTTTCATCTTTCAATATGACAATGACCCAAAGCTTACGTCCAAACCAGCAAAAGAATTGATTCACCAGAAGAAGAACAAAGTTTTGAAATGGCCCAGAGAGCCCCCAGATCGGAATCTAATTTAAAATCTGTGGGCTGATCTGAAGAGGGCAATGCACAGGAGATGCCCTTCCAATATGACAGATTTGGGCTGCTTTGGCACGGAAGAGTGGGCATAGATTACGAAGATAACATGTGCCATGCAATAGACTCAATGCTGTCATAAAATCAAAAGGCACTTCAACAAAATATTAGTTTAACAGTATGCATATTGCACAACCACATTTTATACATTTTACTTTGATTTACACTCCCCCCCAAAAAAAAACAGTTTTCAGATTCAATTAAAGTGAAAAACAATAAACTAAACTGTATGGTTTATATATTATATTAAAGGTGAAAAAATTCTCATTTATCTTGTGTGATATTTTTATATCTTTAGAACCTGGCATTTTAACAGGTCTTTAGAAGTAAGAAATGTAGTAAGGTAGTTTAAGTAGCTTTTACTATTAAACTACAAAGTGCAGTTTATTTGCCTTTTTATATTGCAATTTTATGCTAATTTTATTTCAGTAATCTGATATTTTACCTCTACTGCTATTTTTGAATGATTGTTATGTTATTTGTTTGGTAGTGGCTTACAACTAAAAAAAGGTTTTATATATTCTTTTTGTTAAGAGGCATCCATGTATATGTTTTGAACAAATGAATTATTTTTGCCTCCCTCTGTTCTGTTCTCTCTTTGTCCCTCTCTCCATTTTGATGTATTTCAGGTTCATTCCTTTCTGAAAAGTGTCAGATTCAACAACAGTGTTGGTGAGACGATCTCCTTTGATAAAAATGGAGAATTCATTGGTGGATATGATATTATCAACTGGATCACATTCCCAAACCAGTCTTTTATAAGGGTCAAAGTAGGAATGGTAGATCCCACAGCTCCAGCAGACAAGTTCTTCAATATTTCTGTAGATTCCATCACGTGGCCAGTCAGCTTTAATCAGGTTAGCTGTTTGAATCTACATTGGTGTGTCTTCATTTATATACTATAAAAATAGGATTATTAATGAAAGTCTCAGAGCATCATCTCAGAATAAAGTTTGTACTAAGTAGAAATGTACTGGAGAAAGAAAACATTATCTGTAAGAATGTTTACTTTTCTAATAGTTGGTAAACAGCATTGTACCCTTTATTTTGGGCCCCTGTTAATTATGGACAAAGGTTTTCATGGTTTAGAAGTAAACACTGAAATCCAGTGTACTACATTTCATCAGTCTGTTGACTTCAAATTCAGAATCTGAGAAAATCATCTTTAACTAACCAGTACAGAAATTGTCTTTGGAAAATTGGGATGGTAGTTATGAAAGGCCACAGATGCTAATAAAGATAAATATTTAATGAATTATTATTTCAGACCCATTCCATCTCGAAATGGTGTCATCACATAACTTCTGCTTATCAGTCTATTTTTTTTCTGTTGATTCTACATTACCAGTATCTCTCCAAGCACTTCCTTTCCTCTCTGTATCTTAAAATACATAACAACAACAACAACAACAACAATAATAATAATATAATGTAATAACAATAAAGTTGAGAGGGACCTTGGAGTTCAGCTAGTCCAAGCCCCTTCTTGGGTTGGAAGCACTATACCAGTGGTGGCGAACCTATGGCACGGGTGCCAGAGGCGGCACTCAGAGCCCTCTCTGTAGGCACGCGCGCCGTTGCCCCAGTCCTAGGCCTTCAGCTGGGTTTTATAAAACCTTTTCGCTATAGGCCTCCGCCGCGGTGTGCAAAAAAAAAAAAAAGGTTCAATCAGTCAATTTCAACTTCTCGCGGGAAAAAAAAGATCTTGCAAAGTTGGAATTGATTGATTGAACTTTTTAGTCCCACCCTGTCTGCTGTTACCACCACAGCCACACCCACCCGGCACTCGACGATGCATAAGTGGGTTTTGGGTTGCAGTTTGGGCACTCAGTCTCTAAAAGGTTCGCCATCACTGCACTATACCATTTCAGAGAAATGGCTGTCCAGTCTCTTTTTAAAAACTTCCAGTGCTGGAGCATTCACAACTTCTGGAAGCAGGTTGTTCCACTGATTAATTGTTCTAACCGTCAGGAAAATTCTCCTTAGTTCTAGGTTCTCTCTTTGATTAGTTTCTTTTCTTTTTTTTTAAACAAAATTTTGTGGAATATACAATTAAAAAACACAAAAGACATATTAAACATAATACAGTTAAAGACAAAAAGGACACGTTGGACATGATACAACTTCCCTGTTTAAACGATACTATTAATATTACCTTACATTAAGTAATTACATTGTTACACAGTACACATTCTTTCAATAAAGTACACCCTAGTTAAATAACTTTGGCTCTATCTGATATAACAAATATTAAAATAAGAATTTCTAGGTTATCTACTTAATCATCAGCCTTTGTCCCAGCGTACTTCTTTAGATCCAACCAATTATACACTTTATTCCAAATTTCAAAGTACTCTGCTTCCGTTTTATTTTTAAGTTCTAATGTCAATCTGTCCATTTCCGCACAGGATAGAATTTTGTTTAGTATTTCTTCTTCAGGGGGGGGTGGGTTCTTTTCTTTTCCAATTTTGAGAATATGTTAATCTTGCTGCAGTTAAAATGTGCAGAATTAAATATAAAGCTCCTTTGCTGAATTTATCCATAGTGATCCCTAATAAAAACAGTTCTGGTTTTACTTCAATTTTTAATGATAGTATCTCTTCTAACCAATTCTTTATCAAGTGCCAAAATTTTCGAACTTCTGAACATTCCCACCACATATGATAATAAGTCCCTGGTATTCTCCTACATTTCCAACATAATGGTGAAGATTTTTTGTCTATTTTTGCTAGCCTTGGTGCCACCTATAAAACATCTTGTATAAATTTTCTTTGTAAGTAGTAGCTAATGTTAATCTCCTATTCCTGTCCCATAGTTGTTGCCAATAGTCTGACTCGATGTTATAGCCGAAGTTTTTATTCCAAATTAACATTGTATCTTTTACCTGTTCTGCTGGCATACTTTGCTCTAATAAATATTGGTAAATCTTTCTTATCATTTTGTCTTCAGTTCCTAGCAGAATTTTGTCTAGTTCTGTATATTCTAGTTTAATCCCAGGTTCTTTTTTGTCTTTTCTGTATCGAGATTGTATTTGCAAGTATGCCCACCATTCCAATTCTATGCCATCTTCTAATAGTTCCCCTCTTGTTTTCAATTCTCCCATCTCATCTAGAATGTTTTTATATGTAATTGCCTTTCCCAGGTTCATAAATTTTGGGTGCAAAAAAATCTCCAGTGTTGAAATCCAATTGGGTATTTTCATGTAATTAAGTTTTTTAATTTTAATCCACACATCTAGTAGTGCTCGTCTAATAAAATGTTTCTGGAAATACTGGTGTGCCTTGTATTTTTCATCCCATAATATCGCATGCCACCCTGTCTGCATATCATGACCTTCTAGTGTTAACAACCTCCTGTTTCTTAAATGTATCAATTCCTTTAATCAGGCAAGTGTTGCCGCCTGGTAATATTTTTCCCAGTTTGGGAGACCGAATCCTCCTCTTTCCTTTGCATCTTGCAATAGCTTGAATTTAATTCTCGGTTTCCTCCCTTGCCAAATGAATTTGGATATATTTTTGTTTAAATTTTCAAAGAAAGTTTTGCCTAATTTAATTGGTATACATTGGAATAGGAAAAGGATTTTGGGTAGCACATTCATTTTGATTGTCGCAATTCTCCCCATAAAAGAAAGCTGTAGGTTTTTCCATCTGTCTAAGTCTGCAGAGATTTGATCTCTTTGATCAGTTCCTATCCATTGCTTCTTGTCCTGCCTTCAGGTGGCAACCCCTGAGATATTGGAACATTGCTATCATGTGATCCCTAGTCCTTCTCTTCATTGAACTAGACATACCCAATTCCAGCAACCATTCCTCATGTGTTTTAGCCTCCAGTCCCCTAATCATTTTTGTTGCTCTTTTCTGTACTCTTTCTAGAGTCTCAACATATTTTTTACATCATGGTGACCAAAACTGGATGCAATATTCCAGGTGTGGCCTTACCAAGGCATTGTAAAGTGGTATTAACACTTCACATGATCTTGATACTATCCCTCTGATAATGCAGCCTAGCACTGTGTTGGCTTTTTTGTCAGCTGCAGTACACTGATGGCTCATGTTTAAATGATTTTCCACTAGGACTCTATGAGATCCCTCTCATAGTTACTACTATTGAACAAGGTGCCACCTATACTATACCTGTGCTTTTGTTTTTTCTTGCCTAAATGTAGAACCTTACTTTTTTCACCACTGACTTTCATTTTATTAGATAGCCCGCAATGTTCAAGTCTATCAAGATCCTTCTGTATCTTAAGCCTGTCTTCTGGAGGGTTGGCTATTCTGGTCAGTTTGGTGTCATCTGCAAATTTGATGAGTTTCTCATCTATCCCCTCATCCAATTCATTGATGAAGATGCTGAAGAGCACTGGGCACAGAACAGAGCCCTGGGGCACCCCACTACACACTTCCCTCCATGTAGATGCAGTTCCATTGAGGACCACATGTTGAGTATGGCCAGTCAGCCAGCTATGAATCCATGTGGTGGTGATGCTTTCTAACCCTAACTTCTTCATTCATTGATAGGCACTGCCTCTGTCTTTGTGTAATGATCCTTGTGAGACAGGATACAGCAAGGCCAAGAAAGAAGTGGAGTCATTTTGCTGCTATGATTGCCATCTGTGTCCAGAGGGGAAAATTTCAAAGGAGAAGGGTAGGAAATTTCCAAATATAATGAGACTAAGCCCCATTATACCCAAGGTATATGAGCGTACAACACTGTCTATAATCAATTGTAACTATTCCACTGTGTTCTTTTTCAGACAAGGATGATTGTTCTCCATGTCCCAAAGATCAATATCCCAATTCTGAGAAAAATATGTGCATTCCAAAGCGGATCACCTTTTTGTCCTGTGAAGAACCCTTGGGGATCAGTCTGACTGCTCTTTCTCTTTGCTTTGCTTTAATGACAATTTTGGTAATAATAATCTTCATGAAACATAAAGACACTCCTATTGTCAAAGCCAACAACCGGAATCTCACTTACACTCTCTTACTTTCCCTCCTCCTCTCTTTCCTTTGTGTCTTTCTATTTATTGGGAGACCTGAAAAGATTGTTTGTCTGCTTCGACAACCAGCTTTTGGCCTCATCTTTTCTGTGGCAGTTTCTTGTGTATTGGCCAAAACCTTTGTTGTGGTTCTAGCATTCATGGCCACCAAACCTGATTCCAAATTGAGGAAATGGGTGGGGGGAAGAATGGTCAGTTTCATTCTTCTATCCTGCTTCCTCGTTCAAATTTGTTTTTGTGCTGCATGGCTGATAACCTCTCCACCATACCCAGATACAGATATGCAGTCAATGTCTGAAGAAGTCATCATGGAGTGCAATGAGGAATCGGTTATGTTCTACTGTGTTTTGGGCTTTATGGGTTTTCTTGCTCTGGTTAGTTTCTCTGCTGCTTTTCTATCTAGGAAGTTGCCTGACAGTTTCAATGAAGCCAAATTCATCACCTTCAGCATGTTGGTCTTCTGCAGTGTTTGGCTGTGCTTTATTCCAACCTATCTAAGCACAAGGGGAAAATATATGCTGGCCGTGGAGATATTCTCCATGATATCCTCCAGTGCTGGATTATTGGTGTGCATCTTTTTTCCCAAGTGCTTTATCATTGTGATGAGACCTGAACTGAATACTAAACATCAGCTGATGAAAAGAAAGTTTTAAGAAATCTGTTTGTTTCCCTGATATTCTTGATAGGTACATGTTGAAGAACTTGGACATTTATCCAAAAAAGCAATGTGCAGATAGATTGGTATTCCATGTTGTCTGCCCCCTGAGATTTGGATATCTCAGAACAAATTGTATAAATAAACCAACAATAGCAGAACTTTATTTATTGACATATATTCTGGCAAATCCAAATAAATACCACCAGAAGACCAATACATGCTAGCATCCAATTTACACAATGGTCTTTTTCTAGGAAATTGAGTGATCTCTGTATCGAGTATGTTCACTGTATAGAAGAGCATGTTCCATGATCATAGTTCTGTTGAGTAGAGAGTGTTGCACCACTTGACTGAAAGTACCTTTGCCACTAACCTGTATTGCTTTGACAACAATTCCTTTAGTAAGTGTGCTATTAGGGAGGACTGTGATGAGTTTTCTTTAGTGGCACACATGAATTGCTATGTCTAGTCTAATGAAAAGAAGGACTAGGGGAGATATGATAGCAGTGTTCCAATATTTGAGAGGCTCCTACAAAGATGAGGGGGTCAAACTATTTTCCAAAGCACCAAAAGGCAAGACAAGAAACAATGGATGGAAACTAAGGAAGGAGAGAAGTAACCTAGAACTAAGGAGAAATTACCTAATGGTGAGAACAATCAACCAATGGAATAGATTGCCTTCAGAAATTGTGGGTGGTCTATCTCCAGAGGCTTTCAAAAACAGACTGGAGAATCATTTATCTGAAATGGTATAGGGTCTCTGCTCAAGAAGGGGATTGGACTGGAAGATCTCTAAGGTCCCTTCCAACTCTGTTATTCTCTGTTCTATGAGTTCAGGGTTCCAGAGCTCTCTGATGAACCTGAAACTTTCAGTAGTTGACCTATGGGTCAGCTCAAGTCATGGATGAAAAGACTCAATCAATTTTCTTCCAACAAATGTTTCCAGATGAATCCCACCAACGTAACGGCCTTCTGCGGTTATTGCTATATTTTAGATGGATCTGGATTGGAATTCTTGTAGTAAAAGATGAAAAAGGAGAGAAATTTCTCGAGGAGATACTCCCAACATTTACTGAGCATGGCATCTGCATTGAATTCATAGCAGAGTTCCCAAATGTAGCTTTTTACAGTGATTTTACTGATATCATAGATGAAGGATTACATATATACCATGTTCTCATGAACAGCACAGCTTAGGTGATCGTCTTATATGGTAACATTTACTCCATATCAGTTCTGAGAAGTTTATATAGTCCTATTGGAAAATCACTTAAACATGAGCCATCAGTGTACTGCAGCTGACAAAAAAGCCAACACAGTGCTAGGCTGCATTAACAGAGGGATAGAATCAAGTGAAGTGTTAATACCACTTTACAATGCCTCGGTAAGGCTACACTTGCAATATTGCATCCAGTTTTGGTCACCACGATGTAAAAAATATGTTGAGACTCTAGAAAGAGTACAGAAAAGAGCAACAAAAATGATTAGGGGACTGGAGGCTAAAACACACGGGGAACGGTTGCTGGAATTGGGTATGCCTAGTTCAATGAAGAGAAGGACTAGGGGTGACATGATAGCAATGTTCCAATATCTCAGGGGTTGCCACAAAGAAAAGGGAGGAGTCAAGCTATTCTCCAAAACACCTGAAGGCAGGACAAGAAGCAATGGATGGAAACTAATCAAAGAGAGAAGCAACCTAGAACTAAGGAGAATTTTCCTGACAGTTAGAACAATTAATCAGTGGAACAACCTCCTTCCAGAAGTTGTGAATGCTCCAGCACTGGATGTTTTTAAGAAGAGACTGGAGAGCCATTTGTCTGAAATGGTATAGTGCTTCCTAACCGAGAAGGGGGTTGGACTAGATGACCTCCAAGATCGCTCCCAACTTTATTATAATTACATCATCATTATTATTATTATTATTATTATTATTATTATTATTATTATTATTATTATTATTATTATTATTATTATTATTATTATTATTATCATCATCATTATTATTATTATTATTATTATTATTATTATTATTATTATTATTATTATTATTATTATTATTATTATTATTATTATTATTATTATTATTATTATTATGTATATTAAGATACAGAGAGGAAAGGAAGTGTTTGGAGAGATACTGGTAATGTAGAATCAACAGAAAAAAATAGACTGATAAGCAGAAGTTATGTGATGACACCATTTTGAGATGAAATGGGTCTGAAATAATAATTCATTAAATATTTATCTTTATTAGCATCTGTGGCCTTTCATAACTATCATCCCAATTTTCCAAAGACAATTTTTGTACTGGTTAGTTAAAGATGATTTTCTCAGTTTCTGAATTTGAAGTCAACAGACTGATGAAATGTAGTACACTGGATTTCAGTGTTTACTTCTAAACCATGAAAACCTTTGTCCATAATTAACAGGGGCCCAAAATAAAGGGTACAATGCTGTTTACCAACTATTAGAAAAGTAAACATTCTTACAGATAATGTTTTCAAACTTTCAAACTTTCTTCAGAGATGATGCTCTGAGACTTTGATTAATAATAACATTTTTATAGTATGTAAATGAAGACAGACCAATGTAGATTCAAACAGCTTACCTGATTAAAGAACTTGTCTGCTGGAGCTGTGGGATCTACCATTCCTACTTTGACCCTTATAAAAGACTGGTTTGGGAATGTGATCCAGTTGATAATATCATATCCACCAATGAATTCTCCATTTTTATCAAAGGAGATCGTCTCACCAACACTGTTGTTGAATCTGACACTTTTTAGAAAGGAATGAACAGAATAAAATTCTGTTTGGAATTTGATGGCCAAAATTTCAACATTGGTCTTATCAAACCAAAATACATTTTCACACATCGTTCTGTCAGACCTAATGCATGTTTTTGCAAAATGTAGCCAGGCTTGGATGTTTTTTCCTTGCAAGAAAAATGTTCCATCTTCCCACCGTAGCCCACAGCCCAGATATGTGAAGAACATAGGAGATTGTTGTCACATATAGTACACAATTAGTACTTGTCAGAAATTCCTGCAGCTCCTATAATGCTGTTGTAGGCCTCTTGGCAGTATCTTGGACCAGTTTTCTTCTTCTTTTCATTAATTTTGGAGGGACATCTAATTGTTGGTAATGCCAGTGTTGTGCCATATTATCTCCACTTGTTGATGACTGTCTTCACTGTGTTCTATGATATATCCAATAGCTCAGAAATTATTTTGTAGTTTGTACTTCTTCTGACTGAAACCTTCCTACAATGAGAGGCCTTTGATGTTTTTTCTGCTCTTTGCAGATCATGGCTTTTGCTGTAAGAGGCAACTGAGTAACTGTCAAAAATCCTACTAGAACAGCTGTACTTTATACAAGCTAGATTAGAGACATTTAAATTGATGCAGGTGTGTACTGACTACTAATTTCCATCAGTTTGAATGTGATTTGTTAATTCTGAACACAGTCATATCCCTACTTAGAGGAAAGTGGGCACAGTTATGCAACCAATTTATTGCATATTTTATTGTTATTTTTCCCCATAAATGATTTCAGTTACATTTTCAACTGAATTCTACAGTTTTTAGGCAATATCAATATTCCTAGAAAATATTTGCTAGAGTTTGCCAACAGATGTTGCAACTACAGATATTTTGGTTTGTACACTACACTAATTACAGACTTACCTCCCACCACATTTGATTGTGAAACTTTTTCCTTCTTTTTTTCACTATTGCTTTTTACCGGGATTTGGATAAATACAGAGATTGCAAATCTTGTGCTACATTATAAATATTGTAACTCTGACCGCTCATGCGTCTTTCAAACACAGATATGGAAAGGGTCTCAAGCCTCTCCTCTCCACTACATTTCTTCTCAGACCTCTCCATGATCTCATCCAGTGCTGGATTATTAATGTGCATCTTTTCCCCCAAGTGCTTTATCATTGTGATGAGACCTGAACTGAATACTAAACATCAGCTCATGAAAAAAAAGTTTTAAGAAATCTGTTTGTTTTCCTCATATTTTTTTACATCTACATGTTGAATAACTTGGACATTTAACCAAAAGAGCAATGTGCAGATAGATTGGTATTCCATGTTGTCTGTCCCCTGAAATTTTGATATCTCAGAACAAATTGTATAAATATACCAACAATAGCAGAACTTTATTTATTGACATATATCAGTATATAGTGGGGCTAAGGATTGCAAGAATTCTTAATTCTCTTTACAGAACCATGTGAATTGTTCCTCCTTATTTGATTGGTTATAATTTTGTTATGAATAACAATCTAACACTAAATTTATAGATTTCATGTGAATTATTAAATTGTCTTTATTGGTCATCTTAACCTACGTGCACAATAGAATGTGTAAAAAGAAGTTGAGATTAAATACAAATGAGTCTTTGGTTAAACAGGGAGGTAATGATAATAATAATAATAATAATAATAATAATAATAATAATAATAATAATAATAATAATAATAATAATAATAATAATAATAATAATAATAATAATAATAATAATAATAATAATAATAATAATAGTTGGTTGGAAGGGACCTTGGAGGTCATCGAGTCCAACCCCCTGCTCAGGCAGGAAACCCTATACCATTTCAGACAAATGGCTGTCCAGTCTCTTCTTAAAAACTTCTCAGTGTTGGAGCATTCACCGCTTCTGGAGGCAGGTTGTTCCACTGGTTAATTGTTCTAACTGTCAGGAAGTTTCTCCTCAGTTCCAGGTTGCTTCTCTCCTTGACCAGTTTCCATCCATTACTTCTTGTCCTGCCCTCAGGTGCCTTGGAGAATAGCTTGACTCCCTCTTCTTTGTGGCAACCCCTGAGATATTGGAATACTGCTATCATGTCACCCCTAGTCCTTCTTTTCATTAAACTAGACATACCCAATTCCAGCAAACGTTCTTGATATGCTTTAGCCTCCAGTCCCCTAATCATCTTTGTTGCCCTTCTCTGCACTCTTTCTAGAGTCTCAACATCTTTTTTTACATCGTGGTGACCAAAACTGGATGCAGTATTCCAAGTGTGGCCTTACCAAGGCATTGTAAAGTGGTATTAATACTTCACGTGATCTTGATTCTATCCCTCTGTTAATGCAGCCCAGCACTGTGTTGGCTTTATTGGCAGCTGCAGCACACTGCTGGCTCATATTTAAGTGATTGTCCACTAGGACTCCGAGATCCCTCTCACAGTTACTACTACTACTAGGTCCTATGAATTGTCTCTGAAGCAATCAAAACTTACGGATCCTCTGGTACACAGCATATGTAGTGGTAAACTACGAAAAGTGCAGTAAATTCAAAAGATATTTCAGTTGGCCATATGTCTTCTCCTTAGTAGCAAAGGCGATTAAAATCTCCGGGGAAAAAACCCACAATTCTGGCAAATCCAAATAAATACCACCAGAAGTCCCATACATGTTAGTATCCCATTTACACAATGGTCTTTTTCTAGGAAATTGAGTGATCTCTGTGTCGAGTATGTTCACTATATAGAATAGCATGTTCCATTATCATAGATCTGCTGAGTAGTTGCACCAGTTGACTGAAAGGCACAACATGATTCTAAATACTAGGTTATGAAATCATGCCAGTTTCTATGGTTGCCCACTTGCTCACATTTGCAGAGTCTTTGGAACATCTCTTTTTTGTGGCTGTAGCAGAAGAGGTAGAGTGTAGTGTTCTATAGAAAATATCAAGTGTTTCACTGATAGAAATGAAATTTAAATAACCACGAACTAAGGAGAAATTACCTAATGGTGAGAACAATCAACCAATGGAATATATTGCCTTCAGAAATTGTAGGTGTTCTATCACTAAAGGCTTTCAAAAAGAGACTGGACAATCATTTATCTGAAATGGTATAGGGTCTCCTGTAAAAGTTAGTGATTGGACTGGAAGATCTTCAATGTCCTTTCCAACTCTGTTATTCCATGTTCTATGAGTTCAGGCTTCCAGAGCTCTCTCTCTTTTAAAAACAAGTTTTATTGTTTTTTTTAAATTTTATATCAAAGTGCTTAGGAAGCATCGTGGAGATAGGATAATCAATCATCCAAAAAAAAAAACCCATAATCATACATGTATAATTCAGGTTAATTCTTTAAAAATTCCCTCTCTATTTCCCTCAATTGATATAACATAATCAAATTAATACATTTCTAACTAGAATTCAATCAATAAAAAAATATATATCAATAATATTTCACCTATATCAGTCCTAATCCTGTTTTAAGCTTTACTAACTTACAATTACCATATTCCAATTTAGCCTTAAATAAACACATAATTTACATTTCGGGTATCCCAATTTCCCTTTTTTCATAAAATAATAATTATTTCTAGAATAAACATATTATTCCAACCATTATATTTTTACATTTCCCAACTATATTCTATTTCTTTTTCTATTCTATTTCAAATATATATTTTATAAATCAATCCATATCTCTAAAAAACCTTTTTAACTCATTAAATAAAATTTAAATCCCGTCACAACAATTATACCTAAAACAAACATATTATTCAAAAAAAAAAAACACCTTCTTACTTCATTTCACATCTATATTCTATTTCTTATTCTATTAACTCCTTGTTTACAACCTTTTCCATATTACAATTCCAAACCATAATCAAATCAATAATTTTCATCTCAGTGGTATTAACTCAGTGAAAATCTCTAAAAGCCTTTTTAACCCATCAGATAAAATTTTAACTCTCATTTTTAAATCTAATTCTAGCTTTCTTTTTCTGCCAAGCAGGTTTCCATAAAAGAGCCTCTAAACCATCAAATCTCAATATTTGATTATACGTAATTATCAACAATTCAATCTGATCATATTTCTCTTCTCCTTTTTCCAATACTATCTGAGCTGTATAATCAGTTTTGTTCAATCGTTGATTATCCATGTTGTCACAGTTTTCAATGCCTCGTATTTGCAAATCAGTTCTGTTGCTTTTGGCATTGTAGATGTTTTGATTGAAATCAATCTTTGGTCTTCAACATTCTCACTAAATTGTATGTGGGATTGTATGATGTCTTCTTCTATGTTGATTTGTTCCTCATCTATTGTTATTTGAGTTATGGGGTAGGCAGTTGGAATCTGGAAGTCAATTTGAAGTTTTATTCTAGCATTCACCTGCTCAGTAGCTTTGTAAATTTTTTCCAGTATAAGTTTACAAATAGATTGTGGGTGAAATTCCTCCATCTCATCAAATTTTGTATGTTCTCTCTCTGATGAACCTGAAACTTTCAGTGGGCAGTGGAATACAATCTAGCTTTTGCAAAGTGAAGATGATTCTATTGGTTAGTTAGAGAATGAGAAATATGTCCAATTATTAATTTGTAGTTCCAAACTGGAATTAGAATTCACGTTTAATCTTTCAGCCTCTAGAAACTATGCAAAATTTGGTTAATTTGAGTTTAATGGAGCATGCTTTTCTTGTCATGTGTCCATCTAGTCACATTAGGAGGGCATGAGAGAGGGATAATCAGGGATTTTAGGCAGCAAAATCAGTTAGGAGTAAAAAGAAAATAAAAAAGCAGAATTACAAAGAGTGTAAGTACTGCAAAACCAAGGTGCAGAAAAGAGAAGTGTCAAGGTTCCGACTAATGGAACACTTCATAGAAATTCCAGGCATTGTTTATTCTGAAAAGTCTTTAATCAGGAACACAATGTCGGCACTTCATGAATGGATGCCAAGATCTGACTTTCCTTTTCTTTGCACATTACATTTCAAGTTATTCCCCTCCCCTATTTTGCAGTCATTATTCACATTCTCCAATTAGCCTGAAGGGCAAAGATTCACTTCCATTCCTTATCCTGCGCTTTCCTATCTTTCTCCGCCCCCCCCCCCCCCCCAACTGAAATTAACTCTAAAAATACCAGACAGTTCTGCATATCCTGTCAAAGCAATAATATCTTATATTAGTAGCGTTGGGAAAAAAAAGACAGTAGGTGGGACAGGGGTGATCTTTGAGCGAAGTGGATCCTCCCACAGTGCTGAAACAAAATCCTGATTGGTAGGTGACAGTTTTGCTTTCTTATTCACTAATTTTGAAAGCTCACTGCAAATCCCCCAAAATGACAAACATTATTATAATGCCAAAAAGGACAACAATACCAATTCAGCTACAACGGTCCTAGCAGCTCACTACGCATAATTATCAAATGGAGAAATCCTGGTTAAGGCCAGATTTTTATATTGTGGATCAGTGCATCACTCTGCACCACTCTCTGCAAAGTATATAAACCCTCCTGAAGGTGCTCTTTGTGCTGTTTTCATAGATCCAAAAATGGCATTTGATCAAACGATTGTGGGAAAAGGTTTTTCCTTTATTACCACTGGCTCCTGCAACGATAGGTAGTTCTTGAGTTACAATTATATGCTAAGTGACAGGAGAAGGTTAACAGGCACATCGCCATGGCCACAACATGGATTCAAAGTTCTGATGGGCCCCTCCTGTTCAGCACCTCCTATTCAGATGGCTGAACAGACCACGTTTTGATGCTTAGCAATTGACCTGCACTTATGGCTGTTTGCAGCACCCTGCAGTCATATGATATTTTTATTTTATTTTATTATTTTAGTCTAGTCTAGTCTAGTCTAGTTTAATCTATTTTGGTGGAAAATTCCAATAAACAATGGATTTGTTTAATAACCAAGACCTTCCATAAATGTCTACTTTTTTTAAAGAAAGGTCACAAATGACCCACTGAATGATTGGCATGATTTAGGATTATAATTCTGAGTTGAATTAAAGTCATACTGTTAGTTAAGGACTTCCTTTAGTTAGAATGTTATATGAAGAGATTACAACATTGTTCAAATGGTTGATTAGTGGAGAGCTGATTTACCGTATTCCAACGTCTAAGAGAGTTAGACAAACTGTATTCTGGCTCCTATATTATTCAGTTTTTAAATTAAAAATATGGTTTGAGTCTATACCAAAGCTGATTTTTTTCCTCTGTTCTGTGGCTATTAAACGCATTCCCACTCAGCTATATCATGTGGTTATCTGTTTCCCAATGCAATTTTCATGAATTAGCACCATACAACATAATATGTCAATCTGAAACAGTCTGAATTCAACCACATGACAACCAAGAAGTTCAATTAACCTATTTCTGGAAGAATGCATCAATCTTACTGGAATAAATGGAGTAGAGAGTGGGGAAGAGTATAGTGTACTAGAGGAATGGAATGGAGTGGAGTGGAGTGGAGTGGAGTGGAGTGGAGTGGAGTAGAGTAGAGTAGAGTAGAGTAGAGTAGAATAATAATAATAATAATAATAATAATAATAATAATAATAATAATAATAATAATAATAATAATAATAATAATAATAATAATAATAATAATAATAATAATAATAATAATAATAATAATAATGATAATAATAATGATAATGATAATGATGATGATGATGATAATAATAATAATAATAATAATAATAATAATAATAATAATAATAATAATAATAATAATAATAATAATAATAATAATAATAATAATAATAATGATGATGATGATGATGATGATGATGATGCAGATACGAGGCATTGAAAACTGTGACAACATGGATAATCAACGATTGAACAAAACTGATTATACAGCTCAGATAGTATTGGAAAAAGGAGAAGAGAAATATGATCAGATTGAATTGTTGATAAATACGTATAATCAAATATTGAGATTTGATGATTTAGAGGCTCTTTTATGGAAACCTGCTTGGCAGAAAAAGAAAGCTAGAATTAGATTTAAAAATGAGAGTTAAAATTTTATCTGATGGGTTAAAAAGGCTTTTAGAGATTTTCACTGAGTTAATACCACTGAGATGAAAATTATTGATTTGATTATGGTTTGGAATTGTAATATGGAAAAGGTTGTAAACAAGGAGTTAATAGAATAAGAAATAGAATATAGATGTGAAATGAAGTAAGAAGGTGTTTTTTTTTTTGAATAATATGTTTGTTTTAGGTATAATTGTTGTGACGGGATTTAAATTTTATTTAATGAGTTAAAAAGGTTTTTTAGAGATATGGATTGATTTATAAAATATATATTTGAAATAGAATAGAAAAAGAAATAGAATATAGTTGGGAAATGTAAAAATATAATGGTTGGAATAATATGTTTATTCTAGAAATAATTATTATTTTATGAAAAAAGGGAAATTGGGATACCCGAAATGTAAATTATGTGTTTATTTAAGGCTAAATTGGAATATGGTAATTGTAAGTTAGTAAAGCTTAAAACAGGATTAGGACTGATATAGGTGAAATATTATTGATATATATTTTTTTATTGATTGAATTCTAGTTAGAAATGTATTAATTTGATTATGTTATATCAATTGAGGGAAATAGAGAGGGAATTTTTAAAGAATTAACCTGAATTATACATGTATGATTATGGGTTTTTTTTTTTGGATGATTGATTATCCTATCTCCACGATGCTTCCTAAGCACTTTGATATAAAATTTAAAAAAAACAATAAAACTTGTTTTTAAAAGAGAGAGAGCTCTGGAAGCCTGAACTCATAGAACATGGAATAACAGAGTTGGAAAGGACATTGAAGATCTTCCAGTCCAATCACTAACTTTTACAGGAGACCCTATACCATTTCAGATAAATGATTGTCCAGTCTCTTTTTGAAAGCCTTTAGTGATAGAACACCTACAATTTCTGAAGGCAATATATTCCATTGGTTGATTGTTCTCACCATTAGGTAATTTCTCCTTAGTTCGTGGTTATTTAAATTTCATTTCTATCAGTGAAACACTTGATATTTTCTATAGAACACTACACTCTACCTCTTCTGCTACAGCCACAAAAAAGAGATGTTCCAAAGACTCTGCAAATGTGAGCAAGTGGGCAACCATAGAAACTGGCATGATTTCATAACCTAGTATTTAGAATCATGTTGTGCCTTTCAGTCAACTGGTGCAACTACTCAGCAGATCTATGATAATGGAACATGCTATTCTATATAGTGAACATACTCGACACAGAGATCACTCAATTTCCTAGAAAAAGACCATTGTGTAAATGGGATACTAACATGTATGGGACTTCTGGTGGTATTTATTTGGATTTGCCAGAATTGTGGGTTTTTTCCCCGGAGATTTTAATCGCCTTTGCTACTAAGGAGAAGACATATGGCCAACTGAAATATCTTTTGAATTTACTGCACTTTTCGTAGTTTACCACTACATATGCTGTGTACCAGAGGATCCGTAAGTTTTGATTGCTTCAGAGACAATTCATAGGACCTAGTAGTAGTAGTAACTGTGAGAGGGATCTCGGAGTCCTAGTGGACAATCACTTAAATATGAGCCAGCAGTGTGCTGCAGCTGCCAATAAAGCCAACACAGTGCTGGGCTGCATTAACAGAGGGATAGAATCAAGATCACGTGAAGTATTAATACCACTTTACAATGCCTTGGTAAGGCCACACTTGGAATACTGCATCCAGT